>CM042562.1:6344683-6944683 GCA_023630585.1 Cranoglanis bouderius | reverse complement strand
CAGTTACACATCAGCTGTCACTGGCAATCAGGAAAAGGGCTGTGTGCAAGACCTCAGTGTCCATTTTAATATTCCAAACAGAGAGAAACAGACAGAAAATCAATACCTTCATTTTTCCTTTCAATATTACAGAATGAGGGAAAACGGACAAAGCCTCAACAACTTATAAAATCTGAGATTGGCTTTAAAGCCATTTGCCATTTCATCTGAGTCTGAGCTAGACACAAGCCTCTGGGGCAGAGATATTTAATCTTGTGCAATCGCACATAATGTTTTTTTTTCTGGTTTCATTTTAAATGATCATACAGTCAGGAATGTTCAGTTTACCTTGCTTGGTTCAAAACTGACTCAACCCTCAATATACACTATATGTCTGTATGTGCTCTGTATCTGTATTTGTTTAGTGCTCCAAATATTCATATCTGTATTCCGATTTAAATTGGCAGTAGGTGTGGCCTAAACCAGAATAAAAAAAACAAAAAAACAAGAAAAAATTTAAATAATTAAATAACATTAAGTATGAACCCATCCACTATGCCCACAGAAACCCTGGAAAGCACTGACAAAAAAATAAAATAAAATAAAATAAAATGAAACAAATGTAAAAAATACCATCACTGTCAGCATGGTCTGTGAATTCTGACTCTGATAATTCCTCATCTAATATCACTTGAGAGGTGTGTGCAGGATTGTTAATCCCACTCACGCAGTTATTATTTATGTTTGTGCCCATGATATTTTCTAACAAATTTAATTGGTTCTATTTCCCAAAATATCTAGTAGCCTAATTTAAACCACCATGAGCATGACCAGGCAGTTGCTAAGGACCGTTGCAGGTTATCAACTCACATGAAAGAAAAAACTTCCTGCTTGTGCAACTTTTTTGTTGCATCCTTCAGGATCCTGCATGGGGCATAACCCTAGTCTCAACCAGATTCTCTGTGAAATTCAATCTGAATAATGTATTTGTATTCGGTTGCATCCCTACTATATAGACTTACAGTAAGTAATACAGTGTTTAGTGTTTGATGTTGTGTGTGTTGACACTAGAAAGAAGTAACGATTATGAACCTGATCAGAGGATATGTGAATGGAGAGAATTTGTGCAACACCATATTAATTGCATGAGTTTTTTTTTTATTTTTTTTATATTCATTATAGTACTGAGAATTCAGTCACTACTGAACAGTTTAGAATAGTAAGACATTTTTCAATCAGGTCCATAGCTGTTCATACAGCCTTGAAGACACTCTGGAAAGGAAAAAAATATATTTGAGGATAACTGTTTTCTCCAACTTCTAAAATGTCCCTGAAGCCTCCCACGAATAGACTGGATATATCTGCAATCAGTTGGGTAGGAGCTCTCATTACTATTCTTAATCCATGAAATTTTTATCATGGGCAACTTTTATACTGCTGCCATGAAAGTCAAAGCATGAAGCCAAAGCAGAGAGTAAACATGACCTGAGCTCCACTTGTCCGTGCCTGGCATCATGATCACAAATCTCACAGAGATGTTTGTTTTTTGTTTTTGTTTTTTTGTTTGTTTTTCCGACATCTGATACAGAAAGTATGTCAGCAGCAACAAAACTGTAAAACAAATATTGTCCCTGGTTCATTTGGAATGACAAATTTTAATAAACATAATTTTTATTATTAATCTTGCCCATCCATTTTATAAAGGAATTGACCATTTTAAACATATAACAGATTAGGGTGGACCTTATAGTCAAGTATAAAGTGTTTCAAAGCTTTACGTGTATCTGAGTACTGGATTAAAGTCTTTTTCAATAAAAACACACACCCCACCCCCAGTCGAGACAGGACAGACTGACTGTCTCTGTCGAACAGCACTGTTTGATTTACTTTAAGTGGATATCAGGTTCTAAGGTGATATGATCAGACTCCTTCGAACCTGACTGTTCACTTGTCTACTCTGGTCCATGCTGTCTCTCTTCAAATCAAATGAGAGCAAGTCCTACTCTCTCTCTCTCTCTCTCTCTCTCTCTCTCTCTCTCTCTCTCTCTCTCCTTTCCACTCACTTTCCTTCTATCTTTTTTGATATTAGTTTTGACTTCATGCTTCACCTAACCATGTGAGGAAAATCAGCTGAGAACCATTTGAAATTAATCAAAACAAATGATAGCATCATCATGGACACCTCAAAATATTACCATGGCCCTGGTATTTCATCAGTGGCTGCTTTAACGACATTTCTAAAGCTCAAGCTTCTTATTTCAGCCGAATATGAAAACAGTGTCAAACATTTTGGTTATCTAATTCTTTTTAACTCTGTTTTTACATAGTTAGTGTGGCTAAATTACAATTAAACAAACATCCTGTTCATGGTATAGCTAAAGTGATGGTGTATGATGACACTGAATGGTGTTTGAATACATTGGTACTGTACATATACAGACCTTTTTTCCTGGTGACAAAACAGTGACAATATAACAGGTAATTATTGTTATTAAAATGATCAACAATTATTGTGATTTTGAAATGAGTTGCCATTCAAATTGCATACTTCCCATAGCATAGGTATATAAGGACATCTGAAATATTAATATTACTGAAATATCATTAATTTATGCCATGCTATTTATATGACAGCATACGATAAAATAAAATAAAATAAAATATTTCAGTTCAGTTCAATTCAATAAATATTATTTTGTCTCAGGTATATAAGCATGTTAATTTATTGTCATGTTACTATGTAGAAGGAATAAAATACAAAAAAAATATTAAATCAACTACAAAATCTCATTTAGGGTGACCTCATTTCTTTAATAAAGCACAATACATAGTACTTAAATATTTCTGCAATGCTACTCACATTTCTTTTAAATTATAGTCATTTTCCTGACCATAGTAGTAACAATATTTTGACAGACAAACCATAGTAATCATCGGATAAGTATGGTTTTCAAAACATTTTTCTATGCACATTGTAGTTATATCCATGTGTATCCATTTAATCAAGGTATCCCTCCCACATAAAGTGTTCATGACACCATTAAAGCTGAGATGAAAAAGAAAACAGACTATGACTAAAGCGTGTCTCTCATGCCTTTAACACTTTGTCAAAGCAGCATCAGATTACAGATTACATGTGAGCAGAGCTTCAGTATGACAAGGCTTTTTTAAAGATTTCTGCAGGCATTGCAGAGAAAAACATTGTTGCAGTTGTTGATGATCAGAGATTAGAAAGCATCAAACCTCCTTCATTTATCACAAACTTTCCTAGGGCTATTAGCTCGCATTCCAAACCTGAAAAGAGTAAGGTCTTTTTCCCCATAAACAGACAACACTCCTCAAACAGATACAGAAAGAACTTAGAATCTATTGACATAAGCTGTATTTTTATTGGGTTGATTGTATGAGAATAGGTATTGTACAAGGAAATTTAATTTACTAGCTATACGTGTGTGATGGAGTTTGGTTTATTCTGGGTTTGCGCTTGAAGAAGCAAACTCTGCCAGCATTTCCATTTGACAAAGCATGCTGAGTTACTTGTTACCAGCAAAACTATTATAAACTAATATTATTCCATTATTCCCATGTATTTTGTTACAGTAAAATTGTAAAACTGTTTTATTGCCAAAAGGCAAAGTGAAATACATGCAGTGTATCTTTTTAATAATACTAGGGCAGAAAATATTAGGTTTATCATAGGTTTCTTAGTCCACAAAGGTTTCAGTAAAAGCATGATCAGGGCATTTGCAGTACTGATTCCTTTAAATAAGAAGTAGGGGAAAAAACTACAGAGACTTTGTCTGTAAACCACCTAGCACATTAGAATGTGATTAAAATATCTAAACATAGCAGGTCAGAGACAGGACCTTTTGATCCACAGGGTGTTTTAAAAATAACTGTGAATTATGTTGCTCTTGGCTACCACAAGCTCATCAAGGCCTCTATAATTATACTTAGAACTATACTGCATTAAATACATGATTTATATTTGCCTTATTATGTTACTGTTATTTTAGTTAATATTTCAGACCTCACATTCATTTTGCATCATACACTCCCTTAGTACTGGCAAGCCATGTTGGAATTGTTAATGAAAATTTTGCACACAATTTGATGTTACTTTATATTCTTCCCTCTGAATACAGGTTTACAAGGTTTTCCTGCAGCAGTTTCTCTGTTAACCTGAATGTAAGTTTTGTGTCATTATCTTGTGAAAAACCCTTCCATGACCTCCTGGCAAAGGTTTGGATTTCATTTCTTACTGCTGACAAATATGCCTTGGGCTACATTCTCTGCTAGCTTGTAAACTCCTGCTAATTATTCATGGCTGCTAATGTTTCAATCGCTACAGGTCATGAAAAGTGAAACAGGAAAGTGGTAGTTGTTTTCAGATTGGGCAAACATTAGAACTGAGAACACAAACTATCAGCTAGTAGCCTAGCTGTGAATGGTTCCTGCATAAAAATGCTAGCTACTTAATGTTAGAAAATATCCCAACACAAAACTAATTTTCTAACATTACAGAAAAATCCCTGACTAAAAATAGCTGGATAATATTAAAGGAAACCACTCAATACTCAAGAAATTAATACTATGGAGCTGTAAAACATTCACTATAGGTGTGGCTCGAGAATGGGATACAATCATTTTTAAAACTTCATTATTTTTTTTAATGAACTTTAAGCTCTTTGAACTTTAAATGAACTACTTTACTGTCTTGTTTTCATCATCATTTTAATAAGCCCATGTAGCTTCCCAGCAACAGCAATAAGATGATAGTCTGAATATGGCACTGGTCAGTATGACAAATTGGTAAATTGGTTTAAACCACTTATTTATTTATATTTTGTTAAATAGAACCAGTTATGTTCATAAAATCATAGGTGAATATTCCACAGAATAACCTTCACCTGCAATGTATATAGGCCTACTTAAAGGCCTACTTAAAGAATTTTAAAAGGCTAATACAGGGGAGAAATTGCATTGACTGCTATAGAACTCGAATTCTTGCCAGATGAAACAAAATACCCATCATCCATGTTCATATGGAAACTAGCTGATACAACTAGCCATCCATACATAGCTCAACTCCTCAAACAACAGGACTCTGGATCACACTGACTCTCCAGCATGGCCATAAACCCTGCGAGTCCACAGAGTGTAAAATAATAATGACAGTGTTGCAAAAAGCAAGCTGTGATAATAACAACCTCTAATGGAGCACTATTATCGGCATCGAATTCCAATAATGGACATCATATAAAATGTAAGTAATTACACTGTGCAAGCAGAGGGCGTCCTGGGCAAATATCATTATTAGAAAATTAGAGCAGAGGGCTGGAGCGGATCATGCACACATATGGATGGAGGGCCCTGGGGATGTTGAATGGTGTAGGATACATGAAGTACTGAGGCTATCCCATAACCCCCTGCTAAAGTCAGCTCAAGAACTACTCAACCTATACTGACATGCCATTTTCCAAAGCTTTAACTGGGGATTAGGAGCACTCCCAAACATGTTTTGCTCAAGCAAAAGCTCTAAGAACCATTCTGACCAACAGTATCTTCAGTCACAATAACAAATAAAACAGCTCTAGTAATAATAAAAATAATTAAAAAAAATATTTTCAGTGGCTCTAATTTACTATGATCCCAAATAATATGCACTGATTTGATGGTTATGAGGTAAATTGCACATGCAAAAAGTGAGTGTGCTGTGAGTGATTTAAAAGGATTAATTGTGTGAATTGAGGGCAAAGTAGATAGTAAATATCCTTTGCCATGATAATATTTAGTCATTATTTTAAGAAACATTTTGATCATTTTTATTTGCTATGGCATATTCTTGATTCATAATGAATTCTTATTCATTTTCTTATTATTTTTAGGTGCCACAATTCAGTAGATTAAAATATGAACATATATTTTTATGTTTATTAGACATTCCCTGGGGGGCACGGTGGCTTAGTGGTTAGCACATTTTGCCTCACACCTCCGGGTTTGATGGTTCAATTCCCGCCGCTGCCCCGTGTGTGCACAGTATGCTTGTTCTCCCCATGCTTTGGGGGTTTCCTCGGGGTATTCTGGTTTCATCCCCAGTCCACAGACATGTGTTGTAGGCTGATTGGCATCTATAAATTGTCCTTAGTGTATGAATGGGTGTGTGAATGTGTGCATATGTCTAGCCTTCCAGCCTTGCATCCGACAGTCAATGACCAGCTGTTCATATTTGATCTTTTTCCTTTCGTGGGCTTCCTCCATTCAGTCCTCCCACGGCACTATCAGCTCCATGATGATAATGGTCTTGGTGATCTCTGAGACCAAGTGGATATCAGGCCTCATCGTGGTATTAACACTGTGGCAAGGGAATCTCAACTGCTCTTCCAAATCCACAGACAGCTGTCAGTCCTGGGCAGTCACCAAAATCCCTGCTGCCTTCTTCTGTGCTAGCTGAGGCTTTTCTCCTGCCTTAACAAAAGCAATTACGTGGGTGTTCATGCATATTCAGCTGCTGTTGTTGATCCCTTTACAGATGGCTTCCGCAATAGGCTTTAGGACCTGGTTATGGAGCCAAGTATATCGGCCCTGTCCGAGTGCCTCTGGGCAGGAGCTCATTATGTGCTTGAGCGTCCTTCTCCCCAAGCACAGTGGGGAGTTGGGAGCCTCAACTTTGCCCCAGCTGAAGAGGTTTGACAGACTTAGCAAGAAGTCGTAAACTGCCCGAATCAGGAAGGTGATAGGTCAGACCATGAGACTTTTCTGTCCGTGGCTCTCTCACACCTCATCCAGGCCCCCTGCTGATTCATACCAGCTGCTCTGCTCGACCTCTCTTCTTCCACTGAAGCTCTCACTTCCTCCTGAATCCACCTTCGCTTTTCCTTCCCCTTGGCCTCCTTGTGCTGTGGTGCTGAAAAGACTCCCAAGTCTGCTCTTCCACAGGTAACTGCTCCCACCAGAACTCTGTGGCACAGTCGTGACTCTGCCTCCAGCACAGCCTCCTCAGCTCTCCACTTCCTTCCCGTCCTCACTGCCATTCCTGCCAGGGCCACCTTCGGGTCACTAGAGTCTCTGTACATCAACACCTCTCTTGTCCCCCTTGAACTCCTCCTCCAAAGATGTCAACGGCAACCAGAGCTTTGTATTGTTCTCATTCCTGTAGAGGGCGATGTTACTGAGGCTTCTAGGCAAACCCAGCCATCTCCTGACATAGCCACTGACTTTCCTCTCCAAGGTTTCTACAGTTGAGATGGGGGTGTATGATTCATACACAAGGTTTTCAGCAGCAGTCTCAAGGATACTGCATCTGTCCATGGATATACCAACATGGTATACTGCCAAGGATCCTCTGGCAGTATACCATGTTGGTATGTCCATGGACAGATGTGGAGACTGCTGCTGAAAACCTTACCCAGGCTCTTCACTGGCTTGTCTGAGATGGTTGGGATCAGTATCCTTTGATGCTGAAGGGGAACCTGTCCATAACTCTGCACCCCTTGAGCACAAGAGATCTTGATTTTGCTGGCTTGAAGCCCATCTGAGCCCACCGGATAAGTTTCTCTAGCCCTTGCAGAATCCACCTACTACCTGGCACTGACTCTGTGGTAACTGTTAGGTCATCCATGAAAGCCCTGATCGGAGGCTGACGTGTCCCTGTTCATGTCCACGGGCCTCGGCACTCTGGCTCTGCAGACTGGACAATCATATCCATCGCCATCGCCATCGCCTTTTTACATTTTGTAAAAAGAATTATTCACTTCAGTAAATCTTCAAAATGAACATTATTGGACTCATGTGATGTGCGTACAATTACTGTCTCCAACAACTTTGTTGTGTCACAAAATTACATAAGTTACTGACAGAGTGCCACTACATACATACTTACTTTTTGGTCATACTAATTTGCAAACATACTCGCCATCACAAAGAGACTTTTAGGCTGCATGAGATAATATTATGGGTGATAAATAAATCTGTTGGCATAGACACCCCCCTGTATTTGTCACAAGTTGCATATTCCTTCAATGCAAATCCCCAAGCATATACTATTCTGCTCATGTGATGAATGCAATTCTCAATTGATCCTGTAAATCAGTAAGTCAGCTTGCATGATGTATTTTGCAGGTGTTAACAAATTAACAAACCTTTAGTAAATCACGGTATAGTATAGTGTATTAGTGTATTAAATGGTTTTTAAAAAATGTGAAAAAGTTATAAAATTATACTTGTATATAAATTATACAATCAGTACAGTTGAAGATAAAACATACATTTATTTTGTGATTCTTTTCTCTGTATTCTGAATATAGAATTGTTAAAAATCTTTGGGCCTAACTACCAGATTTAAGATCATTCTATAAACTAAACTTCATGGCCCAGAATATTTCAGGACACCAAAGCAGAATTCCAAAACGATCCTGTACCGATGAAGATCCCACCACATCCCCACTGATTTACATGCTGTGGATATCACCTAATACATTTCATTCTCTTTTTTTCTTGTATTACATGCTAAAGTCACATAAACATTGGACAGTGAGCCATGCAGACATGCTATGATTCAGCAAGCTGTGATTTAAAATGCTTTTCACACACCTTCCCCTGATTGCACTTGCATTTGTGTGACAGATGAAGCATTCTCTTGTGTTTTCAATGCATTAATACCTGAGAAAAATTAAAACATATGATAACCAATTTATGCCATGCATCTGTGCAGGCCATAAACATGTAGAGAAGGGGATGTGGCCTCATATGTGTTAGGTCACTCCACGAGCACGACTACAATTCCCAGCATGCACAGCAGCCTACAAATATGGCCGCCACGGACCACACTCCCCATGACACTCCCTCACTCCTACGCTCACAGTCACCCGCCTTCTGATGGCACACACCTGTTGTTAATCCCAAGTTCACAATTGTGAGGACAATTAAGGACAATTGTTTTAACTTCCAGTGCGAAGTAATTGTTTGTTCCTGTCTTCTGACAATACCAAGCAACATTTCTATGGACTGTTTATCTGGGCTTTGAACCTCGCAACGTTTTTCGGATTTTGGATTACTGCTCTTTCCCTGGATTTATTGTTTGTATGGATACTGAACTTTGCTAACGTTTTTGACCTTGATCTTTTGCCTAGCCTTGGATAACCCTGTTTGCCCATGTGATTGAACTCTGCCTGCCTTTTGACCATTCTTCTGCCTAGCGATTTTGGGAACTGTTGCTTTGATATTAAATCTGTTCCTAATAAAGTGACGAATTTGCTCTGCACCTGCATCCAACCCTCCGTGTGTTCTAACAGTATGCAGGCGCCAAGATGCGGACTCACAGCTTTTTTGCATCGATGATCAAGGCAGTCCCACTAGCATTCCATCAAAGTCATTGTGCCATTATTTATTACAAGTATTTGTTTTATTAAATCGCAGCCCTGAGGTATGTTGTTTGTCCCCTCAGCTCACGTGCATCCATGCACACACCTCCAGTAAAATTGTGCTTGTAAATGAAATCAGACTTAACCATGCGTTGGCTTTTCATCAATCTCTGTGTGATGGCTGCTCGCCCTTGATTCATAGCTCTCAACCTCTTCAGCTCCTCCCTGTGTGCTCACACATAAGTAATGGCCTTCCATACCTAACTCCCTGCTGAGCTGTCGACCAGCCTGAGGGACAAGGACCACCCCCAGCCATTAGCCATTACCAGCACCCAGATACACCTTTATAATTGCTCAATATATATATATACCCAGATGCAGACCCAGCAAAATATTTCTGCTGATCCAGTTTTTTAAAAACACAAACTATCACAGCTTCTGCAGCAAATCCTCTTTGTGGCCTGTTACAGCCAATAAGGTAAATCATTAATTACCTGAAGGCAGCTTATCAGGAAAGGGAAGAGTTTTCACAGATTTTCACAGATTTTTATTTCATGATTAGTGAAGTGATGAAATGGCTTGTTAAAAAATGAAAATAGAATATTTAATGACAGGGAAGTATGTGTTTATTCTCTGCTTCAAGTTTAAAATAGACTCTCTGTTCAGAGTCTGTTGCACTAGTTAAAAGTGGTAATGTGAAAATCCAGTATGAAACAAAACTTTAAATTGTTTGGTTTCTTATATATTAGCCAAGAATTAATCACTGCTGCTGTCACCATTCAGTCATGTTAGCTGCTTATCCAGACTTAAACAAGGAATTTTATGATGTTGAACCTTCACAAATTTTAGATGAGTACCTCTGAAATATATAAATCTATCATTGTAAAATATACTATTAAATTAGATTATGAATTAGCATATATGTAACTATATACATATAAGCATATATGTAACTATGTATGTATGTATGTATATATATATATATATATATATATATATATATATATATATATATATATATATATATACACACACACAGTGTATGTATATGTGTGTATATATATATATATATATATATATATATATATATATATATATATATATATATATATATATATATATATATATATATATATACACACAGAGTATGTATATGTGTGTATATATATATATATATATATATATATATATATATATATATATATATATATATATATATATATACTGTATATAATATAAACCTACATATGCCTGTTTTTATAGGTGCGATTAGTGTCATACATGTTGCACTGTAAGGGCTGCTCATAGGTCAAGGCTTTGCAGGTCCTGGTGTGTATATGTGAGTGTACCCAGCTCTGTCCTGCACCCACGACATCTCTATCTGCCCAGTCGTGACACGCCATTAGCATAAACAAGCGACGGTGGCCATGTCTGGCTGTCAGGGCCCTGTCAGTGGCTGCAGAAGAGACCATGGTGCATTAACCCGGCCAACTTATCTCCCACGCTGTCCTCAGAGGAGAGGATTACTGCACGAGAATTGCTTTCAGGAGCCCTGTCACTCCTGACTGATTAGAGGCCGTCTGTTCTGCCATCAGCTGGCAGACAACGGGGAATCCTGCCTGTTTGCATGGCCCCCACCTGCTGAGTCGCGTCCACAGCGCTAATTGGCCGCTGTCATTATCCCAAATCCAGATAGCTGGACGTGACTAGTTAGGAACTGGCACCTCTACCTCTCTATTAATAATCACTGGCACTCTCTGCACACACTCAACAGGCAGGTGATACACGCTTGGCAGAGTCTGGACGCTGTGCAGCTGCGCCATTAGCACTTGGAGGCTAATCCATGACGAGAACCTCGAGGTCAAATCAAATTAGTTTCAAAGCAGCGATTCTACACCAATCACTTAATTAAGCTCAGAACAAAACCCTGACTGATATACATTTCTCCTTCTGACCAAAAATTATATCCAAAGAGAGTGACACAAATCAAATTAACTGGGTTGACATAAAGTAACATTGGGAGAATTTTACAAGCATATATACAGTATCAAAAATCTAGGTATATTCTAAAGATAATCATTTATTAATGAGCAAGAAAGTCTGCTAAATTAATGTGTAATGCTATAACTAGGAACACATTAAATTTCTAGTTTAATGATTGAACTGCCTACCCAGCTGCTATTATTAGCTATGTATTAACAAAGACTCTATTGACTACTAAACACATCATATTTACTTAGTGAAAGGCAGGGCACTTGTGAGTGTATAGTAACAGTATCTCACAGAGTTCATACTAATCCTTGCATTATGTATGTATATTTATCGTAACAGATGTTATGGAGCAATCAGGGCAGCTTCCACCTGACTAATATGCCATTTTTACAATTACCTACAGTCCAGTAACTGTCTTTTTGCTTACCTAGAAATGATAGTAAGCTGTACTGCCCCAGATGCCTCTTAAAGCACAGGGATGTTTACTTCTGGAAACTCTGACTTGGAGAGTACAGCATGCCAGTAAATGCTCCCCATAAAGCTCCAGCATTACAAAGAACAGTCTTTTATCTCCAAGAAAGCCCTGATGCACTTGTCCATAAAAGAAAACAGCAAAATGAATATGAAGCAATAAACACGTTCTGTAGTGCAAATCTATTTCTATTGCAGCTAAGTATATATGAAATATTAATTTCTAATTGGTATTATATATGGCCAAAGGGATGTGGACACCTGACCATCACACCCTTCTTCCCCAAACAAACACAATGTTGGAAGTACACAATTGTACAGGATGTGCTTGTATGCTGTAGTATTAAAAGTTTCCCATCACTGGAACTAAGAAGCCCAAACATATTCCAGCATGACAGTGCCAATGTGCCCAAAGTGAGCTCCATGAAGACAAGGTTTGCCAAGGTTGGAGTGGAAAAACTCGAGTGACCTGCACAGAGTCCTGACCTCAACCCCACTGAACACATTTGGGATGAACTTGAACGCCGACTGCACCCCTGGCTACCTCGCTCGACATCAGTGCCTGACCTCACTAATGCTCTTGTGGCCATGCTCCAAAATGTAGAGGAAAGCCTTACCCGAAGAGTGGAAGTTATTATAACAGCAAAAGGGGGACGAAATCTGGAATGGGATGTTCAACAGTACATGCAGGTGTCTACGAAATTTTGGCCACATACTGTGTCATCCCAAAACATCTGAAGGATTTTAACCATTTAATAAAACTTTGAATTTTATTGTATATGCTTATTAAGCAGAACTTTCTTCAATTCACATTGTTAAGGGACAAACCGGAGGGCAGATGGAGGGGTTGTTTGTTAACGTACATGGATGGAACATCGGAAGGATGCAGCCAATTTAATGCAGGCCTGATTTGCCTTAATCTGTAAGGTAAATTTAAATTAGTTTTTTTTTCCCTAACTGTGGGGGAACAAGCCGCAGATGGATGCCCTCTCAGCAGCCAGCTGCTTTGAAAAGAATGACTTTTTAAATTACCCATAAATCACTGTCAGCACACAAGGGGACGCTGTTCCAGTGGCCAGTTAGCAGTCAGGGGAGGGCACTAAGGTGGCACAGCAATCTCACACCTTATGGCATGCCTCACTGCACCACTCCAGGTACACAGACATCCATATAAATAAACAAATATATGCACTGACACGCAGTAAGACAAACAGGCACACAATACACATATACACATATAAAACAGTACATAAAATAGAAAATAATAAGGAATGAGCAGAAGTTAATTAATTGATTAAACATATCCTAATCAAACTACATTGGCAAAATAAACTTAGACCCCTTTTGGCATTCCTTACTATATCACTCACACACAAGCAGATGCACTCACAGACATACAAGGACTGAACATGAGAGACAGTCAAGTTGATTAACAGTAGCTTAAATTAAATCAAACCAATAGCATTTTCATAAAGTTCAAACATCTAATAAAGGTTACTGTACTGTAGTGCAAAATTATAATTACAGCAATAAGAAATCAATCAAGTGACTTTCATTTGAAAGATCAGTACCTAAAGGGCAATATGAACAAAAATGAAAACAAGTTCAATAACTAGAATAGCTGTTCTATCTAATCCATGCTCTGAAATGTCTCTTTTATACCTTTGGGAATATCCATTTTATACATGAGTATGAAGCAATGAGTAGAATTTAGAATTTCATGATAAAAGCTAATTATACAAATAACTACACATACATGTATGTATGCAGTTTTATAATGTTATATTTGATTGCATCCAAGTGTGCTTTTCTGAAAGCCAACAAAACTCATTTAAAAAAAAAAAAAGAAAAGACTATATTGAGATGTTGCTCAGTGAAGGCACATTGACATTGTCTTCTCCAGACAAGCAGATGGCAGTACGTCTTATGCTTGTATGCTACAGACTAGCTTTGTCACCATGGACATACCTCATGTTTGACAGTAATTACTACACAACAGTCTATGGCAGCCATGTTTGATTTCCCAGCATAAATTAACACTATAAAACTGGCTCCATCTATTCCACTCTGTCTAATTCTTCTAATATAATTATGACATGCCTGATGCAAATCAGCGCTGCACATCTTCAATACGCTACATCAGATTCTCATGAAGCAAAAACCAAAACAGCAAACAAGGCCAGACATGCACACATATTTCCAGCTGAGTGTGTGTCTGCGTGGAGTGTGTTTAGAGCGGGTTCAACCTTAATGACAGGTAATTAGTCAGCTGCAGCTTTGGTGGAGTTTGAAAAGCCGATCTCCTAGTGATGAACAGAGGTGTGCAGGAGAGAGAGCTTGGGGGAAGCCAACCATGCTGTATTCATCTGTCACACTCACAATTAACACACTTAATTAATCGGAGAGATATCGGTATTAGATCCGTATGTGACTGCCGCTGTGTAACAACATTTGCCGCTAAAAGAAATTAAGCAATAATCGTTGACTACAAAGTAGTACAGCAGCAGATTTGATTCTTACAAATGACTATGAAGCACAAGCAGGATGTTATTGTACTGCTGCAGGAAGTCATTTATTTCCAGTTTAGGCTTAACTAGTCCTAATATGTACTTATGTACTCTATAATGCTGTATTTTTAACCCATATTAAAATCAAATACAGCTGGAATGGGATATAATTTCCATATTGTGCTATAATTGATATTGATTTCTGGTCTAATGATTACTCTTCAATTACTCTTATAGTATGTTATTATTAATGAGAGAAACATGTTCTCTCCCAAACAAGTAAACATGAGCATAATGTCCTAAATATCTGCACTTTCAAGAAACACTTTCAAGAGTCTCACTCTTCACTCTCAGAAATATAGGTACCAAACTGTACTTCTCCTCGTCACTGGGGTGGTACCATCAAGGGTAATTAATAATTCATTACATTTATATAGCGCTTTTATAGACAGTCAAAGCACTTTACATAGTATGGGGGGAAATCTCCTCAAACACCCCCCAGTGTGTATCATCCACCTGGATGATGCAACAGCAGCCATAGTGCGCCAGAACGCCCACCACACACACCAGCTATAGGTGGAGAGGAGAGAAGGGTGATGTAGCCAATTCAGGGTTGGATTATTAGGGGGCCATGACAGATAAAGGCCAGTGGGGGATTTTTAATGACCACAGAGAGTCAGGACCTCGGTTTAACGTCTCATCTGAAAGACAGTGCTCTTTTTACAGTATAGTGTCCCCATCACTATACTGGGCCATTAGGACCCACACAGACTACACCACCTGCTGGCCTCCCAAATACCACTTCCAGCAGGCACCTTAATTTTCCCCACGAGGTCTCCCATTCAGGTACTTCCCAGGCTCAACCCTGCTAAGCTTCAGTGGGTAACCAGACAAGAACTGCATGGTGATATGGCTCTGGCATCTTTTTATAGCATTAGTATGCATTGTGGTGCATGTGTTGTACCACTAATTAGCTTTTTAGAATAAAGCTTTAAAGGTACATCAATGGATTTTAAGGTAGATCTTAAGATATATTTTAAAATATACACCTTGTATTGATTTTTTTAAGTTATACTATATTCATATATAAATACACACTAAAGGTGCAAAAGATCCGCCCTAGCAACAAGGAAAAGTACAGTTTAATACCTTTATTTCTGAGCGTGTTACTTCAGTGGATAATCTCACTGCTATAGACAAAGAGCTGCTGTGTAATCATAAAGACCTGCCCCATGCTCATCCCCGAACACATATTCACAATATGCTCATTCTTCAACACATTTAATTTGATGTTATATACAGTTATAGATGATTAATTATTTATAAATCCTAGTGTCTAGCATAGAAAAGGATAGGTTCCTTTTTGAGTCCTCTCAATGGTTCTTCCTCATGTCATCTCAGTGTGTTTTGCCTTGTCACTGTTGAATCTGGCTTGCTTATTAGATACATCTATGTCATACACTTAAAATTCAATTTGAAAAAAAAAAAATGAATATAAGTAAAATTATAGTCTCTAATAGACATGCATCATTAATACATTAAAGCACTCTTCTTGTAGGCAGATGGATTTGGGTTGGAAAAAATATCGATCAAGTCCACAACTTAACACGAAAATACATTTTAAAATCTCAGCTGTGTGTTGAAGTTCAGGTTGGTACTTAAGCACTTCAGGGATACTATCAATTTATGATGCACCTTCATTATGCAGCATCGATACAAATGGCTTAATTTATGAGAACACTGTTGTGAGAAACTTAAACTTGCCACTCAAACCCATCTGTGCCAGAGCAAAAATTCCACCTGCTCATATGTGCAAAGCAACCCACGGATTCTAATCTAGTCTATAATTATTTTCATTCTGGTGTTTTTAATAACTCTTTATTTCTGCAAACCATGGCAATGACTGTATGACAGCCTACAACTACAGGCTTCCCACTTACATCAAGCTATAAACCCTTCAATCTTTTAAACTGTGGTCTCTGTTATCCCCAAATCTTTAACCAGGTTAACATAAGGCACTGGAACTATCAGAGGCTTATGGTGTGTGTTCCGAAGTATTTTTTCAAGCCTGTAATAAATGTGAATCTTTGACATAAGTTCTGGTGTAGTATTTGCAGCCTTACTCAGAGCAGAGCTTTATGATGGCTTAGTTCTAACCCCGCTTGTACAGAAAGACACAGACACACAATCATCTGCCAAGCTTTTGTTTATACCACTCCTACAGATTTGAGTTCCAACTTTAATCTGTGGCCTCTCTAGGCCGGGACAGGCAGAACACAAACACTTGTGATGGCTAAAAAACGGGGTGTTTTATTAATATTTAGGTGCAAGAGTGGAGGTGAGGCGGTGAGAAGTGCAGGCCGGCCGTGAGGCGGGACCCAGGGGGCGTAGAGCAGGCCGAGGGTGCCGGCGAGAGGGGCAGTGCTGAAGAGAGAGAGACATGCAGAATTATATACACGCATGGAGAACAAGCTCACCCCTCTGTGTTGGTTGCGCCCTCTTATATCTGCTATTCTTCTGCAGGAGCGTGAAGAGCAGCCGCTCCAATCATTCGCTGCCAGCTGTGTGTGTTTCTGCCACCTCGCCTCGGCCACGTGCTCTCTAGCTGTCCAAAACAAATGGGGTGCTGAAATAGCGCAGTCCGTTCAGCACCCTGCTGGCAGTTGTACGAGAAGCATGATGTGTGTTGTGTGCATGTGCTGCAGGACCGCTGTCACAGTCCCGCAACCAGAGAAAAGTCGGGGTTCCTGAGGACTGGTGAGCTGGTGAGGGCTTGCTTGAGGGCCTGGATCACCCACTCTGCTTCTTTGGTCCACTGCACCCAGACTGGTTGGCCTTTCTTGGTCAGGTCTGAGAGGGGGGAAGCTAGAGAGGAGAAGTTAGGGAGAAATCTCCTGTAATACCCCGCCAGCCCCAAAAAGCCACATACCTGTTTCTTTGATATGGGCCAAGGGTACCCTCTCACTGCCTCCAGCTTCTTTTCTTGTGGTTTTAGCAGACCCTGGCCGATGTACCCAGGTACTGAGCCTCTGTCAGCCCCAGGTGGCATTTCTTTGGGTTGACCATCAGCCCAGCCTTCCGGAGGCTTCCGAGGACTTCCCCGAGGTGGTAGAGGTTGTCGGCCCATGTGGAGGAGTGTATGACAACTTCGTCCAGGTATGCAGCTCCAAACGGGTGGTGTGGCCTCAGGACAATGTCCATCAGGTGCTGGAAGGTCGCTGGTGCTCCGTGGAGGCTGAAGGAGAGAACCCGCTGGCAGTACTGAAGGCTGTCTTTGATTTTGCATCCGGCACTAGGGCGACTTGCCAGTAGCCCTTCGTCAGGTTGGAAGTGAAACACTCGGGGAAGGGGGTAACTGTCGAACTCGGAGACCTGGTTGAGCCTCCGGAAGTCATTGCAAAGGCGGATGCTGTCGTCGGGCTTCGGGACCACAACAGTGGGGCTGGACCAGGGACTGGCAGAATCCTTGATGATCCCATCCCATAGCATCTGGCTGACCTTCTCCTTAATAGCTTGACGGTGAGCCTCTGGGACATGGTAGGGCCACTGTCTGATTACCACTCCCGGCAGTGTTTTGATCTCATGCAGGACCAGGTGGGTTAGGCCTGGGGTGGACGAGAAGACATCCAAGAACTGATCCACTAGATCTGTCAGCTCTTGGCACTGCGTGGTGGTAAGGTCTTCTCCTTATTGGACAAAGGTACGCTCGTCTGGCTTTGAGGGGACAGCAGAAAAGGCGGAAAGTGCTGGGGCAGGTGGGACCCATTTTTTCAGTAAATTTATGTGGTAAAGTTGGGTGTCTGTGTGCTTACCAGGCTGGCGCAGGCGGTAGTTCACGGGGCCTACCCTCTCGAGGACTGTGTAGGGGCCCTGCTAGCTGAGGATTTGATGGATTCCAAAAAAGATTGATCATGCTGACCACAAATGTTCTCCAACAAATACAAGAACCTTCATTATCTGATGCTGGTTGCATCAGGCTCCTAGATTTCAGCCTGAGAGTCCCTTTATAATGTAATTATGTAAAGATGAACACATTTTATGCCAGATAAAGCAAGAAGCATTATGTCCAGTGCCCACCTGGCTTGTGTCATATATTTTTGTTGCCAGTTTTGTATGTGATACTCATACATATTTTCCCAATCATTTAGTGGATGCATCCTTACAGGGTAAAAGGATATTCACTTTGACAATATTTTATTAGTTTCAGGTGTGAAGCTAAATAAAAAAAAAACTGCTGATCATGGAGCCTTTCTAAAAGTGTGTGATGTCAAAAAACTCAGCTCATCATTTATCTTTAAAAAGAATAAATGATTAGCTGAGATTCTGGTAGTTGTTCACTGTTTACTTTTTTCAACCCGGAACTTTCATCATTGTTATTCAATGTTATGTTATTGCTCTTAATTCTTTATCTTCAGGCGTTTCATGTTTATTCTCAGTTTGTTTAATAATTTAGGATAAATATATCACTTTTTTTCTGGGGAATCTCTTTGACTTGGCTCAAGTGCTATACTGGGTATTTTACAGTGATTTCATTGTCATTTTGATCAATTATGGAAAACATTTCCCTGTATATGTGTAGATGAGGAGCAAAATGTACAGTCAGGTCCAAAAATGTTTGGACATTTACAAAGTTATTGTTATTTTCTTTGTCTACCACAGTATGTTGGAGTTGAAATTAAATAATGATTATGAGCTCAAAATGCAGATTTCAGCTCTACTTTAAGGGTATGGATGGATCTGGCATTGAATTTAAATGCCCTTAGATTAAAGTTGTATGTCTGCATTTTGAGCTCATATACAGCTAAAATAACAATAACTTTGTCAATGAATGTCATTTAAAATTTCAATTCACCCTGTACTATACTGAAAACACATTATTAACACATTATTTGATGTTTTCCCTCATTCATCTATTATGCATTTCATCAGCTTCACAACTGTACAGGGCCTTCAGTGCCTTATTTTGCGCTTCACAATGCGCCACACATTCTCAATCGGAGACAGGTCAGGACATGCTAGCACCCGCACTCTCTGCTTACGCAACCATCCTGGCAGTAGTTTGGCATTGTCCTGCTCTGGATAGCAGCATATGTTGCTCCAAAATGTGAAAATTTATTTCTGCATTAATGGTGCACTCACAGATGTGCAAGTTACCCATGCCATGGGCACTGACACACCCCCATACTATGACAGATGCTGGCTTTTGGACTTGATGCTGATAACAACTGGGATGGTCCTTTTCCTCTTTGGCCCGGAGAAGGCAACGGCTGTTTTGTCCAAAAACTATTTAAAATGTTGACTCATTGGACCACAAAACACGATTTCACTGTGCTACTGTCAATCTCAGATGAGACCGAGCCCAGAGAAGTCGGCGGTGCTTCTGGACAGTGTTGATGTATGGCTTCTGCTTTGCATAGTAAAGCCTTAACTTGCATCTGTGGATGTAGCAGCGAATGGTGTTGACTGACAAAGGTTTACCAAAGTATTCCCGAGCCCATGTCAGGATATACATTACAGACTCATGATAGTTTTTAAGACAGTGACGTCTGATGGATCCGAGATCACGCGCATTCAGAAGTGGTTTTTGGTCTTGCCCTTTACACACACAGATTTGACCAGATTCCTTGAATCTTTTAATTATATTATGCACTGTAGAAGATGAAATGCCCAAAATCCTACCGATTTGTCTTTGGGGAATGTTCAAAGTGATGGATTATTCACTGACGCATTTGTTGGCAGATTGGCGAGCCTCGACCCATCCTTGATCTTGAAAGACTAGGCCTCTTTTGGAGGCTCCTTATATACTATAATTAGATTATTGCTTCACCTGTTTCACATCACCTTCTTATTTCAACTTGTCACATTGCTATTAGTTCTAATTTGCCCCTGTCCCAACTGTGTTTGGAACGTGTTGCATGCATCAATTTCAAAATAAATGTTTATCTTCAAAAAACTATGCACTTGATTAGGTAAAACATCAAATACCTTGTCTTTATATGTTTTTTGTTTAAATACAAGTGAAAGTACATTTACAAATCACTCCTCTTCGTTTTTATTAGCCTTTTTCATGCTGTCCCAATTTTTTTTCGGAATTGGGGTTGTAAATGTTAAACTAGTAGTGCCTGTAAGCCATTGTACTTTCCTGAGATATTGCATGCATTACTATAAGGATAACATATACAGGTCAGTAAGTTCAATATCGTACACACTCCTCCAAACTTTCAATGTGCTCAAAACAGAAAGCCTTCTCACACTACAAATTTATTAAATATATCACATTTTTCTGTAGAATCTCCCAAAAATACCATTAATTGTCGTCTGTACTTCTCAGTCTGTATATGTATTTAAAAATGTTATTCACTAGCAAACTGACATCAACATAGAGGTGCACACACAGGATAGAGTGCAGGTGAGCTCACGCATTTCATGATCTTTCACCTGGACCGTTTGCTGCTACAGACCTCCTGATTTTAAATTGCTATTGTGTCAGGAAAATAAATGCAAAACACAAAATGGTTGATGCCAGCAATGGATCATGGACTTGCAAACCCCCTAGGAACAAGCCTTTTTTGAGACCACCCTTCCACTACCCCACCATACATTAACACAGACACTAGAGTGATAAGGATGTAGATGTTGTATTCTCCTGAAAAATAGCACACTATTAGGCCTATGAATTATAATTTGGATTTAGCTTTGGATTTGGATGTTTTACATTTTGAATAGTGAAATGTAAAATCAGGAAAACAATTTCCCCAGTAAAATCAAAAGACTAAACATGATCAGTCGTCAATATAGCATTATGACTCATTGTTCTCATTTCCTTTCAAGTCAAGCCAAGTCATAACCAAAGCAGAAATATCTGTACACATAGGAACACCACTCACATGCTATCTAAAATATATACTATCTGAAATATCAGAATGTCAACAACAGTTTGTAATGAGTCAGCAAAAATACAAAACTTATATAATATCTACAGTGTAGGTGCTGCAATAAAACTAAGTACATGTGTGTCTCTCTGGTGTCTAGTAAAATAGTGTACCTAAAGTTCATCATTCAGCGTAGTCAGATTTCATAATCTACTCTATTGCCCATCTCTGTCAAGCCTAGTCAATACCCCCAAAATGAAATACCAAAGTAGTACCAACAACAAAAAGTAAACCGAAAGTCTCTTCCTAGCTTTCCTTCTAGCAAAACTTGAAAAAAATACAGCTGTCTGACAAGGTCCAGTTCTATCATTTCACTGAAGATAGTGTCTGTAAAACTGCAAGATCCCTAACACATTCACTTTTAAAGGTTTCAAAGTAGTCTCACTTTACCATCACAAGTTCCCACAATGAAGACAGGAGGAATGCTGCTGCAGAGATATCAATGTCAATTTTCTGTAATTGCAGATTTGTAGCCTAGAACCAGTTAAGTATGCCATGAATACCACATTTAATATGCCCAGACTGGCACTGAGTGCATGAGCATCAGCCTGTGTTTCTTGCTTCTCATCCACATCATTAGATATATTATGTAAGGCCTCACTAATTTGTGCATAATGTCTCCAGAGTGCCTTGGCTGACTTGGCTGAAGTGCTCCACTGAGTATTTGACAGTGAATTTGTGCTATGCAAGATAGTGGATGTAAGCTGTTCTCACTGTTCTCAACCAATAGATTTCACTGTGACTGAAAAACAATCAGGAATTCTTTGACACCTCTACTTTAAGAAAATATTCTTCACTAAAATGATGTGGAAATGTATTTAACATTTAACATGCTAACCTTGCCTTGGTATCTGTTAGGATCAAGTTATGTAATTAAGAGCAGAGTTTAACAAACACAGGTGTAAAAATTGTCAGTTTGTCTAAAGATGTTTAAATTGCTAGATTCCTAATTCATCATGTAGTAAATGTCGTGCTTTAATCTGGCATGTAAACGTCATGCCACACTGAAACTGATATAAGCCTAACAGATTCAGTTTGTAAACTATCTAAATGCTAGCAGTCAAGTTGCCTATGATGCACATGTGCCTTCACTTACTGTACAGATGGGAACAGACAAACTTCTAATGTTTAAATACTAATCAACTAAATTAAATTGAAAATTATGCAACAAAATATGAACATTCTCTTTCATGTCCTATTCTTCTGGCTGTTTCCAGTCACTAACCCCCTCAACATTGTGCTTTTTGGATCACTGCTTTATATAAGAAATCATACACATTACCAAATACACTACACTGGATATATACTGTAGATAGAAGATTGGTCTTACACTTAAAAGTGCTCTCAGACCATTACAGACATACACCTTCTAGTTGTTTTTGGCTTGTTGTTCAAAAATATTTCAACCTATGCTATTATTAAGAGTAGATACTTCCTCTGGTGAAAAACTTAATTAGATTTTAAACTTAAATAGATCTTAAATTGATTTTATTTAATAAATAGATTTTACTCCACTTTTTACCATTTTATATGTCTACAATTGACACAATTAATCAAAAAATGTTCTGTTTTCTATTCTGTTCTTATGTTTACTATTCAAGTGAGTATAAAGAAATGTGTCATTAGCTGGCTAGCTTGCTTAGTCAAATGCTGTTGGGGTTTGAGTAATTTTCTAGGCTCTTAATTAGCTAGCTAGCTGGCTAATGAGGAAAAATCAAAAGATCAGGCAAGCTATTTTAGTTCATGGCTTACCTGTACATGTTTTCGCAGGTTGGATGTTGAGCTGTGAAATGCAGATATCTCTATGGGTTTTGGCTCACATAATTTGTCATAATCATTCTAGTTCCTTTGAAGCATTTAAATCTGAAGATACCTAATAAATTGGGCCATGGACACTCATCTGTCTCCACTGTCTGCTGACTAAGCCTTTGGCCCTTGAAATGTAGAGTTTTGGCAGGAAACTGCTTTATTTTGATTGTGTCTAGAAAATGAATTATTTAAAACTGTCTTAATTGGCTTACAGTCATCTGGCATTAAATACACTTTTCCCCGCTTTGTAATGGTAATCATACATAAATGTAGCGAAGTTGAATGATTAAAAAAATATCAAGTAAAAGTTAAAATACTATGTAGACAATTAGTGTAAAGAGAGTACATGTAGTTTGTTATTTTCTATGTCTGGACATATTTAGAAAATACAATTAATATTTACAGTTCCCTAACTTACGGATAGATGAACTCAGAAGCTCTGAGATACTGGTTGGACAAATAACTTTTATTTCATGTACATATCCAAAAGCTACACACACCAGCCACTTTAATAGGGACACCAGTACCCCCACTCATATATGCAATTATCCAAACATCCAATCATGTGTCAGCAGCACAATGGATAAAATCATGCAGATACAGATCAAGACCTTCAGGTAATGTTCATATCAAACATTAGAATGGGGAAAATGTCACTTTGACAATGGCATGGTTGTTGGTTGCAGACAAGCTGGTTTGAGTATTTCAGAAACATCTGATCTCCTGGGATTTTCACACAAAACAGTCTCTAAAATTAACAGAGAATGGTGCTAAAAGGGTCATTCTACAAAAACGCCCACTTTTGGAGTAGCAATATGTCTTAAAATGTATTTAATTTTTAAACATTTAAACTTAAGACTAAAATATTGGTTAACCTTTTGACTTTAGGAATCCACATAAATGGCAGCTCATTGGATTATTATTTATTTGTTTATTTATTTTTTGTACATTGATTTAAAGAAAGCTTATGCCATCTTTTTGTCACTGGTGGTACCTTATACTTTTGGCTACAATAAAGGCATTTTACAAATTTCATTTCACAAACTATTCTGCACATATAATCACAGGCATAGATGTATAATGATAATGCAGAAAATTAGGAGATTAAGCATTTATTTATTTCAATCAAGTTTGTGAAAAGTGTGATTGCATGATGTTTGCTCATTTGCACCATCATATATTTGCTATAATAATAAAAAATATTTGAAAGAAACTTCTAGAAATGTAATGATACAATCCGTAAAATCCTCTTGAATGAAGCAACAGTCAATTAATATGAAATAATTTATGTCAGATGTGACCCTTTTGATTTATTGTGATCAAAAAGAAAACACCAGTGACACAGTAACAGAATGAAACAACGCTGACACAAAGAACACCAAAGATTAGTGTTCACATGAGGAGGAGAAACAGCAGTGATAAAAAATGCATTTTACAAAATGACAGTTACAATACCTCAAAACACATGTTGCTAATGTTGATATACTCTTTAAAGTATGTAATTTAATCAATTTGTATTATAATTTTTTGAAATTCCTTCATAATAAGATATATATGGTTATACCAGTGACCTCAACTAAATGCCTTGCCTGAAATTATTAAACAAATAAGAATAATTCTGATAATTGAAAAGAGACAGCAGACTTACCATGTGCCTTTCCTGATGGATCTACACGAAGTAGGATATAGCAAATACAAAGTGATGTCAAAAGTCTGGATTTTTTCCAAAATAAGAGTTGTTTGTTGAGTGGTAATACCAGTGACATGACTCCAGGGGACAGTCATTTCCATCATATTATTTTCATCTTTACTTGCCACTTTAGTTTTTTATATCATCCACATCATAAATTATTTTTAAACTCAAAATGTGCCCCTAAACCTTCAGACATGACAATCGGGACAAGTACTTTTATGGTACATAAAATTTCGTATAATTGTTTAAAAATAAATAATACCTAATTCATGGCACAAATAGGTACATGCATAATTTTTCAAATAACATTTTCTATCATTCAAATATGTAACTTAGTTGTAACTATACAGTCAATTTATGTGTAAGTTTTATGCAAACACTGGGGACAGAAAAGTGGACGTTTCTGTAGAATGACCCAAAAACAAAAAACATTCAGTGAGCTGCGGTTATGCATGCAGAAACACCTTGTTGATGAGGGGGGTTAGAATGGCAAGACTGTTTCAAGCTAACAGGAATTCTAAGGTAACTCAAATAACCATTCTTAGCAACCATGGTGAACAGAAAATTATCTCAGAATGCACAAATATTCAAACCTTGAGGCAGGTGGGCTATAACAGAAGACCACATTGGGTTCCACTCCTGTCAGCTAAGAACAGGAATCTGATGCTACTGTGGGCACAGGGTGAAATTTAGATGCAAATTAGCCTGGTCTTTTTCAAATCCAAACTAAGATATGAGCTACCATTTCTGGGTGCAGACTCCACTGCCCTCAGCATATACACTGTATTGACAAAGAGTCTACCACACCATTGTACAACTCAGGTGAGCAGATGAGTTGCTCTCGGTGAGACTAGTTGTGGATGGGCCCACCTGAGGAGATTCTGTGTATGGTGTCTCAATGTTGGGGAACCAACAAGAAGAACTAGTTTCCAGCTGCTTGATGTGTACCTTACAGGAAGCCATGGGCCCAGTACCCCATGGCACCACAAGGTTTCTAAGTTTCTAGCAAGTCTAGGAGATTTGCTGATGTGGCTGCTATCATCAGTACTAGTACACTGACAAGGCAATCAGACAAGTGCAAACAACTCGAATACACCCTTGGTGCTTGGGAGAGGGTGAAGGGCAGGACTTTGAATTGGAATGCTTGTCTTTGAAAGAAGCATCTCTGCTCCAGAACAATGGCAACATGAAAATAAGTGTTGCAGAGTTGCATATGAAAAAGGAAGGTATTCATGACCTGGTTTTACCCACTGAGATCAGGAATTAAAAGGAGACCATCCTTTTTCTGAACAATAAGTTGAATAAAACCCTTTATTTTGAACCTTGTTTTCTTTGTCAAAAAGGGAATAAAGTTCCAGATACAGAGCAATACCTTTTTGTTGGGATCAACAGATTGACAAGGCATTGATCCCCAGAAAGGCTGGCAGCTGACAGCAAAAGTGTAATTTGTATTCTTGTGACATTGTCATCAAGAATCACTGAACTGATGTAGTCATTGTGTCCAGTGGTGTTTTTAGCAGTAAAATGCTTCATTGCCAGCCCCTGACTAAAGGTAGTTTGAGGCAGGTCAGCCCCCTACAGGCACTGGAACATGGAAATGGGGTGTGGCATTCTAAAGACTGACAGTCCATTTAGCCATGCTGGATTTGTGATTTCAAAACCACCATGCTCCTATCTAGGGTCTCTTTGGGGGCAGGTCCTAAGAGTGAACACAGCACAGATTCCAGGCTGATTCCACAGGGAAAATTTAAACATAGCACCAACCATGCATGGCAGTGGGTATTAATCAAGTTATGAGGGAGTCGACATATGACCTGGCCCAGGTGTCTTAGCATCAGGAGTGAGCTGTCAATCAGCTCCCTTACTGAGGGGTCAACATCTGCATATTTAAGGGACTACTCCAATGCTAGCAGCAGAATAGCTACCATATTGCCAGTGCGTGCACATGGTCTTCACCTGGGCATCTGCACTCAGCACTCAGATGGCAGTGTGAAAGAATGTATTTTCTGTTGTTGGTTACAAAGCATCATCCAGTCTTACTCAAGCTACATGGCATAGGCATAAAGTTGAAATTGGTGGTTCAAATAGTAGGTCATTATTAGTCCAAAAGAACCTCCAAGATGCCTCTCTAGACATAGCATCCTCATGCTCCCCTGATAAGTGGATAAAATGATGACTGGATTTTGAGCTATAAGGAGGCCTCTGTTAAGAAGCTTCAGTCTTGTATAGTCGCATTTCCTGCAAAGTCGCAAATCATTGATTTCAGTTGAGCTATGCCTGCTGCCAAGTTCTTGATTCCTCTTGAGAGTAATTCATACTGTTTTCTGGGCTTCTTGTTGTGCTTGCTGGTCATTGCCGGGCCTGGGCCTTTGTGACCAGCAAGCTGTTTAGACTGAGGGATTTGGGCCAGATTCTACTCTGAGCCAGGATTCAAATCTGCCAGCCAAGTGCATCATGTCAACATTGGCACTGCCATGCATTCAATGCAGGGATGTCCAAGTCAGACACAGTGTCCTTGAAATGGTCCTGTCCACAGCAGTGAGTACATTCTGGTGCCAATCATTGCCTTCCAAGAGATTTATACACTGACTACATAAGCGCAAGTCTTTTTAGCATGGTTATTTGTGGCTACTCAATAAGTATACCATGGGAGCGATATCAGCTGTGGGAGTGATCTGACCCAAATGTAAAGAAAAGATGTATGTTATGTGGAGACAACATGCACTGAGAATTAGCAAGAGTCCAAGTAAATTAGAATGTTAATCAAAGGACAGTGCATTGTATGTCAAGTGAGTACTACTTGAACAACTTTAGCAATGCATTCGTGCCAGCTAATTGCCAGGGGATGTGGAATATACAAAGATAAAATGCTGAGAGGCAAAAAATGAGTGAATAGAAACTGCTCAGCGCAGGATAAGCCACTGACACTACAGAGAAAAGTGTTCAGTTCCCCAGAGTATGTAAAAATGAATGTCCACATACAAGAATGTTGAGTAATTAGCTAATTGCTGGTCAGTAATGTTAACAAGAAAAAAAAAATATTAGATGCTATCAAATGCTATGGTACCCTGTAGGTTTCTATGAATAATGCTTATGATATAGAAGAAAGCACACTTATCGAGACAAAAGGTAATAAGAACAGGCCATACCCAGATTTGGAGTACAGGATACCTGTAGCTCTGATTAGATGACAAGTGGTATCCAAATCACTCTTTACCCTCTACCTACATTTTGAGTTTTCAATCCATTATCATGTGTGTGTTCTGTATGTTGTTAATATATATGTTGAAAACATGAAATGTTTATTTATAGATATTATTACTATTCCTACTAAAGATGACTTGAGCTAATTAATTACAGATGAATCACTAACATTACAGATCTTGGAATCAATGCAATTGAGAAGATATCAAACACACAATTATTTCTTTGATTATGCCGATACAAATCATCTCAATGAAATATTTTGGTTTGTTTTTTGGGCCTCCCTTAGCACTGGGCCATTAAGAAACTGTAAAACCATTAAGTTTCATTTTTATGAAATTGGACAAAATCCAACCACATTGTCCTCAGTTGTACAGCTGTACAAATTTGTACAATTTTTTTAGGCTGACATGGATGACATTGTAAAAATGTTTTGGAAGAGAAATGCGTAATCCTTGAAATTGTATATATATATATATATATATATATATATATATATATATATATATATATATATATATATATATATATATATATATATATATATATATATATATATTGTGTATATACTGTAAAACTTGTATATATAGTATAAAGAAAATCCAGTATCTCAAAAATATTAGAATAAAGAATTTATAATAGAGCAATGCCGACCTGAGAAGACTCTAATCAGCTAATTAACTCGAAACACCATTGTTCAGTAGTCCAAAGTCCGCCTTTCAAATGAAAGTAAATTTTGCATTTCATTTGGAAATCAAGGTCCCAGAGTCTGGAGGCACAGAATCCAAGTTGCTTGAAGTCCAGTGTGAAGTTTCCACAGTCAGTGATGATTTGGGGTGCCATGTCATCTGCTGGTGTTGGTCCACTGTTTTTTCTCAAGTCAAGAGTCAATGCAACCGTCTACCAGGAGATTTTAGAGCACTTCATGCTTCCATCTGCTGACAAGCTTTATGGAGATGCTGATTTCCTTTACCAGCAGGACTTGGCACCTGCCCACAGTGCCAAAACTACTAGTAACTGGTTTGCTGACCATGGTATTACTGTGCTTGATTGGCCAGCCAACTCGCCTGACCTGAATTTTGTCAAGAGGGCGATGAGAGCCACCAGACCCAACAATACAGATGAGCTGAAGGCCGCTATCAAAGCAACCTGGGTTTCCATAACACCTCAGCAGTGCCACAGGTTGATTGCCTCTGTGCCACGCTGCAATGATGCAGTATTTCATGCAAAAGGAGCCCCAACCAAATATTGAGTGCATAAATTAACACACTTTTCAGAAGGTCGACATTTCTGTTATAAATTATAAATTGTATTTCTGTTATAAATTATAAATTATAAATTTATTCCAATATTTTGAGATACTGGATTTCCATGAGCTGTAAGCCGTAATCATCAAGATTAAACCAAAAGGGGCTTGAAATATTTCACTTTATGCGTAATGAATCTAGAATATATTAAAGTTCCACTTTTTGAATTAAATAATGGGGGAAAAAATGAACTTTTCCACAATATTCAAATTTTTTGAGATGCACCTGTGTGTGTGTGTCTATATATATATATATATATATATATATATATATATATATATATATATATATATATATATATATATATATATATATATATATGAAAAGTGTGTTAATTTATGCACTCAATATTTGGTTGGGGCTCCTTTTGCATGAAATACTGCATCATTGCAGCGTGGCACGGAGGCAATCAACCTGTGGCACTGCTGAGGTGTTATGGAAACCCAGGTTGCTTTGATAGCGGCCTTCAGCTCATCTGTATTGTTGGGTCTGGTGTCTCTCATCGCCCTCTTGATATATATATATATATATATATATATATATATATATATATATATATATATATATATATATATATAGATAGATAGATAGATAGATAGATAGATAGACAGATAGATAGATAGATAGATAGACAGATAGATTGTTGTTATAGATTTTTTATTTTATGACTTCTACATT
This sequence comes from Cranoglanis bouderius, assembly GCA_023630585.1. NCBI lineage: Eukaryota > Metazoa > Chordata > Actinopteri > Siluriformes > Cranoglanididae > Cranoglanis > Cranoglanis bouderius. The sequence continues at coordinate 6,914,749 of CM042562.1, read as the reverse complement.
ATCAAGTCAGTACAAAAAAACATTTTAGATTTTTATCATCTAAAATAGAGTAATATTGGCTTTTACTAGTGTTTACTGCTCTTTGTGGTATTTTTTTTTTTAATGTAGAAACATTAATGTAGAAACATAAATTATTTTGAAAGCATCTTTGCTCTACAGCATTTCTTTGTATGTGCCTAAGACTTTTGCACAGTACTCTAAAATATTGTCTTCTTTTAAGATAAACTTTTTAAAAAAACAAAATAAAATAAAAAAAACTAGTCTGAGCTATATTTCATGCTAACCATAGTGAATACCGCCCTCTGTTGGTAATTCAGCTATCTCAGACTTTAAGCTCCTTTTAGGCACTCTCTCTCTCTCTCTCTCTCTCTCTCTCTCTCTCTATATATATATATATATATATATATATATATATAAATTGACAGCAGTAATAATTTATATATTAATTATAAGATAGTTTTTCAACCTAAATATTTGTGTTATTATACCATGTAAAGACAGCAATTTTAACAGCAATTAACTCACATCCCACTATTATAGCTGCATATTTGTCCTGTTATATATACATTCTATTTCTGCTATAATTAAAAGCTGAATTATTATTACATGAACTAATCATACACAATTGCATAAGATATTCTGTTTGCTAAGATGCATGTTTTATTTTTATTTTAATTAACAGGTCTTTTGCAGTACCTCTCAAACATTTTAAAGTATACAGCTATTATGGCCAAAACATTTAGGTCGTAAAACAACGCAATTCTACTGATTTCCTTTGAGTAGTCACTGTTCTTCTTGTAATTGTTAAGATAGGGAGCAGGAACAGACAATCAAGCATGCCCACTTCTAATAGGTCTGTGTAATACAGACTTTTTAATTACAACACTGCTAGAATTTTCCTTCTCATGTATTTCTCTCCAGACTTCTGTGAACTTCGAGACCATGTAGTTGCCGCTAGGAGTTGTGTAGCCTATTACAACATCTGCCTATGTCTGAATAAATTAGCCATGTTCTGGCCTACTGATAAAAAATCATTTAATCATTCATCTACTGCTTTATCCTGGTCAGGGTCATCCTGGAGCTGGAGCCTATCTCAGTAACACTGGGTGTAAGGTGAGAGAATTCACCCCAGATGGACTCCATATCACAGGGCACTATGCAGACACATTTTCATACACTCATTCACACCTCGGGGCAATTTAGTGTAGTCAGTCCACCTACCTGCATGTTTTTGTATAGTGGAAGGAAACTAGAGAACCCAGTGCAAACCCACACAACCAGAGAGAACAAGCAAAACTCTGCACAGACAGTAACCTGAGCCCAGGTTTGCACTGATGACCCTGGAGCTGTGAGGCAGCAATGCTACTCACTGTACCACCATGCCATCCCTAATAAAAAAATATTTATTATTTTTTATATATTTATATTATTTATTTATTTATTTTTATAATATTTATAATGCGCCACACATTCTCAACCATCCGGGCAGAATGTGGTTTGGCGTTGTCCTGCTCTGGATGGTAGCATATTTTACTCCAAAATGTGTACATATATTTCTGCATTAATGGTACCCTCACAGATGTGCAAGTTACCCATGCCATGGGCACTGACACACCCCCAAGCCATGACAGATGATGGCTTTTGGACCTGACGCTGATAACAGCTTGGATGGTCCTTTTCCTCTTTGGCCCGGAGAAGAGGACGGCTGTTTTGTCCAAAAACTATTTGAAATGTTGACTCGTCATACCACAAAACACAATTCCACTGTGCTACTGTCCAGCTCAGATGAGACCGAGCCCAGAGAAGTCTTCTGTACAGTGTTGATGTATGGTTTCTGCTTTGCATAGTAAAGCCTTAACTTGCATCTGTGGATGCAGCGGTGAATGGTGTTGACTGACAAAGGTTTACCAAAGTATTCCCGAGCCCATGTCAGGATATACATTACAGACTCATGACGGTTTTTAAGACAGTGACATCTGAGGGATCGGAGATCACGTACATTCAGAAGTGGTTTTTGGCCTTGCCCTTTACACACCGAGATTTGACCGGATTCCTTGAATCTTTTAATTATATTGTGCACTGTAGAAGGTGACATGCCCAAAATCCTACTGATTTGTCTTTGGGGAATGTTGTTCTCAAAGTGTTGGCTTATTCGCTGACGCATCTGTTGGCAGATTGGCACATCACTATTAGTACTAAATTGCACCTGTCCCAACTTTTTCGGAATGTGTTGCATGCATCAATTTCAAAATAAATGTTTATCTTCAAAAAATTATGCACTTGATTAGGTAAAACATCAAATACCTTTTTTTATACGTTTTTTGTTTAAATACAAGTCAAAGTACATTTAGAAATCATTCCTCTTTGTTTTTATTAGCATTTTCCATACTGTACCAACTTTTGCGGAATTGGGTTGTATTATAATATTAATTATTAAAGTCTGATACACCTCACATACTGTACATAGAGCTGTAATTCATGTGTGCGTGTTTGTTTGTTTGTTTGTTTGTTTGTTTGTTTGTTTGTTTGTTTGACAGTACACAGTTAAAATGTCATTCCCCATAAAACCTTTCCCACATTAATGTCATTTTAATGTATAATCTCTTCTTTTTTTTTTTTGCAAGCCAGCTTTGCATAGACCCCTCGGATAAAAAAAAAAAAAATGAAATATGCTATCTATATGCTGTACTATCTATATCATTTGTCTTCTTTCTAACATTGTTTAGCACATATAAATATAACAAAAAAATGCACAAATTATATATAACTTAATAAAGAGTTTTTAAATCGATTTTTAGATGAGTTATTTCAAATCTCATACAATTTGTGCTGGAGTAAACTGTCCAATATGCATGCTCAAATATTCCATATCAGATACACTTTATCACTACAGTAGAAAATTGACTGAAAACATTTGCTTCAACATAACCTGAGTAGAGTTATAAACCTGCAGAAAAGTGCTGAGTGAAAATTGCCCCATTATTAACCTCTTATATAGCAGCTGTGATAAGATAAATTGAGGTAATCTGATCATAAAAGTCAAGGTGAAGTGAAATATCATGAAGTGTGGGAAAGGTTGGCAGCAGTCAGAGAAAGATCTAAGCACATAGCACTAAGCACTGTTAGTGTACCAGAAGTGTTCTAGCCATGTTGTTGACAATAAGTCTTTGGCTGTTTGCAGTTTCTCCAGCTCTCTTTGCTCCGGTCAAAGAACCCTGTACAACAGGAAGAAACAAGCTGCTGCTCATCTCCTTTGATGGGTTCAGATGGGATTATGACCGGGATGTGGACACACCAAATCTTGACAAGATGGCTCAAGATGGCATAAAAGCTACTTATGTCATCCCACCCTATATAACAATCACTAGCCCGAGTCACTTCACTCTGCTTACAGGTGAGTGAAAAGATATAACAGCAAGTAGATACAGCACAGCAAGTAACATCATGAGTGGAGGTACAGAATCCCTTAGATAAACCTTAATGATGAAAATTTTATGGTGTGAATGCAGTACTCAAGCTACTCAACTGAAATTTTAGAAAAGGCTTTTCTTTTATTTTTCTATTTAAAGGACTGCATACACTCTCTGAACCTAAAATATTCTGCAAAAATTACATTTGGATGACCATTCGAGATTTCCATACAGTCTTGTGTGCTGAAAAACATGACATTTTGATTTACACTTAATGTAAGCTCACTCCATAGGAAAATAAAATGCACTGGCATTGTTCAAAGTGTAAAGTTCATTTAATTACCACAGTATTAGACACTACATTCAGTCGCCAGTGTATTCAGTCCATCACAAAAAAATGGACCACCATGATCACCTGCTCTGAAACTGATGATGGGCCATGAGATGACTAGCACAAATTGTGCAGTATGTACTGTATATTGTGTATATGTATGTCTTTAACTGTACAAGATGCACCGAAAAGGGTAGATGTGACTAATGTAGATGTTGTAAGGGTACATACTATTTAAGTGGTGATCATTTGATGATCCTTTTGCTTGATGGAATAAATGAGAGCAAATAAATGGGGACAAATTGTGCATAGCAACAGACTGAATATACTGTATGTATTCTTGAAATGTATCATATTTCTTTACACTTATCTGTATAGGGCGTTACATTGAGAATCATGGCGTGATTCACAATATATGGTTTAACACCACTACTCAGGAAAAGAAACAATACTACATGGCACAGTTTGTCGATGACTACTGGGACAATGGCAGCCTACCTATATGGATTACAGCTCAAAGACAGGTAAAGAATCACTTAACCAGCTAGAACATTTTGAAAACATCAATTTGGTGTTCATCCTGTAGGTGCGAAAACCTTATTCTAGGTTTCAGTGTTTCAGTGAGGTACTTGAGGTGATAAGCCAGTGCATATGTATTTGAGGCAGTTTACCAAAGCTTCCATAATTCTCAAATATTAACAATATTCTTGCTATGTTGCCACAGTTCCCAAGTTGACTAATGGTGAAGTGTTTAATTAGACATTCAGCTATTCCTTGAAACTCAACATATTATTTTTTGAAAATCTCACAGGGTCTGAAAACTGGCTCCTTGCATTTTCCAGGTACGGCTGCCACATATCAGAATGAGAGAGTGCAAGTGAGCGAGGTGGAATCTCAATTTTATGACTACACCAATGAGACAGATTGGAGAGTGAATGTGGATAAAGTGATGGATGATTGGTTTAAAAAACAGGATCTGGACTTTGTCTCTCTATATTTTGGTGAACCAGACCAGACAGGCCATAAATATGGACCTGATTCCCCAGAACGACGTGATGCAGTCATGAAAGTGGACCGCACCATTGGCTATATACGTGATATTGTGCAAAAACTTGGTCTTGCTGACCGCCTGAACATCATCATCACTACTGATCATGGTATGACTTCTGTACTGAGAGGAGATGGAATAAAACAGATTATTCTCTCCCAAATACCTGGCTTCTCATTTCGGGATATTAAGTTCCAGTTGTTAGACTATGGCCCTAATGGGATGCTATTGCCTAAAGAGGGCATGCTGGAGAAGGTTTATAGAGTCCTCAAAGGTGCCCATCCTAACCTCCATGTCTATAAGAAGGAAGACATGCCTGCTCGTCTTCATTATTCAAATCATCCACGTATTTTACCCCTCCTTCTCTATGCTGATCCAGGATATGTAATCAGTGGGGTGAGTGTTTGAATGTATTGCATAATGTATATTTAGACTAGTTTGCAGATTATTTCAGGTGTTAGGAATCTATTCACAAGATTGTACATAATGAACTGTCCTTTCTTCATATAATTGTCCAGATTCTCCCAGTTCAGACCAATAAAGGAGAACATGGATTTGATAATCAAGCCTTAGACATGAAGGCTTTCTTCAGGGCAGTGGGGCCTGACTTTCACAAGAACCGGGTAGTGGGACCTTTTGAGACAGTTAATGTTTATCCCTTAATGTGTCATATACTGGGAATAAAACCTGAGGTCAATGATGGCTCCCTTGATAACACCAGACATCTTCTAGTCTCTGGTGGGCAACAGTGTGACAGCAAAGGTGAGTTTGGTTTGATTTAAGACCTTTTTCTTTGCCAAAGAAAGGTAATCAAAGGACACCGGAGCTAAAAGGTGTACCTTGATGGTATCATCTTGAACTTTGGCTATATCAGATTAGGTCCATCTCTGGATAAGAATGCAGATGAAGTATCTTGATACTGGGTGGTGTTATTGTTCTTTTTGTAGATTGCATAATATTATTTATTACCATCAGAATCCAATGTTTCATGACACTAGGTAAAGTATTATGATATAACAGAGTTATGAAGTATTGCATAATAATGCATGATTTCTCCTTCATTTTAGTCTTCAATATATATATATATATATATATATATATATATATATATATATATATATATATATATATATATATATATATATATAATTTTTTTTATAATATATGTGCTGTTTCCCTGTTAAGCAATTATTCTTTATTTTTCCTTCTCCCGTTTCATGCATTCTGTTATTATTTTTTATTTTTATCATTAGCATTGTTGTCTGTATGCGTACTGTTACTTCAAACAGATAATTTCGTTTATTAGCTTTTGAAGTAACAGTAAGCATACAGACAACAACATATATATATATATATATATATATATATATATATATATATATATATATATATATATATATATATATATATATATATATATATATATATATATATATATATGATTTTATTGGCCAAAACTTTAAACAAATATTGCCTGATGTCCAGCTCACTCTTCTTCCATCAGAACCATACCAGATGAGCATTGTCATTGGCGTAGCTGTAGTGGCCGGGTTTCTGGTAGTTGTCTTCATCATTGTTTCATTGTATAACGTCTTCAAGCGAAATAGAACAAATATAAGGTAAAGTAGATCACAGACTCACATTTATTATAAATAAATTAAGATACCGTTTGAAAAATCACCTCTCTTTTTCTCCTTTTTATTTCTCTAGGTATCATCTCAAAGAAAAATATGAAGACAAAATTGATTCAAAGCAAACAGCAATGTGATTATCATTCAATTACATTAGAATGTTTTTGAATCTTTTCACTTTCGAATGTGTTCATACATTTTTATTTTCCATTTTCCACAACAAAATAAGAAAACCACATGTTGAATGCTAACAGTTTGATTGGGACACTGGTGCTATCATTTACAGTGAATGAGATTCCATAGCTTGTCATACCATCAATTTTGTAAATAGTTTCATGTATGTTTTAACTAATATTAATTTATGAATTGTCAAATCATCAAGTTTGAGGAAAACTAAACACTAAACATTGTCAAGACACCCATTAAATATGTGATGTTTGTTCCCAAAATTTTTTTTTTTAAAAAGTCATTACAAAGTAAAGGTCATTTGAATATTTAATTTGATATAAAAATTCATGGTCTTTATTTGAATTGTATCAGGCTTGCGTCCTGGTTCTCTAATGCCATCTAGTGGAGACAGTTACTATAGCCTAGTATTCAGCTTTCCACTGCAAAAATTAAATGTATTTTTTCTTAATAATAAATAAACAATAGAAATTAAATCTAAAAAACATTTATTTAGAAACATCAAATCCACATCAATACACAACTCTAATTTCTAAACTTACCTGTGTTAACTGTTTTTTTTTTTTTTTTTTTTTTTTTAAAGGCAGTTCAGGAGGTGTAAATGACTGACAGAAGTTATCGTTACACAAAGCTGCAGATTCAATGATTTATAGTGAAATCCTGTTCAGTCATGTGGAATTTTCCCAAAATAAGTTTATGTAAACAGCTCATGACAAAGAGCCACTCAGAGCAGCCTGGTATGCATAAACAGTTTGAACAGTGCGCTGCAGTGTAACCCCCATTTGGACGCACACACACACACACACACACACACACACACACACACACACACACACACACACACACACACACGCACATGCTCAGGCACCCGCCAGAGTAGAACAGAGCCAGTCTGGAAATGTGGAGTCTCCCCCTTGGCACATGTGCCAGACTCCAATCCATCTTTCAGTGCAACAACATCTCTGCTTCTATACATGGCCTATAATTAGACTTAGTAGCAGCAGCAATCTGATTTCTAGATGTAGTTTGACACTTATCAATACCCATAGCACAGTGGGAGACGCCACCTCTATTGCTCTTATCTCAGTCATTATAAGTGTGTATGCAGGGCCAGATCTCAGCCTTGTGTTAACTGTCTTTGTAAAGCTGTTATGACTGTGAAGTCTGCCACTGAGCGTCATAACGTAAACAAAAGGGAATTTCGCTCTGAAGCCCTGGATGAGAGAACAGCACGTTTACACTATGACAACAATCCGACACCAGACTGGGACACACTAATACTCTGCCGACTCATCCATCAACTCCGACAGGACACGTCAAACACTCCCATTCTTTGGAGCCTGTCTCTCTCTCTCTCTCTCTCTCTCTCTCTCTCTCTCTCTCTCTCTCTCTCTCTCTCTCTCTCTCTCTCTCTCTCTCTCTCTCTCTCTCTCTCTCCATCTTTCTATGTTCTTTTGCTTTTCTCTTTCCATATGTTTATGATGTTGAATGCCAGATCTGTCAAGAAGTGTCACATACTACTAAGAGACTAAAAAGCCTTGTGAAGCTTTCATGCCAGCATAATTTACAGCCTGAGTAGACTTACAGTCTGATTTTCCCACTAGAATTTCACAAATCTAACCTTGAGAGAATGTACCATTCGCTCATCTTTCGTTGATATGTATTATATCACACCTCAAAAATAAAGGACACAAAGCTCTGGGAACACAAGTTGCTATTTGTTCATGTTAAAGTGTAATTTTCAATTTCACTTACAGGGAATATGTGCATTTCCCATGAGCTGTGTGTCTCTAAAGCTCTGTGAATCTCAGAGAGTAGATGAGGTTTGAAACCATGTGAGCTATTTCACAGGAACTGGCCAGGATGCTTTGGTGGTCTTGGTCAAACGCCATGTCTGCCAGCGGCCTTGTCCTGCGGGGGCTGACAAGAACCGTGTCGCCTTGCACTCGAGTGAGAGGAGCTTGTGACGGCAGATTTACTCCAGCAGTCTTGCCAGCCTGGCTGGCCGCGGACACCACGACATACCTGTCAATGAGGTGTCACTGTGTAGTGCGCCTGCAGGGCTTTCTTTCTTCTGTGGCTAAAACCACGGAAAAACTGACTCGACACCTCCACATCCACACACAGCATGTGTGAGCTCAGTCCCGTCCCTGCCATCCTGCCCAGGCAGTCATGGCATAGGCATGCCTTTGAGCTGAAACAAGGCGTTAATCCATGATAACTTTTCCCCATGCCAACATGTGGGTGCAGGCCTCGCCCCCACTGCCTGGCCCTCTCCTGCCAGCCTGAATAACTCTACCATAGCTGCAAGATTTAGGAGGTAATATCGACTGACTGTGTGGGGGGAAATGGTCTCAATAGGAGGTTATAAATCTCTTTCTCTTTTTATTATGACAGACACAAGACTTAAAATGCTTTGTGCCAGCTAGTCCTTAAGAAGACTTTAATGTGCCTGAACATATCCATATGGATAATAATGACTGCTATGATGTTTAAAGTCTAATTCTTTCAAATCCCAAGGTAATTTTTCCCCATGCATTTAAATTTTGAAACTCAAACATTTCACAAATAATCCCTCACACGAGATCTACAGATTGGCACTTCAGCTGAAGTAATCTAAGATTTCCAGTGTTCTTATTCACTTAGTATATTTATACATCACAGCATGACATTTGCTATTATTTTTTATCTGATTTTTACACCATGTATCAGATTCTTGCATTGCCAGTGCTCTCAGAATGATCTAAATATGATGAGTACATTCTGAAACTCATTTTAAAACAAGTAATGTGTTTTATGGTAGAGTTTAAAAAAGTGATTCACCTAGTAGACCACACAAACATGCTTTGTTTGCGTCAAAATAGTACAGTGGAAGTGGCTGCTAGGAGCATTTTTGTCCTCTACTGACATGCTAAATACTTCTGTAAATATTTTATTGCATGATACAATAACGAGAGAGATGAGTTTGGAAAATGCCTCGCTTTTTCCACACTCATTTTCACAAGCTGACGTTTTTCTCTCTCTGCCAACATGTTCCATCTGGTTGTTAATTTTGTCAGCTTTTAGCATCAAGATTTGCACCAAGTTAATTCAGGCAACTAAAATTAAAAATGTAGGCTGTGAGCCAAAACTGAGCACTGCTGAGCAGCTTCATCCTATTTGTTCACTACTGAACCACTAGGGGGCACATTGCCATTGGCCTAGATGGGAAAGCAGATTACAAAAGGCATTTTTGATTATAGTGCCTTTATTTCGGTTTTATTTTTATTTTTTAATGTAAGTGTAATTATTAGAGGTAAAAAATAAAAAATTTTAAATAAAATTTTTTAATTTAAAAACCATAAGGGCATTAGCCTGCAGAGTTGATGCTTGTGTTATTAATGAATGTCATTTTAAAGACAATAACACCAAGCCTTTATTGGTATGCATTTCATGTCTTTCATCAACAGGACTGTAATTCTTTTTTGACACGTTTGGATCACTTGCACAAAGCGTATGCTGAGACATGTCAGAGGTGTCAGAGGGCTCCGAGTCAGAATTCCTAAGAGCCAAAGCTATTCTAGCAACTAGATAAACCGCAGAAACTCTGGGCTGTCTTGTTTGATTGGTTTCATTGGCTGTGAAAGACTTGGGGATAAAAAAAAAGGGGGATTAAAAAAGATAGATTCTCTTTGAAAACTGTATAAGTAAATTTTATACTGTCTCTATCCATCAAACCGTGACAAATGTTTACTTTGAAACACACACAACACAGACTCTACATGCCAATGTTCTTTATGACTGTTCTCTTCTTCCATTACTCCACATGGTGGAAAAGAGCGCCGTCCCAGAATGTATAATCAGAAGTTTTCATATAAGGGCATTTTAGAAAGTGGTCTATCATTCCTGTTGAAACACCTAATTTTATACAATTGCAGACAGACAGAAACTTTCATTTGCACCCACACCCACAATATGTACGCTCTCTCGCTCTCTCTCTCTCTCTCTCTCTCTCTCTCTCTCTCTCTCTCTCTCTCTCTCTCTCTCTCTCTCTCTCTCTCTCTCTCTCTCTCTCTTTCTCTCTCTCTCTCTAATATAGTACAGACAGCAGATATGCGCATACACACTTACACATAATACAGAAGTGGCGCCACAGTCTGCTGGGTGCATTTATTATGGATCAGCGCTGCCAATACTTTCAACACCAGTCCAGCCTTCTCCAAACAGCTACAAGCTGATACATGATGGATCTCATTCCACCACAGATGACTGATGCAGACAGTTCCCATGTCTTCTCTGCCAATCCTGGAGTCTAGAAATCCTCACACTCCAACACCTGAATCATCCGAATGATGAATTTGGACAGGGAACACAGCAAATTGAGGTTTAGACCTTAGACCTTGACCCAGAGCTTCGGTTTACTTACAATATTAAGGATTTCTCTCCTGAATGAATGTGATCTGTTCCACTACATTATAAATTAATCTCACATGCCCTTCCATGAAGTAACTATACATAACCACTAAAAGCTGGATCTACGAAGCACCATCCAACTTGCGTTTTAAAGCGTCTTCTGATAAAATGTCAAAAATGATTGTGCAGCAGACAGCTGGAGGCTCTGAGAAATGCTATGAGTGAAATAGAAAATCTATTGCCAGTGCTGTAGAAATTATCCTAGTGGTACAAAAGAAATAGGTGGAATGATGGCATGCAGCCCACACAGGCCTGGCCATGGGGAGAAAATTACAGAGGGAAGCTGCCAGTTTCTGTTGCCATAAGCCAGGCAGAACAAAAGGAGATGCAGCTTGTGGTTCGATTAAGCCAAATTGACTCAAGCATAAGAATTTTTTTTTTTCAAAGCATAGAGATGGAGAAGAATTCTTGAGTTGATGAAAAATAAATATCCATGATGTCAATCTAACACACAGAGAAATTCCAGACTGTTTTTTTTTTCTAGCTTGCTGATTGATGACAAATGATGTTAATATTAAGGGTGGTTATAAGTATACAAGTCTGATATGTTCTTTGTAGGTAGGTCTGTCACAACATATTCAAACATCATTAGCTACTTTCTTTGGAAGTTTGACAAATGTTCAGGACAGTAAAATAGTTTTACTCTGTTTCCTACTGAGAAGGATATAAATACACCACTTAAAATCAGAACCCTTAGCTAATTTTGTAACTGATAACTGAATAAATGTTTCAGTTCTATTTAAATCCATCTTTAACTATGGTAGACATTCATGCCATAAAAAAATTCATTAGATGTGGATGTAAAAAGAAAATAAATAAAAATAAAAATAAAAATAAAAAACAAACAAACAAATAATAATAATAATAATAATAATAATGATAATAATAATAATAATAATAATAATAATAATAATAATAATAATAATAATAATAATAATAATAATAATAACACCAGCAACATGTTCATTTCTTCCAGCCATTATGAGCTGGGTAATTCAGCCTGAGGAAAAGTGTCTAACTGATGAATCAGATGCAGAGTAATCTCATCCACTACCACACTGAGCAGTATGAGACATTTGAGTGGCAGAGCCACATTTAACACCTGTGCACTTCTCTGATTCATTGGAAGAAAATGATAAACTTGCCCTTGACTTATCCAAACAGTGGCTCATGCCGGTGCCAGTTTAAAACACTAGTGAATAGGCAGATAAGGCATGCATCACTGTCAATACAGTTCATGTTGGCTGTCATTTTAAACACAACAAACTACCTGCTTCTTCATTACAGTACTGCTTAACACAAGCTATGCATACTGGTCTACTAACTGACATTCTGGTTTACTAAATGATATTCTGGTTGACATAATGCTTTCAATAATGTGATAAAGTACTAAAAAGTAGACATAGCTAACTGTAAATACAAAGTCATACAAATGTAAGTGGTACAGTGCATACATAGCTCATTATAAATGATCTTTTATTATGAAACAGCAGACTCTAATTATTATTCAGAAGGAAAGTAGTACTAATACACAATAATAGAGGGCCTTATTGAAGCCCAGGAGGCATGCACTGTACATATGCTGTACAGTACTCTGCAAATGTTTTAGGCACCCTATTTTTTTTTTAGTAGTAGTTTTTTTTTTTTTAATACATTTTTTATTTTATGACTTCTACATTATCAAGTCAGTACAAAAAACATTTTAGATTCCAAACATTAGTTTTCTAGCACAAAATTTAATGTTACAGAAAACTGTTTGTATGCCATTAAGGAAAGCAGCATATTATGTAAGAGACCACTTTTCAGACAAAAAATTGACTTTGTTTCATTTACTACTGCTCTTTACGGTATTTTTAAAAAATGTAGAAACATTTAATTTCATTATTTTGAAGGCATCTTTGCCCTACAGCATTTTTTTTTTTTGCATGTGCCTAAAACTTTTGCACAGTACTGTACATCGGAAGCTATTATAATAATACAGCATACTGTGTAAAGACCCTAGTATTTTTTTATACTGAGAAACAGCTTGTGTCAGCCTATAGCTTGTGTTGATGCAGGTTTGTTCTCAAGACATGCATCAACATACAGCCTATAATTAAGCTTTTTTTTCTTATTCACCACATGATGCTCAGACAATGCAATCCAGTTTCATAAAGTAAAAATGCAGACAAATGAAAAGACACACACACACACACACACACACACACACACACACGCACGCACGCACGCACGCACGCACGCACACACACACACACACACACACACACACACACACATATATATGTGGAGAAAATGAGGAGAGATGTATATATATACATTCTATATATTCGCTGTCTTGAGATCTATGATAAAAGTGCAAAGGTTAAGTTTTATTCCAGGTTTATTACAATTCATTGGTTTTATACAAAGTTTGTAAAGGTCTGGCAAAAAGGTGTGAGATTTGATCGCTTAAATGAAACCATATAAGATATACCAGTCTTTCTTTTTTGTTTGTTTGTTTGTTTGTTTTCAGGCATCCACATTCTGGTATCCACATTCTATTCGGAAAGATATTTAGTCTAGTTACTAAGCAACAAACACCAGAAATAAGAATCTGTTTTGTTGCCAAGGCGTGGCTGGAAAAATCCAGTGTGAAAGTTTAAAAGCAGTGATTTTTACCACTCTGGCATGGTGAAAGTGAAATTGTGGGTGGCCAGGCAAGCCCTCATGGTTGAGGCCCTGACACCTGATTGTTAGTGATTCCGGATAAATGCCAGTGTCTGGGTGGCATGCTGTGGTTTAATGATACAGAGCTTTCTCTTATATCATCAGGAATGAGATGGTCTAAGTGTGGGGGGGGGGGACATGGTCTCTGAGCATCTATCAGCATTTCGCTTAAGGCTGCAGAACTTAATGATAGCATTGTTCAGAGGGATTTTTAACACTGCCTACTAATGTGGAACAGTGAAAATTACAAATGACGAATCAGTAATAGTGCACTGATAATCACCAAGGGGAAAGGGGTGTGATTATAATGGAAGACAGAATGGAAAAGGTGATATTTATGATGCGGTCATGAAGACATGAAGAAAAGAAGTCATGAAGAAAATAGATTACAGCTAGCACAATCTCCTGTGCAAAACTGATGAGGACATACATGCTTTTGTTCATTAATAAAATTAATTAAATAATGAATTTAAAATATTTTTTATGATCCTAGATTTAGCTAAATATGTTTGTAACTCATGAGGCCAGTGCACATTAGCCAGTTCTTTTTTTTTTTTTTGGCATCATGTACACAAAGAGGGGCAGTGTTTTTCACTCTGCATGGGGGAAATTTAAAGTCTGTTTTGAAAACTGCCAAACACCCACAGCGCACTAGGCCATGTAACATAGTCCCGAGCATGTTATGACTACCATCTCAGACGACTATCAATATGTCAAACTTGCAACAAATCACTCAACAGCATAGTTTCATCACTTCTCAAACTGTATGCATGGAAAAATTAAGCTTGTCATTAGACTAATATTATTTTTAGGTCTTACATTGCTTTGATACTAATCCCAACTAATTTAAGGTTGCTTTTAAATGGACCGGAGTTATACACCAGCATGCAGCCTTCTTTCAACTACTCATATAAGAAGCTTTAAAGTTAATCGATAGAGAAAGAAACTTTAGTGTCTTCATTCTTCACCAGGGTCAAGTTGTTCTTTTCATGCCAATAGACTTTAGGCTGCAGACAGAGCAAGAATGTTTTTACATGTGATCATTCATCCACTATGTGTTTCAGGCGCCACACAGATTAAATGAAAGAATCTGAAAATGAAGGTCTTTAACTTTTAATCCTTTTACAAAGACCCTTCAGACTGTCTGAGGATGGATGGCGTCTGTGGGGAAAAAAAACTGAAGTCACTGATCCACTCCTTCGTAGGCATAAGAATTAAATCCTAACACCTACTGTAGACATATGTCACTTGCTCAGTTGTTTTGACATAATAGTTGTAAATAATATAAAAACCAAGATATCAGATTTCACATTGGCCAAAGCATATAGTATTTGCAGAAATGAACAAATTAACAGACAAAGAAACAAATAAACAACAACAACAACAAAAAAAAACAATAATGCAGTTTAAGTGGTTTTATTTCAAATGACTTTGGACTACATGGAAATAAAGAATAAATAGGTGTTTCTCTTAATTTACAGGTTTATGATTACTCTATTGACACTTTATATTCACAGCTCTAACAATTAAGCTGTAACAATTACACCGTAATTCATACTTTATTTGAGGTCTATAAAAACTTATATATTTTTTTCCGAATAATGGAAAAAAAAAAGCTTACAATTCCTTCAGTAAAAATGTCCTTTAATTTTTCGCAGCGCGAAATTTTCTCCACATAAATACATTAACCCAGAGTATGCTCAACAAATACAGTAGACGCTGGATATAAGTAAATACTGACCTCTTTTACAAGGTATAAACAAAAAATATGTTAAAATAACACCACATATACATCGCAGAGACATTCCTACACTTCGGGCAGTGCTTGAGAGACAGGGTAACCCGCGGGTTCAGTTCGGACAGGAGCACTTGCACTCGGATATGACTGGGTACTGCACGGGGATCCATGTGCACTTGGATGTGCGCCGGGACGTGCAGTGCCAGCGCAGCAGCGTGAAGTGAATAGACTTGGAAGGTTTACACATCATGCCCTCGGGCACTGAACACGAGCGCTTTGTCAAGCAGCTGCCCACTTTGACATAGCGCGGCCAGAAGCGGCTGCCCAAGTCCTGCCACGCGTACACCACCGGGCAAAAGGCGTACGACCAGAGCCACAGCTGGAGGCGCCTGCGCAGCTTCTTGTTGTGTTTCTTGGAGTCGTGCGCCGTGTCGAAGTCCAAAGCGCGGATCTCTTTGGGCATGGGACGCTGCAGAAATTGCTGTCTGGTCCCTTCAGTGTCCATGCCCGGGTCTTCGCGTTTCTCCTCGGGCGACACGACGGACATGAAGCGCGCGTCGAAGTGCGCACCCAGCATGCTGCGCAGCTCCGTCTCATTCAGATCGCGCTCTTTGGGGTCGAGCACGGGATCTGGGTCTTCCTTGAGCACCACGACAGGCAGGCTGTCGCTAGGGATAGGACGGAGGAGGTAGTGCATTGATGTGTGGTGCTGACACGAGACGCCTTCTATCCGGAAGCCAAGGGCGAAAAATAGCACGCACATGGCCAGAAAGTGAGGCACGTTATCCATGTTATCCATTTGATTTGGCGCGCGAGGATATCTCGGGTGTAAATCCTGAAGAGACTGGCGCGAACGTCCACTCGTGCAAAGCGCCAAAACTCCTGATCCTGACTATAAAACACTATTAAACAGTGTCCTGCTTGAGATGTTCGGGTTGCCGAACGGGCCGCTCCACACGATGAGTCGATTTCGCAGAAGGACACGTGAGAACTGCGCATCCAAGAAGTCGCCTAGTTGAAGGTCATGCCAGGCGCCAGTGCAGTAGTAAGCGCATGGCTCCGTCACACAGCGCGCGGTCGGCGCTCAGCTCCTCGTTGCTGCGTCCGCGTGTCTCCGCACCGCCTCGCGTCCGCATGGTGCTTCCTCGCGTTGTGTCGTCCAGCGCCCAACTGAGAGTAGCCATGGCTCGTCCGATTTATGCTCGCCGTTTGTGATGTAACGCAAAAAAGCCCAGTGTGAATGCCGGGGGTTTTGCCAGGGCTCCCCCGGCGCCTCCTTCTCTCAGAGGGAGGGGTGGACGGGATTATGGAGGGGGGCGCGGAGGGTGCATGCGCACATCACTATCACCACCTGTCCCAATGTGACACCTAGAGAAAGAGTTTAAGGGTCTCATTAAATGTGTATTTTTCTTACCAACATGCAGTTTATATTTTCAATCATGCATTCATGAACTCATCCATTCATATGTTAACAGCTGACAGCTGGGGGGTGGGGGTGGGGGGGGTGTTACAACTGACTAAATCTGGGTTACAACTGACTAAATTTGTTTTAAAACAACATTTCTGCCTGTGGTCTCAGTTTTAACTCCACAAGACTGAGCAACTGGAAGAACAGCAATAGCAGCAATGGCCATGAGGGCATGCAGGGTTAAAAAGGCTCTGTGTTTGGAACTCCTCTGGGCGATGTTTCTGATATTCCTGTATTCCCCTTTAATGTCTAAATTGACCTTGGAGTAATTTTCTGGCCTAATACTGTGACAATATACGTCCGGCGCCAGTAGGATGTGAGGTCTTACTCGAGACAAAGGAAATGGGGTGAAATTATGTTTCCAAGATAAGAATGCCAACCAACTGTAGTGACAGGGGGATTGGTGGCCCCCTGCCCTGAGGCAAATACTGCAAAATAGTTTGAACTAGTTTGGACAAGAATCAGAAGTCCATCAACAGACAAAGACATATTACACAGGTTGATTATACAGGTAATTTGCCAAAGTTTAACATTACATATCTTTAAAAAGTAAGTGTACTCTGTAGTCTCATTAGATGCTGTAATAATTGTAATGTGAAAAAACATCTATCATGATTGTTACTGTATCCCCCCCCCCACCATACACAACTATGCATTAATATAATGATAGATTGGATCATTTTACAGTCCAGCTGTACAGGGGGTCATCAAACTGGCTGCTGTCTGTTTCTGTTAAAGATCAAATATTGCATTATTTAATTCTCGATACATGTATCACTGACGGTTCTTTTTCATAGTTAGCACTATTATGTGTTTTGAATTATTCCATTAGCAGGCCTATTTACCTTTTGAATGAAATGGAAATATCTGAAGAAATGGGGTTTGAAATGTCGTCACAATGAGCATCAGTGGTCTCGAACACTCCATGCAAAGTGCTCAGTGCACTCAATCTTACTGATGGATCAAAAGGCCCTCCCAGGTTGAGGCACAAATATTCCTGATTCTTTCATGATCCAGCTAGATAAAAATGTAATTTGTTTTTGTTTAATTCCTCACCGAGACCTTTGATGATCTAACAGGAGACCAATTTGAACGCTCGATTTACGAGCTATGGTTTCACTGTAGCTGGCTTAAGGTCAGTTCACTTTTAAATGCAAACACATACACAGACTCTCCCTCCTGACCTCTTTCCCTTTCTCATTCAGTTTGGACAGTCAGTGATTTTTCCATCTGATATCACTGAGTCCATCAGTAGTAGATGCATCGTACAAGCGCCCCAAACTAATTTAGACTAGCTTACACCAGAAATATTACAGCAGAAATCATAAAAAAAAAGTTTATTTATATTTTTTTATTAGAACATAATACATTTAGAGGTAACAACATTCATAAATCGACTCCTGCCAAGAAAACAACTTTCTAATCAAAAGTACTGTTATAAGAGATATTATCTTTTGTTAGACAAAGAACACTTTATAGCATACCTACAATGAATTGGTGATTTATTTCTGTTTATAAGTTCATAAACACATCTGCCACATGGTCAGATTCAGTTGCATTGCAAAAGCTAATGAGTAACAATAGAAACAGGAATAAAGACAATAACTTTCAAAAATATGATACACAAATATATTATTTGGATCAATAAATGCATAATTCAAAAATATACAGATATGATGCTCTTCAATGCTTTTGGCTTGCCGTGTGCACAGTATAAAGGTATCATGACAAAGACGTATTATTTAACCTTATTATAATAACAATTGTTTAAACAAAAGTAACTGCAGTGAATTTTTTACTTAAATGCTTCACTCATTAGGGAACAGGCAGAACACATATTGTAAATACTCAGGGCTGAGCCCAAACACACACACACACACACACACACACACACACACACACACACACACACGATAAAGTAGTGCATTTCATCATTAGTTCAACTGACATCACTGTACAGAAATTGGGAGGATGAAACAATTTCAATATTTTCAAAAGGACAGAAGTGCAGTAGAAAATTCAAATACATATTTGTAATACACTGCACATCGACAAGTCATAACAGTGCAACAGACAAATTCACAATGTTGCTCACATAAGCTGCCCTTGCTGTCTCTTTCGTCCTGTCAACCGATTTGTCTCCAAATATTTCAATATTAAGCATCCAGTCTATTCTACTTAAACTGAATGGATTAGCCATTATAAATTTACAGAGAGATATATCATGGCTGAATGTATACAACCCCACTATCAGTGCAGTACTGAATCCACAGACAGCATTGTTTTTTAAGAATACAATTCTCCGTACACTTAAAATTTCTATGGCTTTGAAGACACCAAGAGTCAGAGTATTTTATAGTCTACTAATATAGCCACAAACAGCTATACAAAAAAGTGGTGCATACCCTTCATATAAAGTGGTACAAATGTCCAGTACCAAAATAAAATTAAAAACAAAACAAAAAATAAGGTTATACTATTTTTTTTTCCTTACCAGGGCCAACAGGAGAACAAAAATATAAATTTTACCTGCATTTGCTGCACAGAGGATGTAAACAGGTCTCTAAAGTGCTCTTTTTATGTGCCTGTTCATAAAACACGAGTGGCTTTAATGCCAGCAAGTTAAGAAACTTGGACAGACACTTCACACTGTTGACACCGGATTATAACAAATGTACACCACAAATCATTCAGAAGAGGTAAACAGAATGCAAGTCAAGCCGTTTGTTATCAAAGACCTCTGCTTGTTCATTAACTTTAGCTTCTGAAATACACTGGATAAGTCATTTAAGACCCTTTATAAAGGTGATTTGATAGTTTAAGATTCAGAGCCCATGATCATTTTCAATGGCTTATATGTGCCTGCAAGGCAGATTTTAGTAATATGAATTGTTTGTTTTTATTCAGCACCATCAGATCATGACAAAATTGTGTTTTAATTATATCCGACACTAATGAATTTTTCAGGTGAAATTAAGTGTGTGCCAGTGGGAAGCGGACTTACACCTGATTAACTCACAGGCACACGTTTATACCTCAGATGTAAGGACTGAATCTGAAAGCCGATTCGAAAGACTTAAAGAAAGAGTTAAAGTACTACTTCTCACCTTTCACCTGTCATATCAGTCTATGCAGAGGCAGTTTCAAGTTCAAAGGTTAAAGCAGCAGGTTATTTCATGTTGCATTAATAGTAAGTATATTAACAGTCATAGCCACGGTTTATGAGTCCTAAAGAGTTGACCAGCAACTTATTTTTTTCTTCCTGTACATTCTATTAATGAATTTTCCACACACTACAACACAGAAAATCTGCATGCCATAACTGTATTCACTTAGAGGCTGTCTGGTGGCGATATATGACAAAACAAATCAACATGACGTACAGTAATGCAGGATGGTTCATTCTAGAGAGTGCTGCTGAGTATTTCAGAAACCAGCTCATTGGTTTGGTCATCTGAGTCCACTTCCTGAGCTGCCGTCTCTCCTGTTGCAGCTCCTCCATGTGCCTCATCCTTCTCATCTGGCCATCGAGCACCGTCTCTGCTTGGGGATGTCTCACTGCACGACTCCACAAAGATCCTGCGCACAGTGGGTTTGTTCTCCCTGTTATTGCCCTTCCACTCGTCCATGCTGTAGGAGGAGTGTGGGAAAGAAACAGGGAGCTCTAGAGGCAGGTCCAGCTCGCTCTGCCGAGTGTAAACCCCCTCTGAAAGTGAAGGTGTCTGGTTCTCACTCTGGACCCTCAGCCAGCGATGTGTTCCGCTGAAGCAGCTCCTCTGGGGCTGGCTCCTAGACAGCAGCTTGCGCTTGTAGCGAGACATCTTTTCTGATGATCTGCTGGAGTAAGAGGACAGGGACAGTTCCTCCAGGTCTTTAGTGAAGGATTCAGTCTCCAGCATAGGCTTAGAGCGGGTACTGGGTTTGAGGTCGTGCATCTGCAGGACGTCAGGGGCGCTGCCACTTAGTGTGTGCACAACCTGATGGGATAGATCCTGGGCTGAAGAATAAACCAGGTCTAGATCTCGTGGGCTCAGAGCATCGCTGGAGTCGTAGTCACTGTCTGTCGGGAGGAAGACCTCAGAGCAGCCTTCTTCATCTGAGACTGTCTGGGAGTCTGGTATGAAAAGTAAAAAAAAAATGATAATAATTATCAATACACATAACTATAGTGGCCCATAAGTGCAAAACACATTAACAAGCAACCAACATAACAGCACAATCAGAAACATGTCAAAATTAACTCGAAATGGAAAGGGAAAGTCTGTATTGAACACTGTGTGTTCGTTGTGATTGACTACAGCGTGCGTCAATCTGAGAAACTGCAGCAACAGAGAGCTGGAGTTTACAATAAAAGGAAAAATGAAATAAATTAATCAACTAATGCTTTGTGCTTATTTTTATCAAGGGCATTCATATGATGTTATTTAAGATATGCTAGAAACTTGGTATGACATTAATAATATGAGTATGTGAACAGTGAAAGCCCACCTAAGGAAAGAATTACTCCTCACGATAATAACATAAGTAATTTCACATTCAATTGTTTTCACTAAGCAAACTAGAAAGTGCAATACTTTTTTCTGAGATTGCTGTGAAGTTTTCAAATTTGTGATGTTTTTTGGTTTTGCTGTTGTGTTTTCTGATTTGATGTTGCATTTGTGATCTGTTACTGTTCCTTTGGTCTGTTACTAATTCTTATTAGAATGTATCAAACAGAACATAACTTGCATAAAGTCTCTGGTAAGATGTCTCATTAAAATACTTTCATTATTAAACTCCATCATATATGTGATATACATATATTATCACAAACATGTTTTACCGTCTGTAGCCTTTCTTCTTAACTCAGGTGAGGGAGAGGGA
This sequence comes from Cranoglanis bouderius, assembly GCA_023630585.1. Taxonomy (NCBI): domain Eukaryota; kingdom Metazoa; phylum Chordata; class Actinopteri; order Siluriformes; family Cranoglanididae; genus Cranoglanis; species Cranoglanis bouderius. The sequence continues at coordinate 6,892,916 of CM042562.1, read as the reverse complement.
GTAGGCAGGTAGTCTGCGTTGGAGGAGATGGAGTCGTACTTCTGTGGTACGGGTTCTGAGCTGGCATCCACCAGCCATGTGATGGGCACACCGCCCAGAGGCTGTTTATAGCGGGCATACTGCAGGGCATCAGTGATCCACCGGATATCTCGCCACATCTCATCCATTTGCTGTGACACAACATATTAATAATGCCATCGTGAAAAGAGAGGTTTCATTCATTGCTCTTCCAGTTGAACAACTGACTGTAAGAGAAAAACATTACTTTGAACAATGCTTATCTGGAGTTACTGCATTACTGCATTAAAATGGCAAGTTGCAATGAAAGAAATCAATACCGCGACATTACCTAAGACCTAAGAGCAGGGAGTTCACACATCGTCTAATGTCTAAATGATACATATATCACAGTCTTTTATATATATATATATATATATATATATATATATATATATATATATATATATATATATATATATATATATATATATACACATATCATTCAAGAAAGCAGCATATTACGTAAGAGACCACTTTTCAGACAAAAAAACAAAATGAAGGCTGCTGGGTTTTGCTGCAAAAATAAGAAGCAAGTGCGAAAGTCAAAGTCTCCAGAAGAACTGTGGCTGGTTCTGCAAGATGCTCAATAAAACTTACCAGCTAATTTCCTTATAAAACTGCACAAATTGTACCAGAGACTACTATTTTTATTTTTTTTTTTTTGTCACACCAAATATTGACTTTGTTTCATTTACTACTGTTTACTGCTCTTTACTGTATTTTTTAATGTAGAAACATTATTTTGAAGGCATCTTTGCTCTACAGCATTTCTTTGCATGTGCCAAAAACTTTTGCACAGTACTGTATATATTTTATACTATTAATATTATTTTAGTACAAAACTTCTGACATTTATTCAGTGGCACAAAAATAACATCTCTAATAAAAATGTCAGCAAGAAGCTATTAATGATCAAGGTCTTCATTAGATGCCACCAAGTGTTTTTTTCCATTAAATATTAAATTTGAGTGCCTTAGAGTGGCTCTTTGAATCTTCAAAGTTTAACAAACCTCAGTCCGTGCTAAAATAAAGTGAGAAGCAGAATGTGTTTTCAATCAGTGCTTTTGACTTCCACACAGTGAATCTCCTCAATTCCCACTTTCATATTTTCCATTCTTGAAACTTACTATGCAATTGTATTTACAAGGAACCCATTTCAGAATGTTGAGGAAAATGTAGAGAGAAAAAAATGTAAGGGGAGATGAAAAAAGGCTGCAATTTGAACTCCTCCTTGCAAATGTCATGTGAGATTCAACTTATGGGAATGAGGTTTGACACCAGAGGATGACTGCTTTGGAAAGTATGCTGGTGCTCTAATGACAAAAGGAGGGACTAGAATACGACAAGTGAAATAAAATGGAAAGGGCAGCTTTCACTTGTGAGAGAGCTCAATTCAACAAATCAGGGTTCATTTTGATGTTGGCTTGGAGATACTGCAGCAAAAGAGGAAAGTACACAAAGAATGGTGCAGTCCATTCAAGAGCATTAGTTTTCCGCATTTCAGAATAAGGATCTTGTTTTTATGGATTTGTTTTTCTATTCCTAACTTAATTCAATATGATTTCTAAGCCATTTAAGATTTTCCAAGTATTTCTTTTTTCCTTTTAAAACTGATTTAAAACAAGCCCTGTCCGTAACACTGAGCCATCATGTACTTGTTGCTGACTGGAAATGATTCAGAGATTACAAAGCTTCCACATATTAAAAGGCTGCACAGGAGTTTTCAAAGCCATGATGATCAATGACAATTTTTGATGAATTAGTGGATGACACACTGAACCTATCCCAAGTAAAATAGCCAATCTGTTAAATTAAGAGATTGAGGTTCCCACTTCAGAAAAGAAATATGTCATGGAATCTTCATCTGTGAATGACACAATAGGAATCAAATATTTAAAGTTCATGTTTTTGTGGTCAGTCTACATTAGCTCCTTGACAGGACCTGACAGTGGAAAAATCCGTCTCTCGTACAAGAGCGGAACCTTAAGTGCTTTGCGCTAATGTGCCATTTTGACAGATGTGGCCCTTTTTTTTTTTGCATGCTCCTCTGTGGAACATTAAAATGTTTATGCTAATTGGTGCCACATTGCGTAGCCACACACAGGCCACGCAGTTCCTCGCATTGATTGGTATTCTTTCTCTCCCCTCACCACTCTCAGGCAGTGTGTAATCTGCGGTCAGTGTGCCACTTTTTTCCACAGCCTCTTGGATCCGACATCACACAAACACTCTTGTGGTTTTGTGGTCAATCTCAATTAATAGTCCAGACCGTGGTGGCAAAGAGGGATTATTTCAGCCCAGTGCACTGAACAGACAGCTCTCTTTCAAGTCCTGTAGCAAGACTCTGTTAAGCTCGTATTGAAATTTCTACACAAGAAAAACAAGCCATTTTACAGTTTATATGTCTAGTAGTTATACTTTACAACATCAATAAACTATTCTAATTGGATTATTAGCTTAAGTTGTTTTCGTAGTTTGACATTTTGCACACTTTGGTGTGTCTGGGAATACATGTAACAGCCATCACCACTGTGTAACAAATCACGTTTTGTCAAATCTCACCGTTGGTGTTAGAGTCATAGATGTGTGATAAAATGATGAAAGTACAAATGACATTAACTACATCAGAATGTGGTGAAGCCTAGTGTGCAGTAGTAATACCTGAATATAGTCAAGTATATGTTGGTGTCTTTGTTTAGCAACGGACAATTCAGAATCTGTAATGGCCTCTCTCAAAGCCTGCTGGGTTATCAAGGCGTCCAGGTCAAGCACAGAGGACAGGCGGCAGTACAGGCTAATAAACTTCTCCTTATATGCACAGAAGTGAACTGAACACAGAGACATGGAGAGAGAAAAAAGAGAAGTAATTCAGTAATGTTGTATTATATAATATATTATAGCCAACTATAGAAATCTCAGTTTATTTAGTCAGTTTTATGCTGTGAAAAAAAAACCCCAGAATCCTTCTAAATTATCTTGCAAAGACTCAAATATGTTGCAAGGCTATAATTAATTTACCAAGAGCATTGACAATTCTTTGAAAATTCTTGCCTTTAATGGAAATCTGCTGGTTGGTTTATACATGTATTTAGATATAATTTGTTCTACAGGATCATATTTCAAATATGACTGTTCAAAATTGTCCAAATAACATCAAACCATCAGCCAAACAAGTAACAGAGCATTCTAAATTACAAGCATGGCTTTGCACATCAACAAGATTTGCTTCTTCACACAAATTCACAGGCTGATTGAAATAAAAATGATTTAGTGGTGTTTGCACAGATCTGGTTCAATTACAATATCGATTACTTGTTTAACCTTTCTTCGTTTTTTACCCAGACTAGGTTGGGAGGGGGTGTTTGGCTAGCCTGCTCCCCTGCTGGCGTGTGTATTTGTGGGTCTGTGTGATTTAGTGAGGCTCCGCTGGGAGTGTGGTTGGGCGCAGAGGGGGGGGGGGGGGTGGCTTGGGGATGGGGAGAGAAAGGAATCTGTGGATTTTATAAGGCCAACTGAGCTAATATTGTAGAGCTTGAAACAGAAGCCAGTGTACCAAGCTCAAACATTTGAAGAGGGAGGTTGAGGAAGCCCGAGTGGGGTGTGTAGGGATTGGTCTGGCCCGGGGCAGTGCACACGGCGTCTGAGGCAGGCAGCAGCAAAAGAAAGGACACATTGTGACCCAACTCGAGCACCTCCTGTGTGTAGAGACGGAAGTGCTTAGCCTGTGCAAGAAATAGACACACAAAGGAAAACACACACGCGCACACACACACACACACACACACACGTTTTTCAGTTTAAGTGAAACAATGGCAGGCCATTTTAGCTTAGTGGCCGACAAAAATCAGAGGCAATGCTTTTCAATAAACATGTGTGAAGTTAAAGGATGAGCCAAATTTAACTGTTGCAAAAAGAAATGCGATTAAAAAATATTTCCTAGATATTCCTATATTTTTCCTATGTTTAAGTAAGAGTTACATGTACATATGTGCTATATTACTCTCCTACACTGTCTATATGTACAGTGTAGTGTTTAAGATTTCATTTCCTTTTTGGCTATTTATTCCAGCGTGATAGAGTTAGAAAACAAAGCCTAGATGTCAGCTTCAGAAGAACACTCCAGTGTTTTTCAGCCTAATCTCTATTTACCACATCTAGAGTGTATGGTTGATTATCACAGACCGGAATTTGAACACATTACTCTGTACAGAAAAAAAAAACCCGAAAGGATGTTTACTCAAAACTCACTGATAATGGAAGTCTAAGAGCAATAAACAGTTTTGGGAAACATATGTTTTGTAGAATGTGTTCATACATTTTTCAAAAGAATTTGTTAATTAAGATCTAAATCTGCACAATTAGTCATTCTTCAGAGGAAAGAACTTGTGTTTATGTGTTACTCAGTGTGACTGAGTGTGAGACTGATGGCACATAAGATGCCAAAAAACATTGCAGAAACCTGTAATAACTGTTCACTGCATTGTTCCTGTTTGTGAAAGTTTGTAATTTTTTTAATGAAAAGTTATAGAGTTACACATTTTAAATGTCTATCGTTAAAGTACAAAAACTGTCATGCATTTACGGATGTTGAATTATAGCTAGTCACATTTGTGATGAACACAAGTCTACCCTTGATTGATTGATTGGTTGGTTGGTTGGTTGGTTGAATGCAATGCAGTGACCACACTTATTTGCATAAAGTTGAGCTTTGCTAAACCTTTGCTGCTGCTGCTGCATACGACACTCAGTGCCATACACTGAGCTCTCCAGTGGTGAATTTGGACATGGACACATACCAGTAGGCTTCCATTATAGGATTGTACTGAGTAAACAGATTTTATGTTCTTTCCTCAGTACAGGGACAGACAGAAATTATTTTCAGTGGTATACACACATGCTACAAATGTGGTGGATAGAGATTAGATTAAAAATGCTGAAGTATTCTTATGTCATATGCATCTAGAATTGGTGAATGGTGTGGGAATCTTTGTATAAATGGTGTCTCCCAAGAATTACTCATCGTTCCTGAGGTAACAACATTGCTAAAAAGAAAACACTAGTAGGCAGAGAGAAAAAAAATAATTTTACCCAAAAAAATCAAAGAGTATATTCACGGATGAGATTTTTTCTTTTTCAGATGTGCTTCAAGAAACAGTAAGAAAACGCTGAAACATAATCTGGTGTGTGCACTACTTAAAAATAAGAACCTCCTCCTCCATTTTTTAACGACCAAAGAGACTACAGTCATGTCTTCTTTTCTCTATATGGCCCAGAAAACAGAGGCTTGTGAATTCACAGGTCAGAGTTCACCTTGATAAAGTCTGCATGAATTGAAACTAATCATTACTAGTGAATTCTACTTTTCAGTTCAGTAAATTGGCTTTACCGGTGGGTTTACAGACCACTGCTTCAGCTGAGCTGTGTGGTTTACAGGTGTCTCCTGTATCTCCATGGCAAGAGGTCAGAAATTCTAAATGCTACAGCTAAACCATGGATGTTGGCACCTCTGTAGTTCATTAGGGGACAAACAAACAAAGAAATCTGTTGTGTTGCAGTTGATGAGCGCGTTCAGTCAAATTTTTTTTATTTTAATAGAATTAGATGTTATTCAAACATCTTCATCACTATGAAATTATTATATGTGCTCCTGTGTTGTATATCGATCTTTTGACATACCAGAATAAAGGTCACCTTTGTGTGTTTAGTACCTGGTGCAGAGGTAGATTGATCTGGTGCAGCAGATTCTTAATGGCTGTCTGGAGCTCGCAGAAGAGCAAGGGAGTGTTGCAGTCTGCTGCCTGATCTGCTCTTTCCACCTCCTCAGGGCCAGACAGAGTATTCAACCATTCCCACTCATCTCTGGGTGGGAAGATATGGCACTCAGTAAAGACACACAGACACACGGAAAAATGCTACTGACACATCCATCTCTGCTGAGGTGCCCACTATAGACTGTGCTACTCCACACTCCCATTACATGACGGCAGATTTTCCAAAAGAAAGTGAGCAGTTAAGGAGCCACACCAGTTCATGATATGCAGAGCGAAGGCTCAGAGACTGAGTAAAATGCCACCAACCACTAGACACCCCATTATTTTCAGTCTGATCGTTCTAAGACAAAATGTGGGAAAGTTCCGTTTGTGCCACCCTCACACTGAGCAGGATGCCTTACAGAGTTTATAGAAAAGCTGTGTGAGAACATGTGGATGCCTAGAGGGTAACAGACAGCTCATTCTTATAATCTCTAGCATGCGAGGCATTTAACAGTGAGAATACTACCACTTGGCATCAAAGAGGTGGGAATGTCTGACATTTGAGGAAAAAAAAAAAACCCTGCCACTGCTTCTTTTCTCGTCTAACGTTTGTGTCTCATCAGCACAGCTAGAGGCTGATAAGCCACAGATGGTGTAATAAGGAGTGTTTTGGTGTAGCTCATAATGATAAATAAGTGTCTGGGGGTTAAGCTGGTGGAAAAAAGAGAATTTCTTTGCTCCAGAGATTTTCCTCGAGCCATGAGTGGGCATCAACCTGTGTGAGCCTCCTGCTAGCTTCAACGCTCCGGCCCCATAGTAAATTTAGTTTTACTACCACACTGAGCAGCAGGATAATGCTCTCCCTGTCTGGACCTACCTACCGGGGTCAACAACATGACCTGAGATGAAAATAAATAAACAGTTCCTTTACCGAACAAAAACAAACAGGAGTTTTGTTTTGCTCATAAAAAATTACCACGTCAAGAAAGTATGTGCTCCTGTGGTGAGGGGAGCATTCCATGACAAGCCAGCGCTTTGACACATTTCAATATTTCATCTTTACAGGCACATGCACTCCTCATTTATGCACTGTACCAATGAGGAATCTGTATGTCCAGTCCTGCGTTATACAGCGTGTACAGCTGGATTTATTCATCAGACACACACATATCTCTTTTGGGTGTGCAAGAATATTTCACTTAATACAGGAGAGGTTCATCTAGTAATCTGATCACAAACTACCCGAATGTTTATTCTGTCTGCTCTGTTTCCAAAAATAAATGTTGATATAGGTTTATTTTTAGTATGAACCTCATAAAAAAAGGCAGAAAATGTGGAAATGTGGAAACATGGTATTAATATTTTTCATGATCATAATACTGAATGTCATCATCACTGCCACTTCATTTTATTATTTTAATATTTTTCGATTTTTTTTCTAAATGTCTTACGTGCATTGATGCATTAAAGCCAACACGATACGAAGGTCACACACTACACAATCCTTGATTGAAGATGAGTGCACTGGATTCCCAAATCCCACTTTCTCACAAAAATAAATGTGAGCGCTGTGTATCATGTGACTTTGACAAGAAAGAAGAGAAATAGGAGAAAAATGTGGAGGAAATACTGGTTGGGGAGATGTGGGCAGCACGGAATGTCTTTTCTGCAAAAAGAACTGGAGGTATACTACAGAAAACTAGCTATTTTTATACCGTGCTTCACCAGGAATCAGGTTGCGTTTGATTTTAATTTTTGCTATTCCCAACAACCATTTAGGTATGACATGCTAAATAATTTCTTACAGAAGGCATTAATCCTGAGCTTACATTTTGCCCTTGCCAGCCCACACAAATAGATGGATGATAAACTAGATTCAGGGAGCTTCTGTGCATTTCAGCAGATGAATCTGATTTCTTCCTGGACACTCACTGGCTGTTTCTCAGCTCTGTTCTTGCTACTAGTCAAACTATGTGATTCATCGCTGAGAAAATGAAACATACTTGAAAAATTTGGAGCAAGTGGTGAACACTTGCAGACTGAGAAAATCATGCTGCTGAACCGTTCACACTACATGAGCAGTCTCTGTGGGAGCAGGAGCAGCGAGTAGTCGCTGAGCTGTGGGGGTAGTCCCAAAATTAGTCAACGACTGGGAAATTGGTGGCTACAATCATGTAGTGTGCACTAGGCTTAAATGCAATCACAAAAGAGATCAATGTAATCAAGATTAAAATAAATAACATATTTCTACGAAAAATACAGATATACAGATTTGAGTGTAAAATATGGATAAAATATGGAGCTAACCTGGAGACATTCCAGTTGTCCCGTATCCTGGAATGGCAAAGCATGCTGGGTGTTCGCTGTGGGACCAGCACCTTGATCTGATCCACAGAGCTGCTGAGCTTCAAGTAGCCCAGATACAGGCCTGGAGACAGACGGTGCTGACTTCGCCGCTGATACGCCAGGATATCCTGTTTACACATTGTCCATATCAGCTCTCTCTCTCATTATCATCATCTGAACAGTAAACATGCTCAGGCTTCAAATTAGTGAAGTGCAAAAAACTAAAATTCTTTGTCAAAAAACAATACTGCCACAGCAGGAATTTCATCAAACCCCATTTAATCCTACAGTTACTGAACAAAGTCAAGTTGTACCTGTATGGTGATGAGCAGAATGTCCAGGGCGTAGGGCTCTTCAGGGGTGGACAGAGACTTTCTCTGGCTCTGTAGTTTGGACACCTGCATCCACTTCCCGTTGAAGAAGGAATAGGAGCTGTCCATCTCCCTGACTGTCATTAGCAGCACATTGCCATGGCGGTCTTTAATAGGCTCGTAGTGGACACGGCCTAGGTTGTGCGTGCCAAGAAGGTTCTGTGTGGACAGAAAGATGCACAGCTGTGATTATGAAAGCATGTACTCTAGAATATTACAATACTAGCTTAACAGTGCTCTTATGTGCTCAGTGGGTCTACAATGCTAACAAAAGAAGTGGGTACAACAGTGCAGTAAGAGTCAGCTCTTAATCATGAGTGGCTTTGGAATAAATAGCTCAAACTGTTAGGGAGCAGCATCTATAATTGCCTCATTTCACACAGCCTGTACACACAAACTGCACAGCCGCCTACACATGTGCACCAAACAAAAAAAAAACAAAAGTTCAAAATTTCTCACTGTGGCTCTTCAGACTCAATTCTCTTCAGAATTCAATTACTGTGTTGTGAGAGCAGAATTGCATTAGGCTAATTAGATGCTAGAGAGGCTAACTGAGGGCTGGCAGACCTGTAGCTGGCCGGCGGCAGCCAGCATCTTCTGCCTGGACTGCAGTGTGGACGAGGACGAGGCGGAAATAGCCATGCTCTGCCTGAGCCATCGGACATCCTCCCACATACACGAAAGCTGTAAAGCACATGTACTATCATTGGAAAATTAAATGCATTACCAATGGAACTTAGTTTTGCTTTGACAGATTTAATGGAGGAATCGTATAGTCATAATAAATCACTGAGCCGAATGGAACAGCACACATTAATTTGCTTTAATATGATCATTTAAAAATAGAATAAACCTTCGTGGAATATTTTGACATGTCTGTCATTGTGTAATACTCCATGCTTATAAAAATACCAACAAACGTGCCATTACTTAACTAGAGTCATTCTGCTCCTTCCATTACCCAGGCGTAGCGGTCAGCTGGAGTGTTTGTCATACCTTGGTAAACCACAGAAAGTCCTGCATGAGGGAATTGCTGTAGGAGTCCTCCACCTCCACGATGGGTATCTGATCCTCATTAGTCACCAGCAGACTGTCCTTATGATAAAACACCGCGGCTATGTAGATCCCCCTAGAGCCCGGGCGAGAGCACATACTCTGTGCATGAGGGATTACCCAGAATGACAGAAGGCAGTAACACATGTCACCATAAGTGCTGATTTAAGCACATAAAGTATACTGACCTTTTGAGAGTTTTGACAAATTTAGTGGAGGAATGAAAGAGATGTTTCAGGCTTCTAGAGACGGATTGCTTGCGACTGGAGTTCTGCAGCTTCGACGGGTCTGAAAGGAAAAGGTAAGTAAGGTCACTGCTCACATACCCACATCAGGAACAGACTGAACCAGAAACGCTACTGCTTTTGAAAGCAAAAGCATTTAACTGAACAATAAACAGAAGCACGATATGTAAGAAGAAGGTTGAGTAGAGCAATGTAATGAAGCTGCTTTTGTACCTTTTGCGTGCTGCTGTTACAAAAGATAAAAGCATACAGGTCTGGAGGCTGACTAAGACAGCACGAGGTGTGCGTGTGTCATGAAACAAAAATGGGTGAAACAGAGGTGCATCGTGTGAGAGTGCGCCTCAGGGCCGCTAAATCGAGAAGGTCAGGAGGGTCACGCCACAGAAAGAAGTATTATCTACAACTTTTGAGCTGCGTATCTCCTGCTTCAAATGCAGTCCTATCAGTGGTCCTTTCGGTGATGCCTATCTTCAGACGACCCTGTGTTCATGAAATTAAGCGTCACGTAATTGCCCCCCGTGTAAACAGTGCGGCACACTGAACAATTCAGGAGGCTGAGAAGCTGTTTACAACATGCAAGTGGCCATCAGAAAGACCCCGTCACCACAAGACTAATCACGCTAGCTCTAGTCTCGCTGTCTCCATGGGAGGGGGTGGACAAGGGGGAACTTTCCATTTATACACCGCTATTAGCCCGCATATGGACTCGTGTGTAATACAAGCCCCAAAAGAGCTTCATTATGTCTCTGATTTTGTTGTTACAATTAATTAAAACAAGGACACTGACAAGGACATTTATTTCAACAGCTTGATTTATTTGCTTTAACTTTAATGACAGAACATATACCATCCTGAGACTTCTGTGGTATGGTACTTATCCATATGTGACACTACAGGCTTTATGTCCAGCATATGAGAAAGCTGTAGTGAATTAGTGCAGGGGAAGCTCACAGTAAGCATGGCTACTGCTGCCACTGCTGAACGTGCTGATAACTCAGTCTCTGAATTTGTATTTCTCGCTCTGGAGGTTAACTGACTTTGACAACTGGATTATAAGACATGAGTGCACTGGCCTCCTGTGCCGCCAAACTGTCACCCCAAATAAATATAGAAATGCTTTTTCATTTATGAAAATAAAAAATGGATCACGTTTGATTAATGACTTGGCAATCCATCTGTCTGCTGTATGCACGGTGTGTAACCATGAAAAGAGGTGAGTGAGAAGGTGTGTGAGCTGAGTGGAGCATTTCTGCATTTACAGCATTTACTGCTGGTAGCATTTCTCCATTTTACATCTAAGTAATTTAGTGAGGGTCAGAACCGGCTTTTTTAACATATGTGAAGCTCGCAAGCTCATCCATAACGGCCATAGCAAGACTTTCCAGGCGCCTTCTCGCAGTAGCAGCTTACAGCTGAGGAGGCGTGTGTGTGTGTGTGAGTGTGTGTGTGGGTGTCACTGTGTCTCATGTGGAACACAGAGAGCTGTGTGTAGCGCACACACCCCTCGCTCTGTGAGCACCCTCTCAGCTCCACATATACACATCATAAATTAAGATAACCTCCCCTTAAATGAGCAGCATTTTTTTGCGGTGGTTTTTATAGTGGTGGCATTGTACCAGTGCTGATTAATTTTGCAGATTTATTTTCAAACACCATCTCTCCAAAAATAAACTGAGTAAATACAGCAGCCTCTTCCAGCATGCGTGCTTGCGAGCACATAACACATAGCTCAGTGAGACAAACAGACGTGAGAGAGTACTATGTCTCGAGCACTCAAAATCAGACAGCTCTAAAAGCTTAATTCTACTTGAAGCGTGAACGTAAGAGGGGGTTTTCTGTCAGACGTGGTGGGAGGCAATTTTCTGTTTTTCTACATTTCAGTGCAAGTCCTTAAACATCACGAATCGTGATGGGGGGAAAAACACTTACCATAAACAACTCTCAAATAGACTTTTTCTTCTAGAATCAATTATCCAGTATAATGTTGTTTGAGACTCTGGCAGCCATCCCCCCTGACATCATTGACTCATATGTTGACTCATAAACAGATGAGTGATGCAGACTTTTTTTTTTCTCACTCTCCGCCAGTTGCGGCCCACATAGCTGCCTAATGAAGTTGGTGTTTGTGAGCTCTGAGCTACTGTCAGCACAGTGAACAACACTCCTCTATGCCCCTCTTGCCGACTTCTGGATTAGGGAGTGGGCGACAGGCCAAAGCTGGCACTGCGCTTCTCACGTATAGACAGCATCCAGCCTCCCTAATCTGGAAAGGTGTTTTTGCGCTCTGATTTACAAAGCTACAGTATGCAAGCTCAGCCGCATAAACGTGTGCAATCCAAAATGGATAAATGTATTAAAAGATTATTTATGTACACAATCTCCTGAACTCTGCTCCTGTCTCTCCTGGCAGCTCCACTCGAGGCTGAGACAGCACACTCACAGTACTTTGGATGCCTAAAGCGCAGAGTGAAAACATTTTTAGCACGCTTCATTTTTCCACTTTAATACCAAGTTAATCTAGCGAAAGAAGTAAGGCTTAAAGAGAAACGAGAGGAAGACGAAGAGGCAGAGAGCAGTGCTCGTGAGTGAGCAGAGAGCAGAGAGTGAGAGTCTTATGAGGGTTATAAAGAAGAGATGAAAAACACAATAAAAAGAAGAAAGGAACAATTGAGAGCAACAAAAAGCTGGGTGAAAAACACAGTTGATGAGCATGATGTCATTTCTGCATTCACCATCTGAGCTATGTCCCTCCTCTTATAGCTGCATACAATCAAAACACAACAGAAAGGACGAGTGTCTGCGCAACCACGATTTTCTGGAACAGCGTGGGAGAGCAGGCATTGTAAAGCAAACTACAGCCAGCACTGGCTTATTTTCTCTTGAATGCAAATTTCTTAGCTTGAAAATATTCATCATTAGAAATTATGAATATAATGTACAAGAACAATTCACTTCTAATTAAGGTCTCAATATTTCAGCCAAAATTTCTGAATGGCAAAATGGCATTTAAGTTTTAGTGGTTAGCACGTTTGCCTCGCACCTCCGGTGTTGGGGGTTCGACTCCTTCCTCTGCCCTGTGTGTGCTGAGCTCGCATGCTCTCCCTGTGCTTTGGGGATTTCCTCTGGGTACACCGGTTTCCTCCCCCAGTCCAAAGACATGCGCTGTAGGCTGACTGACATTTCCAAATTGATCGTAGTGTGCGAATGTGTATGTGATTGTGCCCTGCGATGGGTTGGCATCCCATCCAGGGTGTCCCTCGCCCTGTGTTCCGAGTTCCCTAGGATAGGCTCCAGGCTCCCCCACAACCCTAAGATAAGTGGTACAAAAATGGATGGATGGATAAATGGATGGATATTTTGTGACTTTATTAACTTTATACATTCCTGGGACAAACAAGTCGGTGGGTATAGACTTACATTTCTTAGTACTGTCTATACTCCTTTTCTTATTACTTTTACAGTAGTCACTGCTGAATATTAAGCTAAATAAATAACTGAATATGAGCTCAGAATTCATGGGGTTAACCAGATTTTAATGTTGACTGAGACTCAAACTTGAAAATGGCTTGTTGAATATATTTTAGGAAACAAGGTTTTGAGTTTATCTCATACACTTAAACATGACTCTGTTTTCTAACATGTTATAAGCAAAAAAAGAAATGCATCGATCCATCCATTTTCCCTAACACTTATCCTACACAGGGTCGCAGGGGAGCCTGGAGCCTATCCGAGGGAACTCGGCAGGTGCTCTACAGTGCATGTCTTTGGACTGGGGGAGGAAACTGGAGTACCCAGAGGAAACCCCCGAAGCACAGTGAGAAAATGCAGACTTTGCACAAACACAGGGCGGAGGTGGGAATCAAACCCCGGAGGTGCGAGGCAAACCACTAAGGCACCGTGCCCCACAAAAAAAGAAATCATTACTTCATTAAAAAAACGTATGCGATACTAAAGCACACACTAAGACCACACAGAAAGAGCTACTCCTAGCTCAGACCTCAGAGAGAAACACAAAACTATTAAAATAAATACCAGCAATTATGACAAAAAAAAATGTTCAAGCACCACACAACACACACAATGTGAAGTGATTGAGTCAGTGAGTGAGAAAGAGACAGAAAGAGCTTTGCACATGTACTATGAGTAAGAGTCGAGTGAGAGTCTTAGAGTAGTGTGTGTGTGTGTGTGTGTGTGTGTGTGTGTGTGTGTGTGTGTGTGTGTGTGTGTGTGTGTGTACCTCCACAGCTGTAGTGTTGGTGTGTGGCGCGGACCTGCTGGAGTAGTCTCTCCATGGCCTCAATGTGCCCTCTCCGCCGGGACTCTCTACCATCACTCTCCTTCCAGTCTGACACACACACACACACACACACACACACGCACGCACGCACGCACGCACGCACACACACACACACACACACACACACACACACACACACACACACACACACAGTTCATATTACACCTCAGAGATTTTGTTATTCTGCCCCCTGTAAAACCATCTGCCCTTAGTATAAACATAGTGTTTAAATCCACACTACCACAAAAACGTTAAATATTCGGTCAGGATTTTTTACTGTATAGTTTTAAAAAATAGTTAGTTTGCTAGTTTAGTTTGGATGTAAAAAAAAAAAAAAAAATGTCGCTAATCACATAAAATTTATAATATGCAAAATTGCACGCAAACTGTAGATCTGATGCCTACTTACTCACCGAATACGGACATAGCATCTTGTCCCCTAACTCTATGAAAGGCTCTCTGTGAATTAGTAATTGCAAATGAGGCACCCTGCACAGAAGCTCCCGTGAATTTGTTTAAAGCCTGGCTAAAAGTGGATCATCCACAACAAAATTAGCATAATGCCTGATTATTTGAGTAACTGGATTGAAAATATTAGTAGAAGTATCTGAGCTGGAGTAAAACAAGACATTTGCACAGATACACATCAAATTAACTGCCGATATATATTACTTCCTGTCACTCTGTACACACAAGAACAATTATCATTTGTTCTGTAAATGGAGAGATTGATTGGACTTGATGCGGGCTTATGCCTCGTGACAAATTCATGTGAACATAAAACGGCAGACCACCAAATCAGATTTGCCAAGCAATGTTTAAAACTCAACGAGCCCCTCGAGATTCGCAGCCCACAATTTAGAAACAGTACTTTAAGAGACAAATGACTCCACGTGTGTGCAGTGCAAACAACATTAAACACTTTTTTTTTAACATTAAGCATTAGAGATCATGTTTTTACAGAAGGTTTTTAATAAAAAACTGTAGGGATACAAAAAATTCCATTTATACAGGCAAAACACTCAGCGAGTCTCAGCCAATATTCTAATGAATTGTGCTGCTGATGCATAGTTGACCAGCTCTAACAGCAATGACAGATTTGCCTTTTTTATTGAGTGCTGCTTTTAAAGAAGCACCTTGAGACCAGACATGATGAATATCAAAAGCAGTGTGAAGTCGTGACAGTCATAAAATTGCAGAGGTTCTATATTCAAGGATATATAACAAAAACAGAATGTACAAAGATTCCCCTTTTCCTTTTTTTTAATGCAAAAGTAAGCTAAAGTTGTTCAAGCCGACATAATCCATCATATCTGAGTTCATCACGATCTGCACAGACAGATAGCATGCCAGTAAACAAGTGTTCACTTACTGGAGGGAACAGCACAAGGGGGTTGAGCGAGTTGTGATGGCCCCCAGCCCTTCATGTTGTAGGCAGATACACGAACATAGTATTGCCTCCCCTGCAACAAACACATACACACATTCTTTCTTCAGCTGCAATAAAATTACATTATTGGAGCTTTCTTATCAAAATCACTTGGAATTTTTAAGTGGCTCTAGAAACTGCTATATTTTGTAAGCTTTACGATGCAAATTTTGACAAATGTTTTTCTTTTTTTTTAACCCAATTTATGCCTAATTTAGACATACCTACATCCCACCCCCTAGCTAGATCTCTTCTATCACATAACAGTTAAAACTCTTGAAGGCTGAAGAGTTACTAATATATTCTTGACTCTTATTCACTCCATACGGGATTTCAGGAGTTTTTTTGTGATTTCTGTGGCCAAAAAAAAAAAAAAAAATTTGCTGCAGCTTTTTTCTAAATTTGTGACTACTAAACTACTTGAATTGGAGAAATTGCAATTGCATGAAACTGTTTTGCACAGTCTTTCACTGTGATGTTTGTTGGTAAATGACCTCATGTACTCATGTTCGATGCACGTGAATCGAAGAGGGCTTTGGCTGAATGCGCATTGTAATGACATCGCATGGAGCGTTGTGATGACGTCACATAATGTGTCTTGGCCCAAATCTGAAGAAAATCTGCAATAATTTTGAAAAATTGCAAGCTCCTCCGGATATTGTGGAGCTTGATTTTGCATTAATTTCTGTGATGGCAAAATCACGAAATCCTAGAGGGACTGATTATTGACAGGGGAGAGAGGAATTGTGGACTCTCGTCTACAGATGGCTCTGATTTTTTTTTTTTTGTTAGAAAATTAACGCTGGCACACAGGAGAGGGACAACTATTCTAAAAAGTTACGTAGTATATCACTAGCAGTTTAAGAAAGTTCAAGACATTTATCAATTTAATAAAGTTACAAATGTTCACAAAAGTTACGCATACTGTGTTGATGTGCTGCATCCTTAAAACTGTCTATAGTATAAGAGCGTGCAATCTGAGATACAGTATACACAAGGACAAGTATTGGAACATTTATTTATTTATTTTGCTTCTTTCAGTTACCGTTGTAAGGCCTGTTATTGTGCATTTAAGACACTGTAGATTTTCAAGGATCAGTTCTCCAGCTAATAAAGAGAAATCCTTCAGACAGCTCCACTCCACTGGCAGAAATCCGCATAACAGAACAGAGAACAAGTGAGAACAGATTAACTCAGGACAAAAAAAAAATGGTACAATAGAATTTTGCATCAACAGATCTGTTGTTGTGTGCTGAACAGTGCTATGGGTTATTATGCATAAATTTACTCAAAAATAAATACAATATATAGAGAAAAGTCTATTGTCAGTGACATTTTTGTTTTTTCCCTGATAACTCGTTTGTGTTGTTGCTACAGACTCAGGATGCAGAAGAGGGAATTCTCACCTTTATATCTGGTGACCACAGCTGAATTGATGCTGGCTGGCTCCTGAAATGTGACAGTGAGAGATGTGCTGCTGCTCACAGTCAAACGCACAGCTGTCGGAGCCTCTGGAGCCTCTGTGAGAGCCAAATGTCAAAGTCCAATAAGAAACAGATCGCAAATGATTGCTGGGGACCCATTAGAACTTATGTAAGGAATAAACACGATGGAATGTCTGAAGATTAAGCTCATGTGTCACGAAGCTGACACTATTGTCCAAGCTGATGTTTTAGAAAATTAATCAACACCTTCTGACCCATCAGTATGGAGAATTCAACAGTGCTGTGGTATAAAGTCATTTTAATATCCATAAGATCAGTTAGCATAACACTTCATCATGAAATTGTGTTACCAAATGATAGGCTTGATTAAAAAAAAAAAACAACAACACCAGGACAAATCAGTGTGCATGTGATTGACAATCTTCATTATACGTCAGATTAATTTTTGGGAACTGTGCTCAGTAAAACAACTGATATCTGCTTGATGCATACCTTAAGAGAGAACTACCATGGACAAAAACAACAGACCATCTGTTGTTTTGTTTTATCAGAAAGTAAAGATAAATAAGGATGTTCTTCGCTGTATCAGATTTTATATTCAGCAGCAATCAAATACAAATCTAATAAATAGAAGAACGATGGAAATAGGATTATCCAGTAAATAATGCCATTGTGGTGACAGATTAATGCCATCATTCTGTAAAGTGAAGTGGCAGCCAAGGCATGACTCAGTGGTTTGAAAGTTAACATCATGCTGGTATCTGGATTGTTGTGTGAATGTTACTATTAGCAACTGCAGAATGGGAAGCCTATTTTGATGGAGACTAGAATAAATTTCAGAAGGTGGGTAAATAAAAACTATTGATTGTCTTTTCTTCTATACTGATTATGGTAGCAAATAGAAAGCTTTTTGTTGTTCATGAACTGGGCTGCCTTTTTCCATTTGAAAAATAAAATGGATTTTGTCAATGGAACAAAATGGTCCCTTCAAAGCGTTCAAAGGCTACAACTTACAGTGACATTTGCAGTCAGTGTTAAACCTACATTTGGAAATTACCAGAAAAACCATAGGAATACATCTGCTACTTAAAAGATTATAGTCCTCTCTTCATCCTCAGCATCTTAATCCGTGATCTGGTCTCTTTCTAGCTGCATTCACTGAGCTATTTGTAACCCAGGGCACACTGCGCTACAAACAACATCATTCTGCTCGGCTGAAACACTTTTCATAGCCTCCTTTGAGAATTGGGAAACCTTTCAGCAATCTTTGAGAAAGTCTGTGCCATAGCTTGCTTGATTTGTAATAGCTGCCTCGGCAGGCATTTACACGGAAAGGACTACAAAAGCAGGCTGATATAACAACCATTCAATTTGGCTTGAGAGCGTTCCATACCATCAAGGTACAAGGGCCATTCGAGGGAATTAGATTGTTCCTGGGTAGCCTGAGAATATGTTATTAATACACTGCTCCCAAATTGTTATAACCACAATTCAAACTGAGTCAAGGCATACAAATGAAATTACAATTACATGGGTGGATAAGATTCTGGGTCAGTGATATTCAACAGTTGGAATCATTAGGGCTAATCATAATCCACATACCAGAGAATGTCTGTGTGTGTGTGTGTGTCACTATCCTTGTCAGGGTTATTTTAAAAACACACCATGTCCATACTGTAAAGCTATGTGAAATTCTGTTAGGAAATAGGTTCACCTCCTTCAGGTTTATAATCACTTGTAAAGGAGAATGTGTGGAAAGCACTCACGTGCGTGCTCAAATCCAGTGCGCATGCGTTTGTAGAGTTTGCATCTCCACTCCCAAGCCTTGAGCTGCTTCTCCGTGTCTGACGTCTCCAAACTGAGGCTCTCTCTCATCACCTGTGTGGAGAGCTCGCTCGCTCGCCTCTGAGCTTCCTGCACCAGCGCTGAGAGATGAGCCTCACGGCTCTCCTGACTCACAACTGAAATAAAATAAAATATTAGATGCCATGAGTTTACCTTCTACCATCATTTACACATTCGAATGGCCATGTAATACAAAGCAACGTGATAACATGAAATTAAAAATTACCTAATATGTCCATGGGCATTGTTTCGACTCAGCACAGCTGCCATTTACTGCTATTGTCAAGCGTTCACTGAGAGTAGGCTAATGGTTGAGAGGTAGGAATTTGGCCAATAGTTGCTGCAAGGCTTTTATAATAGACCAATTGGTGTGCAAGAAGGCGGGAATTACAGAGAGGGGTTAAAGCAATGCAAATATGCGCACACATGATGCACTCTTAGACCATATGCACATCATAATGAAATTAAAGCCGAATCCCGGAATTTAGAAACTAGAAAATTTAGAAATCTCGGCTGGACGCTTTTTTAAGGTCCAAAAAAGAGGACATGTCCTGGAAAAAGAGGACATATGCTCACCCTAATATATAATTATGGCACATTGAATGTGTCAATGACAGTGTGTTGTGGCCTGACACAATGGAGAGCCATTACCACCATAAAATGTATTATTTTCCAATAACGGCACATCCCACAATGTTTTAATCCTCATAAACTAGTAATTAAGCAACAATTTGAGTTTTTTTAGAGTACTTGTTTAAGGTTGTGTAACATCAGTGACACAAGTTAGTTCCTGTTGTCACTCACATTGTAACAGTTATAAAAAAAAAAAAAAAGTCGTTCCCTCATCAGCCACTCTTTTTTCTCTCTTGTGAAGTTAAAAAGAAAATAAAATGCAGCTTGTCATGTTACCGAGAAACTTAAAGTTACAGCATTTCCTCTGATTATGTCAAAGTGCTGACACTGGAGACTCTATTCTCTAGAAAATATTCACTGTATCAATGATTAGACAAATTTTTCATCTGTTTATGTGGAGTGTCTGTCATGCAAATTCCTGTCTAAGTTGTTACTATAGAAACACTAACATATTAAAATGAGTATATTAATATAAATCTTGCCGCTGGAACTACTATCCTAGCTGTGCTGTTATAGAAAATGAATCAACACATTCTGACCAATCAGAATTGAGAGCGCTATGATACAGGAATTAATAATTATTTTGGCCACATATTAGATCATGAGAAAAGGCAAACTTTCTTACCTTCACTTGTTTAACCAATGGTTTGTCTTTATCAGTGCCAAATAAAAACATCATTCATTCTGAGCGACAGTTCATAAAATCAGCACAAAAATGAAAAAGCAGTCACAGGAGATTCTAAGGGAGGTTAGGGGTTGAGAATGATGGAAGGTAATTGATGTTAGCTGTCAAAATCTGAACAAAAACCTCCAACTGACTTTGTGTACTGTGTCAGGAAAGACAGCCATGTAGCTATATCACATCACTCAAAGTAAGAAGGTACCACACTTGGAGGCTAACCAGACTAACAAATGCTAGGGCTCTGCTCATTTTCTCTGCAGGAAATCTTTGAAAGAGTTTTAGAAAATAAATTACCTAGAACCACATTCAGAACTGAGTTGGAAAGTTGGAATTAGCTGTATATAAAAAAGCTGCATAGATAAGCAAATCTGATCCACAAGCATCCCATGATGGCTGTAGATATATAGTACATATGCATTATAAGATAAATTAATTTCTCCTGACTGCAAAAAAGGGAAAAGGTGATAGGACACTCTTTTCCTCACATATCCTAGCTTAGAAAGCTGGGGTCAGAGAGTAAGATTAGTCATGATCTGGTGCCCCTGAAACAGAGAGGATCCAAAACTGTGGTAGCTTGGCAGTGTTGGATTAATGTATAATACCTAGAAAGATGCATGCAGTGTACCTTTAATGCTTTAGTTGAAAAAGAATGTTCAATACAATATTTTGCTTTTGTTTTATATAAGATCCGTGTGAGAATTAAATACATTCTCAGAGTGGTTTTCACAGCACAGTCTCTGCCACCACTTTGAAAACATCATGTTAGACCTCCATGAATTTGATGGCCTCCCAAGGACAGCCAATTTCCTCTGGGGACAAATTCAACTTGCTAACTTTCCAGTCACTCTCATATGTGATGAACATGATCTGAATAGCTCTCAGACAGCCAGTCAAAATCTTCCAAATACTTATGCCTTATGTGGACTTTTAAAGAGGGCTCATTTGTCCGTTCATAAAAATTGCAGGAGAGGATTAAACAAAAGTGTATACTACTTCAGATTCAATAAACATCTCAGATGCCTTAAGAAATCTCATTTGAATGCAGCACAATAACTTGAAAATGCTGGCAAGTCAAACCAAGTTATTCAAACATAATACAATAAACATTGTCCTGAGGTAGATGACAGAAGCACAACTCAGGGGGCCAGAACGTGATTAGCTAATCCATAATCTACAGTAAACATGCTTATTAGGAAAATAAACCAATGTTTTATGAGCTTCTAGAGTGCCAGTAAAATCCTTAAAATCATTTTCATATACATCAGATTAAGAGATAACTGTCCTAACTGCATGAAAGCCAACAAAGCCATTATGTCTCCATTAATCACCACAATGCTGAAGCTTGTCAAAGCCAGTGTCAGTGTGGTTGTATTTGAACTTGTTTGGGGGTGGTGAACTAAAAAAAAATGGACATACCTGGCGGTAAGTTGAAACACACGGCACTGTGTTTGGCCGAATAGATTTGTCATGGTAAAATGAATGCTGCCTGGCCAGTGCTCCTCGTAGGCTGAATACTACTACATGGTATTTCAGAGCCTTAGTCATAGAGCATGACAGCAAAATAAACAAATAAATACATGGCCGAAGAAACCCTCTTTCACTGTGGCTGTTCTGCTTGGCCCAAACCCCTTGAGACGAGAGGTCTCCAGGAGAAATGATAAAGTAAGTGTTGTCTTCTCTGAAAAAAAAAAAAAAAAGTTGGTGGTGGGGAGGGGGAGGGGGGTTAATAAAACGAACCAGCCCTACTTGGGGGTCCATGGCGCAGTGAAAAAGCCAGCAATATTAGCAGCCTTGAGGTGCAATTTCCTGTTCTATGAAGATTGACATCTGGCCACTATGTGTGGATAATTGAACAAACTATAAATTTAAGCACCAACTATGCCAATAGTGGCTTGTCTTACACAGTTGGCATTGTTGAGAAGCAGGGATTGCCCTAAATATAGACATTATGGCGGCCCAGTGAAGGCCATAAACATGCTTTAACTTCAACCTACGCTTGGACCCCCAAACTGTAAGGCGTCTGGTTGATTGATTTACTTGGCACTTCTGGCCTGACATAAATATAATGCAGAAAGCCCAGAAGTGGAAAATGCGGCAATGTTTATTTTCTGTTTGTTTACAAGGATCGAATTGTGCCACGGTGAAATGTTTTGAAATTTAACTGCCACCTGGGTACAATAAATCACTTAGTATAATTGCCCTGGGTTACATGCATCATTGGAAAAGTTAAACCATTAAATGACAAACCTTGTTAAGATTTTTCAGGAGGATGCTGTGCGATGTGTCCCCTTGCCACCCTAACGTCCAGACGGCAGCACAGTGCTCTCTGTCTGCTCTCAGACAACATTTGGCTTTTTCTTGCTCCCACTGATTCAAGCGCTTGCTTCTCATGAGCCTTTTTTCCTTTCAGAGGCATGGGAGGTGAGAAACACCTGTTTCTATTGCCAACTGCTTGCGGAGATGAATATGCTATTGATTAGTTGGAGGGCCCTGGGTGCAGAACAGAGCTGTTGCTGTCTGTCTGTACACTGCATTCTGTTTATTGCTCTCAGTATTCAATAAATGCACTTTCATGAGTTTCATAACCGTGAAGATTTAAGGTGGTGTCATGCACCCCCAAATCTTTTCTGGTTTAATGAGTTTCTTTCACTGTAGCTTTAGTGAAGAGAAATGAAGCAATATTTATAACCTGTTGAATGTTTCTGTTGTCCATTGCTTCTAAGAGATCCACTTACAGAGATAAAACAGTTGAGACTGATCAAATTCCAGATTTTAACTGATTTCATCCATCTGTTTTGAAGGCTACTGGAAAAAAAAATTATCCCAGCTTGTTTTTGAGCAAGTACTGTAGTCATGATCGAAATGGTTATGACAGTCATCATTTGATTTGTCATTTTATAACACAACTGTGACTGCTTATGACAGCTGTCATGGAAAGGTTGACTTATTTGAGTGTTGAGCCGCTTGCTGCACAAGCCTCTAAAGCAAAGTGTGAGAAAACATCACACTGCCTCCCTCTATGTATACCTGTTTTCACTGTAAACGGCTTGTCACATTAGTGGGGCCTGCTTTTGGTCTGAACATTAAAAAACAACATTTTGACACAAGACAAATCTCTTCATGATGATGAATTACTGCAATAAACCTTCAATCTCTGAAGGCTTTAGTGGTTTTGTAGGTGACCCTGTGATCCTCATTTGAGTCTACAAATCTAGATACACTAAGCTTGTTTGGGTTTTTAACTCAAGTTTAATTGTAATGTCAAAAACTACTTATAAATCAAACAGTCAAAGGTTTTACTGCTTGCTCCTAAAAACAAAAGAGCAAGAGCTTATTTTGTTAGTCAATATTTTTCAGTGACGTTAAACGTTATATTATTGCCAAATTCAATGTAGAAGTAGTGGAGACAACAAATGTTGGACTCAAAGCTCCAGAATGCAGTGCAGCGACACAATGCACTTGCACTGAGTTACTGCAGAAACTCAGCTCGGATAGTTAGTGATCTACGAGATGGTGGCATTGACAGCTGTATTAATATGAGGATTGAAGCTTTGGAACCTGATCTGTTTGAGCAGAGTGTATGAGGAGGTGAGAGAGCTGGACAGACTAAAGGATTAAAGCACTGCTGCGTCGCTCTCTTTTTAGATATAAAGCAAGGGCTAATTCTCACTGGCACCACTCTCAGTGGGTAGTTGAAGAGCATTGTGGGTAATATAGAAAATGGTTAACCAAAGTGAAAACAGACCAGCATGTTGATGAAAGAAAATTAAAAAGCTAAAAAGGTCAATTCAGAATTTCATTACAAAATAAATATCCCACTAAGGATCACGTGGTAATTATAAAGATGAATATGCAAGTGGATCACGGTGGATTTTTCTTTTAACTGTGTCATCCTGTAGCTGTAGGTGCTTAAAACTCTGTAAACCACTCAAATCAATCTGTATGTGTCTGTCCATCAACAGGCAAGTTGGTTCAATTGAAATGTACACTGTGAACATTATCTTGTTAAAAGCCTATCAGCCATGCAGAAGTACTCACAATGTGGGCTCTCCTTGGCCCCTGCTTTGAGCAGCAGCTTGGCTATTGGCACATTGTTGGTCATGATGGAGATGTCGAGCGGGGTCAGGCCTTCGCTGTTGGGTGTATTGAGATCCAGTTCATCTGCTGTGTACTGGAACAGAAGAATCTGTACAGCATCCAGGTCCTGCTGTTCCACAGCCTCGAATAGAGCTTCACTGCTCTGAATATTCTACAGCACAGAGACAGAAAGCATGCTTAGCATGTCTAATATTTGCTCTATATTTCTATATTATGACTAAATACAGCTATAAGGAGAACAATAATTTTTTTTTTTAAAAATGTAACCAAATTCTCTTACTGTTTGATTGAAAATTTTACATCATTGTGCGTAATGTTTATTTCAGTCACATTTTACTTAAGTTGACTATGTGAAGGTGATAAAGTGAGCAGGTTATAATGGGCTGTGCATTACATAATGTAGGAATATTATATAACATAGGAATTCAGTGCATTTTCATCATTTAAGGGAGCTCAATTATGAACTAACTGAAGGAGGTCACGCTGAACACTGTTGCTATCAAATGTGTGAAAAGCGCATTTCTGGAGGAGCTCTGAAACTAACAATCAATAATCAGTGACATTTGCAAATGGAATAACATTTGGTGAAGTTATACAATATCTATAAATGATTTAGCATGAACTTTCACTATGTTGAGCTATACCTAGTGAAAAAAAAAAGTTTGAAAACATCCAGGTCACAACAAGCATATTTATTCCAAAACCCTTAGTGGTCGCTCACCGAGGCTTTGCGTATGCGATCTGAGCGGCCAAAGAAGTAAGCATCCTCAAAGGACGAGTGGCTGCCCTTGAACTTTTCTGAGAGGTTGCGGTAAAGGCGCTTGGCTGCGCTGGGGGAGGCAGGAGCAGCCCCCTTCTTACTGTGGCTCAGCTGGAGGTTCTGCATCTGCTGGGTCATACTAACACAGAAGCTCCTGAAGGAAGGAGAAGACAAAAACTTTTTACAGAGAACACCATTACTGGTAGACAAAAGTGTCTGCTGTTTACTGCAGCGAAGTGAATTCAAAGCATGCCTGATATCTGATAAATTCTCTGCCTTTTTTCTGACTAGTGGTAATTACAGTTAAAAAAAAAGGCTAATTTGGTTTAACCTTTGGAGAGTTCACTTTTAATATCTGCCAGTGTTTATATAAGCTTGACTGAAAAATGTAATTGAGCTTGTATGCCATCACATTGCTTCTCATTCTTGTCACGCTTGTTCCTCAGCATATTACATGTTTGTTAGATATGATTAGAATGACAAAAGTAATGTTTCATTTCCATTAAAAAGACATCATATAATAGCTCAATGTCAAAAAGATATCAAATCCAGTCTTTTAACATTACTATCAGTCGTCTTCTCACTTGTCTTATATAATGTTCAAAGGAAGTTCTTGTTTAATTTTATGTTATTAATAATGTGAAGTCCAATGAAACAGCCTTGTTGTATGAAATATCTCTCTGACCTAATAAAAGAAAGAACTTAATTCATCTTCCTAAAAAGAATTTAAAAGACATTAAATGAAAGACTGTGTGTATGATTACATTATTTCTGTACTGAATGAGCAGTGTTATGTAACATCACGCACGCACACACACACACACACACACACACACACACACACACACACACACACACACACACACAAGCTTAATGAAAACACATCATTCAAAAAAATCAAGGTTTCAAAAATCATTCACAAAAATGCCAGTTTCGCAGTTGAATGGCCTGAGTACACACTGTCCTAAGATAAAAGTGTTGTGACTGTATGAGAAACTGCAGCCAGCAAAGGCATAACATTATGAAAAAACATTATTTAAAAAAAAAAACCTCATCATTATGTAAATAAGAAAATGAAAAGCACAGACCATGTGATTCCATCCAAAATGTCCTCAGTTAAGATTGAC
The DNA here is from genome assembly GCA_023630585.1 of Cranoglanis bouderius. Taxonomy (NCBI): domain Eukaryota; kingdom Metazoa; phylum Chordata; class Actinopteri; order Siluriformes; family Cranoglanididae; genus Cranoglanis; species Cranoglanis bouderius. The sequence continues at coordinate 6,866,772 of CM042562.1, read as the reverse complement.
ATTTTCCCTTGAGAACCATAGAACCACAGGATTCTGGGTGATATTTCTCACCCAGCAGTCTATAATTCATTCAGACATAACATTACAGCAGTATACCATTTTTCATTGCTTGCACCAAGTTTCTGCAAGAACGCCCACGCAGCGCTAATAATACACGCTCTACAGTGCAAGAGCACAGCCTCTGACACCAGCAAGTGATTTAGAAAATGCCTTGAGAGTTCTTCTTTTCCCCATGCCATGTATGAGACTGACTCTTTTCCTATCACCCAACTCCATTAACCAAAATATGAAAGCCAGAGGAACAACTAGTGGGTGCAGAGTGACAGCATGGATCAATTCGAGGTCAGTCAATTCGAAAAGGTGTCATAGGAAACAGGAGGCAGGGAAGAGTGAGGAGGTTAAGGAGTACTCACCTGTCAAGGCTCTGTGAGCTCCCTGGAGAAACACTGAAGAAGAGAAGCGGTCGAAAGTCCTTGATCAGCGCAGCATCTCTCTGCCTTTGGTTGAGTCTCTGAGCCAGGCGGGAAATCTTGCTCTCGGATCTGACAAGACAGCAAGGAGAGAAGCCCAGGTCAGTCTCTTGGATGTTCAGGCATTAAGAAGAGCCAAGCAGCTCTGAAGACCCTGTTCCTCAAAGTCAACAGGGAACACCTGGTGGTCACTAACACACTCCTATCCATGCGCATCTCGCCAGAGAGCTGGCTGCTTAATGCGCGGAGACAGGAGCATGGAGCGGAGAGATGGTGGGGGGAGGCAGAGTGAGTGAGAGAAAGAAGGAAGAGGAAAAATAGAGAAAAAGAGGGAGGGGAGGAGAGGGGCATTCTGTCAGCACTAGGATGAGTAGCGCAGAGACAACAAAAGCACTCAGGCATTTACAGCAAGGTCCCACTGAGCATGCTCACAGCGTGCAGTGGAGAGAGGGGGTGGTCGTGAAGAGAAGAGAACCTGTTGTTCTTCCTCTCATCACTCGTGTTCTCTGCAGTGTCACTTATCTGCAAAAAGAGGGATCAAATCTCTTAACAGTCAATACCGTGGCTGTCACTGAGACCTGTGAGAGGTCCACAGGTCACTGGCACCAAATAATATATACACACACACACACACACACACACACACACACACACACACACACACACACACACACACACAATATGTTTTTTCCCCAAATAGATCATATGTTATGCATCTCTATATATCAAGAGCAAGCTCAGTAAAGAAATACCTCAGTTGTAACTAAAGATTATACTGTATTGATGCAAAACAATACTATATGTACTCTAATGAACTCTAATGCAAATTGAAGATGTTAATTTCTTTACATTTAAGATCCAAATAACCAGCTGATTTAGAAAGAAACTTTCACTGCTCATCATTTTATTATTATACCGAATCTATATCTTATTCACAAAGAGAGTTAAATCTCGAGTCATTGATCACATACCACAATGATTGTAATTCTGACTACCAAATGGCCCAAAGTGGTCTATTTTCCAGACAGTGTACTTAGTGCACCTGTGCACAACGCATGGGCTAATTTTTATTGTTTTCAGTGGCCACTGGAAAATTACAGCCTCTTTCACTTTGATATTTTTGATGGTATAACTAACTGTTATATATGAGTAGACTGAAAAGAAAAATTGACAAAAGAAGTTAAAAAAAATATATAGTGACTTGAAATAAGCTTATTGGAAGAAAGTAAATGACACCAACTATTATTTATTTTGGCATATTACTCCATGTTACAATGTTTCATTTCTTAAACAAAACAGCTATCCAGTTCAAATGGAAGCTCATGTAATACGGATAAGTTATCCATCCATCCATCCATCCATCCATCCATCCATCCATCCATACATTTTCCATACAGTTTATCCTACACAGGGTCGTGGGGAGCCTTGAGCCTCTCCCAGGGAACTTGGGGCATATCCCAGGGAACCTGGACAGGGTGGACTCGGGGAGGAAACTGGAGGACCCCAAGGAAACCCCCAAAGCATGGGAAGAACATGCAAGCTCCGCACACGCAGGGTGGGACGGGATTCTAACCCCCAACCCCAGAGGTGCAAGTCAATGGTGCTAACTACTAAGCCACTGTGCCCCCCAGATATGTTATCATTAATAGTAATTGTGACATGAAAGTCATCTCCTGGTGCATAAGGCCTACACACCTATTCAAGACCAGCAGAGTGATAATATCATGGGTAAGTTAGCGGAGGACCATGTTTCATAACGCCTAGAAATACAGGAAAAGATCATGTATACCAGTTAACTAATAAAGTGAAATACATTCCCTGTCATTTATCTTATCAGTAGTCAAATCAGAGTGCTCAGAGACAGAAATAGTGCATAAAATATAAATGGAAAAGCAAAGACATTAGTTCCTCTCACACATTAGCGCTGGTTGATTTCTAGCCCAGACAGAAAAAAAAGAGAGAACAGTTCACATAATTTTAAAACACACGCAGATGTATTCCCAAAGTTGTTCATACAATGGCCTATTGATTGGTTACTAGTCAGGTTAGTCATTTTATGGTTTGATCGTGTAAGGTTTGTGACAAAACAAATTGAAACTACGGGCTCATATGGACAGAAGAGAAATTATCCGAGACACCAGATCTACTGCAAGTATCAACTTCCCTGTCTCTGTATTGAACAAAATGAAAGGGAAGGCCATTTTAAACACAGTGGCTCAAGGCACACTTTCAGACACAGAACATTTCCCATATTAACTTAATGACTGTTATGTATTGTTTATTGTACTTGCAAAGCTATGACACTGTGTTCACTTAACTGTAACCCTGCCAGGACATTAACTAATGAATCATTAGCATCTTTTTAGAGAATGGGTAACAATTACTATATAAAACAAAACATAATAATTTCCACTATCAAATCATTCTCATTATAAAATTCTCTCAGAAATATATGTCAAAATTAATGATATCCTTAAATGAATACAAACAAATTGGCATCCTTAAAAAAGTATATACAGTATTAGGCAGGTATATATGATTTAAAAAAGCACAAGGCTCACAAGTTGGAATCCTCTTATGGCCGTTTTAGCAAAGCGTTTTGTCTGTATCCCCTCCCCCTTACAGTTGTTTTGTAATGTCCTTCATTAATTTTACTCTACATTTAAATTAAGGCATTTTTCACTACATTTCCTTTATGGGCTTATCTTTTTCACCAACTGAATGTGAAAGGGGTTTCCGTCTTATGAACGCCATTGTGACTAACAGGAGGTCCGCGCTCCTTGTTTCAAACATTTCGGGTTTGATGATGATCAACCACAATGGTCCACCAATTTCACTGTTCAACCCAGAGAAATATGTAAAGTCCTGGGCAAGACATCATCGCATTGCAAATGACCCATACTCACAGCAATTTAAATCTGTAAATTTGAACATAGATAGAAAATTCATTTTGAACATACTGTAACTGAATAAACAAAGCATAAGTGAAAATTTAATATGCTTTTACAACTGACAATTTAGTATGTTTTTTAAATCTGCAATTTATATCAGCATTAAGTGTCAATAATTAATACTAATAAACCAAACAACCACACAGACTTATCTTCTGTCATATTTCGGCGACTGTTGGTGGGGTTGGGGGGTGTTTCTGGGTTTCTAAAACATTTTATTTAGGACTAAACCACTGATGTGTGTATAGGCACTGCATCGAACAAATGGATCATCAAGGCTTTGGGGTTGTTTTGCCACCAGCAATGTAATCCCAAACAGTCAAAGAAATCAGCACAAAAATGGTTTCAGAACACCAAAGCACCTAGTAATATAAAGGAACTTGAAATGCTCTCCATGGAGGAGTCCTTAATGATCCATCTACACATGTCTACAGCAGATTACAGGAAAAGGCTCTCTGCTTTTTGCGCAGGTGTATTTTGCAAAAAAAAAAAAAAAAAAAAAAAAAACTTGAGAAAACATTTTATTGTGACATTAGACTACATAGTGTTTCCGTATGTTACATTTTTAATTTTACATGTAAAATGTAAAAAATAAAGAAAATAAAATTTTTAATTAAAAAAAATATTAAGGGTGCTAAAACTTCGGGAACAAAATCAGGACACTGTAGTACTATTATTGTTTAAAATTATGTTGAAACATGTTCAAAGACATGAAACAAAACTAATTAAGAGTGACTCTGTAGCTTCTGTAGGCTTTTTAATGCCAAGGTAAGTGACAGCTTTTAATTATTTTTTATCTTAGCGCAAACCTTATCACTTTGGTTTTAAACACAGCAGTCCTCAAAACCTAGGCAAGCAGATGAAACATAAAATGTCAAACAGGTCCTCATGCACCTGCTGGTGATATTGTTCATTTGCATAATTAAATACAGCAATAGCTATATCCTTCAGTCTAGCTATATACTTAATTTTCTGGACAGACTGACATGTGCATAACAACAACAGTAAATTTACTCAGAGAAATCGAAGCAAACAAATATGCTCAAACTGAAAAAAGGAGAAAATTTTGTAGTAATCAAGAATGATGCAGGTATAACAAGATGCAGGCATAAATCTTAATGAGGACACACTCATCAAACATAGCATACGTTTCATTCAGGTTCATTTGACTAAGAAGAGCAGTGGTGAAAATTGAAGAAGGTGGACTCTGATGACATGGAGAGATCACCTATTCACTCAGAAACAATACTTCTATCATTTAAATATAATTTTTAACGCCCAATGTCCATGAAAAAAAAAAGAACAAAGCTGTTTCCATAGCTGCAGCTTAAAAGCATCCTGCTTGTGGATACTCACAAGGCACAAGCCTAATGAACTGTGACACTGATAGCTCTGTGAGAAGGCCATGTCACCAGGGTCTATATTCATTATCCAACCAGTGGATATGTTTGTCAGAATGAATGTTTGACAACTACAGTTTATTAGAATGACAAGTGTAGCACACTACAATAAATACAAAGGATTAATCAATCTAGCGTAATTACAGAAATTCAAGTAAACTAACTGCTCACGTTTAATGAGAATGGAATCCCCATAGCACCAACATATAGGATATATAAACATGTTAAGTGATACTAAGATACTGAGATGAAAATCATCACAATTAAAAGAACCAAAGACTTAAACTACTTCAGTCTGTGTGCATTGAATTTATTTAATACACGAGTTTCACAATTTGAGTTGAATTACTGAAATAAATTAACTTTTCCACGACATTCTAATTTATTGAGATGCACCTGTATAGGATTTTGATATTAGTTAGGCAGAATAGACAGAACATCATATATGATAGATAGAATATGATATACGACATGCAGAATATGTTATTGACAGTGTAGATAGTAGCTACAGCAGTGTCACTAGTAATCAAGAGTTGAGGGGTGGTAGCTTAGGGCAGTGGTAGCTCAGTGGTTAAGATGTTGGACTACTGATTGGAAGGTTGTGAGTTCAAATCCCAGCACTGTCAAGCTGCCACTGTGGGCCCTTGAGCAAGGCCCTTAACCCTCAACTGCTCAGTTGTAGAAATGTAAGTCATTATGGATAAATAAAGAAAATAAAATTTTTAATTAAAAAAAATATTAAGGGTGCTAAAACTTCGGGAACAAAATCAGGACACTGTAGTACTATTCTTGTTTAAAATTATGTTGAAACATGTTCAAAGACATGAAACAAAACTAATTAAGAGTGACTCTGTAGCTTCTGTAGGCTTTTTAATGCCAAGGTAAGTGACAGGTTTTAATTATTTTTTATCTTAACGGAAACCTTATCACTTTGGTTTTAAACACAGCAGTCCTCAAAACCTTATGTGTCCTAGGCAAGCAGATGAAACATAAAATGTCAAACAGGTCCTCATGCACCTGCTGGTGATATTGTTCATTTGCATAATTAAATACAGCAATAGCTATATCCTTCAGTCTAGCTATATACTTAATTTTCTGGACAGACTGACATGTGCATAACAACAACAGTAAATTTACTCAGAGAAATCGAAGCAAACAAATATGCTCAAACTGAAAAAAGGAGAAAATTTTGTAGTAATCAAGAATGATGCAGGTATAACAAGATGCAGGCATAAATCTTAATGAGGACACACTCATCAAACATAGCATACGTTTCATTCAGGTTCATTTGACTAAGAAGAGCAGTGGTGAAAATTGAAGAGGGTGGACTCTGATGACATGGAGAGATCGCCTATTCACTCAGAAACAATACTTCTATCATTTAAATATAATTTTTAAAGCCCAATGTCCATGAAAAAAAAAGAACAAAGCTGTTTCCATAGCTGCAGCTTAAAAGCATCCTGCTTGTGGATACTCACAAGGCACAAGCCTAATGAACTGTGACACTGATAGCTCTGTGAGAAGGCCATGTCACCAGGGTCTATATTCATTATCCAACCAGTGGATGTGTTTGTCAGACATTTATAAAGGAAATGAATGTTTGACAACTACAGTTTCTTAGAATGACAAGTGTAGCACACTACAATAAATACAAAGGATTAATCAATCTAGCGTAATTACTGAAATTCAAGTAAACTAAGTGCTCACGTTTAATGAGAATGGAATCCCCCATAGCACCAACATATAGGATATATAAACATGTTAAGTGATACTAAGATACTGAGATGAAGATTTTTTCTTATGTCTTTCTGAAATCAACCCCAAATACTCAAATTCTACAGCTGTAATTTATAATATTAGCCACTCTTGCAAATCAGTATATGGTGAATCAAGAAATTATAGTATACAGGTGCATCTCAATAAATTAGAATGTCGTGGAAAATTTCATTTATTTCAGTAATTCAACTCAAATTGTGAAACTCGTGTATCAAATAAATTCAATGCACACAGACTGAAGTAGTTTAAGTCTTTGGTTCTTTTAATTGTGATGATTTTGGCTCACATTTAACAAAAACCCACCAATTCACTATCTCAACAAATTAGAATATGGTGACATGCCAATCATCTAATCAACTCAAAACACCTGCAAAGGTTTCCTGAGCCTTCAAAATGGTCTCTCAGTTTGGTTCACTAGGTAAGCCACAAACATTCATTGCCAAAGAAGCTGGCTGTTCACAGAGTGCTGTATCCAAGCATGTTAACAGAAAGTTGAGTGGAAGGAAAAAGTGTGGAAGGAAAAGATTCACAACCAACCATGAGAACCGCAGCCTTATGAGGATTGTCAAGCAAAATCGATTCAAGAATTTGAGTGAACTTCACAAGGAATGGACTGAGGCTGGGGTCAAGGCATCAAGAGCCACCACACACAGATGTGTCAAGGAATTTGGCTACAGTTGTCATATTCCTCTTGTTAAGCCACTCCTGAACCACAGACAACGTCAGCGGCGTCTTACCTGGGTTAAGGAGAAGAAGAACTGGACTGTTGCCCAGTGGTCCAAAGTCCTCTTTTCAGATGAGAGCAAGTTTTGTATTTCATTTGGAAACCAAGGTCCTAGAGTCTGGAGGAAGGGTGGAGAAGCTCATAGCCCAAGTTGCTTGAAGTCCAGTGTTAAGTTTCCACAGTCTGTGATGATTTGGGGTGCAATGTCATCTGCTGGTGTTGGTCCATTGTGTTTTTTGAAAACCAAAGTCACTGCACCCGTTTACCAAGAAATTTTGGAGCACTTCATGCTTCCTTCTGCTGACCAGCTTTTTGAAGATGCTGATTTCATTTTCCAGCAGGATTTGGCACCTGCCCACACTGCCAAAAGCACCAAAAGTTGGTTAAATGACCATGGTGTTGGTGTGCTTGACTGGCCAGCAAACTCACCACACCTGAACCCCATAGAGAATCTATGGGGTATTGTCAAGAGGAAAATGAGAAACAAGAGACCAAAAAATGCAGATGAGCTGAAGGCCACTGTCAAAGAAACCTGGGCTTCCATACCACCTCAGCAGTGCCACAAACTGATCACCTCCATGTCACGCCGAATTGAGGCAGTAATTAAAGCCAAAGGAGCCCCTACCAAGTATTGAGTACATGTACAGTAAATGAACATACTTTCCAGAAGGCCAACAATTCACTAAAAATGTTTTTTTATTGGTCTTATGAAGTATTCTAATTTGTTGATAGTGAATTGGTGGGTTTTTTCCATGACATTCTAATTTATTGAGATGCACCTGTATAAAGGCAGTTCTTTGTTTTGTGCTCTTCTGTTCTGTGTAAAGCTAAACACTTCAGTCACAAGGCAGGCACATATGCCCACAAGCAACTCTATTCCTAAGAACATATAGGATTTTGATATTAGTTAGGTTGAATAGACAGAACATCATATATGATAGATAGAATATGATAAACGACATGTAGAATATGTTATTGACAGTGTAGATAGTAGCTACAGCAAAACATATCCAAACATATCTAAAATATCCAAAATGCCTTTATACTGAGATCACATGACTTTAATTGCACACAGGTAAAATCTATTAAAATAATTATGTGATTTCTGATGGCAACTGGTTGCACAAGAATTAATTTAGAGGTTTCACAGCCATAGATTTGAATACTTTTACATTTGAATAATTTTGCAAACTATACTGATTTCCCTCACTTTAGAAATTATGGGCTATTTTGTATAGATTTATGACATACATAAATCTATACAAAATAGGGACGTGTGAATACTTAGGGCACTGTAATGTCATTCAATTGTATAACAGGGACTGATGTGAAAGCAAAATTTGGAAAACCAAAACTATTTTTATACTACTCTAACAGAAAACAATTGTGTTGCTTAGACAGAGTGAGATATTTTCCCTCTTGGCATCTCAACAGCCATCACATATATTCTAATTTGTTCTATTCTAATTCAAACTGCTTTCACATAAAGACTCACACCATTTTCTGCAAATGATTACATGCTGATAATGTGTCAACAAATCCAATCAGGGAAAAAGAAAATGGTAATTCACTTTGTTTCCAGCTGCCTAAACTTAGTTTCTGAGTGGAAAGATTCCCCTCTGCAACACACCTTTGTACTGCATACTGCGCTAAAATGTAAGTCAAAGAACTTGATTATGTGTTCCTGAGGCTTAAATGCAGCTTGCATTGAGTTGATCTCCATGGCAACACCACTAGTGCCATATTTCTTAAAGGCTATCAGGGGCTCGTCTAGCTGCAGGCACTGCGATCTGTCACGATGGGGGAAAAGTGTTCAAAGCCACTCGCTTCTGCAGAGCCATTAAACCTGCAAACAGGCTTTTGCTAAAAACCAAACAAATATCTACTTAAGCACTGCAGAAAAAGGCAGGCCAAGATCACATCCTCTAAAACTGGCACTGCCTGAGCATTCCTATAAGGACCACAGCTGTAACTCACACTAACATAAATTCATAAAATGCCAAATGATGGAATGTGTCAGAATAGTGTCCAGTGTTGTTTTATTTTAATTTTTTTTTCACAGCTGTGATATTCAGTGTGTCAGTATGTGGTTTGAGAAGTAGCCAAACGAACTACCTTAGCTACCACTGACCACACCACATCTGTCTGAATGTTCTACCTGAATTTTAAATATATATATATATATATATATATATATATATATATATATATATATATATATATATATATATATATATGTGTGTGTGTTCTACATAATCAAGTCAGTACAAAAAACATTTTAGATTCCCAAACATTAGTTTTCTAGCACAAAATTAAATGTTACAGAAAAATTGTTGGAATGTCATTAAAGAAAGCAGCATATTATGTAAGAGACCACTTTTCAGACAAAAAACACAATGAAGGCTGCTGGGTTTTGCTGCAAAAAGTAAAAAGCAAGTGCAACATTTAACATCTCCAGAAGAACTGTGGCTGGTTCTGCAAGCTGCTCAATAAAACTTACCAGCTAATTTCCTTATAAAACTGCACAAATTGTACCGGAGACTACTATTTTTATTTTTTTTTTTTGTCACACCAAATATTGATTTTGTTTCATTTACTACTGTTGTTGATTGTATGTGTATATATATATATAGCTTTCAGCTATTTGCTTTCAGCTTTCAGCTGTTTGCAATAAACAAATCAAACAAAAGCAATTGAAATAGTTCAACACAACGAATGCTTCAAGTGGTTTCCCCAAATTCAACTGAAAATGCAACTTATAATGACTTCTCCAGTTTCACAATTATTCAACCCCTTAATGGCAAGCATCTTTAGTACTTAGTAGAGCACCCATTTGCTGTTATGACCTGCTGCAAACGAGATGCATAGCCAGACACCAGCTTCTGGCAGCGTTCCTGAGGAATCTTAGCCCATTCCTCATGAGCAATGGCCTCCAGTTCAGTAATATTTTTGGGTTGGCGTGCTGCAACTGTCTTCTCCAAATCCCACCAGAGATTTTCTATAGGGTTCAAGTCAGGGGACTGTGATGGCCCTGTAGTATCTTCCAGGACTTCTTCTGCAACAAAGCCTTGGTGGAATTTGAGGTATGTTTGGGATCATTGTCCTGTTGGAAGGTCCAATGATGCCCAAGCTTCAATTTCCTCACAAATGGTATGACGTTTTCTCCTAGGATTTCCTGATACTTCAATGAATCCATCTTGCTTTCCACACGCTGCAGGTTTCCAGTGCCAGAGGATGCAAAGCAGCCCCAGAGCATCACTGAGCCACCACCATGCTTGACTGTGGACAGAGTGTCCTTTCTTCATTCTTCTTTCTCCAGACATACCGCTGATCCATCGTGCCGAAAAGTTCCAGTTTTGTTTCATCGCACCACAGAAAAGAATCCCAAAACTTCTGTGGCTTATTTATATGATTTTGAGTCGACTTTTCTTGTGCTTTTGGGTCAGTAGTGGCGCATAGTTCTGGCATGGAAACCTTCTGTGTTTAGTATGCACCATACTGTGCTCACTGAAACCTCAGTGCCTGTTGCCACCGAGTCTTGCTGCAGGTCTTTTGCAGTCACTCGAGGGTTTTTCACAACCTGTCTTCTCAGAAATCTGGTTGCAGCCATTGATACCTTTTTCTGCCCTGTCCAGGTATTTCATGTATTTTCTGCCCCTACCCAGTTCAGGTACTTCATGTGTTCCAGCTCAAGAACACCTGGTGCAACTAATGAAGCCCATGATTAGTTGCATTTTCAGTTGAATTTGGGGAAACCACTTGAACCATTCATTGTGTACTACTTCAATTGCTTTTGTTTGATTTGTTCATTGAAAACAGCTGAAAGTCTGTAAATTTTGACAATAAACCTGATTTGCAATGGGTGTTGAATAATTTTGATTGCACCAGTATGTATGTATATACAGTGGTCATGATCAGCAGTCGTGGTGTGGAAAGCATGCATTCACCATTTACAAGGTTTCCAAGCATAGGTAGTCATGATACGCTATTGAAGACATTATTAAAGGCATGTCAAGAGTCAAGGCTTCAAACTTGAATGTAGAAATTCAAAAACTGTATTTTAATTTTAGGCTAAAACAACCTGGTTGAGAACCTGTATATCATGCTTATATTTCAATGCAAAGTCAAAGCTTAAATAAAGACTCTTTTTGTAGACTATTTCTGGTGGAAATAAACGTGGATTGCTGGGTTTTTGGCTTTCATTTGATTATGGACTGCTCTATACTGATTATGTCAGAATAAATGTGTATAAAACACATACATATTAAATATATAGTGTAACCTTGGGTATACTCTCTGAATCTAACATGCTGGGAAGTTGGAGCCCACCAATTTAGTCTAATATTCATAATATATTAATTTTAATGCCCACACAAAAACTTCTATAAACCTCAGCAAGAAACAGCATGTTTTTTTTTTTTTTAATTCATCAACTGACAAAGGCAGTCACCAGTAACAGGCATACTGTATCAGTGCTGATTCAACCAAATGCAACACTTTGATGTTTTGGATTAAGTACATTTGCAGCAATATATTTTCATCCAGCTCATCACAAAGGGTGTTTTGAAATAATGTATAATGTTTCATTCAGAAGATTTTTGAACCAGTGCTTAACCTACTAAGAAAAAAAAATTTAATCCCAATATCACGTACCCAATAGCAGTGCCTTGCATAAGAATTCACACTTAGCCTCTTGTGCCTCTCAGACTAATGACCTGATTGACTTTTGAAGACAGCCTCCTCTAGGCAGAGTTGCCATTCTTCCCAATTTTAATAAAGGTTTTAATATTGCTTAGTGAGATGTTCAAAGTTTGGGATACCCTGACTGATCATTTTCCAGAATGTTGTCCCAGACTTATTTTGATAACTCCTTGGTCTTCTCTAACAAACTCTGGGGCCTTCCAAAAACAGGTGTACTTATATTGAGATCATGTGACCAGCCATACAACGAATTATGTGACTTCTGATGGCAACTGGTTACATCACTTGTTGCGCCACATATTCAGTGGGGGTGAATATGTATGCAATCTCAACTTTTACATTTTCTATTTTTAAATATTTTAGCAAAATACATTGATTATTTCTGTTACCTCAATTTTATGGACTATTTTTCCTAGATTTGTGTCATCTTCATTATCCCAATAAAGTCTATTTCAGTTCCAGGATGTAAATGTAGAAAGGTTCATGGGGAGTGAATACTTGTGCAAGTCACTGTATGAATTCTTGTTTGTTTAATATTTTAAAAGATAAAATATTTTGTTTACTGCTACAACCATGAGCTCAGAAAGTTTCCAGCATAAGGAGATAGCCAGTGCTGCCAATTAGCTCCTAATCAGGCAATAAGTCTCTCCGTCTGGGCTCAGCCTCACCTTACTGACTGTGCCATTGACTGCTAATGTTTGACCTCCCTGCCTACGCTACAAGATAATAGCTAACAGAGGTTCATTGATAGAAAAGAATGAACCACTTGTGGACTGAATTTTTGCCACTAGTCCCCTGGTGCACATTGGTTGGATGACAATTGTTGTTTTAACCTTATTGATAAGATAAACATTAGAGCTATTCCCAGTGGACATCCTCTAAATGACTCAGTTAATCATGTTAGACATCCTCCTCTGAGGTAGAAACGGTTCCATTGTGACTTTACAAGAAATGGTTCCATTGTGGCATTTTTCTTTAGACACACTGACAAAGCAGCAAAGAATACGGCAGAAATTAAAAGTGAATGTCTGCAAGCAAACATAAAAACAACTGCAAGTGCAATTTCATCTCATAGCATACAAATGTACATATCTTGATGGAGAAAAAAATAAAATCATAGAAGTACAGAAATGTCTTTCAAATTGATGGAGATAATTTACCTTAATATACTGCACGGTACAAATAAAATGTTTACATAGAAAAAATGACAACAATAAGAAAGAAGACATGGAACAAGAAAACAAAAACCAATTGAGAGTGAAATAGAAAGGTGATGACGGATAGTTCTAACATCTAAAGTCTGAGTTCAGTATTTCCCCAGCTACTCAAGATCAAACTAAAGCTGGCATATTATTAACAAAGGCTTTCTACCTGCTAACAAAAAAATTGAAAGTCCACTTTAAGACCTATTAAAACTGAACCTCGCCTCAGAATTAACTAATTCTAAATGTATGAATTCTCACTTCCCCTTTCTTTAGTTATGTGTTTAATAATATTACGTGAAATTTCATGCCTGTATTAACTTATACAAACCTTTATAGACTTATGGTAGATATTAAATGACACTATACTGACAGCCCTAAAATATTTCTTACAGTCTAGGGTATTTACCTTTAATTAACAACCTTATTCTGAAACTTGTGCAATGGAATGAGCATTACCTTGCCTCTTTCAACAAAGATCCTTTAATAATGCATTTGGTTGTTTTCCCAAGTGATCCTCATGGGTTTTAGGGGGCTTTAGAGAGTAAATGAAAAACTTACTTTTTACAGGTTTCGTATCTTCCAGTCTCCCCAAGGCTCTGCAAAGGAAAGCACAAATAATAACAGCTTTGACACCAAGTCACAGAGTAAGTCAATATGTTTAGCAAAATATATATCATTTATATCTTCATTTACTTAAAAAGTGTACACTAATATAAACAAGATGTATTACTCTCTATCATGAGAGAGTGATATAATCATGTCACCAGCAGTACAGCTTTACTAATGGTAGAGTAACAAGTACAACACAATCATGTGCATTAGATTTTTCTAATTACAGAATAAGTATTGCAATTGAATTCATTTCAATTTTAATTAATGCCATTTCAGAAACACTTCATTTTGATAGACACTTACACCAGTTCATCTAAGAATGTGTCTCAGTGTATTTTAGAATGGCAGCTGCACTGTTGTTATAGCAACCTTCGAGAACGATGTTGGGAAAAAACCCTTCCTGGTGGATCAGTATCTCTTTTATCTTACATGTAAAGTCATCTGCAAATGTTGCACCCATTGTACGAGTTATACAAGGAGCTAGGTTTTGACATATGTATCATTGTTTCCCTCTAGCTAAGAAATATACTTATAGAAATATTAATGTAAAAGCCAGACATAAATATGTGTGCAGTAACACGTTTAGTGTAAACATCTGTGCATTTCATAATGCTGCCTTTTTTGCCGCATGAATAGAAATCACTGTTGAGTGAACAATAAGGGACAGCTATTAAACCAGACCATTTACCAGAGCACATGCAGCACATATAGATCAATTATTTCCAGATCAAAGCACGAAACATGAAACAAACATGTCTTACCTATTTAGCTTACATTCACAAACAATGAAACAAAAAATGTAAGTGATAAAAAGCCAAATGATAGGTCTTAGGAAAAAGATCTCCTTAGGTGTTTAGATGGACTTTCCGCTTATGCATTTACATGTATACACACACACACACACACACACACACACACACACACACACACACATTCTACTTCAAAGAAAACATGTTTGTTAAAAGGTGAACATGGCCTGCTGAAATCTCTCATTTTATCTTGACAAGCGGACAAAAGATGCTTGACTTGCTCAAGGTTCCCTCAGACAGCATGATGTATTATGGACTAATACACAATGCTGCTCAAGCTGTACAGAAATCAGTTTCCTCTGAATAAAATATTGACAGCTTTGCTTAAGTATACTACATAATATTCTACTCAGTTCTGAGCCACATAATGTCTACATCTGAACTATTTTATTTACAGAATGTGAGCTAACACAATTTTCCTTGAAGATCTTGAGCTGTTTTAAGTGCTGACACTATGCCTTACTGACAGTAAAAAATAATCATATGGAAGTGTATGTGTACAGTAAAGTGACCTATTCATGCCAGTGATTCCAATACTTAGGAAGTTGAGAGTCAGCAAGACTTGAATGAACTTGAACAAACTAAGTATGTACACCAATCTTCAATGAAAGAACAGAAAGATGTAGTCTGGTCTAAAAGCCAGTGGCCTTAGCACAAATGAACAGCCTACCACACAGTATGGTTTCCTCAGCTGATCAAATTAAACATCTTATGACATAACACTGCTACCTCACTGTTTAATTGGCCTCACTTTTTGATCTTTTAGATGTGCAATTTTTTCAATCAGTTTTTCAAGTTTGATTTCAGTCATGGCTTTATTGAAATCAAACATTATAATTTTATCAGCAATTGGTGCAACTATGATGGTTTCTGGTTGTTAATACTTGTACTCCGAAGACACATTAACAGCCTTGCTAATTTGTACACTATATGACTAAAGGTTTGTGGACATCTGACCATAAAACCAATATGTGCTTTTTGAACAAATATTGACAGCTTTGCTTAAGTATACCACATAATATTCTATTCAATTCTGAGCCATATAATGTCTACATCTGAACTATTTTATTTACAAAATGTGAGCTAACACAATTTTCCTTGAAGATCTTGGGCTGTTTTAAGTGCTGACACTATGCCTTACCGACAGTAAAAAAAAATAATCATATGGATGCGTATGTGTAAAATAAAGTGACCTATTCATACCAGGGTTGGAAGATTTCATACATTTTAACATTTGCAATAATTGTAATATTTGTCATTTGTAATAATGTACATTGCATGCAAAACCGTTTGGTGAAACAAAACAAATAGAATAAAATAAAACAATGAACTATGTCTAAATCCGTACACTAAAATGTCACTGAAGAGGATACAACAAACTGAGCAGCCACTTTATGAGGCTTTGCTGTGTCTAATAGACACTATAGCTATTGGAATCTTGGTGATTTTGCTTAAATGTCACACTCAGGATGCTGTTGTCTGGAACACAGCACAGAGCTGAACTTGTCTGTGCCTCTTCTTTAATGTCAGTCGACCCCTTAACCAAACAAGACACTTCTAGGGAAACAGCTGTCCGTCCCCAAGGGTCCACTCGGTAATTGCTTTAGTCAGGGAAGGCTGTGCAACCAGGTTATTGTAAATTTTTCATTGTCTTTTATTTCCTTAAAACATTTCTATTTGGTTGCTACAGTACATCACATTAAAAGATCTGACACGATTTATTTTAATTTCATTTTTTACATCATAAAACCCTGCAATTTTAAAAGGGGCGTGTAGACTTATTATATCCACTGTATATTTGAACAGTTAGGGATGTGCCAATCCAATGAGATATATTTTCCAGTCCGAACCACTAACCACATTTGATGCCTAGAATTTGTGCCTTGTTGACTGACACAAAGCTGTTGCATTGAATGCAGGCCTTAAAGCCTGCCACATACCAACCTGCAATGTTTTGCATAACTTGCAGAGAGTTGACATGGTTCGCATCAGATCAGTTGCGGATATCAGCAAATATATTGAATAGAAAAATAAGTATATGATTGGTTCATCCCTACCAACAGACACTAGAGATAGCGGACAATAATCTTTATTTGCAGAGGCTAAATGAGTGTGACTAATTGTCTTCAGCATTATTGTACACACACACTTCCTAATTTATTTTTGCTCATATTCGATGTTTATTAAATTATCCTCCTCCAGCTTTAATAATATTCGAGGCACCCTTGCATGAGATTACAGCAGATATATTTCTCCTCTGTCTATTCATGTAATGTCTAATAAGGGTGTCTCCAGGGTAATTCTGCAGGAAATTTCATGAAGAATTTCATGAAGTCCTTTTTACAGTGACCTACATATGTACTGGCTCCCTTCATGAAAAAGAACAATAATTAACCCTTAAACACATACCTCGGGTCATTAGCGACCCGGGACGTCATCTACTACCCTCCCCCTTGTAGATTTTTTCACATTAAAATATTGAATATTGTAATGATTTTAATTCTGTTATGGTGACTGAAACGATTGAATGAAAATGCCACAATACTTTCACTATTTTGGCGTCTGAATTATTAGTGCATAATTTTAATGGTGTCTATTTTTTTTTGCATCTGTTTGATGAAAAATAAAATGTCAAAATATAACAAAATATGCTGTATTTTATTATTTTTATTTAATTATTAATACAGTATTAGGACAGTTTTATACTATTGGGGCAGTTTAGAGATCCATCCGCATTAGATATATACTCGGGCCGCTAACGACCCGAATATGTAACAATGATTGGCGAAACATTTATGCATTTAAGGGTTAATATAACATGTAATAAGTGATTTTTTTTAGAAAAGGGCATTGTATAGTTTTATTTAATAGAATAACATCATGTCTAACAATGGTTTAACCACAGGTTTTCCGTAGTGTTCAAATCAGGAGACTGAGATGGCCATTGCCAAACTTTGCTTTTGTGTTTTGTACAATGGTGTGTATGACCAAAACATTTGAATTTGGTTTCATTTGACCACAACACACAATGGCAACTGTAGTTATAATGACACTTGGTTCAGGGCCTGCATTTTATGAGATGCTTTCAGGAAGGGCCTCTTCCTTGCAATGCTTACAAACAGCTGTACTTCATTATGAAAGTGACATGTAATGGTTGATTTTGAAACTTGAAAACTACACTCAGCCATTAATCTGTACATTTCTAAAACTGTGATCTTTGGGTTCTTTTTTCCTTTCTTTACCATTCTCCTCACTGTGTGGAGATATGTGCTCATGGGTCCAATTCCTGATTTCTAACTGTTCTAAATTTCTAACTGTTTCAAACAGGTGAAACCTTTTGTTATGGCCCTAATTGTGCTTAATGATATTTTAACTGCTTATGTATTTTAATATCCATTACCTGATTGTGCATGTCAGGAACCTTTTTCCCCCATGGAAATAGATGACAAATTAATTTTACATGTATTCAACATCATACTTATACTGGCCATTATTTCTGGGTTCCTGGTGGCTGGGGTAGTTCCTGGGAACTGAAAAAAAAGGTTTTGTTTGTGTGTTTGTTTGTTTGTTTTTGCAAGGATCACTTTTTTTTTGGGGGGGCACAATACTTCTGGGGTACATTATAAGTTCTAGTCATTTTGACTGGAAGGACATGCTTTTGTGTTCAACTTCATCCCATGGGAGCTCAACTGCTGAGAGATCTTGTGATCATGGCTAGACGTCAATAAACCATATTTATGAGTATGTTTTTGGCGACTCGTGACCATAGATTTTGGTAAGGAAAAATGGCAAGCTATGAAGCTATGACTCTTATGTTATAAGCTACTATCTAGTGATTTTTAGAGTAATTCCATTACTTAGGAAGTTGAGAGTCAACAAGACTTGAATGAACTTGAACAAACTAAGTATGTACACCAATCTTCAATGAAAGAACAGAAAGATGTAGTCTGGTCTAAAAGCCAGTGGCCTTAGCACAAATGAACAGCCTACCACACAATATGGTTTCCTCACCTGATCAAATTAAACATCTTATGACATAACACTGCTACCTCACTGTTTAATTGGCCTCACTTCTTGATCTTTTAGATGTGCAATTTTTTCAATCAATTTTTCAAGTTTAATTTCAATCATGGCTTTATTGAAATCAAACATTATAATTTTATCAGCAATTGGTGCAACTATGATGGTTTCTACTTGTTAATACTTGTACTCCAAAGACACATTAACAGCCTTGCTAATTTGTACACTATATGACTAAAAGTTTGTGGACATCTGACCATAAAACCAATATGTGCTTTTTGAACATCCCATTTCAGATTTGGTCCCCCTTTGCTGCTATAATAACCTCTACTCTACTGGGATGGTTTTCCACTAGATTTTGGAGCATGGCTGTGGGGATTTATCCATTCAGCCACAAAAGCATTAGTGAGGACAGGCACTGATGTCGGTGAGAAGGCCTTGGGTGCAGTCAGTGTTCCAGTTCATCCCAAAGATGTTTGGTGGGGTTGAGGAGTTGTTCAAATGGACAATGGATTTTTTAAAAATAAATTCAACTAGGTTAGATACAGGAAGTATGGTTCCTGTCGCCATTGTCCCATTGTGCAAGATGAACACAGAAAAACAATATTGTTAACAACCTGCCGTCTGCCCCTCCCCCACTCATAAAAAAAATTTTCATAGTGTGAGCATGGGGGAGTGTAATACCTGCCCCAATGGGGCTCTGTTAACATGTCCTGTATTTGCAATTTTTGATCATTAGGTGCAACAATAACTCTATGGATGTAGAGAAGGAGGACATGAAGGTAGTCGGTCTGAGAGAAGAGGATGCAGGGGATAGGGCTAGATGGAGGCAGATGATTCGCTGTGGCGGCCCCTGAAGGGAACAGCCGAAAGGAAAAGAAGAGGTGCAACAATAACTCTGAGCTAGAGTTGACTGAACAAATGTATGGGGTTGTAAATGAGAACTTTATGGAGATTAATATTTGTTTTAACATTAACATTTGCATCAACAGTCCTTATGTATGACCCACCACTGCTTAACTGTAAAATGTTTAAAAGTCATTGGTTGCTTCTGTACTCCTGGCTTGTAGTATGTAAGTATCCACAAATACAATATATACTCAAGCAAAACACCATATATGCCTCCTGTAACAACAGGTATTTTTACGCCTACACTTTCCCCTCATACAACGATGGTTAGGTCAGGCTCAGCCACAGCTGTGCACACTGTGGCTTGATAATAAATGCTGTAAGCAAACACTCACACTGAAGGCTCACATACTGCCTGATACAAAGTTAAAGGATTCACCAGTACTGAAATATCTTCTTTTTAAGACATGCATTTGAGATTAGGGGGCTCACAATAAAATAGTGTCCCCATTTCCCCTAATAAACATGTCATGTAAAATGCTCAGCATAGCCTGGAGTGTTCCAGAGCTGCATTTCTGCCACAATCACAGTTGCTTTCAAAAGTAAAAAAATAAATAAATAAATAGAAACCTCTAATAAAGCTCACTTGCTTTTATTATTAGTCAGATGTGATCATTTAGGAAGAAAAACATGTACTGACAACTAACTAATAAAAACAAACTTAGATGATGCAACTACATCATCACCATATCTGTGGACACTGTGGATGCGCATGATATAATTTGTGTATACCTCTGATTTAGCAACAGAATGCTATTGGCTTTACTTTGGAAAAGCAATCATTTATGCTTGCTTTAATGAGGCTACTGCATCTTGACCCTGTTTTTATTAGCTTAATTGACCATATTCATAGTACCCAGCTGGAATTAAGTCAAATCAGCAGAGCTTCGCTGAACCAAACTGAACCGAAATAACCTCTTTCCACAGATTAGGCAATGGCCAGCTTCGAGACGGCTGCCGAGACAGTCCAGGGCTCCTAGAACTTCTCACTTCACTGTGCTAATTTAAACAAGGGTTTTATTTTTCTATTTGTCAGTGGGCTAAACTGTAGCATGGCTGTTAAACCTCTCCCAGACCTAATTAAGAGAGCAATACTAGCATTCATAGGTGAACTCGTGCTGCTGGACTGGGAGGAGGAGGAGGGGGGGGGGGGACTTTGCTGATGCCTCTGGCAGCCCAGCCTGGCAGCTTCCAGCCCTTATGGCTGCAATATTAAGTGACTGCTGAAATTCATGTCCTGCATAGTTGTTTTATAAGTGTAGGCGACAACCTGCTTGCATACGGGGCTGCGAGTTTTTAATGCAGTGCACCGCAACACATAAGCAAATTGTACTGGTTCATAATTAATTACAGTGTTGTCATACCAAGTGCACCCAAGCTTTAGTTGGAGATTTTTTTTTTAATATGCCATTTGGGAAGTTTTCCCAGGTGTCAGAACACATTTATGCTGATCATGGAGTAGACTGTGAACATTCAATGATGACAGTCTCAAAACAATAACATCAAAACTAGATCTTGCAAATTTGCAATATTGCTTTCCCAATGGGAATAGTGCTATGAAAAACATTTTAACTCCTGCTGTGAAAGGCAATAAAGATCACTGTGCATAGGCAGGCTGTGCCTGATGGGATGCTCAAATGTTAATGGATACATTTCTCTTGTATAAAGACCACTGTTTAAAAATACATGGAGCACAAAGAAAGAAAGAATAACTGTAGGCTTAGTATTAAAGCTAAAAAAAAAAAAAAAAAAGAAGGCAAATATTAATACAGTCTCAGGCTTAAGTAAGGTCTCTATAGATTTCAGAGCTTAGTGAGATGCTCTGCCTGAGGCTTTATATTCTTTTTTAATGTACTGAAAATCTTCACAGACATGAAAAGTGTGTCTGAAAGGAAAAACTGTCATAATCTCTTTCTCATTACTCTGACTGTTAAGATGCATTGGTGCAACGTGGCTCTAAAACCGTGCTGTTCTTTTCTCCTGTCACCCTGGGCCAGACAACAGTTTCAGCTAGTGAGTACTGAGAGGGCAAGCTTGCCCCCTTATGGTGTTTCCTAGAAATAAATTTTACCCAGAGTGTATGAAGCCTCACAAATCAAACTAGTCCACATTCTCCAAAAGCAAACACACTTAAAATGTTGCTTACAGATTAACAGCGAGAGGGTTTTCACTCAGCGTTTGAGTTAGTGAGCTTGAGTTGTGTAAAAAAAAATAATAAATAAATGAAAATAAATAAATAAATAAAAAATCTTGGTTGATGGTTAGAGTGATTCACTGCGGCATGTTCTTCTAGAAACCACTGTGGATGAAAGCGGAGAGGAGAGAAGAGGAGAGGAGAGGAGAGGAGAGGAGAGGAGAGGAGAGGAGAGGAGAAGAGAGCCTGAAAAACCTTGGCAGGGATGCAGAGCTTGTATTGGCTGGAGGTCAGGGCAAAGGGTAGCAGATACACTGAGTAACCACTGCTGGTGAACATAAAGCACACAAAACAAATTATTGGAGCAATGCAAGCTAAGACAGTGAAGTAACTTCAGGTGAAATGATAATTGCACCTTAGAGAGAGTGACGTTTCCTGAAACTCATACAGCCAGGCACTTTGTAAATAAGTCAGTACTTTCATCTCTATTAAAAAAAAATGATAATGCTGATGGACATTATGATACTGTTATGTAAATTTCTGCACCAATATGTCAACACAATATAAAAGGCTGATATTTTCCATGCTCTGGTGGTTTTGTGGAATCTTATATATATGGAGAAGTAGTGGAAATAATTGAGAACTCTTTTAAGGTTCACATTCCAACTAATAAGCTTGCTTTTTCCAAGGTTCACTTTCTAAATCAATAAGGTTTCGTTGGACAAAACACGTCTGCAAGTATCAGTATAATGAAACAGTTTTCTCAGAGCTGGAATGGAATAACTGGATTTCATGCTCTCTGTCTCAAGCCATTCCAGTGTTTCAGTGTTTTCCTAAAGCACCTCCAGCAAAAAGCAAAAGACCATTGCCAAGCTCCATAGCAACAAGGTGGACTAAGGTCAATAAATCACTGCATTGTACATAGCACCGCATATTACCTCTGTGTATGTGGTGTCATTCACGTCAACACTTTTCTCTACAATTAGCCGTGACACTGATGTGATTGTATTCAAAACTGACCTGAGGGCATGGCCGAACCATAACGTAGACTTTACAAAAACAATAACAAGGAGCAGATTTGTTAGCTTAAATAACAACTGGAGCACAGCCTAATAACCGAGAAGAGAATGGCTCTTATTGTGTCGCTCAATATCTCAATATTCCTCTCAGTATTCCACAGCAGGTGAGAACCATAACCAGGCTATTCCATTACAGGGTCTTGGAGTGCTCGCTAATAAATAATAACTGTACAGATAGTCGCACAACATGGAGACCTTGTTGAAAAATACAATTTAAACAGAATTGAAATTACAAAGATTTTACTTTTCACAGTGGTGTTGGCCATTACAAAGGAGTTCTCCTGTGCCAGTTTCCATTGACTCAATCATGAGAGGTGGAAAATGCTGGAATATCCGCCACTGTGTTTTCTCCAGCCCTGCAGTTATAAAGCCTGACAGCTCATCCACAATAGTATTCAGAGAATGGCAAACAAAACTGAGGTACTGGTCTGTGCTAGATTTACCTTTTTTATTCACATCACTTCTCAGAAATCCTGCTCTTTGGCAGAGGCACAAGAATCAGGCACACCACTCTATTACGACACACTTCATGATGTAGAGTAAGAAAAGTAAAGGGCATCGGCAGCATCAGGAAACCGAATATCTGGTATGACAACTGCGTAAATACACAATTACCAAGCGTATATTTTTGGAGACTCTACAGCGTTCTGATCCTACAATAAGAAAAAGTCAAGTATTGACTTACAATAAAAGGATTTTCCAGACTAGGAAATCATATCCAGCTGCTCTGTAAATTCTTATTCACTCTTTCAAAATATGCTCCTCTAACCAGTCAGCCTTGAGTGTTACGATTTCATTGGACCTGTCTCTGGGGACATTATGCTTTCCTCAGAAATTTGACTAAGACAGTATAAAGCAAGTCTCTAGTCTATATACATGCACTGGACACATTAATAGGATCACCTGTACCCCTGTTTATTCATGCAATTATCCAATCAGCCAATCATGTGGAATCTGAGGAATCTGAGGCTACAGTGAGCACAGATTAACCAAAACTGGCAGACGATGTTATTCGTCCAGTTTTGGTCAGTTGATGTGGTCTTCTGCTGTTGTAGCCCATCCACCGAAAGATATGCCATGTTGTGCATTCTGAGATACTTTTCTGCTCACCACGGTGATAAAGAGTGGTTATTTGAGTTAACATAGACTTCCTGTCAGCTCGAACCTGACAGGCCATTCTCCTCTGTCCTCTCTCATCAACAAGGCTTTTCGGAACTGCTGCTTACCAGATGTTTCTGGCTTCATTCTGTGTAAATTCTATTGACTTTTATGCATGAGAATCAGCTGTTCCTAAAATACTCAAACCAGCCCATCTCTGAGATCATCTCTGTGTCACTGAGATCACATTTTTTCCCCATTCTGATGTTTGATGTGAACATTAACTGACACGCTTGACCTGTATGTGCAGGTTTTTATGCACTGTGCTATGTAAGGAAATCGCACTTAGCTAGCAAGGTTATACACTTTAATCTGTACCTTTTATGTGTTTTATTGTGCAAGATAACAGCCATTTATTAAGGGATTATTGAAGAGGTTTATATCTTCCTTCAATTTAATTTTCAATGTAACATTACTTTGCTTTGAAAGTCTAATATTCTGTGGACTCAATCATACTAGAGTAACTCAACCTTATAAATATTCACTCGTAGGCTGTGGAAAAACACTAACCTAGCCTTTTCTAGGTAATGGACTTTATAGGTACATCTCAAATTAAGGCAAATAGGTGCAGATAGGACTCATCTTCACTGAAAGTACAGAACATTAAGGCCATTCTACAGTATTCTGCAAAGTAGTCCTCAAAGCACTGAGCACTGACTCACTAGTGTGGGATGTCAGTTGAGTGTACTGTGTTTAAGGGTAAAAATGACTAGTGTTGTTATAAAACTCCAGGTTTATAGTGAAATGGCTATGCAAGAGTAAGACAATATCACAGAAACCACAAAACCCCTAAAGTCAAGAAATCAATATCCTTCTACAAAGGTGGATGAACTAATAGCTGTATTTACACGTTTCTAAGAACATATGATACAGCGTAAATATTCCAGTCATAGGAAACTGGCAGGAAATTGAATACTATCACATATTGTGTGAAGTCTGCCATCGGGGAGTGGCTGTGTTCCAATACGTTCTGCTTACCAGAATAACAGCAAGCATAATTTATGACAGCTCAGATTAGACATCTACAATTATTTGTCTTTTTCTCAAATTAATTCATTAGCCAGTCACTTCCTTTATGAAAATACATTTTGTCATTCTCACTAAAACATTTTCTCACTTCCACACACACACACACACACACACACACACACACACACACGCACACACACTTATTCCCTCTCTCTCTCAGACCTGGCTAGAGTCACTCCTACTCACGTGGATGTTCCCGAGTTTCTTCTTTCCTCTCTCCAGGCGGCTCAGCAGTGTTCCCGGCTCTGTGGGCGTCTGCTGCAGTAGCCTGTCATCCACCGACACACATTTCCTGAGTGCCACTCTGTCCCCCCACAGCTCTGCACCAGGCTTCGCAGACTCCAAAGGTTTAGGGATACGTTTCACCTGCAAAGCACCAGCCGCCTCTCCTCGCTCATATTCACGCAGCACTGAGCCTGAAAGAGGAAAAAAGACACCTCAGGTGATAAATGACACCCAGAGAAAGAAGGGGAGGGGGGTACATCAGAGAGAAGCTCGAGTGAGCATAGGAAACATCCGGAAATATGATAATTATTACTTTCACTCACGGGGAGACTCATAATAAACTAGCTGTCAAAACGACCACTTGACTCATTTCCTGTCTTCATCCTGATCATTTCTAAGCCACCCTTTAACGATTCAAACTGCATCCCACTACTTCCTTCTGACAGTCATTTCATTCTCCTGGGCTTACACTAATAATTGTACTGCAGAGTTGAAAGCATGCATCTGGTGCACAACAAACAAGTGCTAACTCCAAGACTATTCCATTAATGTTAAAGAACAAGAAAAAGACAGAAAATAAAGAGATGTGATAAAATACTACATGAAGCCAGCTTACACTGTTCTACGTAGCCAAAGTGGCATAAAGAAAGTACATAAAAGCTGCAGCTTTTGAAAAAAAAAAGAAAAGAAAAGAAAAAGCATTTCACACACAAAAAAACACGACTTGTATCATAATACAATAAAATGCCTTTGTATGGCTTTAATAAAAGCAGTAGTTTTTGTTCAACTAAAATTAAATATATTTAAAGAAAATTCAATAAAATTACATTTTCCTCATGGGAGCCATCCATATAACACCCCCCACCCCCATACCCCCCACCCCCCAACACACACACACACACACACACACACACACACACACACACACACACACACATTTGTCTTATTATCGTGGTGTGGACCTTCCACTGAAATATTAATCACACAGGTAGTCCTGCTATGGCATTACTGCCTGTCGCACCTCCTCCAGCGCCCATCTCAGTAACCAAAATGAAACCTTTTAATGCTTATAGTTTTCAAATACATTTTTTGCAAATAAATAAATAAATAAATAAATAGTAATAATAATAATTTTAAAAAGCGCACACACACACACACACACACACACACACACACACACACACACACACACACACACAAGTACCAGTACACCTCCAGGTGAGGGGGTGTCTTGTTACTTCGTATTCATTCCCGCCAGCTGCAAAGCTGCAGTAGATCAAGTTCATCCTTGTGACTATCTAGTCAGCTAGTACTGAGCCACTGTAAGCCACAGAGTGTCTAATCAGCTCAGCAATTAAAACTTCATGAGAATTATGCATGTATTGTCTTCCGGAGAAAAGCTGTTATGGGAACAGGAATGACCTCTGAGACAGAACTCAGTGATGTGACACTGCAGTAATTGAGAAAAAGAAAGCCAAAGTAGAAACTAAGCAGATTCACTACACAATGAAGCTCAGATGTGGCATTACTGGCATTTATTTAGTCCACTTTCCTACGGCTTGTGTATGAACATTCCTTTTTTACCGCCTCTTTATACTTTTGTTCACTGCTGGGAACAGTGCCAGTGCGGGAGGCTTGTGGTATCACAGTCATACTTTAGAGAACATGTTTGGAGTGTCTCTCCAGTAGTTCATCGCTATGGTGACTTTGATGGCGATGACGCTGGGGGAAAGAGGCAGAGTTGTGGATACATATCATGTGTCCCATTGTTCTGGATCAAGTTGCCTTGCTGGAGTAGGATTCCTGTTGAGAGCTAGTATGCAGAGCTGTGTCATTATTTTCTCATTATGAACGTGCATCTTCTCACACCATCTGGTTTGTTGGATTAACCATACGCAGTTCTGTATTTTTGTTTCAGACACAAATGGCACTTCATTCTTCAGCTTCATTTTATTTGTCTTTATTAGTTATGATCTTCAGTTTAATGTGTATTTTATGGTTGTGCCACATTACACAAAACTGGATCTAGCAGTAATGTGTATTTCTTAACTGTTACAAAATCATTGCAATGTTATTATATATTAAAATAATATATGATAGATATGTGATTATAAAGTAAAAGAATACGGTGTTTCCAAGCTGTGTGAGTTGCCCTGACAATCCTGTAATAATAATTCACAGTCAGCATTGTCTTGGGGTCTGAGGTATGGGGTCAGATGTCATCATGCCCCAACTCAAGGCTCAAAAGATGTTTCAGTACAAAATGACAGTCAGCCAATCAAGTGAAAGAAAGAGAAAGTGTGAGTCAATATAGTCAATAAAAATGGATTTAAAAGTGGAAATTTAGTTCTTTTCTTATTGAACAAGTAGGGCCAGGTAGGGTTGCACTCTAGTTCGGTGGAAAGCTAGTGAATGATGGTCTTCTAATTTATCCTCATTGTGGAATTTGCATCGTTTCCCAGTCGCAAAGTTGTATTAGCTAAAGAGATAATGATAGCCAACAAGTGGATAATAAGTATTTTGGTGTTTTTCTGTGTATTTAGTATTCAAACACAGTTCTGTGTATCATCATGAGTATCTGACGTCTGATATACCATCCACCAGTCTATGAGTTTTAGCGAGCAGATGTGATCGTTTTGATCACTGTATTTTGAATATTGAACTTTAGTTAGGTAATAATACCACTTTTGTCATACCAATCTGTATCAGATTATGTATATCTTTGTGAACAGTTGGACCATGTCCCAAACCTAAGAGTACTGTACTAAATAGTAAGTCAGTATACAGTGTCTTTGGATAGTGTATAGTATATCTATGGAGTTCTCACTTTTTAGGAATTCTTCTTATTGCACAGAATGCTGTTTGGAACACAGCCTTGAATTGCTATTAAATATGTATTACATGACACTCGCGGTGATTAGTAGAGGACCAGTGTCCCTGGTTCGATTTTGAGCTCCGGTTAGCGCATGTGGGATGTTTCTGTGCATGTTCTCCTCATGTCCACAGGGGATTCCCTAGGGTTCTCCGTATTTCTCTCACCTCCTAAAAACATGCCGGTAGGTGGACTGACTAAAACAAATTGCCCCTAGGTGTCTGAGCACATGAAAATGTGTACATTGTGCCCTGCCATGGACTGGTGTCCCATCGAGGGTGTTTTCCCATCTCACACCCATTGTTCTTGGGATAAGCTCTGCATTCACCATGAACCTGACCAGGATAAAGCAGTTACAGAAAGGAAGTGAGTGCAATAGGACTTTTCTACAATAGAGGGGAAAATGCCAAAATCTTACATTCAGTAGCTTTAATACCTGAACATGCTTTTTTGTTATCTATCCTTGAATCAATCAGGTTCTGACCAACAAACTCAAAATAGTCATGTCACTGACAACTGACCGAATGTTTACCTGTTTAAGATCTGCTCTGCCTTCAGACACTTGTGCTTCAACTCTTGCAGACTCAGCTCTATGTACCGAAATCAATATATACCAATATACAGTATCATTTAATATCAACCACCAGCAGATCTAACTGAGCCACATAACTGCTAAGAAATTAGTTGATAAATGCAAACTTACAACAAAACACATTTATTGTACTAAATTATTGGACTAAAAGTCTCTTTGGCAGATGCACTATTCTATAGCTTTCAAATTACATATAAAAGTCTTTGTGTTTCAATGGTGTGTTTCTAATGAAAATAATCATTCCTCAAAGATTAAATGATCCATAAACCAATACCATAAGCCTAAAAAAAGATTCTATGAAGAAGCCTTTGTTCATGCTGTCTCTGTCTACCCAATGCAGCCAAAATAATGTAAGCACAATTTCACCACAAACTCACTTACTATGTGCACGTCCAAAAAGTATCCTAATAAAGCACATGTAATACTTCTGAGCTTCATCATCATCATCATCATCATCATCATCATCATCCTCATATTCATCATTCCAAAGAGACCATAAAGAAGGTGGTTTTATAGCTGCCTGCCTACTCATCCAATAAGTATCAGCTGTTCACATCCTGCTGTTCAGCAAGCCATTAAGAATGCTCCTCTCACTTACACCTCAGGGCTTTAGCCTAATGTAGAAAAGTAAACAGATAAAAAGAATCAAACAAAGATATAAACGGATGTGAGCATTAAATAGGTATTACTGTATGACTAATAATCCGGAACATGGTGCAATAATATCAGCTAATACAGATACATCAAATAAGCAATTTACACACTTGAAAAAGACCAAACCCCAAAAGCTCATAAGGTTGGGAGCATTCTGGCAACACGGTTTGCCAACTGCAAATTATGAGAACAAATAAATGTATTCATTGGCAAACTGTGGCAAGGATTGTGGCAAAGAACAGAAATAAACTGATACCCTGGCCTTAAGTCTGCCCCTCCTATAACTGTATTATGGATTCACTTCATTTAACACTGTTAAATTGCAGGAGATTAAAAGCAAGGTGTCAGCGGCCATTCTACTTGATGCTGTGGGTGTATGTGGTTAATCATGCCCGCACAGCATGAATGATAAAAGACATTTTTATAGTGGAACGTAAGCCAGAGGAAGGAGCAGCAGGCCATCTACTGCCCTGCAGCATTTCCCTGTGCCGACATGATTAAATGGAACTCAAGAGAGTTGCGAGATGAGAAATTAAATAGTTCAGTCTGCAACCATCTCTTCAGGAATGTTAACGCAGCCTTCCACCCTTTCCTGTGCACAAGCACAAATGCTACAGTGCCCTCTACAGAATAAGTACAGAATGTGTACTGAATGAAAAAGAAACTCAACACTCATTGGACTGAAAATCTGGCTGAAATTAGGCAGAGTCCCAATATCTCCTGATATTATACCATGGAATCCGAAAAGTGCTTTATACTGTAAGAGCAATGGGATTGAGCCTCACAGCTCTGTCTCTGATGTGGGCACTGCATCTGCTGGCAGTGTAAGCATCAATACAGGAGGCAGATCTGGAAGGATCTCTCAGAGCAGTGTTGGTACAGCTTTCAAACATTCATTTGTCCTGCCTGTCCACTGGAATCATGTATGCAGTGGCTTTACTGTAAGAGGTCTGACACAGCTGGCATTACATTCCCATCTACAGCATGCCAATGACATCCAATCCTCTTTCATGGGGTTGACAAGTGTGTCACTGCAGCAGCTATATTGCTAATTATAGGGGATTAAACAAATTGTGAACTCACTTAAATGGTGTGTATTATTTACTAATCAGTATATATAAGAAAAAAAGATAACATAATTGCCAACACTCACAGCATTCCTATCATGAGATAAACCTGAAATTTTTATGCTTACACAAACAACCAAACCTGACTTGTAATGAAAAATCATTCATATACATACATTCACGCTCTTCAGATCACCAGATCTACTCTATTCCTTGACAGAGATACCAACACACCATGGTGTTGAATCACGTGTTTTGTTGGTCATTTCAAGCTGGAAATCGTCACTAACCTTGTTTTCAGTTTAACACCTACCTATTGATCTGTAATCAATGCTGAAAAATATAATATGCAAATTATATATAAATATAATAGTGAAATACAACAGAATTGGGAATAGAATAGAATCTATATACCATATAGAACTGAATAAATGCATTAGTGCATAAAAAAATAACCTGATATATTAGCCAATACATGGACAGCTGGAAAAATGAGACAGTAAAGGAACAATGGGATAAACTAATCATTTCTGACAGCCTAAGCCACTCTACACTGGCTTCACACAGTGGTTATCAGATGCTGATTATATCTTAAAACCTTCACACTGAGCCACAAACCCCAAAGAGGATGTAGTAGTTCAACTCCCGCCTACTGCATTACATTACACAGAGTAGCAAGAGATCCAATACCCACAGGCCTCCTTCATAAAATGCTGATTCTAATGCTAATGCAATATGTCTACAGTATTAAAGCTCCCTCAGAAAACCCAGATAACATAACAACACTTAGAAAAAGTAGAAAATGAGTATAAAAAAAGCTGCAGGGCTGTGGTGATCCTGGTGAGGGAACACATTGTTCTAGGTATAAATAATAATAATAATTACATAATTAATTACATTACGGCAACATTTGTTTGTTTGTTTTTTTGTCAAATGCATCAATACATAGACGTAAGACCGATGTACAGTATATAGACATGTACAGTATAGACTACAATGTATAAATTAGAACCTCGATTACAGTTATGTTCTCCACCCATGCACCGTCAGCATTGTTTATAGCATTTACAAAGTCACTTCCTGCCTCACTGCTCCACCCATAATGAGAGTGATAATAGCTCTCTCTGCTGAACAAATGGAGGCGACCAATTTGCTTTCGGCCCATTGCCGCTAGCCACTGTTGTTTTAGTTGACAGCTTCTTGATAAATGAATCGCTCATTAAGCCATCAGCAAGCTTTGACACAGCAATTGTTACAGCACTAATTAACAACGTCTGCAGGTGGCTGCTCCAAGTACAGTGTGCAATTAGGAGCCATTTCCTCGTCCAACTAAGGCACTAATGACAGGGTCACCTCTGCTGATTGGGAGTTTAACTGCATGCAGTCTTGGCCTGGTTTCCACCATGCTATAATAAAGCTGCTGGTTCACACCTCCACAAAGGCTTGACATGTCATGCATAAATCTCCACATCATTTGTGAACTTATTATAAGCAGTTTTCTCTCTGTTTGCACAGTTGACGACACTGCCAGGAGATTCCAGTCTAGTAGTCATCATCCCAGTTTAACTAAAGACTCTCTCCCCTTACACACAAATGCACATATATTTATTCAGCATATTTGGTGCCCTAGGCAAGCTTCACCCCTTCTCCCTTATCTCCATCTCCCCAGACTGTTTTTGTGACCTTGATTCCCTCTCGAACACTACTTATTCACTGCGTTTGCAAGCTTCAAATCAGTGGCCATAGTAATCAAACATATTTCTGTAGCTGCGCAGCAGTTCAGCAGCAGGTGAATACATTTTTTTCACTGCATAAGTAGTTTTATAACCTATTTGCATTTGATGATACACCGTATTATAATGTTTATTTATTATATAATTTTCATTTTTATAAAAATATTACAATTATAATATGTATTTATTTGTGATAGGATAATAATCATTACATGATAATATCATCATTTATATTATTATATATACTCCTAATCATAATTTTTTATGTGTGTCAATTAATATTGTGTTACATAAATCGAGAACCAGACCTGTAAACTTTTCAATTCCATTCCACTTTCAAATTTGCCTAGTTTTAACTCAGTGGTTTCTAATCAGTGTGCTGTAGCCCCCTAGTGGGTGATGGTGATACTGCAGGTTTGGCCAACAATATTGAACCGTACTTTTTATTTGTCACATACACAATTATATACAGTATATAACTTGCAGTGAAATGAAAGTTTTTTGCTAAAATACTCATCATATGAGGTTTATATGTAGGCAATAAAGTTATTATTTGAGTCTGGTTAAGGCTTCTGAATAATATGAGTGTGGATAAAATCTCTGAGCAAAATATAGGCTCAAATATAGATTTGTGAAAAGCTGATTGGGCAGGCCTTTCCCCAGTCTAATTTATTTTCTAGGGTTGAGTACAATGAAAAAAAAATTACACATCAAGATATACACATAGGTTTGCTAACAAACTGGCAGCAACACCTATTTCAGACATCCGACCTCGTAGTGACCTTGACCCTGTTTGGATCAATTCCAAAACCTTGTCAGTTTCTCACCTGATGAAAATGATAAGTTCATATAATCCTACAAACATTCAAGAACTCGTTCTTGAGATAAACTAATTTTGGATGGACAGACAGATGAACAGACTATCAGAAAACAAGACACCTAGATGCAGAGGCATAATAAAAACTATTTGCTTCTGAAAAGGAAAAAACATAAATTCTACAAATTACAATAGCATTACAATAGTAAAGATTCAGTACAAAAACTAACATCAAATTCTTCCCATCTGAGTTTGTAATTGTTATTAAATCTCTTAGAAAAAGATATCATGATGCAAGTGATACAGTTGTGCTCATAAATTTACATACCCCTTGCAGAATCTGCAAAAGTCAAAGCTATTTCACATAACAGATGTTTGCATATAGTCCACAAGACACAATAATAACTGAATTTACACAAATGAACCCATTCAAAAGTTTACATACCCTTGACTCTTAATACTGTGTGTCGTGATGATGATCAATGGCTGCTTCTATGTTTTGTGATAGTTGTTCATGAGTCCCTTGTTTGTCCTGAGCAGTTAAACTGCCCACTGTTCTTCAGAACACTCCTCCAAGTCCTGCACATTCTTTGGTTTTCCAGCATTTTCTGCATATTTGACCCATTTCCATCAGTGGCTATATGATCTTTTCACACTGAGGACAATTGAGGGACTCATATACAACTACTGTATTACAAAAGGTACAAACATTCACTGATGCTCAAGAAAGTAACATGACACATGGGGATGTAAACTTTGGATGATCTTTGTAAATTGTTATTATTTTGTTTAAATTATGTCTTATTTTTTGTTAAATTATATTTCTTACTATATAGCTCTTTTTTTCATTTAGTACCACCCTTCAAAAGCTCCATAAGATTTAAATTTTTCCCAGAAGACAAAATAATAACAATTTACAAAGATCATCCTGTTCAAAAGTTTACACTCCCTGGCTCTTTATGTATCGTGTTGCCTTTTTGAGCATCAGTGAATGTTTGCACCTTTTGTAATACAGTAGTTGTGTATGAGTCACTCAATTGTCCTCAGTGTAAAAAGACAGATCTCAACATCATATAGCCACTGACGGAAAGAGGTAAATTATGCATAAAATGCTGGAAAACCAAAGAATGTGCAGGACCTGGAGGATTTTTCTGAAGAACAGTGGGTAGTTTAACTGCTCAGGACAAACAAGGGACTCATGAACAACTATCACAAAGCATAAAAACAGTCATTGATCATCCAGGTAACGACACACATTATTAAGAACCAAGGATATGTAAACTTTTACATTCATTTGTGTAAATTCAGTTATTATTTTGTCTTGTGGACTATATGTAAACATCTGTTATGTGAAATAGCTTATTCAGAGCAGTACTAAATAAAAAACAAACTGCAATTTTTATGATCCCTCTTTTTTTTAATTATTAACATTTTGCAAGTTCTGCAAGGGGTATGTAAATTTATGAGCACAACTGTATCTCAGAAAAGTGACATACTGTGACAAAATTAAAATTATGTCATCATATTGCCCAGTCCTATTCTTTTCTTTCTATTTGCAGTTAGGGTCAGTTTCAATCAGCTGTGGGCTGCCTGAATTTTTATGGTCAGTTGTGTGAGAAAAAAGAGCGTACAAATAAATTTTTTCAAATATTTTCATTACACCAAAGTGTATCCATCATGCTAGTTTGTCTAAAATTGGCCGAGTTGACACAGATGGACAGAATGCCAGTGGTACACAGCTGGAGGAATGGGAGCCGAGTTTTGCCAAGAATTGGCATCATTAATAACTATCATACAATATAATTAGATACCATTGTTAATAATACTTAAGTGTCTGAACTAATACTATAACCAAGAAAGTCAATCTAACAACAAAGACACAGTAAAGACTGAAAGAGTTTTGATGGGAAACATGTATTTCTCTAATGGGTTGTGGGTTTCTAATAGTTGTGGCATACCTGAAGTGTTCCAGTGCAGCCCTCCAGGGCTGGCAGCAAGACGCCGACGTTTCCTTACACTCACACTGTCCTGACAGGAGTGTGTGCCTGGCTTCAGAGCTGGAGTGGAGGTGGTCTGTCGGGCCACAGGGGACTGAGGGGTCACAGACACTGGCACAGTGGGGGAAGGTGGCACATGACAGTTTTCCCTTTCTGGGGAGTGGTTCAGATAGATAGACTTCCTCTCAGGAGGCCTGCTGGAGAAATACAGTTTATGTGATTTTAGTCATTCTACTATGGAATATGGTGGCAGCTCCCTAGATAGAAAAAAACTGTTCTGAAAAACTGCCCTAACTATGTGAACAATGCAGTCAGAGAAAGGCGTGACATAATAAATGTGTAAGCAGTGGTAAGAAGGCATATTACGCATTTTAGCTATAATATTCTGCAAATGAAAATTCTGATTAAAAATGTGATTTTTCCACAACGCCCAACATCTATTCCAACAAAGCTGCTCTAAAACCATGATGAAAAGATACTTTATGTCATCATTCCACTCAGAAATTCCATGCAAATTAAGTTAAAAGCCTAACGAGTTTTTACATTTCGGTCCAACATTCAAACCTCATTAATGTAGAAACCACATTCACTATCATCCTTATAATAAGGTTAAACCAAAATGAAATAATGCAGACTACAGTTTTGCCCTGAAAGATAAAAATCAAATTCTCAAATTAATTTTCTGTCTAATGTACCTGCTAACTGGAAGTGTATAACTTTGGCTCTTCCATGATCCTCTCTTGTATGACTTCTTCCTTTTTCTTCTGAGTAAAAACTCGACCAGACGCTCCACTGTCAACATGCTGCTCATTTCATTAATCACCTCATGAAACTTAGCTTATGAAGCTTTCTCACAACACTCCTCCAGGTAATCTATGTTTGTCATCTGTATGTGGTGCCAGCATGTTTATCAAGAACTCCCTGTGTAGTATAGTGACAGTTAAAACACAGGGTGGTAAAAAGCCCCTGGTTAAAAGCAGCAGTAGTTTTCTCTTGTGTTCAATGTCCATCATAAATATTGAATTTCGCCTGCAGCTAAAGTGTGCCAAAAAAACACACACACAAAAGCCACGTCAGTCAATCAAGAGTCAAGTGTTGCGTGTATCTGATCGTGAGTGAGCCGGTTCCCGATTGCCTAAAGCGTGATATGAGAGGTTTCCACAGTATACTTTTGTTTCCATTAAGAGATGTAATACCACCTATACAGTATTCTTTCCACTGTATCCAGTAAACAGCTCAGTAGTGGTCTCCTAGAATTATGAATTCTCTTTCAATTGTCTTTGCCCTTCCAAAAGACCTCAACATGAATTTGTGGGAGAGTTGCTTCAATTCCTGAAACAGATATCCTTTGTTTAGAGTACACTCCTCCAGTCACTAAAAACTGGCAAAGTTGGCAGTTGAAAGGGAAAGCATTATGCGGCATGTTCATAGGTAATTTCTGCATATCAGTGCAGAAACAAAGCTACCATAAACAGGAAATTATAATGTTAAGCACATTAAAGAACCACTTATCTTAGCTGCTATGGACACATTAAAGCAGTGTTTACTTTCTGATATATTCTGAATTTCAAAATAGCACTTATATATATTATATTACTAAAAATAAGTCCCCAGTTACTTTACGTCAAAAGATGTCTGCATTTGTTTTTCTTTGCAACACTAATTCTGAGATATATCGATTGGTGACAAAATATAAAGGGGAAAAAAAGACTGATAATGACCAACATATCTCTTACTTAGAGCATACTGATTACTGATCACTAGTATATTTGGTATCCTTATCAATAACCATTCACTTATGTAATATCACTGAGGGTTAGGACACTGAAGTCTGTTAATCTGCATTGAGACTATCTGTCTCAATGAATGAAATACATTCATTCATCATTCATTCATCTTATGTAACCACGTTATCCTGGTCAGGGCTGCGGTGGTTCTGGAGTCTATCCCAGGAACACTTGCCACAAGGCAGGAATACACCCTGGGCAGTCCATCGCAGGGCACCACACACATACACACACACACACACACACACACACACACACATTCTTTCTGGATTATTAGAATTCTACTTCCCTTTGAGAACTAGCTCATCTATAACAGCAGTTCTACAACAGCACAAAATTTGCTCAGAGCTGACACACACCAACACACAGTGCATCACTATGCTGAATTCCACCATATCAGTGCTACTCAAAGCACCTTTGCCAAATTGCTACTCTAGGAGTCATGATGATTGTACAGCCGTGGCCAAAAGTTTTGAGAATGACACAAATATTAATTTTCACAAAGTCTACTGCTTCAGTGTTTTTAGATCTTTTTGTCAGATGTTACTAACTGTTACTGAAGTATAATCACAAGCATTTCATAAGTGTCAATGGCTTTTATTGACAATTACATGAAGTTTATGCAAAAAGTCTTCTTTTTCAAGACCTCTGCAATTCGCCCTGGCATGCTGTCAATCAACTTCTGGGTCACATCCTGACTGATGGCAGCCCATTCTTGCATAATCAATGCTTGGAGTTTGTCAGAGTTTGTGGGTTTTTGTTTGTCCACCCGCCTCTTGAGGATTGACCACAAATTCTCAATGGGATTAAGGTCTGGGGAGTTTCCTGGCCATGGACCCAAAATGTCGATGTTTTGTTCCCCGAGCCCCTTCGTTATCACTTTTGCCTTGTGGCAAGGTGCCCCATCATGCTGGAAAAGGCATTGTTCGTCACCAAACTGTTCTTGGATGGTTGGGAGTAGTTGCTCTCTGAGGATGTTTTTGTACCATTATTTATTCATGGCTGTGTTCTTAGGCAAAATTGTGAGTGAGCTCACTCCCTTGGCTTAGAAGCAACCCCAGACGTGAGTGGTCTCAGGATGCTTTACTGTTGGCATGACACAGGACTGAATGTAGCGCTCACCTTTTCTTCTCCGGACAAGCTTTTTTCCAGATGCCCCAAACAATCGGAAAGGGGATTCATCAGAGAAAATGACATTACCCCAGTCCTCAGAAGTCCAATCCCTGTACTTTTTGCAGAATAGCAGTCTGTCCCTGATGTTTTTCCTGGAGAGAAGTGGCTTCTTTGCTGCCCTTCTTGACACCAGGCCATCCTCCAAAAGTCTTCGCCTTACTGTGTGTGCAGACGCACTCACACCTGCCTGCTGCCATTCCTGAGCAAGCTCTGCACTGGTGGTGCCCCGATCCCGCAGCTGAATCAACTTTAGGAGACGGTCCTGGCGCTTGCTGGACTTTCTTGGGCACTTTCTTGGACTTTTTTTTGGGATTAAGTTCATTTTCATTGCAAAGAGGGACTTTGAAATTAATTGCAATTCATCTGATCACTCTTCATAACATTCTGGAGTATATGCAAATTGCCATCATAAAAACTGAGACAGCAGACTTTGTAAAAATTAATATTTGTGTCATTCTCAAAACTTTTGGCCACGGGTGTACTGTTTTGCTATCCAACAAAAAAGTCAAACTGCCCCTGAATTCCTTCACAAGGATTCAATAATGACATCTAGTGGACACACATAATACTGTACCAAAGTATCTGCAGGATGGACATTTCGTTTGTTCTTTAAAACCAATCAATTCACCATTCAAAACCCCATGCCATTCATAAATCATTGCAAAGAGGTAAATTATATGACTAGAAAACAAAATATAGAGAAGAAAAAGAGCAGACAAGTAAACTGAAGTAGAAAACCGAAGCTCATTCAGTCTTGCTAGATACCAGTGGACAGCTTGACAACCTTCTCTACCATGCAAACATGAAATGTGTACATTCTGTAGGTCCTTTACCTGGTTTCAGCATCTCCAGAGTCACTATCAGTAGACAGTGGTGAGGCAGAGCAGGTAGAGTCCAAGCTCCTGGGCAGCAATGTTGATGGCATACACAGCCATGACTCCAGATCCATGAACTTTGAGTAACTCAGCATCTCTAAAACACTGCATACATCATTTAAAATAATGATCAAATAAATCTATAAACAAGTGGTGGTTGGTGACACGTTTGATGTGCTGTTGACCTATTTTGCTTAAACCAAATCATCAAGATCAGGATTTAATCTAAATTTAAACATTTCTGAAATGAAAAGTAATACCTGGCTTACGCTGAATATTTTCAAAATAAACACTAGCTTATTTTGTAGCATTTGGTGAACTAATACAACTGAAGCAGCACATATTAAGGTATGTTACAGAAAACATGGGATCCCACCTGTCCTCTCCTATGCCTGGAATTTCATCTTTCTCATCCGCCGTGTGGAAAACACAGGATGCTCGCGATTCCAGAGGAATCAACAGGCATGTCTTCTCCGTCTCATAAGCCATGTTGATCCATCTCTAACCAAGCATCAAAAGAACAACAACATGGGACTGTGGAACATTTTCCCGGTTGCAGAATGAACTCTTACATACTTCCTGGATTTATATATAACCACTGAGTTAATATGTCTCAGTAGGTATTTATTAGATGATGTGGATTTTACTGTGCACAAACTGTTGACGGTGCAAAGGCTATATATGCTGTGTATTGAAGACTAATATAGCATATCTTCAATACAATAGTGTGCAAGTTAAAAGATTTTTATTTTTTTTTTGTACAATTTACACAGAAATTAAGTGATACACTCTACTGAAGTCAGAAGGGTACATGGACAGTGTTTGGGCGTTGAGCTGATCTGTGACTCAGAGGAAGTTAAATAAGGAAAGTTGACACAGCCAAAGTCAGTGTGAACAGGGAACAAGACAGCACCCAGGCAAGGAAAAGGCAAATCCACACACATACACACACACACACACACACACATACACAGCTCCAAAGCATTCCAGAGGATGAAGAGATACACACTCTTCATGGACTCTCTCTCTCTCACACACACACACACACACACACACACCACTCTCTGTGTGTGTGTGTGTGTGTGATGTTACAATATCCATGCTCCTCATTTATCCATCTTGAACTCGCTCATGATTAGCTTGGTGCTTTTCGTTGGTTTTTGACAAAAAGTGCACCACTACCTTCTAGCCTAACGTTTGTTTGTGTATTATTCTATCCATAACAGCTGTCGTTTTAAAAACACCATAACTCGTTCATCCTCCGTGAAGCTAACTAGGCTACCTCCTTTGTTCTCCAGTTCTGTTTTGTAGACTTTTCCTCTAACTCCAAACATCTGCATTCAGTTCCCGCAAGTCTGTTGCTAAGGCTGAGCTTCCCGTTAGCCACTGCTCATCATTCACACGAAGCGCAAAGAAGCAAAAGAAACGTCGTGTTTTCTAAAGCGAAATGTAGAGAGAGAAAAAAAGAAGAAGACGTTTTAAACTGGACAAAAACTCACCAAGTAGGGTCCCTGTTCGGCATCAGGAAGTGACCCAATCTCTGCACCCTCTGTCATCTGGCACTTATTCTTCGCACCGAAAATAAAACTTTCCATACCTAGTGAACCATCTCATAACGGGGCGCTCATGTTCCGCACTCGGCTCTCTGACAAAGTTTTAAGCGCTGTTTTTTTGGGGGGAGCTATTTTGAAATTTCGTTTAGAAATTTCAGAGAGAGCCCAAGCTTCAAAGAGGACGGACGCCGGAGGGAAGACAGCTTTGAACAGGAAATATTTCTGTAGTTGCTGAGGGAAAATTGCTGCAGTAATTAGGCCGCGGAGCTAGATAAACAGTGCATCTTCATCTCAGCAACCATCGCTTATGAGCAGAGACTACTGTTGATTCAACTGGCTCTCTTGTGAACCGTTTTAGATAGGATCATAAACTGATGAAGCTGTGCTGTACCGTGGTGAAACAAATGGAAATGATCTGCAGAAACTGAATAACCATCTTTCATATCCACATGGCAGATTCAGCCTGACAGAGATTATAATATGTCAAAGTGCATGATTAAAGGGAAAAAATAATGAACTGTCCATGATGTTATGGAAACTATTTTAATAATCCTAATTACACACTTAATACATAGATCATTGGCATTATACACATATTCAAATCATTAGCAAGTCCTGCTGAAAAATCCAGTTCAGACCTTTTTTTGCCAGCTAAGCTTTCCATCTTCCTTAAGCCTGTATTACTTGACTAAACTGATCAGTACATCTTTGAGATTGTATAATTGCTTTACTGTTGTGCTACTTTCAGTGTCTTCCAAAACCAGCTCTTACCAGCTTGGCCTGTGTTTTAGCAGCTGATAGCTGGTCAGACTGAGCTGAACTCAGACTGAGAGAAACCATGTTTACATAATCAGATGGTATTTTGTTCTGTTTTTCTTATTATTATCATTATTATTATTATTATTATTATTATTATTAATTGTTTTTTCACAAGCTCAGATGAAAACTGTTCCCTGAAGGACGGGTCTTTTGTATCATTAGTATGTATCGTATCGTTCACTTTAAAAAATGAACATGCTGTACTGTTGAAATAAAATACATAA
This sequence comes from Cranoglanis bouderius, assembly GCA_023630585.1. NCBI lineage: Eukaryota > Metazoa > Chordata > Actinopteri > Siluriformes > Cranoglanididae > Cranoglanis > Cranoglanis bouderius. The sequence continues at coordinate 6,825,407 of CM042562.1, read as the reverse complement.
TTGGGCCTGAAAGACACGTTTGCACTGTACTTTGAAGAACAAAAATATACGTGTACTTTTTTCTCATTGTGTATACTGGGAAAGTTATAGTCTGACAGGCAGTCTGGGACCTGAATTGCTTTTCTGAGTAAAAGTGAATCAAGATCACTTAGAACATGTTTGAACCCATGTAATGACTTTAATAATTAGTTATACATTTGTCTAATTGGCAGTTTAAATAACTGCTTTCTTTTCCCTAATGATTTCCTGTAGGTTGAGCTTCAATTGTTTCTAATTACAGAAATGAAAATTTTCCTTGGGTTCACATGTTCTTTAAGTCAGAACTGCAAGGGGTCAAATGATCAAGACTCAACATCTTCTGTTCCTTTGTAGTACATGTCTCTGTGAAATCAGGAAGTTTATGGAAAGAGCCACCTGCATGTTGTATGTGAAGTTTACACGGGTGTAGAGTAAGAGTCAGTTTAGAGCACAAAAGCAACAGGAGCAGGGAGAGGATAAAAGAGTCAGACGGTATAGGACATCTGTCAGTAATCCACATCACGGCAGAGTGTCCAGGACACTGTGTGGCCTTGCAGCTGCGGCCCAATTATTTGTTTTGCTTTCTGGGATGATGTGGCACCCTGCAGCCTGGAGGTTAGCCTTTGAGGGGGCCATCATGAATGATTGATTTTTCTGACCCCTCTCTCCTGTCCTTCCTGTCTCACAACAGTTCCCATTAGCCTGGTGTAACAGTAAAAGTCTTGTATTTTTCCAAAGCTTTCTACTAGAGGTCCAGTGAAATGTTATTGTAGCATAGTCATTGTACTTACTTTTAAGAGATAAAGTGTAGTAGATATTTGTGATGAGACTGTACTGAATCACTGAAACCTGTCATTCTTGGCTCTAATTATTAAATAAATTATTTTAAAAAAACAAAAAAAAAAACAATAGGGCCCAGTGAATTAGCATCCCATCTGGAGTGAATTTTCCCACCTTACATACAGGGTTTTTGGATAGGTTCCAAATCCACCATAATTGGACCAGGATTAAGCAGTTACTGATGATGAATTAATGAACGAAAAAAATTGGCTGAAAAAAAGTTTAAAATTAACATTGTTTACTGCATATATGCTAGTTATATAAAAGAAAAAACAGGTTATGTGCTATGCAGTATGGTGGTACAGTGGGTAGCATTGCTGCCTCACAGCTCCAGGGTCTCTGGCTAGATCCTGAACTTGGGTTACTGTTTGTGTGGAGTTTCTGTTTCTTGTAATTTGTGAGAAAACGGTGCACAACTAAGAAGGCTGCAATACTATCCTGATATATGTTTAAACGTTATAATATAATGTAATATAAAATGATCATATTTAATATTATCTTTAAGTGGAATACAAATTCACTTAAAGTTCAGCATAGTGAGGGTTAATTTATCCAGTCATGGGGTGAGGGGACAGGAACTCCCTCTTGTTCTACTGATTCCTCATTTTAGACTGAAGATACACATCAGAGATATACCACTCCACAAAAGATATGGTAAGTTAAACACTGAGCTTACTTTTTGCCTATACTAAAATGTTTTACTGTACAATAGCAAATACTAAGTTAACTACACTCTTATTTGTTTTATTTAACCCTGCATCTAGCCTTCATTTTCATATTAATACATTTTAACTATACATATTGTGAAAATGAATGGAACTGTATAACTCCTAATTAATGCTCATACAGTATTATTCTCTGTTATAACTATTAATGATGAAACATTTAAAGCAAGACTTCGAAACGTCCCCTTTGTACAGACTTTCCTTTGCCCTTCCAGATGCTGTGAAGTGAAACTAAAAGGGCCACTGAGTAAAGCTTTAAGTGCTTGAAGTATAGTGCTCTGAATATCTGTGATTCTACAGCCTGAAAGATGAGCACTGAGCATGCAGTGAGGACAAACTCCATCTTAGACCAACATCTGGAGCTGACTGTGACCACTGGAGGAACAGAGGACTCCTGCTGTCATTGCACATTACCATTCAGCATTGTGCTCTTGATGATTGGTATTGCAGTTACAGGCGTAGCCTACAGCTTCAACTCCCATGGTTCTGTCATCTCCATCCTGGGCCTGGTGCTGCTCTCCATCAGTCTACTGCTGCTTGGCCTCACTGCACTGCACTGGAAACTCAGACAGGGCAAAAAAATGGACAGACGCTCAGCAAGTCAGTGCACTTTAGTGGAGAGCCTGAGACCTAACTAATACATACATATCAAATATTATATATATATATATATATATATATATATATATATATATATATATATATATATATATATATATATATATATATATAGTTCCACATAATGTGTTTCACAGCATACATTAAAATCAATTTAAACGTAGTTGTGCGAGACAGCTATGATAAGCCTGTGATATATTCTGAGTGAGCAAGTAACTTAGTAGGCCAATACTTTTTTTCAGCCAGAACAGCTGTAACAGATGTGCACAGATGTTTTAATAAGAGTAGTCTGGTGACACAGACTATGTACTGTGCAAGTTGTCCTTACAAACTTTTATATCAAGAAGTATATATCATGAATAAAATACATTTTATAACACTTTTAAAATGAACTGCATTGCCATTGTTTTGTACTGCATATAGAGTAATTAAAATCTAAGTATAAAACAAAGGCAACCTTAGTAAACACAAAATACAGTTTTTAAATGATAATGTCATTTATTGAAGCAAATAAGTTATCCAATACCAACTGGGCCTGTGTGAAAATGTATTTGCCCCTGTAGTTAATAATTGCCCAAATCTATGAAACTGCATTCATAATGGGGTTCAGCTGGACTAGACACAACCAGGCCTGATTACTGCCAGCCCTGTTCAATCAAATCAACACTTAAATAGAACTTTTTCAACAGCATGAAGCTGGTTAAAAGGTCTTACCTAGTAGCACACTATGCCAAAATTGAAAAAAATTCCAGAAATGATGAGGAAGAAGGTGATTGAAATACATCAGTCTGGGAAGTGTTACAAAGATATTTCAAAGGCTCTGGGACTCCAAAGAACCACAGTGAGAGCCATTATCTCCAAATGGAAAAAACCGGCACAGTAGTGAACCTTCCCAGAAGTGACTGACCTTCCAAAATTCCTCTAAGAGCACAACAATGACTCATCCAGCAAGTCATAAAAGAGCCAAGGACAACATCAAAAGACCTACAGGCCTCTCTTGCATCAATAATGGTCAGTGTTCATGACTCCACTATCAGAAATACCAAAAACGGTGTTCACGGAAGAGTGGCGAGGTGAAAACCACTGCTAACCCAGAAGAACATTAAAGCTCATCTGAATTTTGCCAAAACACACCTTGATGATCCTCAAACATTTTGGGAGAATGTTCTGTTGATTGATGAGTTGAAAGTGGAACTATTTGGAAGACAGGGGTCCCTTTACATCTGGCGTAAACCAAACACAGAATTCGAAAAAAAGAACATCATACCTGCGGTCAAGTATGGTGGTGGCAGTGTGATGGTGTGGGGATGCTTTGCTGCTTCAGGGCCTGGGCAACTTGCAATAATTGAGGGAAACATGAATTCTGCTCTCTACCAGAAAATCCTAAAGGAGAATGTCTGGTCTTCAGTCCATAAGTTGAAACTCAAGTGCAATTGGATTATGCAGCAAGACAATGATCTTATGAAAGCATAGGAGTAAATCCTAGTTCTAGAAGTAAGTGGAAGACTGATCTCCAGTTATCGGAAGCATTTGGTTGCAGTTATTGCTGCTAAAGGTGGCACAACCAGATTTTAAGTTTAAGGGGGCAATTAGCTTTTCACATTGGTGATAGGTGCTGGATAACCTTTTTTTCCCCTTCAATAAAATAAATAAATAAATAAAAAACTGTATTGTGTTTTTACTTAGGTTGCCTTTGTTTTATGTTGTATTTCATTTGAAGATCTACTTATATATTTGAGATGTACACAAAAACAGAAGAAATCAGCACTGCACGGTATGTATCAATGCATCAATGCCAGTTCAGCACCTGGACTCTTCTACTATGAAGCCATGCTGTTGTAATAGATGCAGTATGTGGTTTAGCGTTGTCTTGCTGAAATATGCAAGGCCTTCCCTGAAAAAGACGTTGTCTGGATGGAAGCATATGTTGCTTTAAAACCTGTATATATCTTTCAGCATTGATAGTGCCTTTCCAGATGTGCAAGCTGCCCATTCCATAGGCACTAATGCACCCCCATACCATCAGAGATGCAGGCTTTTGAACTGAGCGCTGATAACAAGCCGGATGGGCCCTCTCCTCTTTAGTCCAGAGGACGAGGCGTCCATGGTTTCCAAAAAGAATTAAACATTTCGATTCATTTCGACATGCACTGATTTCCATTACAGAATCATGTCTGTTTTTAATGCAGTGCCACCTGAGGGCCCAAAGATGACGGCATGCAATATTGTTTTTCGCCCTTGTCCTTTGTGCACAGAGATTTCTCCAGATTCTCGGAATTTTTTGATGATATCATGTACTGTAGATGATGAGATATTGAAAGTCTTCGCAATTTTATGTTGAGGAACATTATTCTGAAATTGTTCCACATTTGTAGACACAGTTTTTCAGATTGGTGAACCTCTGCCCGTCTTTACTTCTGAGAGACTCTGCCTCTCTAAGATACTCTTTTTATACCACATCATGCTACTGACCTGTTGCCAATTAACCTAATTAGTTGCAAAATGTTCCTCCAGCTCTTTCTTTTTAGTAACACTTAATTTTCCAGCCTTTTGTTGCACCCTTCCCAACTTTATTGAGACGTGTTGCGGCCATCAAATTCAAAATTACCTTATTTTTTTTTCTTAAAATGGTACATTTCCTCAGTTTAAACATTTGATATGTTTTCTAAATTCTACTGCGAATAACATATGGGTTTATGAGATTTGCAAATTATTGCATTCTATTTTTATTTACATTTTACACAGCATCCCAACTTTTTTGGAATTGGGGTTGTAAAAATAAATAAGTAAAAGACAATTATAGTCTAGACCAGTGGTTATCAACCCAGTACCTATCTTCATACATAATTCCGTCCAAGTTCTAATCCAGCATAGCTGATGTAGTTTATCAAGTGGAATAGGTGGACTGAGCATTAAAACTCTATAGGAAGGTAGCTTTCCTAGAGCCAAGTTGGTGAGCACTGGCCTAAAACCTTTAACCTGTCACTTTGCAATTATAGTAGGTATGCTATGGCATATGTGCCACAACAATATGCACTAATGTGCAGATGTATAGTCAAAAAGGCAATACAGTCCAACAGATGCCACAAAGCATTTTGCTTTCTCATGGTCTGTCATGTTCATTAAATATACTGTTAAGCAATATCTTGTCATCAGTCATATCTACTGTACAGCTTTCATAAGAATATTTTCTGAAATATTTTATATATATATATATATATATATATATATATATATATATATATATATATATATATATATATATATATATATATATACGTAATGCACATGTACTGAATATTTCAACTGATTAAACTGAAAATGGTGCTATAAAGGTGTTATATCTGCACATGATTTGTCAAAATTCATCCTGCAGCATGCAGTTGATAAAATTAAAATGGTAGCTAAAAGTCATTAAAAGGATCAGGATTTAATCACTCTTTGCAGGAATTCAATGTTGGAGGATGGAGGAGTACCACAGAGGATTAAAATCTTTTCACTGCAAAGCTCCATATACTCTCTGCCTTGCGCGGGTGGCCCTGCTGTTGCTCTCTGGGATATTTCAGCAGAGATGCAAGACAATGGTCCATGGTGCCTACATTTCTCTTAGAGCACGGTGTGAGGAATGAAGCATTGCCATGGGTTTCATGGAGTTATACCTGGAGATTGACCCAGTCACTTTAAACCTCATTATTCTCATTGCCAGCTATGTGATCCTGCTCCTGGTCTTCCTCATCTCCTGTGTCCTCTACGACTGCCGAGGCAAAGACCCCACTAAGGAGTATGATCCAGAGCCTCCGGCCCCTCAGCAACAGTCTCTCGTTCAGCTTGTGGCGAACTCTCCACCATCTGCCCAGCATAATGAGCAAAACAACAACGGTGTCAACAGCTATGTGCCACCCACCACTGGTACACGTGAAAAGAGGAGCACACTTGTATAAATGGCCAGCAGGTCATTTCTCGGATAGGAGAAAATACTGAGTTTATTTTTATTTTTTTCTTTTAACTTTCCAAACTGGACAATAACTCCTCTACAACCAAGCTTAGAAAGGTAAGACATGTTCAGTTTAATGTAAGTCCTTAAATTGCAAACAAATTATACATTAATTGCATTCATTCTGAAATCAAAATGAGTATGGAGTAAAGCTTGATAGTAGTGTATATCATTTTGGTTATTTTCTGGTACCTACAATCTACCATGAAAATCCATTTTCACGCCTCTGATTCTTGTTACCAAGGCTGTGGCTTTTTTTAGAGAACACATTAGAGTGACAGCATTTGCTTGCCATTATGCTGGAAGAGCCATTAGAAGCAGACAGATTATCTCTAGCTGCATCACATCACTGTTGCATCAGCTCCCAGCACTGTTCTCATTATACACACATACACACACACACACACACACACACACACACACACACACACACACACACACACACACACACACACATCCTCTTTATGCTTTTACAATTGCTATGTAACTGCAATATTTCCCACTCATGATCCAATTTCTTTTTCATAACTTTTTTTTTTGTTTCGCAAGAAATTTATGAACATTATGCTTCAAATATTTTAAGGTTTTGTGTGATTCATAGGGTTTCATAAAGTTTTGGTCATAAATGCTAGCATTGTCTTTAAATCCTAATGTACTTATTCTCATATGCACCTTTAAAATCTTCATATTGTAAATGATGCAGTTCTGTTACACTTAAAATTGACGGTCTAGTGCGATATCCAAGAAAACCGCTCTCTAGTCTCTCATCCCTTTCTGCTGTCTCACACAGAGTTATTCAAAATTTTCTTTTTTTAATTTTCAGTTGTCAAAGGACAACATACACTATATTGCTAAAAGTATGTGGACACCTGACCATTACACCCCATGTGCTTCTTAAACATCCCATTCCAAAATCATGGGCACTAATATGGAGGTGATCCCCCTTTCCTCCTCTAACAGCCTCCACTCTAGAAGTCTTTCCACTAGATTTTGGAAAGTGACTGTAGGGATTTGTGCCCATTCAGCCACAAGAGCTTTATTGATGTTAGGTACAGATGTCAGGCGAGAAGGCTTGGTGTGCAGCCAGTGTTTCATTGAGGTTGAAGTCTGCGAGTTTTTCCACACCAACCCTGGCAAACCATGTCTTTATGGAACTTGCTTTGTGTGCAGGGACATTACCATGCTGGAACATATTTGGGCTTAGTTCCAACAGTTGGGGGAAGGCCTATATATGGGTGGGATGGTCAGGTGTCCACAAACCTTTGGCCATATAGTGTATTAGTTAAACTTTATCCATGTTTATCCATGAATGATGACTTCCTAGTTAGCATCTTTCTATAGCTCTCATGGCTAACTGTCACTTATGTAAATGTAATCAGCATACATTTAATTAATTTGCTGTTTCACACCAGTACATTTGTAATCAATACAGTTGTATTGGAAATTTTAGATTTTTTTTTTTTTTTTTTTGCTATTATTTGAATAATTTATTATTGTTTTAAAACATGTTAGATGAAAATATATTAGATGGATCTTAGATTTTCTATCTTAATATTTTAATCACATTTTGTAACTTTTTTGTATGGACTCATTGAAATATGAGTTACTGAATTATATGAAATATGTTTAATGAGTATTTCATGTCATAAACAAATGCATGGGGGAGGGGCGGGGGGGTGTTGGGGGTCACAGTGTTTCAGCAGTATCTCAATCCCTTTATGGCCATATATATTAGCAGAGAGGTGAGAGTTAGTGTTTAGAGCATAGAGAAGTGGGAAAGGTGAGGGAAAGGTCACTTTCATAATAAGCAGTGATGTCCCACCCAGGGTATGGTCCTGTCTTGCACCCATATTTCCGGGATAGACTCCTGATCCACCATATCATTGACCAGGATAATGGGGATACTGAATATGAATGAATAAATGGCCATTTTAGTTAATTGCCTCCTTCTCAGCCACCCACCTACCCACACATATATTGCTTCTTCAAATGTCTTGTTGCTAACTATTCCACTTTTCTCTGAGTTTTCATATTCTATTAATCCAGTTTCCACTGTTATTCTTTGGATAAATCAATAAACTGAATCATTCACATGAGCCAGAGTTGGATATTAGAGCAAACTATACTTAGATATTTGGAGCTCCAAGCTTTGTTATGGGAACACTCCAGTTACACAGCACTGCCATTCAAATCTTCAATAACAAACCACAATGTCAAATGGTAATTTTTTTCTCTTTTCTAGGACCTTCTATAATCCAGGTCACACAATAAGATTGCTTACAGATTCAGACGGTGTCAGCATAGCTTCTGGGCCTAGAGACTGAGATCATCTGAGAACCCTGGCTGGACCGTGAAAATCCTAAAGAGAAGACATGACTGAGGACAGTGCCGCTATCTATGCTTGCCAATAAACCTTTTGATCCATATCAGGCTAAATGATGTCACGTATGTGAGATGTCTGTGTCCTGATGTGCAGTGATATTGGAATGCCAGCTTGAGCACTTCTGGATGCCTCCAACTCACTTTGCATATTACAACCATTAATGTTACTATGACTGTCAACTGCTCAGACACTGCATTAATAAAACTATGCATAAAATTAGATTACATGACTATACAATAATATTTAGAGAGAGCCTAATATAAATACACAAAAAATAAATGTGTAAAATAAATTAAAAAGATAAACAGATGAATAAACATTGTTGAAGTTATAAAAGAGTCACTCAATTACTCAGTACTGGTTTTGAATTACTCAGCTAACAGACAATATTCATGCACACATGTTTATAATTCCCTTCTTTGGCAATTTTTGGGTTCATAGTCAATGTCCAGTGAACAAATAGAATTTTTTTACAGCCCCCATTTATTCAGCTATCAGACATGATACATTACATTAAAAAGACCATTAGCTAACATCCTGCAGGAAAGTGAGTCTACTAGTGACTGGAGGTATGTAGAATGTTTAAGAATAAGGTTCACAGATGAAGGAGATGATGGTGGAAGGACAGTGTTAGTGAGTGTGAGCCAGCTGGTGGTTTCTGATGCTGCTTTATCCAAGCAGATCCACCGGCCTGGATCAGCATGGGATTAACAGCAGATCCCATCTGCTCCCTCTGCATTTGCAAATGGCTTTATATAACCTTGTGTCTATTTGATAAATGCCACAGAAATCCCTGCAGCATGTCATCTGTGTTAGGGTTAGTGTTAGTGTTAAATGGTCAGCAAGGCCACACCCAGAGGATGGCTACACAAATAAACATACATGACAGCTGCTCTGATCACATGTCATTATAGCACAGACATAACAGTGGACCCAGACCATTAAACTGGACAAAGTGAGAGAAAGGAGAGTGGGAGGAAGATAGAATTTAAGAGAGGATATTACAGATTTAAATGAATATACAGTACTGTGCAAAAGTTTTAGGCACCCAATTTTTTTTAGTACAAACTTTGTTATAGATTTTTTTTAATTTTATGACTTCTACATTATCAAGTCAGTACAAAAAACATTTTAGATTCCCAAACATTAGTTTTCTGGCACAAAATTAAATGTTACAGAAAAATGTTTTTATGTCATTAAAGAAAGCAGCATATTACGTAAGAGACCACTTTTCAGACACAATGAAGGCTGCTGGGTTTTGCTGCAAAAATAAGAAGCAAGTGCGAAAGTCAAAGTCTCCAGAAGAACTGTGGCTGGTTCTGCAAGATGCTCAATAAAACTTACCAGCTCATTTCCTTATAAAACTGCACAAATTGTACCGGAGACTACTATTTTTATTTTTATTTTTATTTTTATTTTATATTTATTTTTTTGTCACACCAAATATTGACTTTGTTTCATTTATTACTGTTTACTGCTCTTTACGGTATTTTTTTTTTTTTTTTAATGTAGAAACATTTAATTTCATTATTTTGAAGGCATCTTTGCACTACAGCATTTCTTTGCGTGTGCCTAAAACTTTTGCACAGTACTGTATTTGTGTGTGTGTGTGTGTGTGTGTGTGTGTGTGTGTGTGTGTGTGTGTGTGTGTGTGTGTGTCTGTGTGTGTGCGTAGATAGGTAGTGGGCAATACAGCAGCCATGCTATAAAAAATAAAAAAAATTAAATAAACAAATTTACATATGAAAAGCAGAGCAGAGAAATCCTACACTCCATCCATATCATTATGTAGGTGAAGACAAAGTTGCAGGTGAGAGTAAATACAGTATATTTATAAATATAAGGTTCCACATAGTGACCTAAAGCTTTCCAGAGGCAGCTCTGGAAACATCCAAGTTTATTCTTTACAGAAAAGGTTCCCAATTTGGAAAGTTAGAATCTTTGACCTTTGAAAGACTCATTCTGTCTGATTGTATAAATGAATTTCAAATACAGTCACAATAACCAGTACAAATTATCCTGCCTAAACTGCTCAATTCTCTGTATTGTATCACAAAATTCTCAATGTATTTATTTATTTATCTATCTATCTATCAGATAAATGGTTTGATCTGTAGAAGTGTTGTACCTGCTTCAGTTTGGGACAGAGCTGCTTCATGATCAAGGACATTAATGATACAATTTATCCTCTTGACATGATAATGAACATGATGATGAAGAGAACAGTCAGGAGGTGGTGGTTGGGGGTTCAAAAAGTTCATTTTTGAAGAAAGGATGCTCTCTAGTGGTTTGTTACAGGAAGACCCCAAACCCAGAAACTTCAAAAAGAACAGTTGCACAGATGCAGTGTGAAAAATTTGCATTTTGACAATCCTTTATGAATTTTTTTTTCATCTCTCAGACACTCAGACCCATATATTTACAATAAATAAATATGCATTTGTGTATTGTTTGTTTATTTTTATTATAATTTAATAATTAATAATATAATTATATATCTTATAATGTATAACAAAACTTTTAATAATAGTCATGGGAGCTATGTTAAGAAATGTGTTATTATTATTATTATTATTATTATTGTTGTTGTTGTTGTTATTATTATAGCATTTATTAGAAATAAGGCTGAAATAAATCAAATGTTTGAAATATTCCTTAATCAGAGAATGACAGAAAGTACGTTAAAAGCAGTTAGTTTTTTATGCATATTTTACTGATGAAAAGGGAAAAAAAAACTTTATGACTTAAATGACTGATATTTAGGCTCTAATTAAAAATAAAAATAAGACCCCAAATCACTTTGTTAAGAATTTATTTTGATCATGATTGTGGGCAAGAAAACAGGAAGAAGAAAAAAAGTCAGACAATAAACAGACAATAAAATAATTTTTTTTAAAGCCAATAAATACTCTACCAAAAATAAACATGCTATAATTAAGTTTTATATGTCATAAGATCTTTACACAGTCAACATTCACTGCTTTCACCAATATAGCAAACACATAATAATACCATCTTTCAAAACAAATCATTTTACCAGCAAGAAACACTGCAGACTGTTGATCCTAACAATAGTACGGACAGCAGAAAAGAGGAAAAAAGACCTTGTTCACCATTCAGTGATGCATAAAAATAGATTCAGTATGACTAGGAGATAACAGATAGATGTTAAATGCAGAAATCACTTTAATGCTTTAGATAAATAGATTGGATTATACTTCACTAATGCCCATGCAGAATTCCAGCAAGCTAGCACTTGAAATTTTTAAAAGCTCTTTTTTCCATGTAGTCAAATACCTTTTAGACACATCTTTAGATTCATAGGAAAATACTGTACAAAAACAAGAAAAGCTTTGTAAAACATTTAAAACATTTCACTTTAATATAATGTTACATAGATATTTTCTTCTTTTTTTTTGGTCTGGAATAGAGACTGATAGTTTATTCAGAGACAGAAAATCACCTCTCATTTACATTCTGACCACATTAGCTCCAAAAGGCAAGCAGAGTCTTTTTTTTTTTTTTTTTTTTTTTTTAAATTAATCAAGTTTCAAACACATTGCCATTCTCTGTGAAATGACCAGTGATAATAAAACTTGGCAGTGTCATTTACCTTTACTTCAATAAACAAAATGTCCCAAATGATAACTCCATTCATGTTCAATATAGAAGCCAATAAAGTTATTGCCACAGGTATAGTGTTATAATTCATCTCATCATAATTCCTACAATGAGAATAAAAGTGACGATGAGTATCAAAAGAGATCATGTTAAATGTAGCCAGAAAATGAAATATTTAAGATTAAAGATCAAAATATGGTCTAAGCATTCAAAAAAAAAAAAAAAAAACCATGCTGATGTGAGAGGTATGATGGCTATATATATAAACATAAATCCCAGTCTGATATAAACCGGGATATAAGAAATGGCATGTAACAATCGTGTAACAACTTACAGAGTCAAATAGTTGAATAAAAAACTGTCATGTTAAAAAAGTGTACTCATAAATATTCCTCTTTATATATATTTTTCTATAATTTATTCTCTCTGTGAAAACAGCAGGCCATTGAAAACTAGTGTGAGGCCTAAATGTCGATTTTGCTCACCAGATTTAACACTGGAGGGCTGATTCACTAAACATATAAAGCCTGCAAATTGTACTTTATTAATAAAAACTTTAACAATGTAACTACTATGATAAAAAAAAGAAGATTTTTTGTACAATTAAATGCTACAACACTCCTAAAACATATACAGAATACATGAATAAGAAAGAAACATTCCTAGTACCAAAAAACATCTCTGTTTAAAAAAAACAACAAACAAAAAAAAAAACAGGCTGTCTAATAAAACATAACTCAAACATGACCTCACACTAACAGAATTCTAAAGTGCCAAGAACAGAAAGAGGTGACGGTCAACAGGTTTAAATGTTGAAAGGGCTTTACACCGTTACATCGTCCTTCCTATTACACGAGCCTGTAGGCCTCAGAGAGGGCCATGCTGAGTTTCATACTTTGCTAGAATATTCTTACAGCGTCCAAGCTCTTTCCGCAGATCAGCCACTTCCTGTCGAAGAGCGGAGTTCTCCTTCTCTAGGAAACCGGCGCGGATGGCAATCTGGTTCTCCTTCAGGCGCCGAGCGTCCCGTGACCTCTTGGCAGCCATGTTGTTCTTTCTGCGCCGTGCCCAGTACTTTTCATCCTGCACAAATTAATGTGAAATAAATGAGATCCTGACCTTCCAATCAAAATGACTAACTTATGGAAATGTCTCAATGGCCATTTGCTTTGTTTACACTAGGGCATTCTGAAAGAACTATTCAGAACTATTTTAAATAATTTATGTTTGATCATTAAACAAGCAAACGCATAAACACAAACATTAATGTAATTTCAGCATGACGAATGAACACACATTTTTATGCTGCATGCCAATTTCATTATAAAACTTAAGCTATTTTGCTGCTGCTATTCTTACCATTCTGACACAATTAGAAGATTAATTATTGTTTTAAGTCACAGGGGTTTTAAGCTGTCACTGGTCTTACTGTTATTGTGCTTATTAATTTTATATTACACTCCTTCTAGATCAAGGATCTCTGTAAACTTTGTATCACTGAAGTCTCATATGCATGTTTTGTTATTCTTGTTCACACAATCTGCAAGCAATTGTAAGCAAAATAAAGGTAATGCTAAATTGGTTGTCTCCAAAGCACACAGTGTTCAAGCACAATCCAATACCACTTTTAGGTTCAGGTTTTAATGAGACAGTGGGTATTAAAGAATTATCCATCTGTGTGCTGAAATGTTTTTTTTTTTTTTTTTTTGTGAAGTCATGACTGTGAAATCAGCTTGGAGCAATTTATTACTCTGCAAATCCTTGCATGGATCCACTTTTATTTGGACAAATTAAAATGGCAAATCCTTTAATCCGAACCCCAGAAGTACTAGTGTGCTCCATGAAAAGTAGGATCACATGGGATGAATGAATGAACTACTGGGCAAAAGCCTCTTAGCAAAAGATGCAAGTGACATGGGAAGTGTCAGTGAGAACAGAGGTAAGAGCACACACTCTGTGCCTCATACACACACACACACACACCAATGAATAAGCACTATAGCTGCACTGTTACCTTAATGTCATCAGGAATGAAGACTTTGCGTGCCTTCTTGATGACTGGCTTAGGTTTAAGCTCTTCCTCAGAGAACCTGCACTTGCGAGGGTTGAATGCTTCCTGGCCTGGCACACTGGACAGAGCCAGGTCTGTTGGGTCGGGCTCATAGCTCATCAGAACTTGGATGGACTCTGGGTCAACTGGGCTAGGAGTGTTGCGTGATGAAGGCAACACTGCACATAAAATGAATATATTTGATACAAAAATTAGAGGACGTTTAGGTCTAAAACAAAGATAGATCTAGAGATCTATAGATAGTATCTAAAATGACTTTTCAAATGAAACTACACGTATATTGGGATAAGCTTGTAGTGTCAGCACTGATCCACTAAGTGGCAACAGAGCACACACATTGAGCACACATTCAGCAAAAAGCAGAACCAGTATCAGCTTAAGCAATAGCTGTATGTCAATGACAGGGCCTATTCACCAACCAAGAAAATTCTATTTCTTTTGTGGTGTTTTTAGTTATTATAGTATTTATGTAAAAACTGTTCATATTCAGGTCTTTTCAGGCCTGGTTACACTACTGACATATATGGGTCGCTTACAAACACAAACAACCTTCAATGCAGAAAGATCCAATCTGACCAAAAAAACGTACAGTAGATAGCATTTATAGTTGTATAGGACATGTAATTTTTTAAGCAAAAAATTGGTGACTGGTGACTGGCACACACTTCTAACTGTACACCCTAAAGCACTACATTATGACCGTGTTTTGACGGTATATAGGAAGGACATGCCAAGAGAAAGCTGTTTTAATGAATATGGTGGATTGTGAGGCGTAACATAACCTGTACTATGTAGATTTTATCTGTTTGTAGCTGTTTAACAAGCTAATTTTCTAGTAATGTTATCTAGATGAAAGCTAGGAAGCACCAAAAAGATACATACTGCAAAACAAGGTACGGTTTTGAGACGTTAACAAAACTAAACATGTCTCTGTATAGGTGGTAGAAATAAATAAAAAAGAAAACATGTCGGAAAAAAAAAGTCAGTCGTCTTCAAATAATAAAGTCTAATTTGATATTATTGGATTATCGTATATGGTAAAATGCTTTGCTGTTAGTTAAAAAAATTTTTGGAGGAGACTAAACAAGATTAAAGGAAGATTGTAACGTTGTTACACAGCTCAAAAGCTAATCATGTATTAGGTTAGGCCCTCATACAAACCCCAAATTACTCCATTTTAGACATATGGTGCATCGCCTAGAACGCAACAGCCACTGTTTCATACCCCATATAAAGCTCTTATGGGAGTAGGGAGTCATTTGGGTTTGAGCTCTCATTTGTTAAACAGGAGTGTATCGTTGAGCTAGCATCAACCAGATCACAAGTTCAGTGTTGGCTATTTGGAGTCGCATGAATCGTGTTTTAAATGACTTTAAATGAATGGTCTGACTGGTAAAGTGAATGAAAGTGAATTAAGTGCTTGAATCGAAGAACATTCAGTCCACTTGCAGCTGTCACATGTTGTGGCAATTGGCCCGTCACGTTTTCACACATGCTGACTGACAGAAACGTCAGCGTGCACTCCAGGTGCTCACTGTAGCCGCCTGTGTCTAGTGTGGATATTACAAATGACATTGGCTCATTACAATTTTATCCTTCGGTTAGATACAGTCACTATTAGACTCTGGCTTCTGTTCTTATACCCCAATCTTACCCCTGGAAATCTTAACTTTCAGTGCAGACTCATGCTTTACCCTCAAACAATGGATAATTCTTAAAAGGGAATAAAAGAAATGTACAGCACTTTGTAAGAAATACAACTACTTTGAAGAATGCTGTACTATAGAATGCGTTATAAACTTCACAAATACTTTTCACACTTTGTTTAGGATCTAAAAACTGATCTTTCTCCTGATCCTTGTCTCATGTTACACTATAGAGAAAGCCTGTATCATTCTTGTTGTTGAATTTGTGTCTGTGGATCAGGATTACACTAGTGGATTGTTTGGTTATGAATGATATGAGGAAATGATTGCATGTTAGTTATGTTGCTGCCAGCCATTTTCTATACAGAAATGTGGACAATGCAAGGTAGCTTTATGCAAATCCTGGTGCCGTGTGGATTCATTATAGATCACCTATTATATTATACATATTAATTAGGTTCATTCTGACATGGTTTATAGCAACTGCCTGCATTTGATGCAGGAATGTTGCTTCTGTTCTAGCATAACAATGCTTGTACCTGTTCGTGTGGGACTCTGGAGGCAGGGCTGAGGGACCATGCTTGTGTGGATGGTGGTGCTGACTCTGTTGCTGAGGTCCATAACAGAGACAGGGGTCTGCTGATGCTGCTGCTGCTGATGAGGACACTGGCTTTGCTCGTGCTGTGGGGAACTGGATGGAATGCCATTTTCAGACAGGAACTCTTCAAGGTCCATGTACTCCAACTGAAAATTGTCGCCATCGTAAGGCAAGGTCTTATCCCAAAGTACTGGGCCCAGAAAGGCAGACTGCGGCGCATTCCTCTCTTCCTCCAACTTCTTCTCCTTGTCATAAACTGCAGTGTAAATTAATAAAGTAAACCTGAGGTTGACTGCTTTACCATTTCACGTAGCAGTAGTTCGTTGGGTGTGTTATGTGTTCTTTATGTGTATATTAGTTGCTTGGTTAGTTGTGGTCTAATCATGAGGTTAACAGGTTACTGATCATATTCCTAGACTGACCGTAAACACAAAGTGCACTTTGCCTTGGTTTTGGCTCGAGTTAATCAGTGTGCATCAAAAATCAACTAGAAAACTGGCATTGAGCTATAGAAAGATATGCATTTCAGAATGCATGTCAAATAATCTCGCCTTGACAGTTTCATATATCGACTACAGACATGTAGTAAGGTATTGGTTATGATATTTATGACAAAACTGACGAAGTGTTTACCTTCTCCGTGGTGCAGTGGTAGCTTCATTGGATATTCGAGGAGAGATTTGAGCACTCCGTAAGTTGGAGGAGGTAGAAAAGTTGGGTTCATGGTCAGAGGTCTGGACATGTCAGTCGTATTCCGTGCAGGCATAAAAACCGAGATACAAGCCGAAGAAAAGTGCACGAGCCGCTATGCAAAAAAACACACGAGACGAGTCGAGTGAGTTAAGAGAATAAACACGACTGATTAAATAGATGGAGAGATAGCCTGCTGCTCTGTCAGCTCCGGGCTCTGCGACCTTAAACTGTTGAGTGGACTGTAATGATCACTTCCATGTGTGAACACTGAGGCGCGTGACGTCAAAGCGCGAGAGGCTGGACCGACTTTCCAGCTGCATGGAAACTATACACACACAAATCAGTAACAAATGTGACAAGTGAAGACTCGAGCTATAGTTTACTTGCGTTTGAATGAAATTACATTTATCATGGTAGGTGTATATGGCTACGACGCAAAGAGCAATGAACCAGCGTTTACAGGAGAGGAGAAAACTGAAGCCCATCTAACCACAAGAGTTGTGTTAAGCAAGCACGTTTCCACTAATAAGGTTTTCCAGACTTGCATTTTGCATGAACTGGAGTCAGTGCAGTTAAGCAGGCGTTCATCGTTTTCATGCACGTTTAGGACAACATGCATCCAGCGCTCATCCGCTGGCACGCACCGGGCGCGTGCTGGGAGCGGCAGATCACGTGGTCTGAGCGGCTTGACCTACTTTTGTCCAATTAGAGAGCGCGCGCCCGTGCGACCGCCCCTCACTAGTCACGTTGAAACTCACGCGCCGCTGAAGAGAAGTGTCGCTTTAAATCAGTCTCACTGGAGGCTTTTCTGCACAAGTCATAAACAAGCAGCAACAATAGAGATTTTTACTTCTTTTTTTTTTTTTTTTTTTTGGTTGCAAACTGTGTTGTGGGCAGACTTTTATACGGAAATGTATGAATCTTGTAACGTATTTTCCTCTTCAGAAGTTTCCTTGACAACTGGTTGCTAAAGCAATAAACGTGAAACTAGGTCGTGATGAGAGGCTACTGTGTTTGTTTGAAACACGACCAGCCACATGGCGCAACACGTGCAGACTGAAAGCTGTGCTCGTCACTAGCTCAACAGGTTGTGTTTGTTTTACTTGAGTGTGCAACTGGTCAGATGAGAAGCAGTTCAAAGTAGTGTTAACCATAACTGAGGGATGAAAGGTAAGAAAAATAGATGGGGTGGAGCTGAGTTTTAGAGAAATGCCTAACCAAAGACACAATTGTAGAGAAATACTTATTATACCGTGGCACCAGGAAGCAGGAAGTAGAAAGCATTTTAATTCATTTAAAAAAAAGTCTTCTCCTTAAAACTGTAAAGTGGCTGACTTCCTTTCCTGTAACATGTTTTTAGTTTATAATCTTAGGGTTTTCTAGCACATTTAATCTAAAGGATATTTAGATCGTAGCCTTTATATATATATATATATATATATATATATATATATATATATATATATATACACACACCTCCCCAAGTTTTCCTTTGAGCTATGAGATAAAATCATATGTGACTTTCAAATAATGTACCTAAAGGCTATAATATATATATATATATATATATATATATATATATATATATATATATATATATATATATATATTATATAGCACAAAACATGGCTGTGTTCAATGCTTGATTTTAAGAATTTGTGTATTTTGTTGGAGGACCATCTTTAATTTGGGTGAGAGGGATGGTAGAGTATGTGTGATCTCTGTGATTTTCAATTCCTGGAAGCAGATATATTTAACAACATGGAGCATGAGAGGGAAAAAATCAATACACATGGCCCTGAGCATTTGGTGTATCGAGTTGTGCTGTACACTCCAACTCAGAAATAGCTAGACCCGTAACACTCAGCACAAAAAGTAAACTGGAAATTATAATATTCTGTTGTCCGGTGTACTTTATTTCCATCACAACAAAATGAGAATATATTCCCACATAAAACAGGGAACATATCTAATCAAAGATCTAAACATATATTTCTACTATAAATCTGTGATTAGGCATGTTTTAAATAATAAAAGCTTTAAGTAAATCAGCACTTAGCAAAGCAAACCTTCAAGACGTACTTTTCAGAAAATATCAGCATAAGGCTTAGGGTACATCCACACATGCAGCTGTACGCATGCTCCCGTGTGCTATGCCTCTTAACAGTTATAAACGCCACATAGGATAACAACAGACGAGTATTGCTTTGCTATGTTGAGAATATCAGACTGCACAAGAATGAAATATGAAAGTAACTAACACGTCATTGTAAATTGTGGACAGTGTTCCATTCCTCTGGAGCAGATTTTGAGAGCCACCTAGAAAAGTCGAATAATAATAAACACTGTCCATTGCTATAGACTGTCCATTGTTATAGACAGATTATAACGAAACTAACTGTGTACTACGTGTATGTCAGTCAGAGTGTATTTAAACCAGGTTTAATGATCAGGACTTGGCTAAGCTCACTTTACTTTCTTACAGAATTGTCTGGTTATAAGACAGGATGGTACATATTTTGACTTCAAAGATTTGAATTTTCTGAAGAATGAAAATGGTGAATGGGCTAAGTCAGAGACTTGGTGAAAAAAATTGGAAAACAGCAAAGCCCAGAGTGGACTGGCATTAAGTATATATAGATTTATTTCACAAATTTTAATGTTAAAACTCCAGTTAGGAATAACTGCAACCTGTAGGACATTGTAGATAGTGTTAGAACAGATACTGTGAACAGCCACACTGCTGAGATCTGGCACTTGCTATCAATCTGGCATCACTTCTGAGCTTCAGTATATCTCTGCTACAGAAAGACAGCACATACATAATTGTTGCTGCCCAATGCTCTAAATGTAAATTGTATCAATATGCACCTCCACCAATGTGTCTTCTAAAAAGTCAAAGACAGTAATTAAATGGCCACACCACTGACTTTGTCTTGTTTGTTTACCATAATAGGAATTGCTCATAATGTTAATCTAAATCTTTGTTAATTATGTGGACACTTCAAGCAATATGCAGTGTCATGTCTGTCCAGACTGAAATAGAAAACAAGTCTGAATCTTTAAAACCTAAAATGTAGAGGCATTGGTGGAAGCAGATGTAGGAGTGCTTTATACTGGATCTGTACTACAAATGATCAGTGTCTGCATTTTCATATGGCCCAGAAAATCATGGAACCCCCTTGGAAAATGTGTTCGGATTTTATACTGATGAAATTAATCAGAGTTGGATTGAACCTACATGTAAAGTTGTATTTAATGCAATAGCTTTAGTCTTTTTTGGTTTTGTAATCAAATGATGAAAAAGTGCCATTGTTGTGAGATTGGGTCTAGCCTTTGGACTCTGGTGAGTTTGGTGTTGGCTTGTTTGCCTCTGGTTCACTCAGACCCAAGGAGTTCATCACAGGGTGGGTCCATGATGTTGTCTGAGTCACATGGCTGTGGAAACAAAAAGAAACATCAAATCACATATACGCTGGCAAGTCGCTTATGCTTATGAGACAGTCTCTTTATAATTATGTTTAAAACAAGACCCATGTGTCAGAAAAAGTCCAATCTTAATCAAATTTACACTCATAAAAAGCCATTGCATATTGTAAATGGATGGAAAGAAAGGCTGCCCAGTGAGAGAACAACAACTAGCAATGATAGGCAGGTTAAAGATATAATATACAATCTTTTAAGCTACTTACT
The DNA here is from genome assembly GCA_023630585.1 of Cranoglanis bouderius. Classification (NCBI taxonomy): domain Eukaryota; kingdom Metazoa; phylum Chordata; class Actinopteri; order Siluriformes; family Cranoglanididae; genus Cranoglanis; species Cranoglanis bouderius. The sequence goes on along the minus strand of CM042562.1, from coordinate 6,804,507 downwards.
TGATGTAGTATTTGGCTCCATTTGCAGTATATGCTTCATCCCAGCCATAGGGTAAACCTAAGAGGAGATAGATAACATGATAGCGTCCTTATGATTCCATTTGTTTTAAAGCTGAAACACATTTGTGTGCCACAGTTTTACTAAGTTGATCAGAGCCTACATCACACTCTGTTCCACTGTGTCAGCGAGTATTCTGTAGTCTGTCACGTGTAAAAACGCATGCATCATCATTCTCAAAGTTAAGGTTACCCTCTTTTTGTTTCAGCAGGTGAGGGCACGGTGGCACTCCATGTGCAACTCAAAACAACAGCCCTCCCAGTGGAAAGCACTCAGCTGAAACGTGAGCATAGCTCCCTAAGAGGTCACATGCAGCCAAGCATGTCAGACACGTTTTCCATTTTTTTCTCCCTCTCTTCCTCCCCTGCCATTCTTTTCACCTGATCCTTCAGCTCCTAGCTGATTATCTGTCCTCCCCCTCCCACACTTCTACTGCCTTATCACCCTCTCTCATCAATCTATCTACCTTTTGGTAAATTTCTTGCCTTTGCCTCCTTCACTGTGAGTTCAAAACTAAAGACTGTGTGAACAAGGAGCCTCAAAGTTATTAAATTAACAGAGAAATAACATTAAATGCTACACTATACTCACGCTATATTCCAGAGGTGGGAAGTAAGGAAGTACAATTACTTTGTTATTGTAGGTGTGCTTCTCTGTTTTTACTTCAGCTATTTTTTCACTTACGAGTTTTAAAAACACATTTATAAAAAACACTACTTTCTCGCTATAAAACAGGTTACTGTATAATCTACACTCACCGTCCACTTTAATAGGAACACCTGTACACCTGCTCAGTTATGCAGTTATCAAATCAGCCAATCATGTGACAGCAGCACAATGCATAAAATCATGGAGATACAGGTCAAGATAGGCTCAGTTTCCTGTTCTTGGCTGACAAAAGTGGAACCTGATGTAGTCTTAAAGGTTTTATGTTTTGTGCATGCTGATTATTTGAGTTACTATATACTGCCTGGCAGCTCAAACCAATCTGGCCATTTTCCTCTGACCTCTCTTCTCAACAAGGCATTTCCACCCACAGAACTGTTGCTCACTCAATGTTTTTTTGTTTTTTGCACCATTCTGTGTAAACTCTAGAGTCTGTTTTTATGAAAATAACAGGAGATCAGCAGTTTCTGAAATACTCAAACCAGCCCATCTTGTACCAACATCCATGCCACGTTTAAAGTCACAGATATCACTTTTGTACAGGTGTTCCTAATAAAGTGGATGATGAGTGTATGTATTTTTGGAAGTCATAAGTTTACTTTGTGCATTAGACCGTTTCAGGCAGTTCCTAACAAATCTAAAGTCTAATGGATCTGACAAAAAAAAATGTAGGGCCATTTGATGCCTTGATGTATTTATTTCAAGAATTTACATTCAATAGTTTGTTTGTATACATACTGTATGTGCAAGTGAAAACAAAAACCTTGAATGTGATAGGAATGTCTCTCAAATAAAAAGTTTACATATAGAATATGTATTGCCACCAAGCAAGCTAGTGAGAGTTATTATCATGCTAATTTTGTGAGATTTGACATATGCTGTCAAATCTTTGTTTTAGCTAAGGTTTGCCCATATGTCATGGTTATTGATAAAAGGTATACTAATTTCATCACTAATTTCAACAAAACTCATTGTGTCATGTACGGTGATGGCACCATTTGCATTTTTGACTTTTACTTTCATAATTTTATTTTATTTTATTATTTTTTTTTTTTACTTCTGAACTTGAGTAAAGTATTAGAACCTTTAACGTATTATGTACCAGAGTTTTCATTTAGATTAGCATTTTCACTTTTAATTTTTAGAAATGTATGTACTTGTACCAAATTTGCAATATATTTATGACTTATCTTTACATTTTGGGAACAGGGAAAAATCTCTTGATTCTTCAAAATAATCAGGTGATACATGCCATTTATGCATTCAACTTAATGTAATTCAATAATGAATTTAAGTTGTCTAAAAGGGTTCGAGCCTGAGCTCAGGTTACTGTCTGTGTGGAGTTCTGCACGTTCTCCCCGTGTCCGTGTGTGTTTCTCCCTGGGTTTTCCAGATTCCTCTCCTTCCCAACATGCCAGTAGGTGGCTATGATAAATTGCACCTAGGTCTGTATGAGTGTGTGAATGTGTGTTTTGTGTCCTGAGATGAACTGGTGTCCCATCCATGGTGTGTTCCTGCCTCAAGTCCAGTGTTCCTGTGATATGCTCCAGATCCACAACCCTGACCAGAATAAAGCGGCTACTGAAATCGAGTGAGTGAGAACAGTCTATCACCATTTAAAAAGAGAGAAACTTCTGTTTGGGCAAACTTGTTTATGAGTTTGGTTCTTCTATTTCATCCATCAACATCTAGACTGGAGACAACTCTATTCCTGGATATCAGCCACCCTGCAGACTTTCATGCCAAGACACCTGGCTATAATTTCTATATGCTCCTGATGGCTGTGATTAACTGTATCAGGTGTGTTAGATTAAGCAGGAACCAAACACGTCAAAGGTGGTAGATCTTCTGGATCAGGACTAGGCAGCCATGATCTAGACCAGCCAGATACATCTGCATAGACATTAAATTACCATTATTCACTGAAATATCCTATTTTAAGCAGAATATTTCAACTGAAAAATACATAAACTTACACACTACATGTCAAATGCACCTACTAACTTTGAGTATGTAATTAATCTCAATCACTATATAATGGTATGAACTCTATGGAAAAGAAATAAGTTAACAGCAACAACAAAAAACAAATAGAGATTCTATGATTCTTCGTGCTACTTTATTTTTCATGATTCTGCTCTAAATCTCAGGTTATCAGCAACTCGTCTTTAATGAGTTTACATATGCACCAAAATTAGGTCATGATAACAACAAAAATGTAAAAGAATTTCAAAAGAAACACTTCTCTTCCAACCTAAACAATGCTGCAATATATACTGTACTTTATTAAGGAACTTACCAAAAACAATGCTTTTCCACATTGAAGACTTAATCAAAAGTGACTAATTACTATAATTACTAAAATAACTTACAGATAGATTCATGATATTTGTAACTAAAACACAGTTTTAGTTACAGTTCTGTCACCAAATAGGTCTGCTTTGCTTTAATAAGCCCCCTTCTGTTTAGATTTGACACTGTTGTCTGTGTCTTTGTACGGCGCCTGCTCCCTGCAGAGTGCTGCGTGACATCCAGTGCTTTTGAAGAACCTGACAATTGCCTTTTCAGAGATTTGTATCCAGGCAACGACTGCAGCGCTGAGGCAAATCAGACCCGATGGGCATATTGTACCAGGAAATGCACCTTAGATTGTGCTTCCTTATTGGATTGACCTAATTCTTTTCACACTGTACACCAAAACCAGATTATGAGATTTTTCCCTGATTAGTTTATTCCATACTCTAATATGTTCCTTTAATGTGGTACAGTGAAAAGATAATTTGACCAACCCATTCAGTTTCCCCAATATCATATGATTATGGGTGAAAATAAAAGAATGGACCAAATGAAAGTGGCATATCTTTGTCTGCTATATCTTCAATATATACTTCAAATCTTTATACATACATATATATATATATATATATATATATGTGTGTGTGTGTGTGTGTGTGTGTGTGTGTGTGTGTGTGTGTGTGTGTGTGTGTGTGTATGTATATATATATATATATATATATATATATATATATATATATATATATATATATATATATATATATATATATATATACACATACTGTACTGTGCAAAAGTTTTAGGCACCCTATTTTTTTTAGTACAAACTATGTGATAGTTTAACATATTTTTTTTATTTTATGACATCTACATCATCAAATCAGTACAAAAACACTTTAGATTCCCAAACATTAGTTTTCTAGCACAAAATTAAATATTACAGAAAAATATGGTATTTCATTAAAGGAAGCAGCATATTACGTAAGAGACCACTTTTCAGACAAAAAACACAATGAAGGCTGCTGGGTTTTGCTGCAAAAATCAGAAGCAAGTGCGAAAGTCAAAGTCTCCAGAAGAACTATGGCTGGTTCTGCAAGATGCTCAATAAAACTTACCAGCTCATTTCCTTATAAAACTGCACACATTGTACCGGAGACTACTATTTTTATTTATTTATTTTTTTTTATTATTATTATTTTTTAACGTAGAAACATTTATTTTCATAATTTTGAAGGCATCTTTGCTCTACAGCATTTCTTTGCATGTGCCTAAAACTTTTGCACAGTACTGTATATATACTATATATATATATATATATATATATATATATATATATATATATATATATATATATATATATATATATATATATATAGATAGATAGATAGATAGATAGATAGATAGATAGATATAGATAGTTAATTTAATTTTTAAGTTCATTGTAATTGGGTTTTAATTGATTTTTTTATTGAATCTTGCTAAATATTTCAAGAGGCATGTCATGTGACTCTTGGAAATCAGGCTTTTGATGATCCACAGCTGTGGCCAATGTAATGATCTGTCAGCATCAGATAATTATGACATCCTTAGCATACCATACATATACCACCAGTTTTGTACTGTTTTCTTTGTCTTTAAAGCACTTTATTCCAAAACATCTGAACAGTTAATTATTATCAGATCACTTACAGTCCACCTCTAAGATGGCTTGAACTGTGTGAATGAGCTCCTGAGCCTCCAGAGCCAGCGTGGAGGCCATTGTTGACACTTTCCTCCCACTTTGTGTAGCCAGAGTTTGAGACAGTGTAGCCAGCTTTGGCTCACTTTCAGAACTGCAAAACACAAAAAGTAATACAGCACTTATAACCCAAAATTATGTACTAATTTTCAAAGACGTCAATTAAACATGTTAGACTGATCATTTGCACAGAGGTAAGGTACTTGGTAAAGCGATCACTTCCATCATAAATAGTATTAGAAAAGAAATAATGTACAGACATAAGAACCGACCTGTTAACTGATGCTAATAAATTAGGAACATTGAACATGTTTTACAAGCTGCAAGCTATATGCAGTGTGAATGTAACTGGTCTCCATATTATATTTTTCCTACAGGATTATCATCTTATTAGTTTGCACTGTTCATGATGATGACTATTCAATTATGGCTTGAAGAAGTGGAGAACACAAATGTTCTGTGGAGAACACAAATGTTCTCCACTGTCCAGAAAATTAGTTATTCTTATTCAGAAGTTGTGTATAAATGAAATAATAGATATTACTTTATGCATATCAGTATGACCTTATTACCATTAATATGGATTTTATAGCAATACAGATTGTGTTTCATTATAGCATTCTCATTCTGTCCTGTTATGTTCAGACAGAGCATTCAGGATCTCAGTGGATCCGGAGCTTTTCCTGGGAACACTGGGCACGAGACAGGAATACACCATGTCCATTAAAGGGCACCATGAACACACATTCATACACTCATTCACACCTATTGGTAATTTAGCATTGCCAATTCACAACTCCCAAATGGTTTTAGGAGGTGGGAGGAAATCTGGAGGTATCAATTATCTGGAGGAAACCCACATGGACACTTGGAGAACATGTGAAGCTCAACACTAAAATTACATCCAGGTTGCTTTTTGAGCCAGGGACCTTGGAGCCGCACAAACAGTGCAGATAAATATAAACCTCTTTGGCTGCCCAGCACAGAGCTGATATCCAGGATAAAAAAGTACAAATGTAAATACCCACTGATGGGAAATTATTAAACCAATGTAGAATGTATGGAATTATCAATTATGGTGGAATTCTGGTGTAAATATTTTATAACTGTGTATATATACACTGTAACCATCAGTCCTGCTTCAGTCTTTCCTGCATTCAATCTTTTTTCTCAGAGCTCTTCAACCTCAAACTCTAGTGTTGAAAAAAAAACTGGCTTTTTTGTATTATGTTTTTCATTATAAAAGCTATACAGAAATGACCTCCCTTTGACCTGAAAGGAACAAAAGCACACAGACCAGGCAGCATGAATGCTACAACCCATTGTCCAGTGAAAATTTTAGTGGGGAAGCGGCTTTATGTACTCAGGCCCACTGACACAGATAGAGAGTTATGAAACATAAAAATATTTCACCATTGCCACACTTTCAGGAAACTGGCAGAAAGCTGTGTGAAATACTTCTTACTAATAGTAAATTGGTTGTTTAAATGCATTACAAGCATATATTACATTCTGAGAAGCTCTTACATTATTATATTACATATTGTTTTAATATGATTATTTTCATTTATTTATTGATTTTCTTTTATTTCATTGTTTTATTCCCACTGTAGCCTTATTATTTGGCACCTGAAGTATATCCTAATACACATCTTTCCTAGCAAACAATTCACTTTCTCACTTTTCAAAATGACCATATACATATTCTCATTATTTCAAGATTTCACACTATCTGGTGTCAACCCAGAAGAGGATGGGTTCCCTTTTGAGTCTGGTTCCTCTCAATGTGTCTTCCTCATGTTGTCTCAGGGAATTTTTCCTTGCCACTGTCGCCTCTGTGTTGCTCATTAGGGATCTAAATCTACATCCAGATTTATGTAAAGCTGCATTGTGACAATGTCTGTCATTAAAAGTGCTATGCAAATAAAACTGACTTGAACTGATTGTTGTTAGAGCACATTGTATATTATCATACACACTTAAAGATTGTGTCTAATTATGATGTAGTGACGTCAACCAACCCTATAGGTCTTTTTTCTATCAGAAAATACAATAACATTTTGTTTCGAAGAAAAAATTGCAGCCTTATTCTGTCTTTACAAACATGTCCCATTCTCCTGAACACACTAACGCACATGAACACATCAGCCATTTGTTTCAGCAGGGATGATCATTACATGTCTGTGGTTAGCTGACTGTGTACAGTGGGGGATTGTAGGTATATGTGCTGATTGGGGCTTAAAAAATCACAATGAGGCCTTGCTGATGCTCAGACAGAGTCATATATTAACAGCCATTAATAATGCTTATCAGTAAGAATGAATATCTTTGATATAATAAATTAATATCATGATATAATTAGTATCATGATTAACACAGTATTAATAAAGGTCATTTACGCTGTCTTTTTGTACACAGTGTAGGTTAACCAAAATGCTATGCTTTTTAAGTAACTTGGGACAATTTGCAATTTGCAGTGTGAAGCTTACATCATTAAGAAGCTGCTTTCACACAACACAATCCAAATCAAACCACTTTATCGGTGTAATGTTATTAAAAAAGGGTTTGATTATGCTCTTGCAGAAGGTTAATCCATTCAAAGACACAGTAAGGACTGTGGCATATAGTAATAAACAAAGTTCTTAAGGCTAACTTAGAGTTGTGTGTAAAGGCGATATTAGAACACTGTATTATAAACTGAGTTTTTCATACCATGTGAAAATTTGAACAATGTGTATATTTCAGTTTTATACATAATATATCCTATGTCAGGGTTTAGTTTAGAATCTGGACAACAAAATGTTCAAAAGAGTCTCAAACTTACATTATAGCCTATAACTTATTAAGTACTATAAATGTACATATTTTATCAGTCCCTAATGTTCTAAGGATTAGTTCATGCATTAATTCATCATTGTGAACACATAGGCATAGGTATATATAAGTATTATAAGTATTAATATATTGCTTATGTGTGACGTATTTTAACTTTTACAAAACAGGACATTATCTCATAAGCAGCATTTGGTAAAATGAGACAGAAGCTATTTAAATATAGAAAATGTAGACAGAAATGTAGAGAATTTTGACCCCATCTGCACACTATTATATTAAATCTCTGCTAGCAGTGAATGTTCTTAAGCTTTGGGTTATCCTGTTGCATACTTCTCTAGCTGTTGGGCAAAAATGAAGGTGAAAATGAACTCTCTCTCACCTATAAGTGATGAAAGATCCTTTATTCTCTGTTAGGAAGTCTTGAATGACCTGGCAAAAAAGATCCCAGTTAATAATTGAGTATTTGGGGGAAATTAGATATTAATATAATTAATGTATATATACAGTTAGTACCTATACAGTTAGTATTTATCTGGGTCTAATATGAAAATTATATCTGTTTGTTAATCATATACTGTATAAAACCTTCCCTGACATAAATGGTAAAAGAATAGGTCCAGTAAATGAAGAGCAGTAGTGAAGGGCCACCTTCATATGAGCCATTAAAATACACTCCATTTAGGACTCTTAAATATCCGCTGGGGGTAAACAACAATAGGGGATTTCCCTATCAGAGAGGTTTCCAAGTCGAACCCCTTTATAAAGCTAAGGACCCTTAACTACAGAACCCTTAACGGATACAAGTGTATTATTAAGTGCTGCAATTTCCACAAAAGTACCAAAAAAGGAATGAAATAAGTATGCAAGGTTGAGATTTTAGGTCAAGATGACAGTTAATATAAGGTTATTACCATGGCTATATGGCTTGTTATGGATTCGGGCTCATTTGAAAAACATTGGAACTGTTTCAGTACATTGTCTTAGATCTTTACCCCAGAACAGAGAGTGGGCAAAAAAAAATCACTTGGGAAAATTGAGTATGATTGCACAGTTATACATTTATAAATTACCTCCATAAAGTGCAGTAGTTTGCCAGTAGAAATTTCAAAGCCTTTCTTTGCAACTTCGCTTTTCCGTAATTGACACTCAAGCAAAGCAATCCTTTTCTTCAAATCCTGATCGTCCTGTGTCAAATAGTGAAGTTACTAGAAGGTATTAATGTTGACATTCATCTACAAACATTCAGTTTTAACCAACTTTTCAATCCATTCTGTAAGCCTGGAAAAAAACGCAAACCCATCTTGCTTTGGGTTTTTTTTTTTTTTTTTTACATGCCATGCCATTTCCTTTTTTTCTTCCTTTTTACTTGCACCCGTGAGCATACATTGCATAGAAATTCATTCAGTTCTTGCAATACTATATATTCAGAACTTCACTGAAAAATCATAATCGACACTGTTATAATCATACACACAAATTTGCTGTTTTTTGCACAGTTTATAAGTGAACTGTGTTGTAATTTTACTTTATACTTGAACTGTCCAGTCTTTTCGTAACAGTGAAACCTGCTGGTGCTTTGTTCACAAAAGTAGTCCTTATACAAGCTGTATGAATTGCGGTAATTCACAGACATGTTGCAGACAGACATCTTATGTCTTGTTGACTATGCACTCTTGGACATTTTTTGCTACCATATATTAATGTGTTTCTTTTTAAGATATTTTTTCTTATTTTTTTGTGCTTTGCTTAAATATATAATCAGGAAAAATATGCAAATCTGACTTCTTGTGATGTTTCCAAAGTCTGAAAGCACGTAAGCTCTTTCAGAGATAAAGTATGTCGTGTTTTTTCCACTTTGCACTTCCACTTTCCACTTCCACTTTCCATTTGGTGAAAAATTGTGATCTCACAAATATAATAACATAAATGAGATTCTTCTGTGACCTGTGAGGCTGCTAACCAGATTTTTCTTCATCAACCCACGTCACTCAGCAAGATCATGCAAAAAGCCTTCACTGCACTTCAGCCCAGTTACTGAATAATACAAAGCAAACAGTGACCTACTTTTCACGGTACAGGAGAGAGGGAAACCCTGAGCTGGATCTGAGTGGGAAACGGTATTTGGGAGTTAGAGGAGTGGGCTAATGCCTTTACTTTAGTGGCTGGGAGACTAGCTTTTTCTCCTAGACTATACCTTTGGTTGGTCTGACTTTTCTGCTCTCTGAGACTTCATTTCTGTTATCTCTTCTTCCAGGAGGTGGATGACCTCTTCGTAGTCCATCTCCATCCCCTGTGCCTGCTTCTGCGCAGCCTCAGCCAGCTGGACCTGCATCTGCAGAGATCTTCTCTCATCCACAGCTGCTTTTTCCTCCTGCAGCAGCACAGTAAGAGTCAGAATGATGCTGGTGGGAATGCACAGAGTACAGTGCTAAGGGGTTCTTCCCCCAATGCAGCACACTCAGCATGCTCTCTCCCTCTCTCAGACTCTCCACATACTCCCAGCATGACCAAGCACTGCTCTAGATCAGCTAAAATTCAAACTTTTTGTATGTAGAGCCTAACTCTTTGGCTTGAACAAATGTTGATTTTATCTACAGTGAGTGGGTGTGGAGAGGGATGGAAAGGAAGGGACACCTGAAAAATATTAATGCATGCCAGTGCACTGAATGCATTTCTGAACAGCACTTAGTCAAAAAAAAAAAAAAAAAAATCACAGGAATGCTACAAGGCCAGTTTAATTACAAACCAATGAAGTACAATAGTACAGAGTAATGAACAGGTAACACTAATGCTATGAATCAATAGTGTCTTTCATTTTCTGCTATGAGTCATATTTGGTCTTTAATTGTCCTTTTGGCTTGACTCATGCTAATCTGAGACACATGATACACTTACAGAGTAACGCATATGCCTTTAGGGATTCATATAAAATTTGCAGCTTGTGTAAGTCAGTTAAATATCTGTCCGTAAATAACGCTTCATTTTAATGTAATCAGTAATCATGAAGACTTTTCCATAGTACCTGTACTATATACTGGCCAATTAGGAGCTGGCTTATAATGTGACTCTTTGACCAGTGCTTTGAAAAGATGCAACATCATAAGACTATTTGTACACAAATATACAGATGTCCACAAGTGAACAAGGAAGTGCTCAGTCCTCAAATTGTCCCTGTGTTATCTATCCCAGGTCACCAGTACACAAGATATGTGCTATAAGGAGCCACACTAAGGGCCAGAATAATCTCTGCAAAACTTACGCAGCAGCTTCCAACTTTTCACCGGTCCAAATAAACCATAAGCTTTTAGCAGTCGCGGGTCTCTATCACATGTTTATTTTTATACAACACACTGTTTTTCCGTGATAATACCATGCAATTATATAGACTATAAAAAACTACTACATAGAGATAGCAGCATAGGACGATTCAATTAAAAATGCAAATCAACATGCACAAACTAGTTATAGTTAGTTATAATTCAGAACCTTCAATATTAATGTTCAATACTATTGTATGTGGTTATAAACAGTAAATTGTGCCATACTTATATTGTAGCTAAGACTGTGAAACAAAAAAAGTGAGTACACCCCTCACATTTTTGTAAATATTTTATTATAACTTTTCATGGGACAACACTGAAGAAATGACACTTTGCTACAATATAAAGTAGTGAGTGTACATCTTGTATAACAGTGTAAATTTGCTGCCCCCTCAAAATCAATCAACACACAGCCATTAATGTCTAAACCGCTGGCAACAAAAGTGAGTACACCCCTAAGTGAAAATGTCCAAATTGGGCCCAAAGTGCCAATATTTTGTTTGGCCACCATTATTTTCCAGCACTGCCTTAACCCTGTTGGGCATGGAGTTCACCAGAGCTTCACAGGTTGCCACTGGAGTCCTCTTCCACTCCTCCATGACGACATCACAGAGCTGGTGGATGTTCTTGCACTCCTCCACCTTCTGTTTGAGGATGCCCCACAGATGCTCAATAGGGTTTAGGTCTGGAGACATGCTTGGCCAGTCCATCACCTTTACCCTCAGCTTCTTTAGCAAGGCAGTGGTCATCTTGGAGGTGTGTTTGGGGTCGTTATCATGTTGGAATACTGCCCTGCGGCCCAGTTTCCGAAGGGAGGGGATCATGCTGTGCTTCAGTATATCACAGTACATGTTGGCATTCATGGTTCCCTCAATGAACTGTAGCTCCCCAGTGCTGGCAGCACTCATGCAGCCCCAGACCATGACAGTCCCACCACCATGCTTGACTGTAGCCAAGACACACTTGTCTTTGTAGTCCTCACCTGGTTGCTGCCACACACGCTTGACACCATCTGAACCAAATAAGTTTATCTTGGTCTCATCAGACCACAGGACATGGTTCCAGTAATCCATGTCCTTAGTCTGCTTGTCTTCAGCAAACTGTTTCTTTCTTGTGTATCATCTTTAGAAGAGGCTTCCTTCTGGGACGACAGCCATGCAGACCAATTTGATGCAGTGTGCGGCGTATGGTCTGAGCACTGACAGGCTGATCCCCCACCCCTTCAACCTCTGCAGCAATGCTGGCAATACTCATACATCTATTCTGCAAAGCCAACCTCTGGATATGATGCTGAGCACGTGCACTCAACTTCTTTGGTCGACCATGGCGAGGCCTGTTCTGAGTGGAACCTGTCCTGTTAAATCGCTGTATGGTCTTGGCCACTGTGCTGCAGCTCAGTTTCAGGGTGTTGGCAATCTTCTTATAGCCTAGGCCATCTTTATGTAGAGCAACAATTCTTTTTTTCAGATCCTCAGAGAGTTCTTTGCCATGAGGTGCCATGTTGAACTTCCAGTGACCAGTATGAGAGAGTGTGAGAGCGATAACACCAAACTTAACACACCTGCTCCCCATTCACACCTGAGACCTTGTAACACTAACGAGTCACATGACACCGGGGAGGGAAAATGGCTAATTGGGCCCAATTTGGACATTTTCACTTAGGGGTGTTCTCACTTTTGTTGCCAGAAGTTTAGACATTAAACGGCTATGTGTTGAATTATTTTGAGGAGACAGCAAATTTACACTGTTATACAAGCTGTACACTCACTACTTTACATTGTAGCAAAGTGTCATTTCTTCAGTGTTGTCCCATGAAAAGATATAATAAAATATTTACAAGAATGTGAGGGGTGTACTCACTTTTGTGAGATACTGTATATTAAATTCAGGAGAAGTTTATTTGAAGCACTGCACACATGCTGCACATCACAATAAAAGAATCAAATCGAGGCACCTCATTCCTGAACCACATACCCATTCTCATGTGGGCCACAGCTCACCCCACACACACACCTTTCAGCACTCAGTGGCCCTGGTGCAATGCGTGGATGGCACACTCATCTCCAAAGGGAAAGCTTAAAAGCCTGCTGCTCCTATGCTGGGCAGCCTGTCTGCCTACCTGTTACTCTAATGGCATATATAGCACAGAGAGCGTGGGTGGGGGTGAAGAGAGCAGAACGGATTCAGAGAGGCAGATCCAGGTTTGAAAGAAGCGCAGGCTTTTAAAATAAATCCTCGCTTCCTCAAGGTTGGGCTTTCAGCGCTCCCTCTTGGTTGCTTTTGCTCTCAGCTTGGTAAGTAATGGAGCTCAGTGTGGTGCTGAGATCACAAATCCATCAGTGTTCAGCATGACAGAAGTGCAGAGACAGGTTGCTTTGACCCAATCACATGGTCATGGGGGGGTCACACAACTCAGATCAAGCTTACCATTTAAAAGTTTGAAATGATTAGTTCATTTCATTCAGCACATTATTATTTTATTCACTGAAAATGTTCTATACAAATACCAAAATACCAAAAACATGACACCAAATGATATTTTACATCTTATTTAAGGTTTTTACCTTTTAAACTTTCCATTATTATTATTATTATTATTATTATTATTATTATTATTATTATTATTATTATTATTATTATACTCCATTTTTTTTCTCAAGACACCAACAACACTACATAATTCTGAATACAGTTTTAATTTTTTTTTAATTATTTTTTTTGTTTGTTTTGTCTACCAGAATAATTGTATATATTTACTTGCAACAATGTTTTCTTATATTATCAACAGCAGCGATTGCAACCTTTTTTAATTCTACACCTGGTAATAACTGAATAAAAAAAAGATCAGTTGAACCCCGTGTAGCACAGAAATATTAGCACTATAAGTAGAAGAAGGATGAGAACGAAGAGGAAAAGATAAATCTCAAGTATCTTTTTAGGCCAAGTGGCTGTGAAAATGAATAATGTGATACATAAAATACCTACATATCTATATTTATATGTGTTCTCTTCATTGGTGGATTTCATTAACATTCCAAAAAGAGCTTAAAAACTTATGTGACAAAATAAACTCTCGCTGAACTTATTAAATAGCTATGCTCAAAGACTCTCTATGTATTCTATCAATACATCAATACAATCATTCAAAAAATCTGGTGTTAATGATATTTAATTACAGTTGACATACTAATGAATTTAATTTATGTAACAGATTGAACTGATAACGCTGCTTGGAGTTGATTCCATTTTTCATGACTCACTGAAGAGAACTATTTCTACACACAAGCTCCAATCTTTACTGTGCCCTACACACTCCAACTCCCACATACAGTGGGTGGTACATGCCTCCTGAACTCAGGACAGCTTATTCCATCATACTAAGAATGGAGCATCTAAGTACAGTGTGAATGAGGTATGATATAAGCATAAAATATAGTCAAATCTTTACACAGGAAAATGTCAAAAAATATGTGCATGCATACTTTGTATTTTCAGCACTAGCCACTTCACATGACGCTATGTTTTTAAACAGAACAGGATTTACTGTAGAGCACCAAGGCAGCTGGAAGCGAGCTCCCCCTAGGGGCACTTTGAAAACTGTGCGATGCAAATAATCATGAAATGAGCCGATGTGAAGCAACGGGCACTCACCTGCTTGACTTTAGTCAGCTCCTGCTGCATCTCCTGACACAGGCTCTCAGACTCAGCCACCCTATCCTGTTGGGGTTAAACACCAGTTAAGTCAGAATAATGAGTCCTCTGTAAATACATACAGACCTAAAGAAAAAAATCCACCCTGAACCACTTGCATATCTTTATAATTAACTTGCTCCTCAGTGGGATCCAAAATTTTTCATTTAAATACAATAAGAATCAAGACTGCACAAACCATCTGCATGTTTACACAAACTGATATTATGAATTTCACCTGCAGTCTCTTTATTTCTCTTAAGGCTTCAATGTGATCTTTTCTCATTCTCTCCATCTCGTCCAGGTCATCAGAGTCAGATGTTGACACCTCAGAAAACACACAGAAGAAGGTATTTTCACCAAGTCCACCATGTTTTAGCTGCCAGTATTTCAGTGCTACTGTACATGTCATTAGCTGCCACTGCTGGGCCTTTGAGCAAGGCCCTTACTGCTCAGTTGTATAAATTAGATAAATGTAAGTCAATCAGGCCATCTGCCAAATTCCATAAATGTAAATGTTTTTTGCCCAAATATTAGTCATTGCCAATTCCCACCTAGATCTCCCCTAACATAAAACTAACCAAGGATGGTGAAGGTTTAATATATGCTTCTTTCAGCTCTGGCACTACATCTGAACACATACGGAGGCACTCTTCCTAATACAATCACTTACAGACAGCCACAATTGATTAGTGTCACTCAATCCACAGGGAAAAGAGAGTGACATCTTACCCACAGAGAAATAACATAATTTTCCACCCCAGTCACCAGTACCAATTATGCTCGACAAATATTTTTTTTTATAAGTATAATACCTTTAATACTTTATACCTTTTACATATTTTTTGGGACACAAAATGTTCAATAGTAAAATTTGGTATATAAAAATTCTACCTGCGGGTTTGATGAAGAGTCAGTCAGATCATCAGAAGTGACTCTGGATGTTTGCTCTTGCACACCTGATTTGTTTGTCAACTTCAAGAATTCCTTCGTCAGAGTCTCAAAATCTGATTTACAATGAAACAAGTCTAATCAAAACCTGTAGTCTATCATTCTATATTGTACTTTGCATTTCAAATGATTACAAAAGAGCACAAGTTTTATACTTTTATTTACCATTATTTGACCAACTTGCAGAATGGGGCTAATAATAAATCTGAGACTTCTCACCTCCATAGGCCACTATTCCTCCTTGGTCCACCTGGAGCCTCTCTCTCAGTGTCTGGAGCTGAGACTCCGTCAGCTTTAAGCCCAAGACCTCCAGCGCCTGGGGATACAACAACTGTCCTCTTACAAAAACTCAGTCAGAGTGTAATTTCATTTCACTTTCTCTATCCCTTCTTTTAACCCTTTTTCACATTCTCATCATTTTTTTAACATGTACTTTTTATGTGTTCAAGTCCAAAGAAACAACAGTTTATAAATATAGCTACATATAACTACTTTAAATGAAAGATAGCGAAATAAGCAGACAAAAATGTCATGGCCTGGTGTGATTGAACTGGGTGAAAGCTGCAGAACAGCTGCTATCAAATTTTCCCATTATTGCACAGCAAGAGCATACTAATGACATGTATCATCTTTATAGCATCCAGCATAGTCATTAATTTATTTCCACATGATACACAGCAGTAATGGCTCAGTGTAATAGAGAGCATGGTTGAGCAGAATGGAAAGTTATTGTCTGCTGGTTAGTTCACCCGCATTTGACCCAGCTGTTAACATGAAGCAAGGAACAAACCTGCTCCAGCTTCTCCAGTTTGATTCGGCAGCTAGATGTGAGTGAGGAAGGCTTCGGCTGAGTGACGGTGACCGTGGTGCTGAACTTACAGGCAGTAGTGGCATCTGAAGACAAAGCTAGGTGAAAATTATATATTTATGGATATCCAAGGCTCATGTCATGTTAACTATGCCTTAAAAACTACAATATTGTAAGTACATTTTAGTCTCTCATAATTTGACAAAATTAAAATGATTTTATTTTTATGACCCTGAACTCCCACAGGCACAAGGCACTTATCTACAGAGATATGAGAGATTCCTGAAGAACAGCAATCAATGTCCTTCTAATATCTGTCTCTCTCCACTTATCTCAGAAATCAAGACTAAGGTCTAACAACCCACACTAACATCACTACTGTCATCAGGTTCTCCGAGCACAAAAATAAACTAGAAAAAGTACAGTAATATAATGTTATATATTTGTTTGTGTATTTGAACAAAAACTATAATAAAGCTATAGCATTAATTCAGCTACAAAGTGCTTATATATACTATATATACACCGTACTGTTTAAAAGTTTTAGGTAGATGCAAAGAAATGCTGTAGAGCAAAGATGCCTTCAAAATAATGAAAATAAATGTTTCTACATTAATTGTTTTTTTTTTTTAAATACAGTAAAGAGCAGTAAACAGTAGTAAATGAAACAAAGTCAATATTTGGTGTGACAAAAAAATGAAAATAAAAATAGTAGTCTTCGGTACAATTTGTGCAGTTTAATAAGGAAATGAGCTGGTAAGTTTTATTGAGCATCTTGCAGAACCAGCCACAGTTCTTCTGGAGACTTTGACTTTCACACTTGCTTCTTCATTTTGCAGCAAAACCCAGCAGCCTTCATTGTGTTTTTTGTCTGAAAAGTGTCTCTTACATAATATTCTGCTTTCTTTAATGACATACAAACATTTTTCGGTAGCATTTCATTTTGTGCTAGAAAACTAATGTTTTGGAATCTAAAATGTTTTTGCACTGACTTGATAAGGTAGAGGTCATAAAAAAAATCTCAAAATAAAGTTTGTACTATATATATAGTATGTGTGTGTTTTATAATGTATACAGTATGAACTGAATGTTCTGCACAATTTGCAATTTGTAAAACTGACATAAAACTAACTAAAAATGTTCCACATTAATCCTCCACTGATTGCACTGACTGCAAGGGCTTTTTAGGACTTAGATATATGTTCTGTCTAGAATTCTCCACCCCCCCCCCCCCCCCCCCCCCCATGCCTCCCATACTGAAACTCCCTCAGGTAAAGAGGTGTCAAACAAAAACTCGGTCATACTGTTCCTCAGCAACATACTGTAGTTTGTACCTGACCTGAACTGACATCGGTTTATTTTTATCTTATCCTGAAGGATTATGCTGAAATAAAGTGTTAATAACATCCATTTCATTCTCGTATTGAAAATGAAGTAACCCCCTGACTGGATTATCTTTAATAATAAACACTCATCAGTACATTCTGAATGCTTGTTCTAATGGACAGGTAATCCAGGTTATGCATGAGAAATGTCCCTTGCCCTAGAATACAAGATTTTCTGATTTTTTTTTATTTTTTTTATTTAATGATCTGCTGTTCCAAAACATTGGTTAGCAAAATCAAACTTAGTGAACATTCAAGCAAAATATATAGAGCTAATCCATTTCCTATTTAAATAGAAATGTTTGGTTGGTACATTGCTAAAGGTTTGTAGTACCAGAGTTGTCCACTGTGGTGCAGGCACTGTCAGGGATAGTGACTGAAGGAAGCTCTGATTTCACCGGTACCGCTCGTACCTACAACAGAGAGAGAGAGAGAGAGAGAGAGAGAGAAGCCAAACAGTATGAGACAGAGGATTTAAAGTGTTTTACCGTAAAGGTCCGGTATGGCTACAGCCTTTTATTAAAACCAAAAAGGAGTCGCATCTGATACTACATTGTTCTTCAAATATCTATTAGTTACAGTATATAGCTCCTATTTGAAGATAGGATTGAAGACCCCTGGCCTGATTGTATCATAAAGGTTTATTATCTCTATCATCATTAGCTTCATCAGGTACAGTACTGTCAAAAGTCTTAGATGCTGTATTTTTTTTTTTTTTGTCAAATTTTGTCTTAGATGACTATTTTATGATTCTGCATTCATTATTTAAGTAGTTAAAAAATACAAATATTTCCAAACATTGATTTTCATCAAGAATGAAATGTTTCAGAAAAATGTTTGCATGTCAGTAAACATATTACATAATACACAACTTTTCAGACAAAAACAGAATGAAGGCTGTGAGGGATGCAAAAACGTGCAAAAACAGAAGCAAGTGCAACAGTCAAAGTGTTCAGAAGAACTGTAGCAAATTCTCCAAGGTGCTTAGAAAAACATACCAGCTAATTTCTTTATAAAACTTCACAAAGTATAACTGAGACTGCTGATATATTTTAAAAGCAAATGGTTGTCACACCGGATATTGACTTAAAATTCAAATTTACATTTTGTTGCTGTTTGCAGTCCTTTATAGCAGATATCCTTTTATGTAGAAACGTTTAATTTCATTATTTTTGAAGGTATCTTTTCTTTGCAGCATTTCTTTACATGTGCCTTAGACTTTTGCACAGTATTGTATATAACTGGTTAACAAACGTCCAGTCTAATTAAGGTTCTCAAGGAGAATGGGATTCTTTGTTCAATCAAACCCACATATCCAACCCCATGTCTTACCTGAGTGAGATTGACAGAAGGCAGTGTCTCACTTCCAGAGATAGGGGTGGGATTCATTTTAGGCATGAGCCCTCCAGGCATAGCTACAGTTACTCCCCCAAGGGCCAGTGGTCTGAGCTGGGAGCCTGTAGTGGATAGGGGCTGCAGGGAAATGGGGCTGTGTGGACCACTGCTGGAGCCAGAAGAAGACCTCCGCCTGATAAACGCTATCTCCACGGTCGGGTCAGGTCTGGGTGGACATCACATACAATCAACTTTAAACACTTTTTATAAAGTATATAGACACAAATATGAGTGTGGACAGTGCAATAATGTCTTACCTGAGCTTCGTTCTGGTTAAAATGCTTTTTGCTTCCTCGTGTGTTACTCCAATTAAGGACTCTTTATTGATTGACACGAGTTGATCTCCTGCTTTTAGTCTTCCATCCTAAAACAAAACAAAAGCAATAATTAATTTTCTTACTCAGAGTGAAGCATTTTCACGTTTTATATCAATCTAATATCTAAGGCAAGTGATGTAGTGTTTCACCCTTTGGCAGTCTCCTCCAGGCATGATCTCCTGGATGAACACCATTGGCCCTTCTGCACGGTTTGCTCCACCTTTAATGACCAAGCCTAGTCCTGTTCCCTTTGCAACACATATCAGCTGAATCATGCAGTCGCTGGGGGAAAAGAGAAAAAAAAGGAACGACAACTGTCGCCAATATAATTACTTACAAGCGGATTCATTTTTCTGACCTGAACTAATCTTTTGCAGGATTTTCCACCTGTACAGGACAAACAGCTGTCATCATTGCAGGAACACAGCTTTTCAAAAACACTCTGTTATTACCTTAGCAGTCTATTTATTGATACCTGGGATCTTACAGTTAAAAAAAATTTAAAAACATAGAACCAAGTAACTCAATAAAATGCAAATGAATTAAAACAGGCGATAATAAGAATGCTAAAATGCTAACCTTATTTTACCTGTAATGATTAAATATTTATGCACGGTTCCACTGTACAGATCTTACCAGCAGACCTGTGGAGTAATTGGGTTTGTGCTACAGTCTTTAGGGCTTGTTGATCTGGATGATGATGATGATGATGCCGTGTCAGTCAGTTTACCTTAAAATGAGAGAATTTTTTTTTTTAACAAATTGGAAAACTGTGCATTTATTGCTTTAAAAAAAAAAAAAAAAAAAAAGCCTTCTATAAACTGATAGGATGTATTTCCACTTGGCAGCACTTGCTCTTTCCTATGGCTGCAGTTGAGTGCACTGCAGGAGGTACACAGGTTTGGCCCAGAGGGATTAAGTGCCTTGTTGAAGGGCACAGTGTCAGAGGTAAAGTGAAGTTCACTCAAATCTGTAGCTGTGCAGTGCGTCAAGCTGTCTACTTAGCACTGTGATTCCAGGTGTAGTTTTATATCTACCATCTAAAGGTGAATGAAGACTCTTTCTAGGTTAAGAACTTTAAAAGCATGTGTACCTGCAAAACTAACATTAGTTTTTGTCAGTTGTTCCAAAAATATTCTGCATACTGTAAGCATAATGAAAATACCTGTAGAGAGAAGAGTAGGAGAAATCCTGCCCGTTCCTGAGCTTGTGTTGCTGTTGGAGCCATATTTCTCCATGAGCTCAGCAAACTCTCTCCTAAGAACATACACATGGTTGATTTTTCATCATTGCTATAGTGCACCTAGGTCATGTCTGGACGGAGCAGCTACATGTTCTGGAGCAAGCACTACTTACAGCACTACTTATGTCAAAACATTTGCACCAGATTGCCTTCAAAGCTAAAGAATGGTGCACGTTCTAATCTGATGTCAAATTGTATTACATAAAATATATTGCAGAAGTTTAAAATAAATTTGGAATTGTAGCAATCATTTTGCAATTTGATCATTGTTAGCCAGTTAAAATAACTGCTTAAAACAAACTGCTTTATTATTATTTGAGAATAGCTCTAATTAATAATATTATTTTCCTAATCATATAAATATAACACTCAAATAAACTGATAAACAGAACAATAATTTTAGCATGAAAAAAAAACTGATTTCTAAACTAAACCGGATGAATGAACGAATGGATGGACGGATGGATGGATGGATGGATGAATAATATATAAAATATACAACACAATATAGTTGTATATGAGTAAAATGATGAAATCACTGACAAAGCAAGCATCCAGTATGAAAAATAGACATTTTAATGATCAGTTGTTCATTAGCAGAACTGTTCATCTTCATAGGGTAGGGATTGTTCATATTCTGCACATTCAATCCAGATGGCATCTGATTGACCGGTGGCCCTAATATGTCAACATTCATCCAGCTCTAGCTGAGTGTGTGCCACACAGAGTCTCAGCGCCCAGCACAATGCTAGCTCAATTAACTCAACTGAACATCAGCAGATTTGGACAGATGTCCTTGATAGCAAATTCTGATTAGTATATAGAAGTAAATCAGAATAGTATCTGACTTCAGCTGTTTGCTCAGGAATATTTCCCCAATAAATGAATCACTTGTAAGAGGGCAGAATGAAAAAAAAAATGCTACAACAGTCTTAATTAAGTGTAAGTCTTTAACGTACTTAATGTATTAAGACTATTTTTAGACTTATAAAAAATCAAGAGGCTGTGTTCTCACCCACTAACCGGATTAATGGAGATGATGCCTTGAAAAACTCACATTTCATGGTCCAGCATCAGCCAATCTTTTTTGTTTTTATATTCATAATTTATCTTAAACTCTACCTAACAGAACTTTGGCTTTAAACCTGAAAAACCAACATTCGTATTTATAACATGGACAAGATGAAGACACCTTGTCAAAAATAAATAAATGAAATAAATCGTAAGAAGCGTGGCTGAAAGATTTTCATATACCTGGACTCGTCATCACGGGCGATCAGAAGAGACATGTGATTCGTGGCCGATGCCATGCGCAGTATCTCCACTGCCCTGACAAAACACAGCACAGGGCTTTCCTTTATCCCCATATATGTACAAAAATATCATTCAACTTCAGGGCATTAAACATATATAATGACTTCATTTATGAGATCACGATATAATATAGTATGAGCAGTGTTTTACAGGGTGTGTCTGAGCAGAGATTCTTTATGCATGATTCTCATATTCATCAATATTGCATTCATCATCTTCATTGCATTAAAATGTGATACCTTTCATTTGTAACGCCTGCTAAATTCATGTTGTTGACATCTAAAATGAGGTCACCTGCTTTAAGTCGTCCTGGCAGAAATAGAATTAAGAAATTAATAATTTGAATGAATGTTAATTAATTATAGATATGCTATGTATGTTAAAGTCCAACATACCGTCCTGTGCAGCAAGACCACCAGGTAACACTCGCTTAATGAAAATCCCAAACTCTTCACCACTCAGCTCTCTGTAACCTCCAATAATCTTCACCCCTGACAGGCAAAAACAAAGGTTTGGAAGTTATAGCACCACTGCAACATATTTTTCTTTTGTAACACCTCTTTGTAATTATTGTTATCACCTATGTAATTACATTAGAAACAATCATAGAACTGGATTCTAATTAATCAAGTAATAAACTGATGGTGAAATAAATGATTAAGCTTTTTTAAGCTTTTTTTTTTTTTTAAGTCCTCACCAAGTCCTTGTCTGCAGTCTAAGAATTCCAGTCTTTGCACAGCACGATTGATGCCATGGGGACCCATGATTGTCCTGAAAAACACCTTTAATATTGTTATCCTCTAATTACTAGAACACTGTGAAACAAAGAGCTGCAAAATGAGTCAAATAGCTAACTTTAAACTTGAAAGGAACGGCAGTGGGTTTTAAATTGCATTTTAAGTTGATTGCTTGGTCATTCAAAATCACTACCTAATCATTATTTGAGGAAAGTTGATCTAGTGTACTTCATAAGTAAATACTGCTCATATTGAAAAAGCTGTACTGTTATCTAGCCTGTTATCTAGGCTGTTGATGGCGGTGCTTTAAAAACTAACATTAAATACAGTGCTTTTAATACTGTTTAATACTTTTGTTTGTTTGTTTGTTTGTTTGTTTGTTTTTACAAGCATTGTAAATAAATAAGAGAATTTTACTAAATGTAAAATTTCAATGTGCTAAATTGGTGTAAGGTAAAATGAAAGTCAGCAAATCATGAAAATTCACCTTGCAGACATGCAAGTTTGGGTAAAGCTGAGGTGGAAATAAATACCAAAGTTAAGATGATATGATCGATGTTTGACCTGGTGTGTTTGAACTCTTCCTCGAGTGAACTGTTCCCTCCTCCAAATACAATGCAAACATTGTAGTTTAATCTCTGCAACAGCACATTTCAATAGAATCAGCACGGGCGACTGGGCTTACTACAACAGATTGTGTCGGCAGGAGATGAAACATTAAAACTGATCACTTAACGGAGCCACATTAGGATATACACTGAGGAGCCATGCTGCGTGCACGTCTAGAATGCATCTAAACAATGAAACCCTGCAAAATTCCATTACCATGAATTTTCATGACAAAATATCTTGTCCTTGTATGTTCTTGCTTATATTGAACAGATTGTGACCGCACTCTGCTTTGAATTATTGTTGGTTTTCGGAGTCAAGCAATGTGTGTGCCTGCTTAAATCCTGCTTTAACTCCATAAACACAGCAAATCCTCTTCACCTACACATGCACTGCTAACCTAACCCTCACAGTCATTCACAGTCAAGCTCACTGCCAGATACTCAACCCAACCAAAGAAGATTAAAATCATATCATGGTGCAGGAGAAATTAGACTCAAAGGCATGCACAGCTTTGCCAGATCTGAAGGCATTCTACATTAAAAAAAAACAAGCACAACCTACCAGTAGAGCAGGGATAGTCCGTCAAAGCGCTCTGCCTCCACTGACTCTGGCAGCAGTGGCATTTCAGGTCCAAAAACAGAGGATGAAATATTATAGAGGCAACCTCATCACCAGGTCGGGGGGATGACAGTTCAAATCAGGACGGTCCAAGATGACCGACACATAGCAATCTAGACAGACAGTTACAGACATGCGCCTACCTATCCACTAATCTCCCCTGATACTCAGCAGTCACATGGTGGGCTTTACCTCTCTCTTCACTGACACTGCTGACAATGTGGCTCTCTCCACAACTGTATCAATGCAGCAGGCTGGGAGAGGTAACAGAGTATGTAAAGGTCAAACACATCTATCAGACCGATAGGCATACATTAAATATAGTAAACGGTCTGAAACTATCACTGCTGGTGGAATTACATTTAGGCTAGAATAACAGAAAAATATGTATACAACTATAAATATGCAGTTCTACATATTTATTACATTTGTTTTTAATAATTATTCAGAAGCAGTCATCCACGAATTGTTTGCAATGATCTATTCAACTATCTTTAATTATATTTTCATATTTATTTCTGCCTTTTTTTTGTTTGTTTATTTGTTTTGGGGTTTTTTTTAATTACTGGTTGTCCTTTAAAAAAAAAAAAGTGCAACTGCAATCAGCATTCAGGACATGGAGCATAGACCAAAACAAGTTCACTAATATCATTTTTTAAAAATCTAAATAAATAGGTGCAGACATGCATACATATTTCTTTATTAATGGTCTGTTTTTAATTGATGTTTCCATTTCTTTATTTTTCTTTGTTTATGTCTGGTATAGGCAGCATAATGATGCAGCAAGTAGTGTTCGCAGCTCCAAGGTCCCTGGTTCAGTCCTGAGCTTGGGTCACTGTCTGTGTGGGGTTCTTTTCTATGCATGTTCTTTCTGTGTCTGTGTGGGTTTACTCCAGGTGATCTTTCTTCCTTCTTTCCAAAAAAACATGTCAGTAGGTGGATTGGTTGTGCGGATTGTCTCCGAATCCACCTGACCAGGATAAAGCGGTTAATGAAGGTGAATGAATAACATTTTTACATATGTATTTCTCTTATATTTACACGTATATGTATATGTATATGATGTAGCTGTGTAGCTAAGCCATATACATTCCAATATCTATCAATAATCTGGTAAAGCTAACTGAAAAGTTTATACATAGGTCACCCAAATGGCTTGCTCATATACAACTAAATTCAACTCTAAACACTCTCGGTAAACATGTGTTTACCGAGAGTGTTTAGTAAACATATGTTTACCAAGAGTGTTTAGAGACGAAATTTAAAACATAAATTTATTATCTGTCCCATATACACGAAGGAGAGATGAACTGCGTAAAGAAGTGCAGTCTCTCTGTCACCCTAACGGCTTAGTCGAATTTATTCTATATCATTTCACTTCGGAACACGAGGTGGCAGTGTGGACGCACATCTTCAAGTGGTTCACTAACTGCCAACAGAACCAGCGAAGAAGACGAAAAAGCAGCCTCTCGGAACTAGTGCTACAGCAGTTTGTTTTCGGGGGAGTCATGACTCAGTGGGACTAACTTGCCTGGTTGCAGGTTGATAGAGGGTTGTGTACAGTGCTGTAATTTGGTTTAGGTAAGAATCTCGTGTTGTATTATATCATTATTATTATTATTATAAATCTGTTAAATTGTTGTTCTACAGTACATCCAGGTTATCTACGTTAACTGAAAGGACAAAGTGGATTAAAATGAACGCGTTAAACAAGCTAGCTATCTAGTTAGCTAGATGTCCTTACACACATTAGTGTTTTAATACAAGGATACTGTATACAGTGTGTGTGTGTGTGTGTGTGTGTGTGTGTGTGTGTGTGTTATATACACACACACGTATATACACACAGACACACACACTTATGTGTGTAAATAAATATATATATATATATATATATATATATATATATATATATATATATATATATATATATACACACACACACACACACACACACACCGTATACAGTTAGTTATTGTGGTGTGTTAATTGGCTTGTTAGACTGGTCACTCGAAATTAAATGAATGGGTTTAATCCAAACCTCAGTAACTCAAAAAAGAGTAGGCCTATAAATAATGCCAGCTTGGATCTAGTGTGTTATCTTGATGGAAAGTTCAGAAGTAGAAAGCTCTGTGGATCTAATAAATAGGCAGTATAATATATTACGCATTTAAGTAATGTTTATGAAATAAATGTATCTTAAGGGGTTTTGTAGAATTTGTTTTACACTTAAAGGAGTCCCTGGTTACAAGCAGTTTGAGAACCCCAGATTTAAATACCACTCGCAGACCTTATTATGATTATGATTAAATTGACCTGAACATAATTCAGCTGTCCAGATATTCACCACTTTGGGTACATAAGGTCCTATCAAAAATAATACTTAATATAACCGCTGTATAAATAGTCAGTAATGCTCCTGACCCATGGATTGACCCCACTTTGCAAATCATGGGTTTAAATAGTGGTACATTATTGCAAAATTACTGTACAGACTTTTATACGGTATAGTCAGTGTCCACTCAGTACCTTAGTACATTTTATGCACATTGGTGTTATTTTGATGATTAGTGATGTATCAAGCTTTCTTTCAGTGAAATGTAATTAGACATACTATCTCTAAATATTCACAATACAGTTTTCTCTTTTTATGATTAGGTTATAACATTAGTCCAATATACTACACACCTGGTGAAACAACTGTCCTGAAGAGGAGTTCCTCTAGATTTTGGAGGGAATGTTACTGTCCTCCGCTCTCCGTGGGTGCTGTGTAAAGCACTATATACACCAAGCATTTTGTAATACCCAGAAATGTGTTAAAATCCTGAATGTCAGAGGACTAGCATCGTCCAGCAGCCAGCTGTTTGTCAGGAGAACTCCTCAGCGCTTTGTCAACCAGACACGAGGAGCTAAAACCCACAGGCAGAAGCAGCAGGAGGAATGGAAGCAAAAAAACAAGACCATCTTGACGTATATTGCAGCCGCTGGGGTTGGAATGATCGGCATGTCCTATGCTGCTGTGCCACTCTACAGACTGTACTGCCAGGTCAGTGCTGGATGTCTTATGGCTTTGATTTGTCAGCCGTTCAGGCTAACATCAAAATAGTCTAACAGGGACTTCTTGTGTAACAAAATTGATTGCACATGGTTTAGTAGTGATCTGTTTTGTACCTCAGGCATCTGGACTGGGAGGCACAGCAACAGCGGGACACAATACAGATTTAGTGGAGACGATGAAGCCGGTGAAGGACCGCATTATTAAAGTCACCTTTAATGCTGATACACACGCCAGCCTCCAGTGGAATTTTCGTCCTCAACAGTCAGAAATCTATGTGCGATGATAAATTATTGCTTATTATTTTGTGTTTTAAATTGTTATTCATACACGCAACATGAATGGCCTGTTTTTCAGTTTTATGGGCTTCTCTACAGTAATATACAGGGTGTCCCATACATACATACATAGGGAAAATTAACACTTTGTAGCTGAATGTAACTTTATTTACAAAAGATCCTGTATGATTGCTATTTCTTTGTAAACACAAACAGAGTCGTCTCTCCCATTCATGATCAACTCGTGTTAACACATCTGATGTTGTGCGTGCAATTACGTGTCCATCACAACCTTTCCCGATCCAGCCGTGAGAATGATTTCAGTACGTTCTTCTTTTGTCAGAAGCGTTCTTAAAGGTGATCTGGAAAAAATAATAATAACCTAAACTACTTATAAAAAATTTTGAAAGACATTTTGCTAAAAAGGGTTATTTTCCCTTATGTATGGAGACTATCGGGACACCCTGTAGATTTGACCGGTCACGTAGAGCTTCCTTTTATTCTAGATTGACTTGAGTCCTTTATTTTTCAGATTGTGCCAGGAGAAACTGCACTGGCATTTTACACAGCCCAGAATCCCACAGATAAACCCATGATAGGAATCTCCACATACAATGTTGTGCCATTTGAAGCTGGGCAATACTTTAACAAGATTCAGGTAATATAGAGCACATACCATAATAATGGTGATACTGTAAATGTTGAAATACTACTTCCAGTCTGTCATTATGTCTGCCTTGTTTTGACTTGGGTTTATTATTTTTTTTATGTTCCGTCTTTCTACCTTAACAGGAAAACTCCACCCCAAAACACATTAAATATATTGAAATAGTGATGATGTGCTTACCGATTCTGATACTAATTTGTTGGTTGATGCTGTATTTTTATTATCCCTGTAATACGTTTTCGGTTGTGTGCCACTCTGACGTAACAGAGGGACATTTGCGTGATGCATTTACAATAACTTTTAATAAGAGAAAAACATTTAATTATCTCACAGTAGAAGAGACAGCATGTTCGATTCAAAGTACCAGAATGCACTGCAGCTATAAAAATAAAAAATAAAAAAAAGAACTTTGCTGTTGCGCAAAGTCACAGCAAAGACTCAGCTCAGCTAGTTAGTGATCCACGATCCACGAGATGACAAGCATGATGGTGTTGACGGTCTTATTAGCATGAAAGTTGACGCTTTGGAATCCGAGCTATTTGAGCAGAGTGTACAGATGAGCAAGTGAGAGAGGTGGACAGACTAATGGACTAAAGTGCTGCTGCAGCGTTCTCTTTAGGCAGAGATGAATCAAGGGCTAAATCCTGCTGGCAGCACTATCAGCAGGTGGTTGAATGGCATTATGGGGTAATTTAGGAAATGTTGAATGATTAAAAAATTCAACTCTGTTGAATTGTTGTACAGCATTGAAGATCATGTTATTTATAAAGATTCATATTCAAGCCTTTTAATAAGAGCCCAGGTTTGTTTTTCTGTCCTCTGCCTGTATGTTTTGTGTTGTTTTCCAATTTCCTCTCCTTATTGCTTACTTTAACTAAACTGAGTGATTTTTGTCCTTATACAGTGCTTCTGCTTTGAAGAACAGAGGTTAAACCCTCATGAAGAGGTGGACATGCCCGTTTTCTTTTACATTGACCCAGAGTTTGATGAAGATCCCAGGATGGCTCGAGTTGACACAATTACACTCTCTTATACCTTTTTTGAAGCCAAAGAAGGACAGACGTTACCACTTCCTGGCTACAGTTAAAAGCTAGGAGCACGTGTTATATTGTTCAGAGACTTTTCTAACATTTCTAATAAATTAGACAGAGAGTGGTATTTATGGAATGATGAGCTGCTAAAGCCTTTTTTTTTTTTTTTTTTTTTTTTTTTTTTTGTCAATATGTTATCTGTGTTCAGACTGACGCTAATGCACCATGACAATTTTATGATGCTCCACTTGAATTGCCACTGCAGTGCTGTACTGTAGGTATGATTTCTACAGTGCAATAAATCACCCGAGTTCTGAAGCTCATGTAAATTCAATGACTTATTTCTGAACACTAGATGGCGAAACGGTTGCAAGTTCGCCATTCGCCGAGAAATATGTCCACAGACTTGCATATACTGTGTAATGCTTTGTACAAGATGTTACAGGCTTGTGTTTGGTTATAATGCGATATGATACGATCAAATATATCTGTCGCGTAAGGACATGCAGAGTCTGATTCGGAAGATTACGCAACTGTAGACATTAGAGACATCTCGCATCCTTACATCACATCACATCAGCAAGCCTGGACTAGATCAAACTAAATTGCGCAATGTGAAAATGTTACATAAATAAATATATCAGAGGAAGGTGCGAGAAAGATACGCCCAGATACAGACCTTTGAGCTATTTACCAGCCTTAAAGTGAGCTTAGTAGATAAGCAACAAGTGTAGATGTGACCTAATTGTTAAATAATTGACTGTAACGCGCAATGACGTCATTTAATTTATAGCTTGTACGCCAAATTCCTGTTGTCTGATTATTGTTGACAGTAGATGGGGAAAATAATTAGTGTCTCATTGCGTAATTGAATATTAAAACAGGAATTTGTAACCTCTTTAAGGTGAGTTCAGTTGGGTTTTTGTTATTGTTGTTGTTGTTGCTGCTATTGACAAAGACATCCTCATATGTCCAAGCCAGCTAAATGTAAATGCCATTAATAGAATGTTGATAACATACATTTTGAAAAATGATTACGTAATCCAGTGGGAAAGCCAGGTTTGCAAGGATTATTAATATTATTATTATTATTATTATTATTATTATTATTATTATTAAATCGAGGGTATACAGTTCATCTACATCCCCATCTGAGTCCTGACTGTCGGTTGGGAATTTGTTAAATGTTTTAGACCACAATAAAAAACGATAACGTCTGGTATTGTGCTCCACGGCTCTACGTCATTCTTCATGCCCCGGAAAACAACAAACCCAACCACGTTGCGCTCGGAGCGGAGAGCGCGCGCTGACCCGGGATCAGTCTGATGGCGCGTTCTCGCGCTTTGGAATGAACGGAGTCAGTGACGTCACCACTGCCCCGGAATCAGCGCTTATCAGGGCTCCAGGTTGTTAACCACGCCCACCCCTTAACCTTAACGCGCAGATATGGATTTTGATGGACACGTTCTATAACTAGTGAAAGAACAGAGTTGCCCTAGCAACTCCACCGAAGAGCCAATCAGGATCGAGTTAGGGACGAGCTTCCTTCCCCCCCGCGCCTCCCCCCCCCAGCTTGTTGAGAGGAGCTACAGTGGAATCCTAGCAGAAGCAGATCAACGTCAATGGAGTGATTCGGCTGGAAAGGCAAAACAAAGCAGATAAAAGAGATATAATAAGTTTTGGGCGCGCATAGTGTAAGGAGGTTATGTAGTGTGTTTTTTTTAGCGCGTGTTCTTTGTATAGAAATATAGTTCACACGACTGTTAAGACTATTAGTGTCTTTATTCCCAGTGAGCGTAACGTAATTCCTCGACAGCATCACTAAGATAAGAACAAGCTGTACTACCTGTGCTGTGTGTGGGAAATAAAGCGAAGTGGCGAGCAAAGATAATCAGCGACAGCTCTGGAGATTGCGCTTGGAGAAAAGCAAGATAGAGTAAGATTGAATAAAAATAAATAAAGGATGCCGCTCCATACTGAGCCATGGGAGTGAGCGCTCGGTGAAGATGAGCCACAGGAGCAGCCCAGCTAAAGCGTACGATTTCCTGTTGAAATTCCTGCTTGTGGGAGACAGTGATGTGGGCAAGGGCGAGATTTTGGCCAGTTTGCAGGACGGGGCTACAGAATCTCCTTATGGATATAACATGGGTGAGTCATTAAAGATAATGTGTAAGATGTCATGTTTTTCCTTTTCCCTTGTCACTAGCCTACTTTGTGTTGTGAGATTTTTTTCTTTGTTTACATCCATGATGGAGAAGTTCATTTCCAGGTACTGTTAAAGCAGTGGTCACCAACCCTGTTCCTGAAGACTGTAGCTCCAACCATAATCGTGCCCACCTGACCAGCTAATCATTGCCTTAAGAAGTTCTTCATCAACTAAAACAAGGTGTGTTAGATTTTGGTTGGAGAGGAAACCTGCAGGAAGGTAGATCTCCAGGAACAGGGTTGGTGATCGTTGTGTTAAAGAGTATGGCAAAAAAAAAAAAAAGCTCCTTAAAAAAGGTTTCCTTAAAAATGTGTACCTTATGCCACAAGTAGGATTATGTTGTGATGGTCCATTCAATATGAAGTAGGTACAAGGTGCTGTAGTTTAAAACAAACACAAGGAAACAGTCCAGAGAGCAATACATGGCTGCTGTTTCTGGAAATATGTTATCTCATCTAAGTTGAAGGTTTTATTCTGCATGTTCTTTGATAGTTTACTCACTGTGCATGCACTTATAGAGTTGAACTCTGGTAACACATGGCCTGCTCTGGAAAAGAACTGCTCCTCTGAGACTAGTGCGTTTCAGTGAAACACCACAGGGAAAATGATGTAAAAGCTGGAAATAGTGGCACCTACTAAACTCTCTGTTCCTAAATAGTGTCTCCTAAGGTGCACAGTTGGAATAGATAAGTGTAGGGATTGTTTATTACAAATATCTTGGCAGCACAATCATCTTCTGACCTTTTTTGTTTGTTCAGTTTTTCCTGACACAACGCCACATGAGCTTATGTTTTGCTACTGTTAAAATGTGACCCATCCACCATCTGGAGCTCTTTTGTAAACATTAGGATTGTTCAGACGTGCCATTGCCTTCTGTCGTGTTGTCAGCGTGACCTATTGCTTTATGAATCATTGCAATCTTTAAAATGCTTAATAATTCTCTTAGTCTTATCAAGGGTCATCTTCAGAATGCACTTTATCAAAGTCCAAGTGTTACTGAACTACTCTGAGACTCATTTACTCATGACCGATTACCCTGCTGATGTGTAGGATGGGGAGATTGATGACAGATTGACTTAGTTTACTTGTGTCAACATTTATTGTGAATCACAGCCTGTTTGTTCCATGGCAAAGAGCACAAAATACATTTTAAAGTTGTTTCAAGTTCATCCCAGGAACACAGTATTATTTTGTAGGTGTTGAATGCAGACAAGGAAACAGACGATTGATTACAGTTACATTTCGGAAGAATTGCTGGCTGGGTTTGCTTTATATGGAACCTTTGGCCAGCAATTACAAATAGACAAGCCCATTGCACTTT
The DNA here is from genome assembly GCA_023630585.1 of Cranoglanis bouderius. Lineage (NCBI taxonomy): Eukaryota > Metazoa > Chordata > Actinopteri > Siluriformes > Cranoglanididae > Cranoglanis > Cranoglanis bouderius. The sequence goes on along the minus strand of CM042562.1, from coordinate 6,771,968 downwards.
GTTATTGACATAGGATATATTGAATCCAAACGGGTCCAAGATTAGATTCCTGGTGGGAGAGTGATACATACATAGAACATTATGCCACCCTCTTCCTCTGTGCCTTGAAATTTCACAGTTGATTCATCTACTGTGCCTCATCTTTGGCATCATTTTTCCTTCTTAGGCCTCCACATGCAGCTGCCAAGATAGTATTATTCTGAAACCAGACTCTCTAAGATATTCAAGATCCAGACATTGAGTATACTAGGACTGTAGCCCTGTGATTTAGTTTAACATATTGGATTTAATATGGGATAGATGATAACCGTGCGGAGCTGCCAGATCGCAGAAAGCTCTTTTCTGTCTGGCACAATTATTATGACTGTCATGACCACTTACATAACTCTGCTTTCCTCTGCACTCAGGCACTAAACAAGATGAACCAAGTGGGAGTGTGAACGCAGCCAAGGTTTGCTGGCAATAAAAGTGTAGAACATACAGATGTTTGTCTAAGCGCTTTTGTGTGACCCTCTTTGGAAGGCTGTGTTCTCAGAATGAGTGTTTATAGAAAGATGCCTTTCTCCATAGCCTGTTCCTCAGTACGTCACCGACAAATGAAGCTTCTCAGCTTTCAACATGCAAAGCTGAGAAAGAAACCTTACAGCTGAAGAGTAGGCCAAACATTTCTCTTCACTGTTTTAAGGTCAGATGGAGAAAACTCTGGCTTGTTTGTGCTACTTGGTTAATAAAACAATCCGTCTCCTCAAAGATGGAGGGAACACAAAGGACGTTTGTGTTGTGGTTTGGTCTGTTTTGTTGTACCAGCGAGTGTGTGCCGGTGATAGCTCTGTGAGTCTGAGCTCTAGAACGTCATCACCTACTACAGATTTCAGCTTCTTACCGCCTCTCTCCAGCTGGTTCTCTGTGTGTCATCCTGTCAGAAAATGTCCAGGCCTTGTTGCTGTGTTGTGTGAAGGAAGAGAAAAGATGTGCGCTGAATAATTGTACAGGGAGATGGAACAAGTTGGTGTGAAAAAAAAATCTGTCGATGAATCAGAGGTTGCCTACACAAACAGGAAGATTGCGTTTTGCAGGCAGACTTTTGGAGGAGAAAAAAATCACATGGGTTAATATTACAAAACTTCTCTACAGCCTGTGATTTTCGAAGGCATTTTGCTACTTGTTTGTTTACTTGCTAATTTGTATTCCAGTATAGAAATAGGCTCTTGCATTAGCTTTATCGTCCCTCACTATAAAACCTAAACCATTAAACCTTGCTGTGTCTGCTGGGGTTCAATTAAGTCCGGTGTAAAATATTTAACAAAAGCAGTGCATGTGAATTTTGTAAGGCGATCATGCACACAAAATCCACTGTTTCAAAAAGGAAGTGCTCAGCCCTTCACTTTATTCTTCTAAAATCTCTTACAATGTGACTCGACTGATTAAGGGAACACATTTATCATGTATCACATCATGTTCTGCTAGAAAGTTTAACAGACTATTGAAAGAAAGCCACTGTGCAACGTTCTGTTTAAGGACATGTTCTGTTTAATGCATATCTTCAGATTCATTCTGGTTTCCACATCCCAGGCTCACATTAATGCCTGCGGAGTTTATGATGGCACCATTTGGAGAGTGATGGATTCATCACCCAGCTTAGATATGCCTCAGAGATAAAAGAGTATATATGCACAGTATTGGCTTTCAGTCTGGCTGTCATCAAGGCATGTAGCTCTTCCCAAGTAGTCCAAGTGATCAGTGTGTGTATGTTTGTGTGTGTGTGTGTTTGTGTTTGGAGCCAACAACCTCACAGATATGACACTAAGCACTCCTAAGGAAGAGGCATCTGAAGCTTTTCCTTTGTTAGGAAAAGTGCTCATTGTGAACAGTGGAACACTGAATGAAATGTGAAGCAATTAATATAGACAAATTTATATTTCCTTATTTTTGCATTTTTATTTATTTTTTTGTCTCTGTTGAGCTTCATTAATAAAAGTTCATTTTAACTCTGAAGTAGATTTCATCTCTGAAGTAGATTTAGTTGTAATGGTTTACATTAAGACTTTTTGAATTAGTTAGCAATGACAAACCTTGAACCTCAAAATGAATAAGCCATAAAAATTGTTAGCCATAGCCAACTAATTAACCACTGTATTAATTGATGTTTGCCTAAACGTTGAACCAAAGAAGCCAAATAATGAATGCCTGCTTGAACCAATATTCATTTCATTCTTGTGTAAAGATAAGTACATATGTAAATATCCAATACACTGCATGTCTAAATACTGCAATGGTGAGTTCCTCTATTTATGCTTGTAGACCAAAGTTATGCTTATCAGTATTTACTTGCATGCTGTCATTTCATTTATGCTAATTTATGTGGACCAGTTTTTGGATATACATGAAATAAAAATGTGTTAACGCATGTGTTTTAGTTAACATTTGAAATAAATTAAGTTTCTTTATTACTTTGTATACATTATTTTTGGTGTGTTAATGTTGGAGTTCATACTTAATAATGTAAAGAATAAAGCACTTCAGTGCATGCTGTTACAGGAAAAGAATCAGTGACAGTGTGATGCTATTACCATCCTGAAGTTGATTATTTTTCAGTAACAGCACATCCCGAAGTGTTTTATTCTTCTATACCACAGCAATTTGCCAACAGTGACATTTTTATTAATTAAACATTGACGTATCATACCCTTTGTCAGTTTACAGTTATTTCAGGTCGCATAACATTCACATGACAAGTTAGTTCCTGTTATCACTTGCACACATTATAGCAGCTATTAACATACATTCCCTCAAGTCATACAAGTCCCTAGCTTTTACCGTAGAAACAAAATGATAACAGAACAAGTGCATTAATATAAACCTGTGATTTGCCTTACAGCCAGAACTGTCAGAGCTATGCTGTGTCTGACTAATTAAATTTGAGAATGGCATATTGTTGTGATATAATGTTAACGTATGCAGTGAATGTTGTTAGTTAAGAAAACCTTAATGTAAAGGTACATTACCCAAATGTTTATGTTTATAATTAAATGCATAGGATACGTGCCATTCAGTTCTGTTGTTTTCTTCTACAGGGATTGACTGCAAAACCACCACCATACTGCTTGATGGGCGTAGAGTCAAACTGCAGCTTTGGTGAGTATATCTACATCAGAATGAGTTTGTCCTCAGTTTATGAAAGAAATTAGAAAGAAGTCAAAGTATCTTATACATGTTTTTAAAAAATGCATGAATAAAACAAAAAACGAGTAACCGTTTTTGGAACAATTAAATAGTTATTTCTGTCATTGCAGTTGTAGTTTCATGAGCAGAATACTCTGCAGTGCTCTGTGGTTCCAGCAATATGAACATATGCCAGACGTCTTGAGTATGAGCCTGAGTATGGAAATTAGACCATTACTGTAGAAAGTTTCTTGTGAATCATTCAGCCAAGCATGCCCACATGTTTTATTTACATTCTTGAATATTTTTATCCCCCTTAAATTATTAATTATATATCCGTGCATGAAGCACTTCAGTGAAGAAAGATTCAGATAATTAATGCACGATCCACAGTGATGAGATGCTTGTAGAGCCATGTAGGTTTAGCTTCTGTTCACCATGCACTAGAAGCCACTTACTTTACAAAGCACAGGACAGAACAAGGAAGCCAGAGAAACATCTGAACTGCTGCCAGCCTGTGTATGTGCTTGTTTTCCATATCACAAGAATACTGGACTGAGAGTGGTGATATTTATTTTGCAGGGACACCTCTGGACAGGGACGTTTCTGCACCATATTCCGCTCGTACTCCAGAGGAGCACAGGTACATTCTCAGATGTGTTTCCCAGAAACTTTCTTACATTTGAAGCAGAGAGAGAGAGGATTTGGGCATTGTATGTTGGAGGAGTTGTTGAAATTCATCCAGAGTTTTAAAAGGCTCCACCCAGAGATCAGCAGTTCCTGTTCAAACTGTGTGGTATGTGGTTAAACAGGGGTGGGTCACTGCTGCTAATGTGACATTTCCCGAGGTCAGGCCCATGCACACGTTATAATCTTGTCCACAATGAGAGGAAGTCGTCCCCTTAAATGACGCCACACTTCATCTGCTATTTTATGCACATGGAATCATTAAACTGGTTTTGTCAGCTCTGTGGGAGCTATTAAAGAAATATTACTGGATCCCTCATTAAAACGTTCATAAAGTAAGTGGGTTTATAATATAACCTTCCACTTTCCTACTGTCATATGGGAGCTTATTTTTTTGGACTGTGAAGGAATAAGACATGATGAAAATAATCAAGAACAGGATAACGATACAGTATTCTGGAGTATTTTATTGCTCTTATACTACAGCAATTTGCCAATGCTTACAATTTCTAATTTATTAATGAATGACGCTTTTTAACTTTTTATAGTTACATTTAATGTTGTGGAACATTTGTGAGTCAACTTAGTCCCTGTTATTGCTTACATTATAACAGCTTTCTTCTGTCTCACTTGAAATCAAAACACACAGCTCGTCATTTTACAAAGAAACCAGAAAGTCCTCTGTCCTGAAGCCTTTCTTCACGCTTATACACGATTATGTTTTCTTTGTTAAAATACACCATATATTTTTTATCGGTTTATTATTATCCTTAGATGATTGTGGAGCGTCTGTTATACAAGTACCTGTGAATCTAGAAAATTAATCTGCATCATCAATCAGTCAGTCATCTTCTGACCAATCAGAATGGAGAACTCAGTATATACTGTATTTATATAATGTCATGTACTATATAATAATGTTTATCTAATGTAATGCAGTGTGTGTTTTTCACAGGGCGTTATCCTTGTCTATGACATTACAAATCGGTGGTCCTTTGATGGAATTGACAGATGGATTAAAGAGATTGATGAGGTAAAACATTCCCATACATTTGCTTTCGTTTGTCTTTCAGAACAAATCAGATATCTGTGCTGTAATATGAATATGAGTATGGGAATGATCACATATGTAGCATGAGGTGCAGAAAACTGTGAAAGACTGCACGTCTCTGTTTGTTTACATGTGGCGAAAATATAATTTTTTTTTTTTTACTTTATTATTTTTATTAATACCCAGCATGCACCAGGAGTCCCTAAGATCCTTGTGGGGAACCGTCTGCACTTGGCCTACAAACGTCAGGTGACGACTGAAAATGCCCAAGCCTTTGCTGAGCGGCTGGGTGTCACCTTTTTCGAAGTCAGCCCTCTGTGTAACTTCAACATCACCGAGTCCTTCACGGAGTTGGCTCGCATAGTTCTAATGCGCCACGGCATGGAAAGACTCTGGAGACCTAACAAAGGTACCAGCACCAAAGTATTTAATTATTCACAGTCTAAAGTATCATGATGACTTAAGGTTTAATTGCATTGCGTGTGAAGTTAGGAATTTAAATAAAAGACAGAAGAAAGGTTGTTGTTGTTTTTTTTGTTTGTTTTTTTTGGGGGGGGAGTTGAGCACATTAAAAAGAAATGTATGTCCACATCCAGAAAATATGTAAAGTGCAGTTTCCTGGAATGCATTTTAAATAAATTTAAACAGGCTTCGATTTAAATCTAATTTAGTCATAAGTAAATGACCTCATAACTTTACACAGCAATTACATATGCAGCCAGAGAATGCTTAGTAAACCAAAAGCATGCAAAACTTCTGCAGCCACTTTGGAGACACCCAGTGGTTAAATTCCAAAGCCATGGCCTGGGATTTATGTAAGGCTGTCTGATCCAACATAAACAGAATGAAATGATTACAGAAGTTAGTTTAGGGTTGGGTTTGTGGATATAAGCCTTAAAGTTTTGTTTTGGCTGTGGTCATGAACAATGAATAAACCTTTTGTTTTTAATCTATCCTAATAACCCAAGCCAGCCTTTGTTTATTTCTCTTAATATTGCAGTTGTCACACTAACAGGTAAGAAAGTTTGTCCCAAGTGACTCCCAAGTGACCGCTTAAAAGAGCAGCAGATGTGTACTTTGCTTATGTCTTTCTGTCTTAAGTTCCTGTTTGATTTAATTGTGTTCTGTCTTAAAATTATTGGAAAAGAGAATAAAATCATGTTCCACACTTTTGACTCATAGTTGCAATAAAACAAACAACAATCCAAGGGGCAGCTTGGAAACCTTTTTATCAAAGATAAAGACAGTTTTGGCATCCATATCATATTATTTGCTCTTAACAAAAGTCTTAAGGCTGATTGTTATTTGAAACTACATAGAATGGTATGTAGAACTGAGGTGGAGGCTGATTTATTTGTAACCCAGACTGCAGATTCATGCAGCTAGTGACAGTGACATCAGGTGATTACACTGAGTCAAACACCCCCAAGATTTCATGTGCGCTGGTGCTGACATTTTTCAGCCCATGTCGCTGACACATCCATAACGTCATCAGCAATGATTGAGAAAGTTCATGTGAAATACAATCATGGGTACAATGAACTGAGCATTGTTCAGTCAAAGTATAAATACCCAAAAAAGACAGATGTTTAGTATCTTTTGGTTTGAATGAATGGGTTACAGCTTTTCTGTTTACCACACCTGCTATTTTGAGGAAAATGGCATGAAACCAGTAGAGCAATACCATCCATTTTCCATACTGCTTATCCTACACAGGGTCTCAGGGGAGCCTATCCCAGGGAACTCAGGGCTCAAGGCGGGGGACACGCTGGACGGAGTGCCAACCCATCACAGGGCACAATCGCACATCCATTCTTCCATTCATACACTACGGGCAAGTTTCTATAATGCATGTCTTTGGAGTGGGGGAGGAAACCCCCAAAGAGAACATGCAAACTTTGCGCACACATGCAACATGCAAACTTTGAACCCCCAACCTCAGAGTTGTGAGGCAAACGTGCTAACCACTAAGCCACCATGCCCACCAGTAGAGCAATACACACTTTAAAAAAAAATTGAATAACGAATGCAGCCGTCTATCTGCCTTTATGTGTGTGTGTGTGTGTTTGATATTTTTCCCCAGACCATTCTTATTGTGCCATCAGTGATACTTTGTTATATAATGCATTACTCAACCCTAATAGCTTCATTGCCATTGATGGATATTAGATTTTAACCTCCCTTCTAATATCACCTCTAGCTGTCACTGAGCTCCTAATACAGAAGTATTGTTTTGTTTGCAGGCAGACAAGTAGTTTCTCTTTGAAGACACTGATACTCAACAGACACTGATAAATGCAGGGAGTGTATCATTAGATCGTGTCTCTCTCTCTCTCTGTGTGTGCAGTGTTGAGTCTGCAGGATCTGTGCTGCCGATCCATCGTCTCCTGCACCCCTGTGCACCTGGTGGACAAACTCCCGCTTCCTGTTGCCTTAAAGAGCCACCTGAAGTCCTTCTCCATGGCCAACGGCCTCAACGCCCGCATGATGCACGGACGCTCCTACTCCGTCATAGCCAGCAGCGGCGCGAAGAGGAATGGAACGAAGAAATCCAAACTCATCTACCCGCCCCTGAGCCCATCACAGAGCTGTACGAGGACCACGTGCAAGATATCGTAGTATAATGACACAGTCTGCATTCACAACATCGACACACAGTTACAGTTCACAGCTCGAAGTCAACAGGGTTTCACTGACGTGAAAGATGCTTCCCAGTGGCTAACAGTGTCTATAATCTTTTCATCAGATACTTGGGATGTGTGCTTCATGCTATATCTGAATGTGATTGCTCAAAGAGATTGAACAGACCTATGAAAAGGGATTAATGTCGAGCCATTACATCACCATATTCTTCATATATGTACAGAATATTTCATCCTGTTTGTAATTGATGGGATAAAAACATATTGGCACTGCAGTTTAGCTCTGAGGGCATAAGCGATTTTCCTGAACGAAGACTAATCACGATGGCAGTGAAAGCAGTCCTGTTTTTAAATCTCTCTTTTTACAGTGGACCTAGTTAATAATACCAGCTTGTTTTCTTACTCTTATTCTAATGCTCTTCAGGGTACATGCATTGAAAGAACGTCAGTGTTGAGAAATGCACCTCTTTGTATTGTGTATTTAAGTCATGTTGTTTGATACAATGTTGTTATTATTCTTAATTATTGTAATGCACATGAACAGTGACCAGTATTGTAATATTTTCTATGGAGTGACACCAAAGACATGGGTGACTGAAGAAGCTTATCAGTGCTAACACGTTTTGTTACCAATTCAACACTAATATTTCAAATACACTGCAGATCAACAGCAATTCCTAACTAGCTATCAGGTTTCTTCTTTTTAATAAAAGTGTGTTACCAACCAGATTTCATCTGTTTGAAATATTTTCATGCATTAATCAAATTATCACTATAGTCAGGGTCAAGAACGTACAGTACAGTTGATTGAAAAGTTTGCACACCCCTTGCGTGAAATGATGAAACTGACAAGATATTTAACGTTATTTTTACAGATGGGATTTCATCACAAGTAACACAAAGATATGTTAACAGTGAAATTCAGTGAGTTAAGGGGTCAGATCATGTACTCCAGCAGGTACTGAATATTGATTTTCAAGCCCAAATAAGCTGAGAATTTAGCATTTTTTGAAAAATCTCAGTAAACAAATGCACTGCCGATTATGATCTATAATTTAGAATGTGAGGCACATTTTGTCTACTAAAGTGCCATTCTTTGCCATAATATAGCTAGTTTAAAAAACACTGCCACTTACTGATTATTGTTACTGCCACCTGCAAAGGTTTATATCATTATGCCAAGGCATAAATTCACATGAATTTTTGTTTTGCAAAATATAACGGTACTTCTCAAGACAAATCTTAAATATTAAATGTATAACTTGCATTGGTTCTGGTTATAGGAACTCTACACAATAAATGTTATAGTAACTGTAAATATAAATGTAGAAAAATTAAACTGCTAAATATTATTCTGTTACTGTAGAACAACATACAGTAACAGTTAGAAAGCTGCACCCTATTTAATTTTCTAAAAACCCTGCAGCGCTGACTAGAAGATCCATGAGTCTTGAGTCTTGTGGAGTGTTTGTTGTGCTCTCTTTGGGATGCAGCTATTTCAGCACATCTCAGCCCTACAGAGCAGCTTATTAAGATGTAAAAGTACAGCACATCCCTCAGATTTCCTGAAATAAACTCATTACTCATAACATTACATTTGATGTCAACACCATGACCTTGATTTCATAACATGCCCAGATCACATAAGCTGCTGATAATTGCTCCAGATATACTGTATGCAGACTATTATTTCTTTAAATACAGTGCAAGAAAATATGGGGGAAATTTTTATTTTTTATTTTTTTTGCATCTTAAATTCTGTCATTTCTCACAGTTTAATAATAGAAGGCAGGACTGAGAAGCTCTGTTCTTGGTGGGGCATGGCTAATAAAAAAGGAAAACAGAAGTCTTCAATGAAAAAAAAAAACTAGCAAGGTCTATTGCTTGGTAATGTTGCAAAACACATTTTAATGATCTTTTCGTATATCATATTTGTTGAAACCTGGTATTGTTTATTCACTGGCAGTTTACAGAAATCATGTGATATACTGTACAGCAAACAAATTGTTTACTATCTTATATACAATAACTTCTTATGTAGTTACAGTATTTCTGTAAAAGATGTTCAATCTCTTACCAGATCATAGCTTTGAGCTGAAGAGCCAGCAGATGGCATGCTTGTCACATTACTGTGCTGTGTGTTAAGAGAATGACTTGAATTTTGTTGGCGCTTCAAGAAGACATCTAAAATATGTTATGAAAGAGTGCCAGTCACTTCTGGCTAATGCACTGAGAAACACCAAATTTGCACGTAAATCAGGGTTAATGTAGACGCACCTTAATAATGTGGGGTCCTTGAAAATAATACAGTCTTTGGGGTTTTAATGCTAAATGACACATAAAATACATCTAGGAACAGAATTGTGAGCATCCACAAGATGTAGCTTTAAATAAATAAATAAATAAATAAAAATGTGACAGGAAATTAAATGAAAAGATTAAACTCACAGGCTCTGAAACAACTGAAGGGCAGGAATATAGAAGTATTTACAGATTTATGATTCGGAAACACTTAAATACACCTTGACAAATTAATGATAAGGACATAACCATTTTAAAGCTTTAATGCTTAACCAAAACATCTAAAACACAAGCAAAAGTGGTTAGGTATCAATGTTAATGCTCTTATACAATCCTGAATGCTACAGATTTCAGGATTATATAAGAGATTGTATCAGATTTCAACTTCAAATGAGAACGTTGGTCTTGTTTTAAGGGGCCACGAGAATGAGAAACTCCTTATGCATTGGTTACTTGGCCTTCAAATAGATTTGGTTTATAGAAATTAACAGTTTCTCCTGCAGATGTCCAGACATCTTGATACCCACACTGGGCTCATTGCAAACTGGTGTTTTTAGACTTTCACCACAGGCAATGTTGTTCAAATGGTGCTATTAAGTCAATATATTTTGATCACTTTGTCTTGTCCTAACCCTCATCCCTCCAAGTGTGGGGAACAGAAGCTACAGACAGACAGTCTGCAGGTGTGTCTGTGCATACAGAGCCAAAACTCATCAGCCTAGCAGACTGCCATCTGGCCAGGAGGGGAAAAAAAGCTTTCTGAGGGGGCCACCTCGGGCTTTATGATCATTAAACTTGTCCAGTTGTCAATTTTTGGTCATTTTGATCCAAATAACTGCTCTGCCCTTGTCAGAGAGAGAGAATGCGCTGTGCATTATTTGTCTCTTCTTGCCAGATTCTTTTTCACTCTCACCCCAGTTTAACAGAACTGCCAAACTATGTTAAGATAATTATTATGGAAACTAGATTACAAAATGGGAGTGTACGCTTCCTGCAAACATATTCTGAAATAGCTATCGTACCTTATAAATCATAAGCAGGAAAGGGCGCGAAGGGCTCCTGTCAAATCACTGCTCAAACAAAGGTTGGCAAAGAGAAAAAAAAAAAACATTATTAATTAATAACTACTAATAATCTAGTCAAAGATGTTTTGCTTTGAGCCATAATATGGGGCAAGAATTTGTAATGGGTAATGCTCTCCCCAAATAGCCCCACACAGGATGTTCATTGTCTCAAAAATAATTATTTTTCCTGTTTATCTCTAATGTCTAGTGTAGACCTTACACACACACACACACACACACACACACACACACACACACACACACACACACACACACACACACACACACACACACACACACACACACACACACACACACTCATACATTTTCCTACTGTGCTTCTGAACTATACACTGAAAATAATGAGCTGCTGTGCTGGGTCCCGACTCTTGGTAGAGAATAAACGGTTGTTGTCTCGTTGCTCTTTCAAGCGGTCAGACAGCCTTGCCTGTCCTCACTTTGTCACAGTTCCGTGTCAAGTGTACAATCACATCAGCTACTGTACATAATTTTATTGAAAATCTTCCAAAGATTCCAAAAATCTTCTTCTGACGCCAAAGAACTTAAGCAGGCAAGTGAATACTTAGACTCAGCTTTCCACTACACTCTAAATAATGTAGCCCCACATACATGAAAAATAATAAGACATTAAAAAAAAAATAGCCCTATGGTATAACGATTATATCTGCACATTAAAACAGACCTCTCAAATGTTAGACCGTAAATGGCATCAAACCAAATTGGTAGTATTAACTAACTGCATGGAAGGAGAGCCTTCTTAGCTATAGAAAGGCTTTAATTCTGCTAGATTAGCACCTCTCCACCCTAATAGAAGATAACAAAAATGACTTTATGAATTTTATCAATGACAAAATTTTAAATATTGGACCAAAATTCAGAGTATTCATTTAAAGGCAGACAGTTTGATAACTAACTATGTAGAAAACAATATAACCACATCATCTTTTACTGCCATCCGACAGGCTGAACTTACTTCACTAATTTCCTTGTCTCTATTAAAAATCCGCTATTTGACTATAAGCCATTATCAAACCTCATCTTTATCTCCAACATCATAGAAATTGCTTTTATTATTTCATGCATAGGAATAATATTTATGAAATTTCTTTGTCCGGATTTAGGCCTCATCACAGTACTGAGACAGCACTGGTTGAAGTAGTAAATGACCTACTTCTGGCCTCAGAGCAAGGTTGTGTTTCCATGCATGTGTGACTTGGTCTTAGTGCAGTTTTGATACCATAGATCATAATATTCTTCTAGATAGATTAGAAAATATTGTTGTAGTTTAGGGAGTGGCTCTCTCCTGGCTCAGGTCTTCAGGTCCACTACTATGCTGATGATGCTTGGCTATAAGGGGCAGAGATTAAAAATACGTAGCTGATACACAATTTTTTTTTTATTAGAATAAACCTTGTTGCTGATACTTTGTCAGGTGTTAAACTTGCCTAAAATATGCATATTAATATGTTATATTTAGTGAGACTTTATGTATGGAAATTGTTATCATGCTTTTCTTGAGTAAATTTCACTCCAATATTTTTTCCAGTGTACACACGCTCAAGACATTATTTTTATATAGATTATCCATTCATAGTTCTGGTGATGTACTAGAGTCAATTAAGTATTACTGTGAAGTTCCCTGTTTGCTCCACTATCAAAAGTCAGCAGATGGAGCAGTGGAGAAACACATTCAGTACAGATGTATCATAGTGGAGGATCAAGAGAAATACTGGAAGTATTTTTGGAACCTAAATGTGTCATGTAGAAAGTGTGGCAAAATCTGTGCACAGACTGAGCTGTGAACGGCCCCATGTTTAGTGAGGAGAGGATTCACACCTTCACTAATCCCTTTCCTTTCCAAATACTCTGCTTCAGAATTAAGCTTTCAAGCCATTTTGCTCATAATATTGGGAAGATTTTAAAATAAATTTTGTGCCTGAACATAGAATAAGGAACACAAAGTAACATTTGTGAAAGTACTTGGCTAAATCAGGTGTGAATTTCCAACATTTGATAGGAAAGATCAATCAGCCTTAGAAATAAATAGATGTATGTGAAAGGAAGCTTTTAATCCATTTCTGGGTTTAATGCAGCTATTGCCAGGGATTAGAGGCAGTAAGTGTGGGACGGTGACGGTCCTGCTCAGAAGAGTGAGAAAAATGGTGACAGTTGTCTGCAGTCACGGAGTCATCACCCAACGTAACTGTATTAAAGAGCCATGAAGGGATCATAATTCTCTTTTTTGGTTTAGGATCTATAGATGGCAGCAAGAAGATGTTATTGGAAACAAAGATTGAGTTTTCCCCCTAGTTAGCATGATGTTCCTTTATTTATTAATTCATGGTCAGGGTTGTGTTGGATCCAGAGCCTATACTAGGAGCAATGGGTGCAAGGCAGTGTGGCATGGGTGACCATGCCAGTCCATTGCAGAACACCATCCATATACACATTCACACACTCATTCACACCTAGGGCAATATAGCTTAGCCAATCCACCTACTAGCATGTTTCTGGTGGTGGGAGGAAACCAGAGAACCTGTAAGAAACCAACAAAGACACAGAGTAAACATGGGAAACTCCATACAGACAGTAACCTGAGCTCAGGACCTTGGATGTTTGAAGTGACAATGCTCCACACTGCACCACCATTAAATCCAAAAAACATTCATTTATATGGTCAGTTTAACTGTAGCCAATTTACTAAGTTTTAGAGACTGACATGATACTTCCTAGTGTTTCAAAATGACTCATTTAGTATGCAACACATTTAAATTGATCACATAGAATGGACCTTATAAACTTTTGTTTTTTCAAAGGAAAACCACTAACAAATGTTTAATTAACTCAAAAACTTTGCTAAGCTTTATATTGCCTAATATATTCAAGTCTCCAAATGAGCATTTGCAATCTTTCATGGCTCCCATAGATTGAAACAGCAGTCTTCCAGATGTTACTCCTGGAAAATTGGCAGCAGGATTAACCCTAATTAATTTAATTTTTCTAGTGTTCTTCCTCAACAAAGCCTTCCTAATAATAGCTACCTGTTTCAGCAGCAAAATAGCTATCACAATGCACAGCAGTATTTGTATATTTCCAGACTATTTCTATTTTTTCCTCTCTCGCAGTCCATCTGATGCACTGAGTCAGGCAGCTGTTGCCTGGGGTGTGCTGCACTTTACTGCTGAGAGACCTGACAGACTGACAGACTTTACCTTAGCCATGTGAGAATACTAGACCACACCAGGACTTCTTCCAAAGGCTTTTCCATGTGACTTGAAGTGCACTTGAAGGACCTAGGGCTTACATAATAGTGCCATTGCATCTGGCCGTGCATAATACCTGTTCCTGTAACATTACAATGTGTATTACTGTTATTATGAGTTACTTATAACATTACAATATAATACTTTGTATAGAATGCAAGTTGAATGTATTTAATTCTGAATAAGCAAGGGTGCTTGGTTTTCTACTGATTTCATACAAAATTGTAAGAAAACGTTTGAATGCTAGCCCTAAACTTAATTTTCATAAACTTTCACATGGATTGAGGGATGCGAATTGTACAAATTGGCAAATGTGAGATCAAACTGATTTGATCACTACAAAAACAAGACATTTATTATAGCAACATGACCATTGTTCCCAAAGATAGGCGCCAGATCCACTGCAACCCTAACCAGCATGAAGTGGATACTGAAGATGAATGAATGAATGAATTTATGTATTTATTATAGCGCAAAGCAAGGGGTAGCAATGTTATGTGTAAGTTGGACTGCACTTAATTAGTCATGCTATATGGAAATGGTCACCATCTATATTCCAGAAACACAGAATAGCAGCTAAATTCTATCATTATCATTATTGATAGCCCACTGTTATCCTTTCAGTTTGACACAGGGTTGTGGGGAGCCTAGATCCTATCCCAGGGAACTTGGGGCACAAGGCAGGGGACACCCTGGACAGGGTGCCAACCCATCACACACTCACACACCATGGACAATTTAGAGATGCCAATCAGCCTACAACACACATCTTTGGACTGGAGGAGGAAACCGGAGTACCCGGAGGAAACCCCCAAAGCACAAGGAGAACATGCAAACCCTGTCCACACAGGGCGGAGGTGGGAATCGAACCCCCAACCCTGGAGGTGTGAGGCAAGTGTGCTAACCACTGGTTTGTAGCTTTGTATTGTAATGCATGTTCAAAGCAGTGAGCTCCTGCACTTGTCAGCATGTCATCACCTGGTCTGTTCAAAAATAACTCAACTGTATTTTTAGGTTTCATTACAAGATGTGCGGTGAACAAGGCACTACAGACAATTTACACACTTTCCTTTGAAGGCAGGATAGAAAATGGAAGAGGGGAAGAGGGCTGTTAAAATTAGAAAAAAGAATGAGAAGCACATGACTATTGTGAAAAACTAACAGTACTAATAGTAATATGACCGTATCTATGTTTTTTTTCCCCCTCAGCTGTAAAGGAGGTGTAAAAGATATAAAAGCATTAATCATATTTATTTTTACACGTCATTATAGACAGGCTAAAAAAGCTTCATCACATATGATATTTTCTTACTTTCACAAACACAGATTTATACTGGGCAAACAGAATGACACGATTTAACTCGCTAAATTTTATATGTCGATTTTTGCAATGGCCAGACAGTGTCTACAAATTTTGAAGGTAGAGTTTGTAGTATGTCTGAAGAAAACAAACTGTTAGGTGGAACCAGCAAGGTCAGAAAGGTGTGTGTGTGTGTGTGTGTGTGTGTGTGTGTGTGTGTGTGTGTGTGTGTGTGTGTGTGTGTGTGTGTGTGTGTGTGTGTGTGTGTGTGTGTGTGTGTGTGTGTTTTGGTGAGTGGGTGGGTGAGTAGGTGGTGCAGGTGGTAAAAAGGGATTATGGAGAAAATCCACAAAATGGAAGACCTGAGACAAACCTTTGTACTCGTCACAAAAAAAGGAAAGAAAGGAGGAAAGGATAGGGGCTAAAATTCCAAAACTTCATAAGCCAGAGAATTATAAAGGGGGAAAAAATAGCAATGCATGTAAAAAAAAAAAAAAAAAAATCAGATAATTGGGAAAGCTCCATTAATGAGTATAAGAGTATAGAATCAGTGATGGGGAGGGACTCGGGTAGTGAGAGAGACAGAGAGAGGGGGGAGGAGAGTGTGTGATAGTGAGGAGGGAGCATGGGAGGGAGAAGAGGAGGATAAATCCGTACAGCAAGATTATCAGGGCTCAGAAGCTGCCGTGGTTACATCGCCTGGAGAGCAGCAAGTGTCTGAACATCCCTGACATGCCACAGAAGCACAGAACCACAGAACCTGGACACGGACCGAAAACTCCACAACCTACTCCTTTATTCACGGATTTCCATCATCACTGTCTTACTGGTTCTGAACTGAGAAACTGGAGCCACAGCTTTAGGAAAGTAACAGCTAAATGACTGAATCTATCACTGTGTGACTTAACTAACTTTCTGGATTTTGGACCACATCACATCCTCAGTGAAAAGGGTGGAAACTGTGGCAATAACACTTCACGAAGATGAACTACATCTGCATGGACTTTTGCTTCAATTATCAGAAAAGACAGCAGCAGCTGGAATAGAAGAGGTCAGACATCACACCATCTCTTTCACTGTCACCATCTTTTTAAATTATCACCAGTTTTATTGTTGTTGTTGTTGTTGTTGTTGCTGTTTAAAGTCACCTTGTCCTTTAGCATTATTTTCCCTCAAGGCTGGAGAAGTAGACTGGTGACAGAGAAGAAAATAGTGGATAATTTAGGATGAAGGGTTAGTCTGGAGTAAACATTCTCACATTCAATGTGCAAGTTAACACTTTTTTTTCCCCTTAAGAATACACAAGATCACTTAAAACCTGAAGACATAGTGGTAAATATGGCAATTTACTGCACACAATTCACACAAATCAAGACACTAAAATCTGACCACGGGCAAATAAAACTTTCTTTATAAATATTTTTATTCTTCCTCTCAGACACATTCACACACAGTCCTGGCAGGGAATCTCCATTCTCAACTCGGTTCACCTCGCCACCTGCACTCACACCTATTCCTAGTCAGAAGTCACAACTGCAATCCTCCAGATACCTCTCGCTGCCATCACGAGGCAGTGAAGCTGCCAGCATCTGCCTTTCTCCTTCTTTTGGGACACTTGTCTCTGTCCTAAACTCCTCCTTTCCTTTTTTGTCCTCACCAGACACAACTTTTGTTTTCATGCCAAGGATCTCTGCCCCTGCAAGGTCTTCTGCTGGTACACCAGTGAACTCACTAAGTGCTAGAAGAGAAAGAGAGTGACAGAGAGAGAGAGGTGGATCAGAGGCGAGGGACAAAAAAGGAAGGGAGGAAAAGAAGGGAACCCTAGACACCTGCAGTGAAAGTGTGTACGGCTCGAGGTCAAGCTCGGATGCATCCAGCTGGTGCAGGTAAGCAAACTCCCTCCTTCTGTATATGTACCTTTTCTGCATCTGAGTCATGGATATTAACTCAGATCTCTATTTTGGATGCAGCGGCTGATGCTCCAGAGTCGCTGCTATACCTGCTGCTTGCACAGAGAGACAGTTTTTGCATTTCAAAGATGTTGTCTGTGGAGGGGGACTTATAGTGTGGTAACAGGTGTGCTGCTCGCTGTCAGCTTGTAGTAATAGTATTCCTAGAAAGAGGGAAATGCAATGCAGGCAGCAGAGTTGTTATAAATAGAGTGACACACACCCAGGCTTGTAATGTAATCAGCAATAACGTCTATTTATAAATTTGATATCCAGTATTTAATTTATAAAAATGTTAATGCCAACACACTGTATAGGTCCAGTATATTTATAGGTATTTCAGTGCAAGCAAAATTTTCATCTATAAAGCATGTATCCTTAACAAAACTATATGGTATGACTATACGTATATCTTTAACTGGAGCAAATACTTGACTAAAGATTAGTTACAGGTAAACTGTCTCATGTTAAGGGATGCGTTTAGGCAGGAGAGGAGAGGTAAATATGGAAAAGGCAGGCACAAATTTTAGTGTGTTTATTTAGAGGAATTATTCCTATTAATATAAGGACTTGCTATAGATATAACTCAACTAAAGATATGATAATATTCCCATTCATTGCAAATAAACAGTCTACTACTTCAAATCAGACAAGGTCACAGTGGAGAAAGCTGCATGGTTTATGAATTTGCTAAAGCGATTAGGATTTACAATATTCATAAGGGAAATCTGATAGCTTGACAAATACATTTGACTACATATAGTTTATGTAATAGCTTTTGAATCTATCTGTATCTGTATGCAATTGTGCATGAGTGTGTCCTCTGATGCCTGTGTGTAACCTTGAAGAATGTATTGTGTGTGCATCACTGCCCATACCTACATTGTGGTTTATATGGACCACATGTATCTGTTTAAACTAATCTAACATAAAATCTATATAAATTATAAACAGATTTTCTTTTATTATAAATGCAGCTAGGGAGAATGATGGCTTAGTGGTTAGCACGTTTGTCTTGCACCTCCAGGGTTGGGGGTTGGATTCCCACCTTCACCCTGTGTGCGCAGAGTTTCTCCCTGTGCCTTGGGGGTTTCCTCTAGGTACTCCAGGTTTCCTCCCCCAGTCCAAAGACATGTGTTGTAGGCTGATTGCCATCTCTAAATTGACTGTAGTGTGTGAATGGGTGTGCGATTGTGCTCTGCGATGGGTTGGCACCCCTCCAGGATGTCCCCTGCCTTGTGCCCCAAATCCCCTGGGATAGGCTCCAGGCTCCCCACAACCCTGTGTAGGATAAGCGGTACAGAAAATAGATGGATATATGCAGCTGTAAAAGTAGCTACAAGCACCAAATCTCCAACATTTCCTATCTTTTTCTTAAGGTTTGGCTCATGTAAATAATTACTAATGTGCACTTATAAGACCATGCTGTACACTTGAGAGGAAGAAATTGTGTCAACATTTTATAATTTAATTTGTATGCAGATGTGTTTGTAGGGTGTCTAATGCATCAGTTAACGTCTGCTTATGTCCACACTGCCAAGCAGGTAATAAATGATGATAACTCCATTACTAACGCTGAAACCCATCTTGTCTATTCCAGTTAGATAGGAATGTAATTACTATCATGTCAGGTTTATGGCTTTTTGAAGCAGACTTAACGAGCTGCTTTCATATGCTCATTTCAGTGTTGTGCAGGTGAGTAGTAGTGTGCTGGGATGTTGATAGCGATCAGAATACAACTGTGGCATGGATTTTTTTTTTTTAAACTGTGCAGTATACTGTATGAACATTCAATAATCAGAGTTGATGATGTGTGAATATCCAGAATGTTTTATGATAAATGTAAATCATACTCTTAATTACAACACACATACTGAGTTAGTATACTCTATAAAGAGGACAGAGTGAGTGGCTAAAGAGGACAGAAACACCTGGACATTTATGTTCTACATGTCCTCTGTGACCGTGACATTAAAGGAGTATTATCTCAGTCCTTCTAGCTTTGGGTGTGATTGCAACCCAACAGCATGCAAGACATCTCATATCCCATGCCTAGCAGGCAAATTTTAGGCAGTAACATAAAACCACATCACCATCCAATATGGATAAGTGTAGCTTAAATGAAAACCTGCCAAACACACTATATTGTTGTGTGTTACTATAAGTCATATACTCAGGGGAGGTCATTAAAGAACTATTATTATCCCTATTGCAAATGCATCCATCAAACTGTGATGCAGAATGAAAAGAGAGGCTAAATTGATTGAGAAATATGTTGCTGATAGACCAAGAGAGATGCTAATATGGTGATACTATAGCATGTCATCTCCCTCAGCTTCACTTATCTAACTCCATATAGACAGAGGACCTGAGAGACCATTATGGATTTATTACCACACTGTACAGTCTATCCTTATTGAGGCCCAAACACTAATGCTGTGTACCTTGTAATTTGTTTTGGCTAATTTTGCTTATCAGCACTTGATAACTATGGAAACTGATCAATGTCTTCAAACATGAGGAAGTTTGGGAATAGAGTACAACCAAACCATCCTCATAGGTTGATCTTATGTGGATTTATACACAAAGTAGTTGGAAGAAAAGATGGTGTTCTCACATGAGGACAGAAGAGTCTCTTGAGGCTATTAAAGTCACTCTCCACTTTGTGCTCCATCTAGTCAGTATCTATATAACCTATTGCTCCTCAAGGAATTTTCAGTGCACCTGGACTCAGAGGTGACACTGATGATAAGTTAGTCTTTGTAAGTTTACAGACATGTTAGAATCAACAGCAGGGCTTTTACTTGCTAAAAATACCCAAGGTGTAAAATTACACAGAAGAAAAAATACAAGCAGCAATTATTTTCTGTTGTGATGAGGGGCTGTGATTTATGTGGGCCTGTTTTTTTATTGACCCATCAAACCCACGCCCATAGCTTCAGTTGGTGATGTCTTGATAAAGAGTTATGGTAGTTTGATGAATAATGATGGTCTCATTATTTATACATTCATGCACCTATGTGAAGGTGTTTGGAGCAATGTTATGGAATCAGATTCCATGAGGGCAGCTGATCTTGTGTCATAAATGTGTTATTACCAGTGATTTTTTTATTTTTTTTTGTATTGGGATTATAATATGTGATGGATCATGTTGCTGAATTGCACTGTACATGTACATGTAAGTTAAGTTCTCACGTATGACAGCAGCATTGTACTGGATCGCTTTCTCCTACAGCTTCAAACATCTGTGGTGCTAATGTGGTAGTCAGAAAGAAAGGGAGAAGCTCAATTGCAGAGTAAAAAAGTGAAAATATATTTATGCTCTGTAGCACAGCCATGTTGAAGTGCTGAAAGTCTGTATGTATATATAATTTCTAGCTTTCATTCTGAGTAAATATAGATGTAACAAAGACATGTGCAATGATTAATTCAGGTGAGCATGTTTAAGTAGGTTCAATAGGTTCAATCTATGATCCAGGGGTATAAACAAGAAACAAGGCATGAGTTACTTATATATGACTAATATAGATATACAAAAGGCAGAACTGAGAAAACAGGCATTTCTTTAGTTAGTAACTAAAGAAGCAAACACTTTAAATAAGACGTAGAATCTCATTTACAAGCCTTCACAATGAAGGGCTGGTTTAACGCAGATTATAAACACTAAGTAAATAAGAAACTGGTAAATTAAATAGACAGTGTGATTAGTAAACAAGTTAGGTGGCTTTGTATCACCTAAAAGAGGTTCCCTTTTGATTCCTCTCTAGGTTTCTTTCGCACATTGTTTCCGGGAGATTTTCCTGCTGGTGTTGCTTCTGGCTTGCTTACAGAGATATAAATCTAAATCCATATTTATGTAAAGCTTCTTATCAATAGACAATATCTATTGTTAAAACTATATACAATAAAAATGTAATTGAACTGAACTACACTGTAGTCTTAAGTGTTTCAAAATGATTGTTCTACATTTTCTACAATTTTGTTGTTTTTGTATCCTACTGCCACACTGATGCCAGACATGCGGGGATGCATTCTGTAAAGAAAAGATTTAATAAAAAATAAATGAATGAACTTGTTTTATGTTCTTTAATTAGTATCTTATGATGGTCATGTTTCATCAAGGGAACAAATGCACTAGCTGTGATGTTCATTTCGCTGATCAAACACATCAAAGTGCTTGAAAAAGGATCAGAGGAGTTTAAATGATGGACATGAGAAGATCTCCAGCACGTTTAACATGCTGAAATGTGAATATAATGTGAATATATTAACACCATTCACAGCTTATGTGTTATCGGCTGCCATCAAAGCAGGGCTGCAGGTGTTTCAATGTTTTACTCTGGGAAACCACAAAAATAAAAAATAAACAAAAATAAATAAATTAATTGTACATTGAGTAACAAGTAATCAGCTACACCATCTACACTTCATTTCTAACCAGAGCTACTTACTGCAAAAACTGATATCTTAGTAAATGAATATAGTCAAATCTATGAAGTATTTGCTATTATACGATTACAATATACCTAATATATGCTTCTTAAGCCTATTAGCTAATTTTAAGCTTGAAATAATCTTCTGAAATAGTTCTATTGTTTGTTTGTTTTAGCTCCCAATAACTCTAGAAACTCTAAAGCTTGAAATGTATAAAATAATTTAAAAACAGGCTAAATGATCATCTCATAATAAGAAATATTAGATACATTTGCCTAAATTTAAGATATTTTCACTTGCTGAGATATCATTTTTGTGGTGTTACTGATTTTAGGTTCTTTTAGTGATGTATACATGTGATACACACACACACACACACACACACACACACACACACACACACACACACACACACACACACACACACACACATATATATATATATATATATATATATATATATATATATATATATATATATATATATATATATATATATATATATATATATATATATATATATATATATATATATATATATATATATATATATAGCATAAGAATATAGCTATATGAGGTAGCTCAGTGTATTCCATCTATACACTTTTTCAGAGAAAAGGGGTATTAACCTGTACCTTTCCTTGTTGCTGGGTTGGTACTCTCAAGGGCACACCTTTGTACCTTTGGTATGTAATTTTTTGTAGCACAATGTGTGATGAGGCAAGACATAAGTGCATGTTGTTTATTGTGGGCAATCCAAAAGTCATTGTTATGGTTCAATATAGGGGTCAATACACATGCAGGCAATGTCAAAAAGGAATCATCCTTAATCAAAAACAAACACAGGCACTAGTCAGAAAAACAGGACCAAACAAATATAGAGAGCAATGCTCAGTAATGCACATAGACCCACAGCAAGACTTTGTTGTGAGGAACAGAAGCAATAAAATAAGACATAAAATAAGCTTAAGCTTAAATAATCAAACTAATCAGGGACTAAATGCCAGACAGGTGAACACATTAGAGAATAGACCAATGACAAGATGAGGTGGAGACGTAAACAAACAAATAGTAATAATAATAATAATAATAATAATAATAATAATAATAATAATAATAATAATAAACACGTAGTTATAGCAAATAAAACAAACAAGGGTAGCAACAGGGAAATTTATGATACTTTACATGTAGAAAATGCATGAATTGTATCTTTAAAACTTCATTCTAAAAATGAATTACAGCGCTTTTACGTACCTTAAATAATTTCTTAAGGTATACTGTATCCACATTTCCATGTAAAAGACTGATATTGTAAATAACTGAGAGTATACTGCTGGGAGGATATGCATAAGAATAAAGCATAAAAGCAGGACAGAAAAAAATGTAATCATCCTCCTCGTTTCCTAGAAAAGGGGAACAGTAAGATAAATGAAATAGTGAATTCTATTATATTTGACGCATACTGTATATTAGCTCAGGATGGCTTTAAACTCATTTCAGTTTACAAAGCAGAATCATGGACCCTGTTTTTCTGCCAGTTTTATTGTGTGCATTGATTGGAACAGCTTATTTTCTTGGTCAGATATAAATTAGTCATGATGCCATGAACGTTAAATAATAATAATAAAATCTCTGACATTCATACATCATTTACTTAACAATCTATGCGCCTTTGCATCTTTTTATTGTATGTTCATTCTTATGGGAATATAATACAAATAGTAGAATAATTTACTCTGCATAACGTAGGTAAGGATTCAGGTTTCCTCAGCCAGTATTGAGTGTGATCAAATGGAGATGGTTTAATGATTTGTTTTGAGACTCATTTAGCACTGATTTGTTTTGAGACTCATTTAGATGAATTCTATGTCATTCTATCTCCCTTGCCATCTGTTTCATCTGAACTGGACGCTTCTTGTGATCTCCTGTTAAACAAGGAGCTGTTTTTATCATGGAGTTTGAATATTGTATTACTGAGTGAACTATTACAAACCTGCAAATAGCAACAGATATTTATCAGTCACTGTAATTTAAATGAGTGTTGTGGCTGCTCTGATTGCTTAATAGGTTGTATGGTTGCACTTGTAAAATGCTGGCATGGATTGATGGGAATAACCTTTACGCTTCTAAATCAGGTTCATCTCATTAGACTGTGATGGTGTTTAGCTTCATACTTGAAAAAAAGCAACTGCTTTCTGTAATGCACACAGCTCAGAACTGTGTGCGGAAATCAGTCCTTTTTTGGAACCTGATCAGAGCTCTAAAAGTCAAGGCCAACATGTTGGGTGAGCATCACATGCAGCAGTGCATAATGGCCAGTTTAGTCATTTGTGATTAATTAATGAGTTAGCATCAGCATGTGTCCAATCTGCTGGACTGAACTCATCGAAAATGTATCTCCTGTTCTGATCCATAAATGCAGTAATACAGTGTAGAGTTTAGATGTAAGTCTCTGTAGGGCAGGAATACAGTTCCAAATATAGCTCTAATATCACTGTATTTTTATCTGCTACAGTAAACAATATGTATTATCTGGATACTGCTTATCACTGTAATCATTAATTCATACACTGGGGATATTGTGTAGCTCTGTAAATATTGTGTACTGTGTAGCCCTGTATGTATAATGGTAACATTTTGTTTAAAGATATTGTTCATAGGGCTACATGACACATGCATAAATCCTTCATGATAACTGATTTATAGTTCCAACAAAGACTGCTTTTGTCAGTGTGACATAGATTTGTGAAATTATGTTCTGTTATGACACTTTCTCGACTGAATTATATGAGTGTACTTCTCACATGATGATAATGATGATGATGATGATGATGATGATGATGATGATGATGATGATGATGATGATGATGTCGATGATGTCATAAAAGTTAAATTGGAAAATTAACTAAAGTGACAATTTTCCTTTTTATAAAATTGTTCTGAAAACCTACAATAATGTCACAGCACCATAAATGCCATAATTCTGTACATTTCCTCTGATCCTAAATTAGTTTGGCATGTCATGTTCTTACCTTTATGTAACACTGACATACCCAAAGTTACGGCTGTAGGACGAAAATCCAGTCTTTGGCCACTTCATACCTGCCATTAACATGTGTCCTGGGTGATCAGATCACAAGTGGACGTATAGCTGTTCATACCTGGCACACCTTATGAACGTGTCTCCACTGACCACTTGCGATCACATTTCATGCATCATTTCTGCTAGAGAAAGGCTGTCACGCAGATTTATTATGTCAGTCTTCTGCAGCCAGAAATTTCCTGCAAATTTTATCTCGCACCTGTACGCACTGTTTCAAACATTTTAATTGCATGCCCTGTTAACAAAACTTATAAATAAATGAGAGATGAGCAGCTGCTTTTCCCCCTGCTGTTATAGCATTGTCTTTATCCATTAGCCTAGCGGCAGAGAGCTGTACTCTTCAGCGCGATTTCCAAACAGTCTCACAATGATTACATATTTTCCAGCTAGGGCAATGACGCAGTTGATCAGGTGGTCCTTCATTGCTGTCCGGGACACACTGAGATGCAGTCGCATTAACACTATAAATGTGATGTGGCCATATGCATCCCAGACCACCTCCGAATGTGATCAGATCACAATGCATCTTTGAGATGCATTTGACACCGTTCACACCTGTACTTAGAACTGTCCACTTGTGATCCGATCACCCAGGACACATGTAAATGCCAGGTGTGAACAGGGTCTTAGACTCAAGTCCGATCTTGAGACGTTTTCTGTATTAATTTATTGGATTTATTGGCATTTGTACTTGGACCTGTCTCAGTCTTGGGCATTCATCCATTAAATATGGCCTTGGCCTTGTCTGAGTTTGTAAGAATAATGTTTGTGTTGTCTATTCTTTTCACATGCACAAAGTTTGACAAGTTATTCCTTCATCTAGAAAACATATCAATGGAACAGTGATGCACTAATAAAGCTAACTTGTTGAAGTAAAGGCTTGACCTCGAAAAGGATTTGATTATTTTCTGTCTTTATCTTGACTCATCCTTGCTCTCACCTGGTCTTGATCTTGATTTGGCCTCAATTCCCTTAAGATCCTGACTCAATCTCAGCTAGCCCCGGTCTTTGACCTATCTTGGACTTGACAATGGCAGTCTTGACTACAGCACTACAGCACTAAGTAAAAAACATCAAAAATCACAAAAGCAGTCTTTATGACACCTTATATTAATTTAAATTATTCTTTATGGGTGATTTAATATAGCAATAGACACTGCTCTTAAGAAATGTAATACCATAGTAAGATCACACTTTGACATCACATACACACTGACTGTGGATATTAAACTGTATTGAGCATCTATAAGACACAGATAGTGCCTGTAATATTGGATGTCCCAAATGCTGAAATGAAGATATCTATCTGTACATGGATCTGGAAGGGATATGTGCTTACTTGCCTGCATGTACATACACTTGGGATTATATATTGTTATCAGATAATATATACAGAAGTGTCAGAGTGTCTGTGCTAAAATAATCTGACAAGCGACAATCTGAAATGACTAGTGATTTATAAGGATCTTCAAACAGCAGCACACCTGTCACTGTTTTGGCGTCTATCCAATTCTTGTAGACTCTCATTAACATTTTCAGCTACAAGACAAATATTATTTTGAAAAAAGGAAGCAATACATTTACTTGTTCTCACAATGGTCCCGAGGGAAATATTTTAAATGCATCTAAAATTAAGGCAGCATGCAGATCGAAATTTTCATCCCTAGTACTGTCCTGTTCAGGGGTAGAACCTCTGAACACTGCTATTATCTGTTTAGTTCAATTAGCATTTACTATGGTATGGCTGAAATCGTATTCTAAATTATAATTCATATTAAATGTTAACTCTGTGACCTGTCATCATATTAGTTATTAATGTGCTTTGAAGGAAAGTGACATGTGAAGGCCAGTGCATGGTAACCCATACTTGGAATTTGTCCTCTGCATTTAACCCATCCAAGTTAGTGCACACACATCAGAAGTCGTGAGTAGTGAACACACACACACACTACAAACCGTGAACACACCTGGAGCAGTGGGCAACATGCAGCGCCTGGGGAACAGTTGAGGGTTAAGAGCCTTGCTCAAGTGCCCAACAGTGGCAGCTTGGCGGTGCTGGGATTTGAACTCACAACCTTACAATCAGTAGCCCAACTTCTTAACCACTGAGCTACCACCACCCTTGTAATGTATTCATTAAGGCAATTACAATGTCCTACTATTTCTTTTGGAAACGTTAGATGTGTGAAGCATA
Source organism: Cranoglanis bouderius (assembly GCA_023630585.1). Classification (NCBI taxonomy): domain Eukaryota; kingdom Metazoa; phylum Chordata; class Actinopteri; order Siluriformes; family Cranoglanididae; genus Cranoglanis; species Cranoglanis bouderius. The sequence continues at coordinate 6,744,794 of CM042562.1, read as the reverse complement.
TCACAGAGTGTCACACAAAAAAACAGAGCTTTTTTATGTTGTGCTTCTCACTTTAAGTGATTGCACCACAGGCCGACACCCTCTGTTTGTTAGCCAAGTCAAAGAGTGAACACTGGAAAGTGTTAACATGGCACAGTTTGCTGTGAATCCCTCACTGAGGTCTCAGTGTGTTTCTTCCTCATATTGCTAGCTACCTGTTGTGTCTCAGAATTGCTTAGCTGCACACACACAACCCACACACACTGAGAGCAAAGCAGCGGTGTAGTCGAGACCAAACACACATTGTGTACAAATACACAGCATGTACTCAATATGCTTTGTACTGGACACATGCAATGAGATTTTATGTGTAATGGAAACAGCCTCAGGTATTGAACTATCTCAACTTGTAGTTTATTGCATGTATTTATTTCTCCCCCCTCTCCCTCTCCCTGTCCCTGTCTCTCTCTCTCTCTCTCTCTCTCTCTCTCTCTCTCTCTCTCTCTCTCTCTCTCTCTCTCTGTCTTTGTAGGCTGTAGGTGCCTGAAATGGCCATTCATCAGGGGTGTTTGAGTCTCTCTCTCCAGCTCCTCCTGTTGCTTACTGCCATGCCGCATTACCAGGCTCGTCCTTTCTTTGGCCCACCTACAGTTAATGTGGCAGTGGTGTTCAGCAGCTCTGGCCACCAGGGTGAAATAAAGGGCCGTCTGAGCCGGGAGAACTTCCTGGACCTGCCGCTGGATGTGAACCCCATCACTGTGCTAGTAAATGATACAAGCCCTAGTGCACTGCTTACACGCCTCTGTCAGACAATGGCTGCTGAGAGCCTCCATGGTGTGGTGTTCGAGGATGATGTTGACTCAGAGGCTGTAGCTCAGATCCTAGACTTTCTCTCCTCCCAGACTTCCATACCCATAGTTGGCATCAGTGGAGGCTCTGCCTTAGTCATCCCTCACAAGGTAAATTGACATATCTGTGGTAAGTGAGGGCGTACACAATAGATCTGATATTTATATATAAAGGCATTAAGTGACTTGTTGCTCTGTGATTAGGGTGTGCAAACTTTTGCTCTTGACTGTGAGTACACCCACTTCATCATGCATCAATTATATTGACCTTACTGGGGGAAATTTGTTTTGTAAATGTTAATTTTTATTGAAATTTGTCTTGTAAATATTTATTACTCAGAGATGTGTAAGCTGATAAACTCACTACTATAAGATGATCCATGAGTCACACAGCATTTTGGACTTTAAAGTCCATGGACAATTGATTTCTACAAATAGTAGAGATTACTGAGATGAGCAGTTATAATGTTAAGTTAATCTAAAATTAGCATCAGTGTGTTTAATAATAATGTGGATTCCAGTCATCTGAAGCGCATGTTAATAAGGCTTTAGAGCTGACTCAGGAGCATCATGCTACCTAGCAGTGATGAGAGGTGGACTACAGCAGTGCTATAATGCAGTCCTTGTTGTAGGCTAAAGCTTAGCCAAGTCAGGGCAAGCTGAAACTGGGTTAAGGGATGTTGTTTTTGAAAAACTGCAAAAATGGAAAATTGCAAATATGTAAAAGAGCTATATTCACATACTGTATAAACAAACATTTTCAAGTAGCTAGGAATATGACACAGCATTGTGGCAGAAAAGTCAAATATCCTTTAGAGTTTTCATGTGTTCCCAGTTGTATGCTGTAAAGCAGATCTGAATCTTAAAGGCTCCACAACTTTGTTTAATTAGTATACAGCCTCACACAGTTTAAAGCATTAAATCCATACCTAATCGATCATATTCATATTCGCAGGACCATTTTCCCAGTAGGTCCGAGAAATAGTCCAAATACGACTGCTGAGATCTGTGAGGACTTGAAATCAATATGTATTACGAATTTCATAAACACCCAAGAGCTTGGTGTCCCACTTTCTACTTGTGATTTATCGAGAACAGGAAGTGTTTTAAAAACTAACACCTTAAACAACATAATATTACATTGCGTGCAATGGCCACATAAATATAAAGTCAATGAAGATAATATGATAATGTAGACTTTGCAGTCCTGAATACATAAGAATTAACACCATCTCAGTTTCAGAGAGTTGTAAACTACTATACTTTTAATATAGTATAGCATTTTCATGTTACTAATCTTTGGGTTAGACTGCACTCACTGATGGGCAAGGTCATTGTAGACATGTTTAGACATCATGAATAGTCATTTCTTGTGTTGGATTGCTCATAATATTTTCATGCATCAGGTAATGAGGGGAAATCATTGTGTATTATGCAAATACAATGCACAGGGGTACATCTAAATGAAAAACATAATGTCTATGGAATTATGGGAAAGATTAGAATTTAGTACTTGAATACAAAAGACAACAGTTTCCTGTCCAATGATTGCTAGCAATTCAAATTATGTTTATGCTCACCTTGTATGTCATATGATGAGAGATAATGAAGTGTATGATAATGAAGAATGAAGTGTAAAAAATAAATGAAACAGAAGGACACAGAATATACTTACATCCTCCTATCATGATGGTATTGGAAAGGGTCTTAATTGGATTTTTTTTTTTTTTTTTTTTTTTTGACTCCTGTTTCTGGTTGTCTTCCAATAAGCTATGAAAAAGTAGAGCTTTTGCTGTATATATTTGTATGCATGTTAAATACCAGCAGATGGGTTTTGGCTTTTTTATTGCAGCATTTTCTATTCCTGTATTTGATATGCAATTACCTGCTTTTTCCACTTCTTCCAATAACTTTGTAATTACTTGCCATAAAATGTTCATTTAATACAAAGAGGATATATTTTATCTTTGGTAACAGTAAAAGGGAAAACAGTGTTAAAAATAGACCACACATTGCTGCCTTTTCTCCTCCACATATTTATACCACTTAAATGTACAGTACTTTGCCTGATGACTGTGTGGGGAAAAAAAGTTGGTATGCTAGTAAGCTGTATGCTGGTAATCTTGCATTGCTATTGTATGAGAACCCCATTTAGCTAAATTAATTGAGTAATTGCTTTTTCATTTTTGCACACATTGAAGAATACATGCTGTTGTACATACTTGCGCATTCAAGTTGAAGATTAAGTCATATACTGTCCTAGGAGAAATTATCACTTTGAAATGCCTCCTGTTTCCTGGAGACTCAAACCATCTGGCATGGGATGTTCCAAGAGCAAGGGATAATTTTAAGTTCTTGGTCACTGCAAATTATTTAGTATATGTTCACAGCAGGAATGCAAAGACCAATAAATTAGGCACATGTATGACATGCACTCATCAAGAAGACATTCTGTTTTGAAATAATAGTGGTAGAACAGAGTGATCTAAAATTAAGTAGCTCCATCATGGTAAATATGCAGGAACAATCCTATTACTTTCAATTCAACTAATTGGATGCATCTGGGTGTCAGGCTCTGGAGGGCTGAACCCAGGTGATCTTTTTCTACTTCTTAAAATAAAGAAAAGTTGCACTGAAAAGTAAGAGTGTGTCCCAGAGCTCTTGTCAGCCTGAACCCTTCTCATTCCCATAGCCAGCCTACTTTAAGTAAGCTCTAGAAGTTACCTGAAGGACACTGGATCAGCTTATATGGGTTTGAGCAAGCTCCTGTCAGGTAGGAGTCTTAGGAAAATGTCTCCCAGCTTCAGACAAGACGAGACCTTTCCGCTCATTTTTCTCAAATTGGAGCTTAATTGGGCATTTCAATCTCCCGCCTGCATTTTCAGCCACCTTGGAGAGGCAAGGGCTGCTGGCAGAATAGGGCACAAAGACATCTTCTAATGTGACAGAATTAAGAGGCAAGAAGGATGTGTACTTGTGTAATTTGTGTATAACTTTGCACATGCATTCACAACTGCTGTGTATAACAGCTACAAGTTCAAATAGATATTGAAACTAAATTGCCAAAAGTGAAAAGAAAAATTATTAAAAGTTGGGCAGTATATCATGATTGAGGCTTGTGGCAATTGTACAGTAGGATCAATATTCTAGCACCTTATCTTTGTATTGTGGATCCAGTCCTCCACACTTGAGAAAGGTGTTCAAGGTTAATTGTTCAGAGTGACTCATGGATACACTGTGATAGATACTACAAATTTCAAAGACCAAGGAATCCATTTAGTTCCTTTTGTGCTGGTTTAAGACATAATGTATAAAGTAAACAAGTGCATAAACGACAACTGACATTTCATTCATCCCTAAATTATTCTTAAACTGTTCTCTCAAGCACAGGCAAAATTTGTATTTTATATCTGCTTTTGTCAGAATAATGATGCAGCTCACATTTTAGGGCATCCCTTATGTTGGTCTAAACAGTATGCAATTTAGACAGGCCAGTGATTTTAAGAACATCCAATTATTTTGCATCTTGAATGAAGATTAGACAACCATTTATGGTCCCATTCATAACTTTATGGCATAACTGGTATTGTCAGGTTTATTGATTGTTGTTAAAAAAAAAAAAAAAACATACTAAACAAACTAATATCAAAGTAATAACAATACAACACATAGAATATCGAGCTTGCAATAGTCTTTAACAACTTTAACAACTCTAAAGCCCAACTCATTCATTGTAATTTACAGAATTGCTTCACCAATATTGGTATCTCTTTCTCTACACTTTTCTTCCAGGCTGAAGGTTCGACTTTCCTCCAGATGGGCGCTTCCATTGAGCAGCAGATCAATACTATGTTCAAAGTAATGGAGGAATACAACTGGGGCAGCTTTGTGGTGATCACCAGCCTTTATCCAGGCTATGAAAACTTTGTGGACTACATCCGCTCTTTCACAGACTCCAGCTACTTTCTTTGGGAGCTGCAGGATGTGCTAAGCTTCGAGATGTCAGTGGGAGCCAATGACATCCGCTCACGCCGGCTGCTGCAACAGGTGGATGCTCAGGTGTACCTGGTGTACTGCTCACACGAGGAGGCTCAGTATCTTTTCAGGATGGCATCTGATGTCGGGCTCATGGGACCTGGCTACATTTGGGTCATACCCAGCCTGGCGGTAGGAAACCCAGAGGCTTCACCTCCAGATAGTTTTCCAATTGGGGTCATCAGCATTATTTCAGACCACTGGAGGAAAACTCTGCGCCAGAGGGTGAGAGAAGGAGTGGCCGTGGTGGTGCAGGGGGTGTACAGTTTTCACAAGCATAGAGGATTTGTTCCTGAAGCTCACAGTCAGTGTAACAGTTCAGCAAAATCCTATGACCACTATTCACTTTTTAGGTGAGATTTCAACATTTCCTTGAAAGTAATCATTAGCCACAGATATTTCATGTACCTACTGGTTATGGAGAACTCTTTACCGCTCGGTATTAGTCTTCTTGTCAGTCTGCTTTTAAAAATATGAATTCTAAGTTATGAAAAAGTTGTGGGTCTGACTTTATACGTGTAATTTATATGCAGAGGTTTTTATACATATGGACCAGACTCCTAGAAAAGTTTTATGAAGTCACAAATGTAATCCTTCTTTGCCCTATATCCTTATGTCCCCTTCCTGACTTAGGAGATGTTTTTAATTAGATCAGAGAACTCTGTGTAGGCAACTATACAGAGATGTTTAACTAGGTTTAGGGAAAAATATGATATCTTAAGTGAACACAGAAATGCTATTCATTCTATATAGTCCACAGGCAAACATGAAAGATCATATAGGTGCTTTTTGATCAGTCTTCTCTGTACTAATGAGATTCCAAGATTTCCTAGTTAAATCAGTTTTTCACCTGGGAGCAGCTGACCTCATTAAAGACTGCTTCAATTGCTTCCCCAGACCTTCTGTGATCAAGAGTTTCAGAGGCACATTGGAGACTGAATTTCCATTGATTATATTCTCAGATTGGGCTATTGTGGCATAATGACTCATAGATGCCATCTATTTAATGTCTTTCATAGTGCACGGCCAAGTCCTTTTCTGTTGGTCCGTTATTTTCAGAAATTTTAAATGTGGCAATTTTACCAAAGCAACTGTAAAGGGCATTCAAGAAATGGGCATGGCAGAGGTTCTTTAATGCATGTGCTAAATAAACAATTAACTTACCACATTTGTATAATGCATTCTAATATATGGTAAATCGTCCATTTCCTTTGTCCATCAGACTTATTGTTCTTTCATAGTTTGTGTTGGCTACTGTATAATTGTATTATACATTATGAATAAGTTTGTTAAATAAAATGTGTTTAAATAAAATATACACTGATCAGCCATAACATTAAAACTACTGATAGGTGAAATAAATAACATTATCTTATTACAGTGGCACTTTTCAAGGAGTGCGATACATTAGGCAGCAAGTGAACAGTCAGTTCTTGAAGTTGGTGTGTTGGAAGCAGGAATAATGGGCAAGTGTAAGGATCTGAGCGACTTTGACAAGGGCCAAATTGTGATGGCTAGAAGACTGGGTCAGAGCATCTCCAAAATGGCAGGTCTTGTGGGGTGTTCCTGGTATGCAGTGTTTAGTAAAAAACCAAAAGTGGTCCAAGGAAGGACAACTGTCCATGCCTCGATGGGTCAGAGCTGTTTTGGTGGCACAAGGAGGACCTACACAATATTAGGCAGATGGTTTTGATGTTATGGCTGATCGGTGTATCCATTCAAGGACTGGCAAACAAGAAATAATGACTTCCTCTGATGAATCTTGTTTGATTGGCAGGACTTTAAAACTTTAAAAAAAAAAAAAAAAAGGATTTAAAACTGTATTTGCTTCTTTCTTTTTTTTTCTTTTCTTTTTTTTGATAGACATATGATAAATGTGACATGGGATCACAGAGACTTGTCTTTCAATTCTCATGGCTATCTCACAAATCCCTCCATGGTGATCATCGCTTTGGACCGAGAGAGACTCTGGGACAAGGTAAGGTAAAAATGAGATCTTCATGATCACTAAATGTTAATAACTCAAAACACAATGGCTGTTAATAAATTAATTCATTAATGGAATCAGTGTTTTTAACATGATGAGGATATGATTTTTACACTACCATGCTCCCCCTCAAAACACATATTCCTGTTCTTGTATAATATAGATACAAGATTGTTGTATAATGTACATATGTATAATGTAGAATGTAATAAGTATTCTTACTACATTTCCCAATTGGACAAAAATAAATGTCTTAAAAATTGGCAGAAATAATTATTTTATTGGATGTTCTATAAAATATTCTAAAAAAGAAAAAAATTAATCTGTTAACTGAAAGTCAAGTTAAGTCAAGTAGGCTTTATTGTCATTCTCCCATTACAAACAGCTGTAATGCTTGGAATGAATTTTAGGTCCCCTAGAATCACATTGCTACACTTGAAATTTAACACTTAACATGTCAGATAAGAGGATAGTAACACAGTGCCAAACAATGCAAAGTCAATAAATATAATAATACAGGCAATAGATGCGTTAACTATACAATACAAAATACAGCAAACAAACTATACAGTAATCACTAAACACTACTTTTTCCATTGTGGTTTCAACAATCATGAAAATTTAGAGAAAATATGTGAAGTTCTCGATTAATAATTAGAGTTGTTCTAGGTAAATAATTTAGTTTATTTGCTTTTTTTAAACACAGATTTCAGTTCAACCTCAACAGTCTTATACAAGAGATTTTTGAAAACAGATGAACAGTTACTTTAACTCATTGTACTGGAAAGAGAATTCATAAGACTTCACAAAGCTATATTAGTCTAAAGTAAGTCAGTTTACAAATGACAGAAATACATCACCATTGCTACACTGACTAACAGTGAGTATCTTACAAAGTTGGAAGAATGTGTCACGTAATTCTCTTACATGGCTCTAGAGTTGCACAACACAATATTTGTGGTATCACTGGAAGATTGTTCAAATCAGAAGTTCAAATCAGTAACAATGCCATGGCTATACATGGCTAGCAGTCCAACAGAGCATAATTAGCCCTGTTATGGGTGGGAAGGACAGCTTTCTTCTCTCTCCCTCCTGTTGATGTGGGCAACACTAGCCAATCACAGGCATCTTTTAACACATGTACACAGTTAGCACTGAAATGCAAATGTGTGTAGCTGTATGCAACAGTTTAAAAAGTTGCTGTGACTGATGTGTTTCTGAGGATGTATGGGTTGGACTTCCCTTTTGTGGGGAAGTAGCATCTATGCTAGACTATGCTAGTGGATTAATTGTCTATAATTAAAAATTGGGCAAAAACAAAGGAATATTTTCCAACAAGTGAAATGAAACCAAGAATGAAAAGATATTCTGGATTACACAAATATTAAGAAAACAGAAATACATGATTCTATTAGCAGAAAGTAACTATGGAAGAAACCACTGCTTTAAAGCATGATTTAAAGCATGACACAGAATTATGTTTGGAGAAAACTGCCTAAAGAAATACTAAAGCCAAAATCCAACAGCGAATATTAAAGAAAGGGAGAAAGGGAGAATATGTATAACAGTGTGCTTTGCTACTTCAGGACCTGCTTACTGTACATATGTACCATCACTGAGGGACCAATGATTTACACAGTGTGAATTCTAGGAAATTGTACAGCAGGATGTCTGTCTGTGATCTAAAAATATGTTGGGTCATGCAAACAGTAGATTTCTCCAAATCAAACAAATAGATAAATAAACAGTGGCTCAAAAAGAAGACATTTTGTATTCTGTATGTTTAAAATGCCTCCTGACCACTGCACATGACCAACCAGCAGCTAGAAAAAGTGTTGTTCATTATCATTCTGTATATTTCAAATTTTTATTTTCACTCAACTTTTATGCATTTTATTCTTGATAAAATACTAAGATACAGAATCTAACCTAGACTAAGCTGCATGTAAAGGGTCACATATTTCTCCACAGATTTGTTTAATTTAGATTAATTTAATTACACCACTTGTTTAATATAGATGTCACAGTGTAAAATATGTGGTTGGAATAATTTTTTAAAAAAAAACCAAAAAAAAACAAGACTGTAAATGGAGATCATGTCACATTTTAGATGCAATTCATGCAGAAATCCAGATAATTCAAAATGGAAAGTTACCAATGAAGGCAATAAATTACAACTGTTAGGATTCGAATATAGCTATAATTATTGTTATACTGTTATGCACAGATAATTTGTCACTGTCAGTGACAGCAGATGATGCAATTACAGTTTGTTGTCTAAAACAATTCCTTTGCCCTCATTTAGTCAGACCCCCAGGGCTATGGTTCTTTCTGATGACATGAGACATGTGGAGAGTGGCTGGCAGTGTGCTAACGCCACCTGACTGCAGAAGCAGATGTGCATATAAATAGGTCAATCAGAGCCTCCTTGAGGTGAAAGAGAGGATAAAATAATAAGATTGAGCATGCTGTTAATCACAGACCACAAAGACAAGATAAAAATACTTTGTAGATCAGCAGTAATAGATTAGAAAAGAGTCATGTCTCCTGCCTTACAACTTAGCTCTATAGCCTTGCTTGTTTTCCCATCAACACTCTCAGTGCCGCTTCTGTCGCTCATGCTGCCTGGGTCCTGCTCACATTAGTGGCATGAATTACCATTGTATTATTTTTAAGTGCCAGCTAGAAGATATCCTAGAGACTGTTGATATCTACAGCGACTGGGGACTTGATCTTTGGCAACTTTGTATTACTTATTGAACTTTTTTTGTTCTGAACTTTTTAGCATTTACTGTTAATGAACATAGAGTGTCACTTTAGTGCTTTAGTATTATCGGTGTTTGAAGTTATAGACTTGATCACTGCACCACATTTTTTAAAATGCTAATGCAGTGTTATCTAAATGTCAATTTAAAACCTAGCTGACAGGATACTTTATACATAATTAAAGCATTTTTTTAACATTCATCTTTCATTAGTAACCTCAGTGAATCCAGAACTCGTGAGGCAGGGACATACCTTGGATGGGATACCAGTCCTTCACAGGACACCATGTACATGCACCTTCACACATTCATTCACACCTAGGAGCAATTTGGAGTAGTCAATGTTTTTTGGAAGGAGGGAGGAAACCAGAGAACCCAGTGGAAACTCAGATACAGTAAGCCTGGAGCTCTGAGGTAGCAACACAACCTGCTGAATCACTATGTTACCCATATGACTTTTAACAAATAGGTGCAAAATAAATTACAACTACATTGTTTCAAATACTGAAATTGAATTCTTGGACACATGATCATTACATTTACATTTACATTTATTCATTTAGCAGACGCTTTTATCCAAAGCGATTTACAAATGAGGAAACAGTTTATTCTGAACTTTTTAGCACTTACTGTTAATGAACATAGATTGTCACTTTCATGTGGGCTGTTTAGTCTTCAGACATTTGGACTGGTGATCATTGAGAGTGTGTATATGCCAAGGTATTAGATTGCATTGCGCCTTTTGAATGGATATTTTTAAAATATAATTTTAAAAAATCATTTCAAATCATTTCTTGTGACAGAGTATATTCATCATTCACAGCATTAACATAATACTCTGTTAGGTTGATCACCTTTACTTTATGTGAATAAAGAATTACATTGCTTCATTGTTCTGTGATACCTATAAAGTTGTTCTGTGAGTAACAACCAAGACAACTATGCTTAGTTGAAATCGCATCTGTCCATTCATTTGTGAGTGAAAAGAATGGTGTGGTACATTATATTTACAATGTCCATCCACCAAGTAGTGATTATTAATGGTTCAAAAGACAGAGCCAGTGTTATCGTGCTGCAGGCCTGTCTCATTACGCACACCTGAAAGCCACAAGATTGGATTTGTTTGCTTTGCTGATTTTGTGAATAATACCTCAATAAATCCCTGTTGCCAAAGCTTATCATGCTTGTTAATCATGAGCAAACATGGATTACAATATTATGGACTATCTCCAATCTGATTCCAGTTCCTGCCTCTGCAGCAGCAGAACAATAGCAGAAGGGTAAGACTTTATATGCTGTGATTACAGCTGTGATTATAGGTCTACATGACCTTACATAACCCATTTCTGACAGCTGAGATAACCTTGCATGAACATTTATAAAGGCTTATTCCAACAGTCATAAGCTGTCATAAAAGCGACATTCAGATGACAAGTTGAAATTACACCTGAAGTTAAGGTTTTTTTTTGTTGCCATTATATTGTGTTATGACACTTTCTGGGTTGAATTATGTTAGAATGTCATAACAACCTACAAACTTAGGATCAGAAGCAATATATAATTCTGTCATTACAGGATCAGGGCATTGTCATAGCTTTTCTGTATAATCATATAAAAATCAGGTGATTGCTTCAAGACTACAAAACTATTAAAATGTGGCAATGAAATGTTTACCAAAGTGTCTATATTGTTCATCAATCTTGGTCAAACTCAGTATTTTAGTGAATCAAATGATCAAATGTCTTGACGTTTATTGGACAGTGTGCTCTTCATCTGTACCGCCTGGATGCATGGCTTCTCCTTATAATGATTGGTAGATCTCTTAAAAGGACAGAACTTCTTAACCAATCAATAAATCAAGAATGAACACGACTGACATGATAAACTTAAACATATCACAATTGTGAACATCACAGTTGTGACTGACTGATATCAGCACCAGTTGGAATCGCTTGGAGCCTGCTGTAGGTGCAGATTTATATATAATAAATAAACTGTATGTATAAAGTTCTGTTTGATTATTTGCATTCATTTCTGAAATGTATTGTTTATAAATCTAGCTAGCTAGATTTATGGCTTTAGGGCTGAAATAGCAGACACTGCTAATGTTGACATGATTTTAGAAAAGCCTTTTGATGCTCATACTTCTGAGGAGAGACTGAAAATTAAACAAGAGGGCAGACCAACACTCAAGAGTTTACTTCAAACATTGGGGAGCATAAAAGATCCTTTTAGCTGTCTTGGTACAGTAAAACTGACTAGCTGTGTTTATTATCTTAGATTCCAAATCCCTGGGAATGAGTGATAATGTGTTAGAATGGCCGCATTAATATAAATATGTCATTCGTGTTACATATGTGGTACCATAATAGAAAGTTGTGCTTCCCTTATTTTAACCACCAGCCACCACTGATATAAATAGCTACATGAAACACACTTTATTAAAGAGCCAAAGAAAACATACAAACAGTGTCATGGGATTGCCATAAGTATTCGTAAAAATTCTTAAAAGGGGACATCTTTATCAAGGTGTAAAACCTTGACATACCAGAAGTGCAGTGGAATACAAAGTCAGCTGTCATGAAGTTCTAAAGTAAGTCAGCCTGGAAAGTGTCATAACACAACCTCAATTGAACAAAACTGTTATTTGACTGTTATATCAGTTTGACATCAAAAGGGGTAAAAACAGTATGTATGACATTTTTATGAAAGCTGTCACCAGTTGGAATACAATATAAATGTTTATGTTGGTAATTTTGTAATATAGCCCTATAAACACCACCCTTAACTAATGTATTACAGCATATGTAAGATTTTTTTTTCCAGCATTAAAGTAGCTATTCATTACCTCTGTGGATGTGACTAAATAAAAACTACTATAAAAGACTACTATAGCTGGCAAATCATCAAGCATTTCAGAAGGGATCAACTGATAATATAGTCGAGGTTTGTACATAAATGTTTTAAGATGAGGTAGTGATAGTTGGAAATGTCAGATACACAGAAACACATGTTGGGTATTGATTCAGAGTTCGTTTGGTTACATACAGTAGCATTTTTGCCAGATTAAGAATGTGATCACATTAAATGAGCTCAGTCCATTCTATTTCTATTTAAATTAGTATAACACAAGCATGGAGCACTGGCTGTGTTTATTTCTGTGGACCTGAATTGTAACATGCTTGAGTGAAGGCTGTGTAACAGCATTTCAAGGAGCTGTAAAGCTGGACTGGTCCGACTGTTTACTCTCTATATTATGTTTTCTCTGCTTGTCTTCTCATTTCAACTCAGCAAATATTTCTCTCTTTCTTTCCATCTTTACCTCTTTCTGCTCAATGAATATGCCCAAGGAGGATAGGAAGGTCTTTCCCAGCTCCACAGCAGGAGAGTTAAGGTCACGTCCTAGTTTCTTTCTACACAAAAGGCCAGATTTAATCCTGTAGACTCCAGTGCCATTTATTTCAGTAAAGGGAAACTTTTTCAGGTTTAGAGAACAAATGGAATCTTGCATGAAAGGAACACAATATGAGTTACATGTTTTATTGCCAGTTATTCGTCATACCACAGAATGGCACTACTTGAGTGCATCTTACTGAACAGCAAATGATTTATTCACCATTAAACTGATGTGTGCTACCTGTGGGGAGTAAATGCTCAATTGAATTATGGGATGTCTTTTCTTTATTACTGCTGCCACTCACCTGCAGAATTTCAGTTCCCTTTTTCTCACCTCTTCTCTCTGCCTTACAGTGGCATCCTAATGTTTTAAAGTGAAGTGACTTATTTTTCACTCTGTGTTTCCCCAGGTAGGGAGTTATGAGGCAGGAATTCTGCACATGCGGTACCCAGTTTGGCCTCGCTATGGCAGCTTCTTGGAGCCTGTGTCTGATAACCGTCATCTGACAGTGGCCACGCTGGAGGAGAGGCCCTTTGTCATTGTGGAGAGTGTCGAACCAAGCACAGGGACATGTGTGAGGAACACCGTGCCCTGCCGTCGCCAGGCTAACAGGACTGAAGTGTAAGCCATTAGAAGTTTTTCTTTTCTATTGATGTTGTGTGATCTTATGCACTGGTATGACTTTCAGTATGACTTTGAAAACAAAGAGCAGCTGCTGTGACCACTGTGAGAGCACATTTCCTTAAGTAGAAAGCAAGATGATTTAAAAAGCAGGAAGTTTAGGGTGGAGAGGTGGAAATAACATACATTGCACTCCAAAACTGGACAATTTTAGTTTTGGCTTTGCACTCCAACTGATCCAAAACCAGAACTATATTTGTAAGTTAAACAATGACCTGGAAGTTAAAGTGAGGATTTTATTTATTTATTTATTTATTTTGCAGGTTTAATCCAGGCATCATAAGGTAGAGTGAATATAACAACTTATAAATGCATTTATACTGTATTATGAATGCAGGATTTATAGAAAGTGTCACCAGTATATATTTAAAGTAATATACCTGGCTCCTAGAACACAACACTGGTTTAGAATATATACCAGAGTGCAGTTGAATACTCAAATCTGATTGGTCGGAAGGTGTTGATTAATTTTTTATGTGGGCACGGCTCTGTCAGTAGCTGTAATTCAAATCATAGGTTTATATTTATGCACTCATTCTAATGAGTTATCATTTATATAGAAACAGCTCATTCACAGGTACCTGAATGGCACATAATCCAAAGCTAATAATAAACTAAAAAACATGCTATTCAATAGGAAAAAAAGCATATAATAATTGATATGGTGAGACTTTATCTTAAGAGATGTTTATTTAACATTTATGTAAGGAGTCTCGGTTGTCAGCGCTTTGTAACAGTCAGGAAGTGTTCTGCCATAGGAAAGTCTTCAGGACAGATGACTTTCTAGTTTCTCTGTGATAAGCTGCTTTTTTTTTGTTTGTTTTAAAAATCATTCAAATTCAAGAGAGAGAAAAAAGAGAGGCTGATGAAGTAACTGTGTATAGCTGCTGTAATATAAGAGATAACCAGAATGAACTTGTTTCACAGACATTCCATGACAGTAAATATAACTATAACCAGTTACAAAAGATGATGTGTCATTCATTAATAAATCTGGCAAATTACTGTATGGTACTGTATCAGAGGAATAAAACACTTTGGGACATGCTGTTGTTGTAAAATGATCAACTCCTGGGTGGTAATGTCCTTCCACTATGCATCATGTTTTATTCCTTACATTAAAAAAGGACTAGGATTATAGAAAACATCTCCTTAAAGGTAATGACCTGAGGTTCTATTTAAGTCACTACTAGGTGTGAATGACTCAAAGCCTGACAGCTTATATTCAGCTCTTATGTGAATCCTATCAATTAGACCGCATTTGCTTTTACCAAATTTACCAAAGCTACTATTATTAGAGATTATCTTTGCTACACTGCATGTATTATCTCAGATTGAGCACCCTATCTTGAGCTGAATACTACAATTAAAACCAGTCATTAGGTTCAAGCTGTTACGACCCGTAGGGTGAAGCAGATGAGCAGGATGCAATTGCAGGGGAAAGTGCTCAGTTTATTAGGCACACTCGATAAATAATAATGAACATAAATGTATATAAACACATCACCGTTGAATTCACACTCGGAAGGAGATCTGGAAATCCCCGGAACAAACTATATGATACCAAATAGGAAAGGTGATCAATACTAGAAGGGTGATCTGGAAATCACTGGAAACAAATCGCACGGTTACACACATCTACCTGGAACTAACGCAAAACTATCATAGACTAGAAGGGTGATCTGGAAATCACCAGAACAAAGCGCACGGTATCTAAACTATAATAATACTCTGCCCCGAAGCGGGGACGGAGTGCCGTATTTAAACACAATTCAATCACATCATTTACATGCCCAAATCAATGACAGCTGAACCCCCTCCATGAACAAATGAGGAGGCGGAGACATGACACGAACCAAAACAACCGCACATGGGGGAACATAGGAGGCGGAGACATGACGTGAATCAAAACAAGCGCACATGGGAGAACATAAACAAAACGTGAGTTCATGAATGAGTTGTCCATCGGAGAGAGTTTTTGAATAGCGCTGGAAAGCGTGCAGTGGAATGCGGAAGCACGCCACTCGTCACTCTTTGCAGCGTAACGAGGGCTGGAGAAGAGGAAACCTAACACAAGCAAAGCATACAGTGGGGTCTAAAAGTCTGAGAAAACTACTGAAAATGCTTCTACTTTTTTATTTAAATGCTTCATTATTTTCTAATTTAATATAACAATTTTCATTACAAATTGTATTATTGACAACAGCCTGAGTGAAAAATCTTTGAAATGTTTACCTGAATTTCAGAGTTTCTAAGTATTTGGTTTGTCCCCTTTTTGCTTTAATGACAGTGTGCACTCGAGCTGGCATGGACTCCACAAGTTTGTGCAAAACCTTATGATCCATTTTAGAATGGATCATAATCCATCGGAGTTCATCTGAACACATGCTTCAATAGAAGAGATTAGGCATGAGGAAAATCTGACTTTTTGTACAAAGCAGTTAACAAGCTCAACAATATCATATATTAAACATTTACTTTTACTTTCTTTGTTTTAAATATTTTTATTCTAAAATTGTAAAACCTTCTGTTTAGTTTCAATTTTAAATGAAAGAAAAAAAAAATCCCAGATTTGCAGTGTGGTCTCAGACTTTTGGACCCTCTGTATATGTATGTCCTCTGTCACTGGCATATTCCAGTCATGAATGAAAATAATAGTGTTGTGAAAGTTGGTGTTGCTCAGCCCCTGTGGCAAATCAGAGATGGCTCAATGAATTGTGCATAGGCAGTAAAAGGAAACACACGGTGAGTGAGGAGCACCTCGTGCCCTGGGGGAAGAGATGACAGTTTCATTATGACAGCATGCTGAGGGGAGAACATGTTAATAAATCAGTGAATGGAGTAATCACCCCTCAGGGAAGATGGGATGCCCGAGAGGGGCATGGTGATAAATAACAGTAATGATGACATCAGTGCCATAGGCTGTCACAAATCTCCATATTAAATGACAGTACTGTTTGTGAAGTCTTGGAATCTTTGGCCATATTTTGAAACGAATGCCAGGATTATGTATTCTTGCAGTGGCCTTCTACCTGTGGAGACACAGTGAAATCATGACCTTTGTCAATATTCTTAAACTATTACTTGATAATCAGATATTCTAATGTATTATCATTGATTATGGTATAAATGTGAAAACCCCATTCAGTGAACAATGTTTTGCCCATGTATACTGAATATTTGTGTCCACAAAGTGTGCAAGGAAATCATCCATGTGCACAACTTTACTTAAAGAAAAAAAATCTTAGCACATCCATGCTACTCCTTTAACTGTGCAATAACAGCTCACTAATGGTAGCAGAGATATATCTCCCAGCAATTTATTTCAAAGCAGAAATAGTAAGAAGAAGTATGTGTGCACATATCCACTAAAGAAACCGATGAACTTAGACCTCAATTTTCTCCTCAGACTCCATACAGTGACCTTACTCCCTCAGTCTGGACATAAACATACTAGTATAAGCGCATTGTGTGTCTATAGTATGTGTGTGAGCCCACATAAGTCCTTGACTGATTAAAGAATCTGGCTACAATTCACAGCCCACTTAACCCAAAATCTCTAGTGCAACATTGAGCTGGAAAGATAGGATAGCAGGGGACAAGCTTGTTTATGTTCTGCCTGGGTTGCTTGCAAACGGAGACTTTCATCTTCGCATCAACATTTCATTTGTTTCCCTTCGTTGTGCTTGGTGTCCACCTGTCTTGGCCTCCTGGTCTCCTGTCTCTCTTCCTCCACAGCGCAGTAGGTGGGAGGTCTTTGTGAAGGGTAGCAGTGATGCACTATCATTACTCCTGGAGCTTCTCTGTTCAGTGCTCCCTCTGACTAATGGCTAAACAGATCACTGTGTTTGGATGGTTTTGAGGAACTTTTACTTTGAAAGTCTACAGTTCATGTTTAGTGTAATCTTTAGAAACAGGAGCTGAATATGGTCAACTATCCGCCACTCAATATGCTCTGGTGTGTACAGATGTGGAACCCTAACTTTGACAGCTTTAGTTTGCAGAGCAATAGATTGATAGATCAACAGATCTATATATCTGTCTATCTGTCTGTCTGTATTTACAGTCGGGTCCAAAGAAACCACATTGAAAATCTGGGATTTCTTATGTTTGTTTGTTTCATCTAAAATTAGGAATAAACAGAAGGTTTTAAAATTCTGAAATATTTAAAACAAAGAAAGTAAATATTTAATATCTTGAATATTTAATAAAATGTAAGCAGATGTGTGATACTGGCCATTTTTCTCATACCTAATCTCTTCTATTGAAGTGTGTGTTAAGACAACACTCCAATGAATTTGATCTAAAATGGATCATACGATTTTGCACAAACTTGTGTATGTACCAAGTTTAAAATTCATGTAAATATGCTTTTCTACTTTTCACTCAAGTTGTTGTCAATAATATAATTTGTAATGAAAAGTGTTGTATTAAATGAGAAAATAATGCAAAATAGAAGCTTTTTCACTAGTGGTCTCAGACTTTTGGACCCCGCTGTATGTACATCTGTCTGTTTATCTATCTATCTATCTGCCTGTTTGTCTCATATGTACAGGTGCATCTCAATAAATTAGAATGTCGTGGAAAAGTTCCTTTTTTTCAGTAATTCAACTCAAATTGTGAAACTCGTGTATTAAATAAATTCAGTGCACACAGACTGAAGTAGTTTAAGTCTTTGGTTCTTTTAATTATGATGATTTTGGCTCACATTTAACAAAAACCCACCAATTCACTATCTCAGCAAATTAGAATATGGTGACATGCTAATCAGCTAATCAACTCAAAACACCTGCAAAGGTTTCCTGAGCCTTCAAAATGGTCTCTCAGTTTGGTTCACTAGGCTAAACAATCATGGGGAAGACTGCTGATCTGACAGTTGTCCAGAAGACAATCATTGACACCCTTCACAAGGAGGGTAAGCCACAAACATTCATTGCCAAAGAAGCTGGCTGTTCACAGAGTGCTGTATCCAAGCATGTTAACAGAAAGTTGAGTGGAAGGAAAAAGTGTGGAAGGAAAAGATGCACAACCAACTGAGAGAACCGCAGCCTTATGAGGATTGTCAAGCAAAATCGATTCAAGAATTTGAGTGAACTTCACAAGGAATGGACTGAGGCTGGGGTCAAGGCATCAAGAGCCACCACACACAGACGTGTCAAGGAATTTGGCTACAGTTGTCGTATTCCTCTTGTTAAGCCACTCCTGAACCACAGACAACGTCAGAGGTGTCTTACCTGGGCTAAGGAGAAGAAGAACTGGACTGTTGCCCAGTGGTCCAAAGTCCTCTTTTCAGATGAGAGCAAGTTTTGTATTTCATTGGGAAACCAAGGTCCTAGTGTCTGGAGGAAGGGTGGAGAAGCTCATAGCCCAAGTTGCTTGAAGTCCAGTGTTCAGTTTCCACAGTCTGTGATGATTTGGCGTGCAATGTCATCTGCTGGTATTGGTCCATTGTGTTTTTTGAAAACCAAAGTCACTGCACCCATTTACCAAGAAATTTTGGAGCACTTCATGCTTCCTTCTGCTGACCAGCTTTTTGAAGATGCTGATTTCATTTTCCAGCAGGATTTGGCACCTGCCCACACTGCCAAAAGCACCAAAAGTTGGTTAAATGACCATGGTGTTGGTCTGCTTGACTGGCCAGCAAACTCACCACACCTGAACCTCATAGAGAATCTATGGGGTATTGTCAAGAGGAAAATGAGAAACAAGAGACCAAAAAATGCAGATGAGGTGAAGGCCACTGTCAAAGAAACCTGGGCTTCCATACCACCTCAGCAGTGCCACAAACTGATCACCTCCATGCCACGCCGAATTGAGGCAGTAATTAAAGCCAAAGGAGCCCCTACCAAGTATTGAGTACATGTACAGTATATGAACATACTTTCCAGAAGGCCAACAATTCACTAAAAATGTTTTTTTTTTTTTTTTTATTGGTCTTATGAAGTATTCTAATTTGTTGAGATAGTGAATTGGTGGGTTTTTGTTAAATGTGAGCCAAAATCATCACAATTAAAAGAACAAAAGACTTAAACTACTTCAGTCTGTGTGCACTGAATTTATTTAATACATGAGTTTCACAATTTGAGTTGAATTACTGAAATAAATGAACTTTTTCACGACATTCTAATTTATTGAGATGCACCTGTATATTTAAAAAATCTGTAGATTTAGAATTTACTCAACTAGTTCAGTGGCACAAAAAAAAAACTTCTGTCTATCTATTTATTTATTTATTTATTACCAAAATTATGCTTTGTCCCAAAATATAAATTAATAGTGAAAATATTTGAAGTTGAAATGTATTTCAGGATTTTCTACTGGCATTTCAGTGCTTTATTTTATGCTTCACAATTAATTACTTGACACATTTTGAACAGTCCCACATGATAATCTCCTTACACAAGACCAAATGCTTCTGTCTGTATATATACAGTATTTTTTGTATTAATCCCTTCACTTATCCACAGTAAGTCAAATGGCTTACTGTCTATCTGCTATCTGCAAAGCCCTGAATAGTATTGACCTTAACATTAATGTACTATTAATGATAACTTTACTGAATGTTCCAGAAAAGCTTGTAAAATGGCTGTTGTGTTTCTTGTGGGTTGTGGTCAGATTTCTAATACCCTGACAGATCACTCTAAAGTGGTAAAAATGTTTCTCACCTCTATTTGCAGTGGTATTGGTCATTCAGAGCCTTACACCAAACTGTGTTGTAAGGGCTTCTGCATCGACATTCTCAAGAAGCTCTCACGCACCATCAAGTTCTCCTATGATCTCTACTTGGTCACCAACGGTAAACATGGGAAGCTGGTCCGAGGCATCTGGAATGGGATGATAGGCGAGGTATGAGAGATGCTAGCCTTGACACACACACACACACACACACACACACACACACACACACGCAAGTTAATGATTAAATCCTCATCAAAATTCAATTGTATTAGCAGTGATCATGTTGATCTAAATTTAAAAGTGGCAATAACCTCTAATGGAGCATCCTTTCCTCAGCACAAATCTGCTTGTTTGTCTGTCTAATTATTATGTGAGATGCAGCCTGTGTCATTAAATGTGTTCACAGAGTGAACTGAATTTAAAATACAATCGTGAAACATTCATCCTGTCAACTCCTGCCGTGTGTAGTGTCACTTGATCCGGTGTTTAAATGTCTTCCACAGCTGCTGGTGTTTTCAGCATTTCTATCACCTGCATCTCCCCACATGTCCCAGATTTAAAATTAGCAAAGATCTGTATTCATAGTATTTAAATGTTTGTGTGCCATGAAAAAGCAATTGATGACCTGACTTAAATTACTACTGCATAACTGTTTGACAGTGTCTTTCCATCTTACTTTGAGGTTTCTCCTTAGGCAATTCTACAGAGTGTATATGTCATATTGATAGGCACTGTTACACACTTAGTTCACACTGTGATGTTAGATAGTGGTTGTGTCTCAACTAATTAATCCTGTCTGTGGAAAATTAGATGCCGTTTTAGCTGTTATGCAGTACTCATAAAGTCATGCATAAAAGCACACCACAACTAGATGAGCAAATAAACCAGTTAAGCAATGAACGAAGCTACTATTAATTGGCTGCACTCATTATTTATCTATTTCTCTCTAATGATCTCTAGGTCTTCTACAAGCGTGCAGATATGGCTATTGGCTCACTCACTATTAATGAGGAGCGTTCAGAGATCATTGACTTTTCAGTGCCATTCGTGGAGACTGGGATTAGTGTCATGGTAGCTAGGAGCAATGGCACTGTCTCCCCATCTGCTTTTCTAGGTGAGAAAGTTTTATTCATAGTCCTTCTCCCCTTTGGCAGTCACATAGACTTGGTGAAACTGTTACAGGCAACACTAAATATTTACTGCTAATTGAAGTTTTCATCAGCTACAATTGGAGTAATGTTCTAAACTAAAATTGGGACATGTCCCAAATGCAGCCAAGACAAGAAATTACAGATTTCATGTCCCTTTGGTCTTTTAGATATGAAGCATGACCATTTGTTTTGTTTTGATTTTAAAGCTAATCATTTATCAAGTCATTATTCTTCCTCTAATGGCACAGCAGAGACTTAAAATAATGTAATAGATCTCATCATTACTGATTGCAGTGGTTAATAATGCCATGTTGTATTCTCATGGAGGTTGTGAAATGTGGGTTAATATATTTCTCTCCTTACAGAGCCTTACAGTCCAGCAGTGTGGGTCATGATGTTTGTTATGTGCCTGACTGTTGTGGCTGTAACAGTGTTCATCTTTGAGTACTTTAGCCCTGTTGGATACAACCGTAGCCTACTCAATGCCAAAGGTTAGTGATGATTTTTTTTTCCCTCTTCTGCCAAAGTTCTGTTAAAAATAAGGAACTGAACAAAACTAGCCTAATTAGTCCACTGTCATGGTTATGCCAAAATTGGCACTGAAATACATTATCCATGAGTCCCTGCACATCACGTGACCTTGTCACATGTCTCACTGAGCACTCACACCTGTTCTGTGTTACCACTAATCAACACCCCTACTTAAGTCCTGTGTGTTTCAGTGTCAAGCTTCTGTTGTTGTCATGTTCATGTGTCATTGTGTGTTACACAGTCTCGTTTATTGCCTGGATGTTTTTGCCTAGTATTCTCTGTTCTAGTTCTGGTCCTTATTTTCATGGCTTTGGTTATCTGACTGCACTTTATTTAAATAAAATCTGCACTTGCATCCACCTCCTCTACAAATCCCAATCGTGACATCCATATATGTTCTCTTAATCATAAAAAAGGCTAATTCAAACACCCTAAAGGGTTCTTTTGTTTCCCCCCTTAAGGGAACTCTTAAAGATGTATGTAGAACCCTGCAACAGAGGGAGGGTTCTCCAATCACTAAAGTAAAACCCCTTTAGAAAACCTGAACTTCTTTATCCTGAACAGACACAATATATACAGCACATGCTTCCTGGGTTTTTTTTCTTCTTTTGTGTGTGTGTGTGTGTGTGTGTGTGTGTGTGTGTGTGTGTGTGTGTGTGTGTGTGTGTGTGTGATTTTATAGAATTTATATAGAATTTATTTGACTGAGTTACATTATCATTATGTTGAGGTGTTTAATCCATGTAGACTATGATAGGAAGACAAACAATATATGTTTGGTGGCCTGGGAAAACCCTTCGTAAAAACTACAGACTTAAGTGATACACAGTACTGTGCAAAAGTTTTAGGCACCCTATTTTTTTAGTACAAACTATGTAATAGTTTAACATATTTTTTTATTTTATGACATCTACATCATCAAGTCAGTACAAAAAACACTTTAGATTCCCAAACATTAGTTTTCTAGCAAAAAATTAAATATTACAGAAAAATATGGTATGTCATTAAAGGAAGCAGCATGTTATGTAAGAGACCACTTTTCAGACAAAAAACACAATGAAGGCTGCTGGGTTTTGCTGCAAAAATCAGAAGCAAGTGCGAAAGTCAAAGTCTCCAGAAGAACTATGGCTGGTTCTGCAAGATGCTCAATAAAACTTACCAGCTCATTTCCTTATAAAACTGCACAAATTGTACCGGAGACTACTATTTTTATTTTTATTGTTTTGTCACACCAAATATTGCCTTTGTTTCATTTACTACTGTTTAATGCTCTCATTTTTTTAATGTAGAAACATTTAATTTAATTATTTTGAAGGCAACTTTGCTCTACAGTATTTATTTGCATGTGTCTAAAACTTTTGCACAGTACTGTATGTGTTCCTTTTGCATGTATCTCAGGTAAAGTTATAGCATTGTAATGTCTGGTTGACCTCAAAAGGGAGAAAATTAATTTTAAAGGCTTCATTCCAATTCCACTGAAAGATGCCCTGCCTACCTCTACATATACAGTATAACCTAATCTATTTGTGGAAAAACAACATTAGTGTCAAATTGTGAAGAATTATACATTTAGAATGAGAAATGAGTTGCCACTAGAGTTATCGCTTTGATTATCAGCATTATCCAGTTTCTGTCTCATCACCTCGTTACATTTGAACACGGGCTTCATCATTGTCTCTTCACTCGACCGATGACTGTTCTTGTTAACATTTCCCATGGAAATAATCACTGATTTGTTCAGTCAGCTCTGCTCTAAAGCTAAATGTATTTTTATTAATCTTTTTATTTGCTCATAGAAACATTTTAAAACTTATTTTAAAACTAATGATCTGTATGATCGAGTGCCTATAAGTGCTCTTCTCTGTTTTGATGATGATGTGAAGCAGAGGAGCATCACAGATATTTTGACAGTTGATATCTGATAACAAACTAAATTGATTAGGCTCATGTTATTAAAAATTTAAATCATGAGAAAAAGTGACTTTATAGGACAATAGGACAATTTTACACATCTTTAGACAGACTGACTGCATTTACTGCTGTGTTTGTTAAACTGGCTCCTTAGCGATGTGATATTTGCAGACAGGCAGCCAATGTAATGTTAGACAATAGCCTAAGTAAAAACATTTCCACATCACTTTAGTAAAATAGATTTATGTTTTCAATGTATATATATATTTCGACATATATCAATTCGACATAGAATACTAGCCATGACGTGAAATAATACATGAGTGCTTTTCTCTTTTCTCCATCTTCTTTCTCTCCATCTCTCCACACAGAGCCTGGGGGGCCCACATTCACTATTGGGAAGTCAGTCTGGCTCCTATGGGGGATTGTCTTTAATAACTCTGTCCCTATAGAAAACCCTAAAGGAACAACCAGCAAGATTATGGTGCTAGTTTGGGCCTTCTTTGCTGTCATCTTTCTAGCCAGTTATACTGCAAATTTAGCTGCCTTCATGATCCAAGAGCAGTATATTGACACTGTATCTGGGCTCAGTGACAAAAAGGTAAGATAAGCAGACAGTTTCTAAACAATTAAGATTGCAGTTTATGCACTGAATTGCACATTGTGCATATACATATGGTATGAACAGAAGCAGAAGAACTCTGCTTAGACAAGTTGCTATAATCCAGGTTTTAATTACATTTACATAAATTACCACCATTGACATACTTTTTTCAGTTACGTTTAGATAACACCTCTCAAGAGCTGCACATCTACAAAACTGAATAAACCCCGGGAGGAGAATTTAATAGATTTGACAGCAGTGATACATAGTTTTCTTAATGCATGCAGATTTCACAGGCACTGTGCATCAGCATAAACCAGGGATGAATTTAAAAATCTGTTCTTAAACCTTATACGCTGCAGACTGATCCTATTCTACTTTAGAAGGATTAGAGAGGCTTTGGAAGGAAATTACCAGATTGTCTAAACCATTCAAATGCAATATATCGCCTCACCCGCACACCTATAAAATGCACTGTGGAAAATCTGACATGTATTTGCCAAAACAATTTGTCAATAAGGTGTGAAAGAAAATACAATGCCAGCTATAACATTTATGAATGGCAACTTAGGACTCTATTTATTCACTGAACTTACATGCAATTTCTTTTCTGAGTCTAAAGCTATGACTTTGAAAAAAGGCACTGACACTGTACTGACAAAGTAAGCTTTAATTCTGTGAGAAAATTCGACACTGCCTACAGCTAACAATCAGACATCTAACCAAAGTTCACAGTCTGTCTTATCCTGCAGTTTCAGAAGCCCCAGGAGCATTACCCCCCTTTCCGCTTCGGCACAGTCCCAAACGGCAGTACTGAGAGAAATATTCGCAGCAATTATCCAGACATGCACAGCCACATGACCAAATACAACCAAAAGGGAGTGGAAGAGGCACTCAACAGTCTCAAAACAGGGTGTGTTTTTCTCTGAACTTTACTGTGATTTAGAATAATCCAAGACAGCTGGTCTTTAATACACCTTCAACAGGCCACTATTAAGTCAAATAAATGGACAGTAATTATTTGTTTGATGTAAGTATATGCAATTATATGTAACCCTGTGTAATTATTACTTTATCATGAGCTTATCAGTAAGATAAATGTCACGCGGTCTTTGCTGCAGGAAGCTGGATGCCTTCATATATGATGCTGCAGTGCTTAATTACATGGCTGGCAAGGATGAGGGCTGCAAGCTGGTGACCATTGGCAGTGGGAAGGTGTTTGCTACAACAGGCTATGGCATTGCTTTGCAGAAGGACTCCCGTTGGAAACGCCCCATAGACCTGGCTCTCCTCCAGTTCCTGGGAGATGGTAAATCATCATCAGGGGATCAGATCTGTTCCACAATTAATATCCTCAATCACAGTGTGAAGCCTTTACTGTCCTCTTTCAGGCTCTCTATAATATCATCAAAGACCCATGAATTCATAAGGTTTATTACAATGACAGTTTGAATTACTTTTAAGATGATACGCACTTTACTTTTTACTTACTGTATGTGCTCCTATACATTTGATTTTAGCTTGAAAATACACTCTCTATGTATCATTTTTAAATACAGCATGAAGATAAATGTATTTGACCCATTAAGAGTATAAAGTATAGAATGATACTTTACAAAGAAATTTTTTTAATTGCTGCCACATTTGACGTGTGGTCTGTTAAAATTCTCATGCTGAACAGTGCTCACATTGCCATTACTTAGTAGCTTTCTTTTAATGTTCTTGGAGGGGACACACAAAGACTGGAAACTGTATGGCTGTCTGGAATCTGCCAGAATGAGAAGAATGAGGTGATGAGTTCCAAGTTGGACATAGACAACATGGCAGGTGTCTTCTACATGCTACTAGTGGCTATGGGTCTTAGTCTGCTTGTCTTTGCCTGGGAACATCTGCTTTATTGGAAAATCAGACACTGTGTGCACAATTCTGACCGTCTAGACATCCTCTTGGCCATAAGCAGGGTAGGTGTATGCCAAACCACAGCATGCTGTTTCATAGCTTTTTCTCATACTAATGCAGAAATGTCAAACTTGGAGTTTTTGGTGGATACTGAAGCATTTGGTTTATGTTTTGTAGTTGTAAAATATGTCTGTTCCGAGTCTCCCATTTTACATTAATGTGTGGTTGTAAATTGTTAGATGCCTTCAGCTGGATCACAGTAAGCTGTATGTTCTTGCTCATATCATTATACTTTAAATATAAGGAAAAATAAACTTGGATGACTAATTTTTATATTTAATTCAAAGCGTTTGAGGTTATAAATCTAACTTTACAATATAATCACTTATACTGTGTATCACAACATATTAATACAGTTGAGTGCAGAAGTTTGTGTCCCCTTGTTTTCTGGGTGAATAAATGAAAAAATGTACCCCCACCTTAAAATGTGTCTACAAAATAGAAATCTATGTTTAATTTTTAATGGTAGTTTTCCATTAAAATCCTATTACCACATGGACCAAATATTAAATTGTTTGATATCTTTAATAGCCAGTTCAATCCCTATCGGCATGCTCTAATTGTTTGCATTTTTCCCATTACTGTGTCTAATGATTTAAACCTGTCACCGTGTTT
Source organism: Cranoglanis bouderius (assembly GCA_023630585.1). Taxonomy (NCBI): domain Eukaryota; kingdom Metazoa; phylum Chordata; class Actinopteri; order Siluriformes; family Cranoglanididae; genus Cranoglanis; species Cranoglanis bouderius. Next base: position 6,717,653 of record CM042562.1, on the reverse strand, counting down.
TCTCTGTTAAGTTTTATTCAGGCATGAAAGGTTCAAACAGGCTTAAACTCTAAAGCAGTTTGCTGTGAGCAGTCAAGTTAAAAGTCAATGGGATTAGGAAAAAAGCTATCACAACACACAAAACAGAAAATATTGACCTTTCTCAGAGCTGGAGAAGGTTATCAAAAGATATCAAAGTGTTTACGGAGACCATTATCATCAGAGAGAACCAAAGAGACAAAGGCACTAACAAAGTATGAAGGAAAAATAGCTGAAAATAAAAACTGCCTATGCCTATGGAGAAAATCAATATTTATATAATATAAATTATATATAATATAATTTTGCTTGTTTCTCTAACAATATCAATATATTTTTGGAAATTTTTGCTTGTTTTGCTGATAATATCTTAGATAATAAAGGAACTGTAAAACTTTCATTAAATTGGTCATATTGGTTTCATCATTGTGAAGCTGGGGCATACAAAATTACACTCAGTTGTATATTAAATATGTATAATATATTCATAATAAAATTCTGGATAATTTGTCTTTCTTAGGGAATTTACAGCTGCTTTAATGGTGTTGAGGACATGGGAAAATCTGGAAACTTGCAGAATCTTGACATCACAGCAAACTATGCCCAGGCTAACATGCTTAAAATGCTTCAGACAGCCAAAGACATTGTCTCCTCAGCAAAGGTGGAGAATTCTTTGGACAAGGCAACAAAAACCATTGAGAACTGGAGTCGGAAAAGTGGGAGTTTACCAGCACGCATTCCACAGGTGTCCACCACTGAGACACTCCCAGCTAACCTCTCTTACATTACTAACATCACGGAAAAGCATTCATCCCTTGTGCAGCGCTCTTTATCGCCCCAATTCACACAGCATTATAATGAAACTGCCAGTCCACCACATGCATCTACTCAAAGACTGATATCACACCCAACTCCACTACACTATACTGTCCCTTCCCGATCTGGTGGCCTGTATAATGGGCTGCTTCCCATGTCTAGCATTAGCACTCCTCATTTAGCAACATATGATCTGCATTCCCAAAAGTCAGCCAAAATGGCCTCTCGTTTCATCTCACATAAAGATTTACAAGCACCAGACATCTTCGCTGAGCATCAGGAACCTTGCCACACCTTTGTAGGCCCCAGATGGAAAAAGAGATCCCAAAGCTGTCTGGAGGAGTCTGTGGATCTTAGAGGATTACATGATGACAAAGGCCACAATTTGCGTCTTGCAGAAGTCCAAGCAAACCATTTTGCACATGATGTACACCCTTCTTCTATGGAAAGCCCTTATCGACCAGGCAATATAACCTGTAATTCCTGCATTAAGACGTATGCAGATCCTGGGTTAGATGGCATGCCTTTAATAGGAAAGAGAAAAATCCATCGCAGGCCCTCCTTCCTTAAAGCCACCTGGGGCCCAGGCAGGGTGCGGTTTCCAAACGAAAGGCCTTTTGACCCAGCTTCATGTCAAGTGGACATGCCAGATCTGTTTCCTTTCACAGAGGTATGTGCAAGAGGGAGAAATAACAAATACCACCCTTTGCCTGTGGAACACATTTACCTTCACTCATATCGCCGCCAGCCAAGAAAGGGTCAGAAGTTAAGGCACTCCCAGTCCACTTATCTGCCCTCTTACAGGGAAGCAGTACATCATGATGCCATAGGTGTGAGGAGAGCCTCCAGCCTTGTACATAGACAATACTCCTACCCTGACCTACCAGCCTACCAGAGCCCACTGCCATATGGACCGGCTGAGCTGTGCAACATCTTCCCCTGCATGGGCCATCCCAGTGACAGTGGTTATAGGGGGTATAGGGCTCCTGTACACCTGCAGGATGGCCATCTGCTACCTGTTCCAGGCAGCAGGGTGCTTTACAGGGTCGGCTCCCCAGGTGTACCTCTGACATGGGGAAGGATCTCTAGTCTGGAGTCTGAGGTGTGACCCTTCAAACTTAATTATTTATTTTCCACACAGCTATTTGCAATGCCAAGCTTTGAAACTGAATTCCAGGAGCCAGTTTGAAAACTACCTTTGATTCCTGCCACAAAAAAAAAACTGCAGACGTATGAACTTTGGGCTTTCTTTTATTCAACAAGGTGCAATAATACCAAGATTGTACAAGAATTTTTGGAATAATTAGTGTGGTATATAGATAGCTTATATTATCTCTAGTGAAGTGTCCTTTTTTTCTTTTATTTTGAGATAAATTTGGTATTGATCCATGTAATCAGCTATAACAATTTTATAAACCCTTAAGACAGTCAAAAATGTTTTTGAGCTCTCTCTCTCTCTCTCTCTCTCTCTCTCTCTCTCTCTCTCTCTCTCTCTCTCTCTCTCTCTCTCTCTCCACATTGCAGGGTGAATCAAATGGTATTCTATTATTAGTATTATCAAGTACCTCCAATGCTTTAATAAATCACAAAAGCCTATCAATAGATCCATATAATTTGTGGCTTTTTTTAAAAGGGGTAACTGAAAGACTGAATACTACCTTCAGCATTCAGTACCACATTATACTTTAGGTATTGTGATTAAAATATAGTTCTTCTATGTCCATTATTATGTAGCTTATTATATAAGAACCGATATATAAATTTAAGTGTTGACCAGTAAAAATGTCCAGTATAAGTTCCTCTAAATGTTTTAGTATATTTTATGTTAACGGGAGAATTTTTTTATTTATTTATTTATTTTTTTACAATAATCACACTCATGTTCACACTCCAGATACATTTGAATTTTTTTTTGTTTTGTTTTTTTTTCTCATTTGTACCTGTACTTAAAACAAATAAAATTAAATCCAATTATAGCTGATGACAGCTGTAAGTGTTTTGCCTCTGTATTAACCCAATACCAGTATGTACTATCAGTGCACACCTATAGCAGCAGTTTAAAAAAGGACAGATCTCTATTGGTGATTCCTTAACACATAACTCTGTTCACATCCACACAAGCATACTAGCCTATAGCTTAATGTAAAACATTACATTGTAGAGAAAGGGGGATGAAAGTGTAAGAAGAAAGAGAGCTAAAGAAAAAGACCCTCAATTCTGAACTCAGATTTTAGGTTCAGTTTTCGTCAGAATAAAAGCCTTCATTTGTGAATGCTATAGGTTATAAAAAGTTTCATAAATATCTTATTAAAACCAATCCGTATAGTGATTATGCAAATTGTATGGAATGTTACCAAAATTGTCCTTCACTCCTGGACCTCATTATGTCCAATGTCTCCACCTCAACTTGTTCCTTCAAAGCCCAAGGTGACCTACGCTGAGGTAATTATGCAGTGAGGCTTTTGTTATCTCCTGATAAGGAGCCCTCGTTTCACGGAGTGAGGATATGAGAATCTAAAGGCTGAGAAACTTTCATTTTCCCATTAACTGCCTTGCTTTGTTGTTTCTTATGAATGATAGCACAATATCAAGAATTTACTCTAACCCACTTTCATCATTGCTGTTTAGTGATGCCTTTATTTACTGTGCAATAATTATACTTCTCTCATAAATTTTCACTTGCAGCAGCAGTTTTCTGCAGGAAGAAACACTTTATAAATTTTATTGAAGGCATAGAAGCAAGGAAAAGATAACCAAAGCAAGCTTTAGGTCCAATGTAAAATGTAGCGTTGTGCTTACAAAAAAAAAATACACTGTTGAGGCATTTTGTGAGTTGAAAAGTGATTCAGTACTTGGCTCTAAAAGCATCCAGAAGGCAGGCAATTGGCCACAGAACAAAGTTACCTGCAATAAATCAAGCCACAGGTGGCTAAGGAGACAAATGATCTGCATTTAAAAGTCAAGAGAGATGTCCATGAGATTCCTTTGCAGTGAAGATGATAAAACCATGGAATTATGAAAGATTAATAATTTACACAGTCATTGCAAGATTCATAACCATTTAAGCAGTTTGGTTATTGCTGCCCCCTACTAGAATTGACCACTACTTCATATCATCTTCTGATGAAAGCAATAAAAGCATTATAAGACTTTTATATTGTACATGATCCCTTCCCTAGATCTACCCTGAAAGTGATAGACAAAAGTAAAACAAAAAAAGGTTTTATTATATCAGCCATGCAATTGTCACTGCCAGTATTAAATACAAAAAAAATATTAATACACATACAAGTGCACTGTTATGCACTCACACACATACACTAAAGATACTTGTAGGACAGTGTGTATTCTCTTCACGTTGTCTCCTGGAATCTATTAGCTCGGATGTCAATGCTAGTCATTGTTGCTGGCCACCTTCAGCCAAGGGCTTAGAGTTAAGGCAAGGTGGATAAAGGAAGAGGGAGAAAAGAAAGCTTTAGAAGAAGACTTCACAAAGTTTTAACAATGACTAATTACTCTGGGAAGTAATTTACACAAATTGACAAATAATCCATTATTGAAAAGGAGACAAATGAACTCTTCAATAATACTTCAATTAACAAAGATGAATTGAGATTTGAGGTTTTGTACATGTATACAGTGGAGTCCAAAAGTCTGAGACCACATTGAAAATCTGGAATTTTTGAGAATTCTGAAACAAAAAAAGGAAATTTGCAACATCTTGACTATTAAATATTCAGTTTACACAATTATACAATTTGTAGGTCGCAATTGTGTGATATTGACCATGTTAATTCATTTGTACAAAAGGTGAAATTTTCCACGAGTCTTATGCTTTCCATTGAAACATGTGTTCAGACAACACTGATGGATTTGATCTAAAATGGATCATCAGGTTTTGCACAACCTTGTGGAGGCCATCGCAGCTCGAGTACACAATGCTGTTAAAATGTCATAGCAAATACTAAGAAATTCTAAAATTCATGTAACCATTGATTAATAATTAATAATTTTACCGAAATAAAGTAAGAATAAAATAAGATAAAGTAAAATAAATATTGAAAATATTGAAAAATAAAATAAAATATAAAGGTAAAAATATATAAAAATGTATGCAAAGCAAAGATATAATATAAATAGTAAACCTATATTGTATGCATTATATACATCTACATAGCTATGCTAAGGTACAAGAAGTACAGTATATTGTGTTGCAGTTCTGTACAGTGTGATGGTTATACATACATTATATTACTGTATGTCTTCACTTAAGAAGTTGTATTTTTATCCTTGAGAAAGGAACATTTAAGTGATAATAGCAGCAAATGTTAGTCAAAGACAACAGTAATAGGCTTGCGATTAGCACAGAATCAGGTGACAGGCTCAGCTGAGAGGTACTATAGTGATGTTCATGCTTAGTGCTTTGCTCTGTGGGCCTTGACAGTCAACACTTGGCATGTGGTTTTCATGTGGGTTTCTGCCATTTGGCTTTAGAGTCACCAACGATTTAATGCTTTTGATGCACCAATGCAGAAACTCTGGGAAATTACTGGTGTAGTGTCTGACTTTGTATTTTCTGGAATTTAGGATTGGAGTTACAGAGAGACATCATTTCTTTCCATTACTATATTCTCTTTAAAATATCCTGAATACAAACTAACTCAAGAGAGAGCACGGATTAGTCAAGGTTGAAAAAAGCCACAAAAATGTCTTAAAATTGGAGAGATTCATGTTCTCTTTGTCTACTTTTTTAATCCAAACCAGCTTTTTTAACCTGGTCATGTGGAAACAATTCCTGGTTCCTTAAGATCTGCCTGTGCCCATGCCTGCTGTGTTGACTATTCATTGATGTAGGTGTCAGTCATCAGGTGTCAGTCATTAATAATTAGTCATTATTTTTATGTTGTAGCTAGAGGCAGAACACTATTAAACACTTCAAATACTCATAAGTATTTTCCACAGAAGTTGAGCGGATTCAAGACAAAACTAACAAAACATAGAATCCATTATGTGGTTTATGCTGCATGATCAGGACAATGTACTGAAAAGTATCAGCCCAGATATGTATATTATGGTTTATAGTTATTTCAGTCTCAATGTCTGCAGCCACACCATGAAACAGCACACCACATGAGGTTCCCATTTCAAATGGAATTTAAAATGTGTTTGCAGTGGCCAATATCACCATGTATCAACAGTGCCCTGGCTAGGTTTCATGCCACATATAGGCAATACATCATCCGTTCTGGGTGCCTTAGACAAAGGACCAATTCAAAAGAACACAAAGGAGTGGAACAAATAAACCAGCTTTCCTGTATACAGAGCACCAAGGTCTCATTTCTGAACTATTACCTTTTGAACTATATTTTATTTTAGGTGTTAAGATGTACTCATGAACTCATTTGGATTAATCAGACATCATCTCTAAATCATTCTTAATGTTTTTTTCCTAATTGTCAACAAGCAAACACACAAGCATACACAAATGGCATGCTCAAAAAATTAAAAGCAAGTGCTCCAGTTATGGAATATAAATGTCTTCTGTGTGTTTCACAGTTAAAAAGTTAAGGATGAGGATCATGTGATAGCTTTTGTATGCTTTTCTAGCCATAATTTTCCAAGCACTGATAGTTGAAATCTGATTGGTTCTCCACACTTCCAAAGAAAAATAACACATTGCTCATTTTGGAACAAGATATCACTGAAACAAGAGTCATTGGACTCCAAACATTTTGTGTGGAAAAAATTAGTGGTGAGTAAATGAGAAAATCTCACGTGTTTCCCAACAGGAAAACAGACTGTAGTTAGTCATCTGCTATGTCACTCTTCTTGTGAAAGTAACATTTCTTGGCATACTAGACTCTCTAGTGAAGACTATTAAGACATTAACTAACTAGGGCTGCCTGAATAAACCCTGCAACTGTTTATTGTCTTTCTCTGTTTGTCCTTCCAAGGTGACAGCCCCAGCAGTTGGCCTTGGCTCATAACATGGCAGCAAATTAACAAGCCCCAGGTTGTCATGCAGTCGGTCCAAAGAAAGTGTAAGGCCACACTTAGAGGTTTGCCAGTAAGCACTTGGAAACAAATGTCTTTGTAATTAAGAAGAGTGTGAACCACCCACCAAGTCTGGAGTAAAGACTGCTCTTTAAATGAACAATCCCATTCCTAAAAAGACCTACAATGTACAAGATATGGTTTGCTAAATATAATATGTGCTACTGTATATTCACAAGGACGCTACTTCCAGCATCCAGTTTTTGTACTGTATAGGTAACATAAAGTAAACATGATGAACTGGGCAATGACTTAGTACATAAAGTGGTGCTTGAAAGTTTGTGAACCCTTTACAATTTTCTATATTTCTGCATAAATATGACCTAAAATTAGATAAGGAGAACCCAGTTAAACAAATGAGACAAAAATATTATACTTGGTAATTTATTGAGGAAAATGATCCAATAATACTATGAGTGGCAAAAGTATGTGAACCTTTGCTTTCAGTATCTGGTGAAACCCCCTTGTGCAGCAATAATTGCAACTAAATGTTTCCGGTAACGTTGATCAGTCCTGCACATCGGCTTGGAGGAATTTTATCGCATTCCTCAGTACAGAATAGCTTCAACTCTGGGAGGTTGGTGGGTTTCCTCACATGAACTTCTTGCTTCAGGTCCTTCAACAACATTTCTTTTGGATTAAGGTCAGGACTTTGACTTGGCCATTCCAAAACATTCCAACTTTATTCTTGTTTAACCACTCTTTGTTAGAACAACTTGTATACTTAAGGTTGTTATCTTGCTGCATGCCCCACTTTCTCTTGAGATTCAGTTCATGGACAGATGTCCTGACATTTTCCTTTAGAATTTGCTGTTATCATTTAGAATTCATTGTTCCATCAGTGATGGCAAGCCGTCCTGGCCCAGATGCAAAAAAACAGGTCCAAACGATGATACTACCACCAGCATGTTTCACAGATGGGATAAGGTTCTTATGCTGGAATGCAGTGTTTTCTTTTCCCCAAACATAACCCTTCTTATTTAAACCAAAAATTGTATTTTGGGCTCATCTTCAGTAGTGTACTAAAGTTTTAGGCACATGCAAAGAAATGCTGTAGAACAAAGATGCCTTATCAATAATTAAATTATATGTTTCTACATTTAAAAAAAAACAAAAGATCAGTAAACAGTAGTAAAAGAAACAAAGTCAATATCTGGTGTGACAAAAAAAAATTAAAATTAAAATTAAAATAGTAGTCTCCGGTACAATTTGTGCAGTTTTATAAGAAAATGAGCTGGTAAGTTTTATTGAGCATCTTGCAGAACCAGCCACAGTTCTTCTGGAGACTTTGACTTTCGCACTCGCTTCTTATTTTTGCAGCAAAACCCAGCAGCCTTCATTGTGTTTTTTGTCTGAAAAGTGGTCTCTTATGTAATTTGCTGCTTTCTTTACTGACATACAAACATTTTTCTGTAACATTTAATTTTGCACTAGAAAACTGTTTGGGAATCTAAAATGTTTTTTGTACTGACTTGATAATGTAGAAATCATAAAATAAAAAATCTATAAGAAAGTTTGTACTTTAAAAAATACGGTGCCTAAAACTTTTGCACAATACTGTATCTACAAAACATTTTTTCTAATAGCCTTCTGGCTTGTCCACGTGATCTGTAGCAGACTGCAGATGGGCAGCAATGTTCTTTTTGGAGAGCAATGGCTTGCTTCTTATAACCCTGCTATGCAGACCATTGTTGTTCAGTGTTCTCCTGATGGTGGACTCATGAACATTAACATATGTTAATGAGGGTAACTCTGGTCTTAAATTTCCTCCAATTGTACACAATCTGTCTGACTGTAGATTTGTGGAGTCCAAACTCTTTAGAGATGCTTTTGTAACCTTTTCCAGCCTGATGAGCATCAACAACTCTTTTTCTGAGGTCCTCAGAAATCTCCTTTGTTCATGATACACTTCCACAAACATGCGTTGTGAAGCTCTGCCTCTGACAGAGTGTTCACTCACAGTTGATTGTCATCCCATTGATTGAAAACACCTGACTCTAATTTCACCATCAAATTAAACTGCTAAACCTAGAGATTCACAAACTTTTGCCACTCTCAGATATGTAATATGTGACCAAGTACTGTATAATATTTTTGTCTCATTTGTTTACTTGAGTTCTCTTTGTGTACTTTTAGGACTTGTGTGAAAATCTAATGGTGTTTTAGGTCACATTTAAGCAGATAACTTCACAAACTTTCAAGCACCACTGTACATGTGTGTGAGAGAGAAAAGAGCAAAGGAGAGAACAGTGAGCAAGAGAGGACCCTGGAGTATGTTCACAGGACAATCAATTTTGGGACCTTAGAGAAAGATCCCCCAAAGGAAACCATTTCAGAGTCACAATCCTTTGGCCATTCCAGCCTATTGTAGACATTATCCATAGCTATCAAGGGCAAAGGGTCAGTGCCCTTGACTTTATCAAATGCATACCTCCCGTACTTTCTCTTTCTCATTCTCAGTCTGTCCAATTGAAACATAGTAAACTATTTATAATGCAGTATTAAATTAAGAAACAAACTGAATCCTGTTTATTTAAAGCTTTCCACCCATCACTTACACATAGCATAGCAGTGCACTCAAACATAGCTATTTTCGCCTTTCCAGATCTTATGTAAATCCATGCAATTGCTGTATGTACAGTAATATGATTAAATAGATTTTGCACATTTGTCAGTAATAGTGTCATTAATGATAGCTGACCTTATGATATTAAATACTAAAACATACTCCAAATTCATCATGGACTAAATACTAATATTTAGTAGAAAGATTTTAACAACCAAAGGTCTTTTTATCACCATGAAAAGAGGGGGAAGGTGGGAGGGGGATGCCTCCATTGCTATTCCATCGCATCTACACATTCACACACTCATTCCCTCTAGGGGCAATTTACCATAGATAATAAACTTACTGGCATGGTGGGAGGAACCCAGAGAACCCAGAGGAAACCAACACAGACTTTGGGAGAACATGCAAAACTCCCCACAGACAGTGACCTGAGTTCAGAATAAAACCAGGAACACTGGATCTGTGAGACAGCAACACCACCCGCTGCACCAATGTGCCTCCACATCTATTTTAGGTGAATCATTTACATGGGTACAAAGTTACACTTAAATGTTCAATTTCGACTTGCAGCTTAAAATGTTATGATATTTTATTCCACAAGTAGTTGATAAGGAAAGAGTTGGGAGATATGTGATACCACGTTATAGCTTACTAAAGTTTGACCTGAGATAACTGTCTAAATGTTTATTTTCTCTTACAACAGGTTAATATATTTCTTTGAGGTTAATGGAAATGTAAGACATGAATTCTGCTGGCTCTATTAGTGCAGCTCAATTTGTTTTGTCTCTGTTTCTTTTTTTTAATTACCATACACTTTGCATTTGTGTTTACAGAGACCAGGCGATATCACATTCATCTTGGTTGGCTACTGTTAGACTGCCTTTGATTACTGCTCAATAGTGAGGCTGAGGAAGAGGCATAGCATATCATTAAGAGACTCACTGACAGCAAATACAATGAGTAATATGTTGCTTGCGTGTCCACCACACTAATAAACAAAGTCGCTCCCTTGCCAAACAAACAAATACACAAATAGGTAAATAGACATGTAAAACATTATATATATATATATATATATATATATATATATATATATATATATATATATATATATATATATATATATATATATATATATATATATATATATATATATATATATATATATATATATATATATATATATATATGTGTGTGTGTGTGTGTGTGTGTGTGTATATATATATATATATATATATAGTATGACTTCTACATTATGAAGTCAGTACAAAAACATTTTAGATTCCCAAACATTAGTTTTCTAACACAAAATTAAATGCTACAGAAAAATGTTTGTATGTCAGTAAAGAAAGCAGCATATTACGTAAGAGACCAGTTTTCAAACAAAAAACACAATGAAGGCTGCTGGGTTTTGCTGCAAAAATAAGAAGCATATGCGAACGTCAAAGTCTCCAGAAGAACTGTGGCTGGTTCTGCAAGATGTTCAATAAGACTTACCAGCTAATTTCCTTATAAAAGTGCACACATTGTACCGGAGACTATTATTTTTATTTTTATTTTTAATTTTTTTGTCACACCAGATATTGACTTTATTTCATTTACTACTGTTTACTGCTCTTTACTGTATTTTTTTTTTATGTAGAAACATTTGATTTATATCTATTTTATATATATATACATATATATATATATATATATATATATATATATATATATATATATATATATATATATATATATATATATATATATATATATATATATATATATATATATATATATATATATAATTTGTTTAAAATATGTCTTAATATGTCCCGCCTGTGCCCCATGCTCCCTGGGATAGGCTCCAGGTTCCCCACAACCCAGTAAGGATAAACGGTATACAAAATGGATGGATGGATGGATGGATGGATGGATATACTTTACTGCTAGATGTTCATGTTAGCCCATTTTAGAGTATTAATATTACCTGTCCTATATTTCAATCTAGAAACTCTCAAGTACGCTTCTATTATATTTGTGTCTATGAGCTATTGTTTGTTTCATTTCATGATTAAAAATTAAAAAGGGCAATTACAACTGCAACATCAAACATCCTGTAATTCCCTCTAATCAAATCCCAATCCCAATTTACTCCACAAGCACTACACAGTTGTCTCTAGGAAGGAAACACGCTGTGAACTGTGCACATCAGTAAATGTACTAGGAAACATCTTCATGTCTCTACTTGTCCTATAGTGTTCACAAATATATCAGTGTCTTTTTCCACCCAACACAACAGCTGTATATATCAACTCAGCTTCAGAATGTCCCCCTCGCTGCTCCATTTAAGGATACCTTCACCAGAAACGCTGTGGGGTTCAGAAACTATTCTGATCTGGTCACGCTCCACAAATCTAACCTACTTCCCGGCCTCTATAAAATCCTTAGGCAGTAAGGAAAGGGACAAAGAACTCATTTGAAAAATTGTTATCAACTGATCATTGCAATAGATACCAAGATCTGTGCTTTGAGACATTAATAATGCATTTAAAGTTGTTTGATTTTCTTTACAACATTTTTCTAGTTGATATAGAGTAGGTGTCCACATAGGCATTATAGAGACCCATTTAATTGTACAGAAAATTCTCTCATCAGTCTAGGAGTGCACAAAGGACCACCGTTTCCTCAGAGCACCAAGAGTACTGCATTAACAGTGCACCTGTCCTGCTGAAGCATGGACTGAGACAACACCTGCAGGGAACACAATGAAAATGACCAATAATTTAGCAAGCTGAGTGTTTTCCCAAAATTATTAAAGTGAGAAGTTTGTTTTCCATTATGCAAATGTTATATACTATAAAATACTTTGAAGGCCTTTGAAGTACATCTAACATAGCTCTACTAGTTCTGTCCTTGCTTCTGGCTAATTTGAGACGAAACATAAACGTATTACAGTGTTGAATACTCTGAAGAGAATGAATACTTTTTAAAATATACCATTAATGCACTAGCCATATACATATTAATAACTGTAAATGTCTTGTATACTATATATTTAAAAAATAATAATAATAAATAAATAAAAATGTAAACTACATATTAGCCTGAAAGTCCACATTAAAATTACACTGTAAAAAAATCTAGAAACCAAGCCAATTCTTCCTCTATCATGTACTACTATTCTGGGAGTGGGAAGTATTCTGAGACAGGAAGACCATTCTTGCTATGTCATTGTATGGACTTGCAATTTAGTGGTTTAGTTATTTAGTGGTAAGTTTTATATACTCAAATCAGCTCATGTTTGTTTTTATGGCACATTCAAAGACAAGGGTTGGTCAATGTACTGAGCAGTACAATCAAGTTAATATGAGTTTGAGTAAAGGGGTTTTAAAATGCTTGCTAAATGCTCGATAAAATGTATTTTGGCCTTAAAGGGGATCTATTATGCAAAATTCACTTTTACATGGTGTTTGAACATAAATGTGCCAGCTTTTTTTCTTTCATAAAGATTAGCTGATACATCTCTGGAACATTATTTCCTATACAAAAACCGCTGGAATGGCTATCTTTCCAAACATAGACAAAGCTAAATATTGGATCAAATTTTAATCTCAAGGACTTGTCAGTAACAGTCCTGGTTAACCCAGGATAAAGCTTCATGCATCAGGAAAAAGAGGTTTCAGTTCATTATGTGCACCAGCAAATGACAGTAAGCGGATAAAACTTCTTATTCTAGAGAAGACTGGATGGTTTGACTGGATATCATTCAAGCATTGCTGATATAGCCAGGATTTCTGGTGTGTTCAGATGCTGGGGTCAAACCTCACTATAATTCAAAGGTTAACATGGATGCCTCAATGTCTCCAGGTTTTTCATTAAATGTGACAAATTACGATTGTGATTACTCTGATAAAGTGGCACTTCATATGGGAATGAGACATCACCAATGCTAATACATTACATGGTAAACCATTACTATTACACTACATTTATATGTCTTCACAAAATACAGTATCGTAAGAACCAGTAATTAATTTTGTTCTACGTACCTTCTGTCAGCCTAAAGGGCTGATTTAATTATTCAATTTTATGACAGATGAATCATCATTAGCTATATTAAGACTGGGCAGAGTGTATTTTATCTGAAACGTGATTGTTAGAAAGGTGCTATAAAAATGGTACATGTTATTATTATTATTATTATTACTATTATTATTATTACTATTACTATTATTATTATTATTATTATTATTATTATTATTATTATTATTATTATTATTTAAAAGCTTTGTGCAATATAATATGACTAACTTACTAATGAATAACTTACTAATTTTTCAGAAGTTTAAAGTGTGTAAGTCAGCTGTTGTTTCCCAAATAGAGTATATTATTAGCTTTAATTGTTGCAAGGGAACAAAAATTATATGTTTAAAATTCATTTATTCAGTCATTTACATGTGAGCCAGTGAGTGGAGCAGCACAAAGTGGAACAACATGATACCTAACACAATGACAGGGACAACATAATTATACATAGTCTCTTAGCACAGTTACTTTGCTATTAATACATATAGGTAAATAGGTATAATAACAAGAGACAGCAGAATATTAAGCTTAAACCCGTGTTCATTCAAAACACTAGTATAAATAGATTATGTTATATTAGTTATGTACTAGCATCTGCCCCTTGTTACTTGATATTGAGGTATTTTTAATACAATAGGACCATTATTATTATTATTATTATTATTATTATTATTATTATTATTATTATTATTATTATTATTATTATTATTATTATATCCTTTAATTTAAGGTTCCATTGAGATAATACAGTCTCTTCTTCCAGGAAGTCCTGGTCAAGATGGCAGCACATTTAAGTTTCACAATAAAATACAACAGGAATAACAAATACTACAAGTACACACACAAAAAAATATAGATGAATAATAAATAAATAAATAAATAGTCAGTGTATAAAAAAACAATCAATAAAAACAATTACATGTCAAAACAGTTTGCAAAACACCTTTAAAAATACTCAAAGAGGGAAGTATATCCAAATTGATTACATTTTGCAAATCATTCCACACCCAAGGAGCATACAAAGAAAAAGCTGTCTTACCAAATTCTGAATGTACCCCTGGGACTTTCAGCCTAATTTGAGTTGTAGATCTCATGCAGTAACTACTTGTATAATAAGTTAAAAGCTCAGAAACATAGGAGGGTAATTTACCTAAAAGTGCCTTGGCAATGAACAAAAACATGCAATTTTCTCCTGTGATATAAGGATGACCAAGCTAACGATTCTTATAAAATACAATGATGAGTACGTGACTCGGCACCACAAACAAAGCGTAGAGCGGCATGATAGACAGAGTCCAGATTTTTAAGTAAGGATGCAGCTGAATGCATACATAATAGATCATCATAATCTAAAACAGATAAAAAAGTACTCTCGACTATTCTCTTTCTTGCCCCATAGGGGAAGCATTTTTTTAAATGATAAAAGAATCCCAATTTTGGCCTAAGTTTTTTCAATAGATTACCAATATGTACATCATAGGCTAATCTTTCGTCAAGGCATATACCTCGATATTTATAAGTACTAACTCTTTCTATAGGTATACCTTCTAAAGTCGAGATCGTCAAATCCACTATTTTAGAGCGTGCAAAAATCATATATTTGGTCTTGTTTGAATTTAAAACCAGTTCCAGATGTAATAATGAATACTGCATTGTTTGAAACGCACTCTGCAATCTCTGTAGGGCTTGATTTAAGGAGGGAGCAATAGTATAGATAATTGTATCATCAGCATACAAATGTATTTTAGCTAAATTTATTCCAAGAACTAAATCATTGATAAAAATAGAGAATAAAAGCGGAGCTAAAACAGATCCTTGTGGAACGCCTTTGTTAACTTTAAGAATTGGTGAGCTAGAATTTTCCACTGAGACACATTGGGTTCGTTCAGAAAGATAGTTTTCAAACCATTTTAAAGCAACCTCACTAAGACCTATATGCTTGAGTCTCTGTAATAAATTATGATCTACAAAGTCAAATGCTTTCGAAAGATCAACAAATAAAGCTGCACAAGACTGTTTCCTATCTATAGAATTGATAATATTATTTGTGACTAACATGGCTGCTGTAATAGTATCATGGCAACCAGTACCATCAGGCAACATTTTGGCCCTTATCCTCTTTAAAGTGTTACATATCTTAAAATTTTTGGGTTTTTTTTACTTTTAGAGGTGCTTCCTAAAGTCATAGAGAACGTAAGGATGAGCACTGAACTGAAAAAAAAAATGAAAAAAAAAAAAAGATGTTTATGGCTCATGTAAAGGTCATCAAATTCTTTGAATGGACACCCAGGAAAGAGTTAACCCCCTTAAAATCCCAGCTATTTAGTGGTGACAATAAATTATTCAGCAATTATAGTACACATAAAAATAGGAAAGATTGGTAGTTATGGAGTCAGGACCTGTAAATGGGTTTAAAGGGTTAATAAATATGTTTTGCCATGATTATGCTGTGCTCTTAGTATATGAGTGTTTATGAGTAGCTGTGTCAGAACAAAACACAATAATCACACAAATGCACACTAACACTGCTTTTGATCTCATGGGATTTTTAGAGTTTCTAAAATCACATTTTAGTCAATTTGGGCTTTTGTGAGCAATCTGGGTGTTTACTGATGCAGAGAAAAATGGCATCTGTTTTGGTAAGGTAAGTATACTTGTGTGGCCCATCTTGTACCAGTATTAATGCCGGATGGAGGGTGATGTGGACATGACTGTGCCACATCGGGACCAATTAATGCTGACAACATCAGTCAGCGATCATTTTTTAAAATTTGACATAATAGAACAGTAGACAAGGCAATGGAGACATTGTGAAAGATGGAGAAAGGACAGACAGAAGCTGCAAGAATGCTGCATGGACATCCTAAAGTTTTTACCAGGGGGCCATTGCAAATGATGGATACAACCTCTGAGCAGATGGAACTTGATCAGTGGAAAACTCTCTAAGGCAAAGCAGATTTACTGTGAACTTTATGTTTTGATGCAAACTGACACAAAAGAGCTTCTAAGTACCCATTCAAAATCATCTTCAGACACCAAAGGGATTAGAACATAATCTTTTTGCAAGTAATTTTTTTACCAAGTAAGTTCCTAAGGTAAATGCAAATAAAAAGTCTGTCCTTTTCAGACAATACCACCCAGAAAGCTGTAATTCAGAAGTCTAAAGACATATGGGATATATAGGACAAGAAAATAATCAATGAGGCTGAGAGCAGACATCCTACTCAGTAATTATGTTCACTGCCTAAGGTTTAAATAAAACCAAGGTGAATATTATTTCAGCAAAGAGTGAAAAAAATGACTGTCAGATGCTATGGATATTTATAAAATATGTTACATATTTTGCATCATACATTTCGGACACTTTTTAACTGTTGCTCTGTAAAGCTTATTAAAAGTTATTCAAAAAATGTTGGAAATCTTTAACACTAGCCAAACTGATCGGTACTCACAAAAGGTAAGATGTGTTGCTCTGTCACAACACAGCTCAAATAAATACACATGTTGTATCAAAAAAGTATGGCACTGCACAGGTACAGTGGGGGAAAAAAGTATTTGATCCCCTGCTGATTTTGTACGTTTGCCCACTGACAAAGAAATGATCAGTCTATGATTTTAATGGTAGGTGTATTTTAACAGTGAGAGACAGAATAACAACAAAAAAATCCAGAAAAACGCATTTCAAAAAAGTTATAAATTGATTTGCATTTTAATGAGGGAAATAAGTATTTGATCCCCTATCAATCAGCAAGATTTCTGGCTCCCAGATGTCTTTTACACAGGTAATGAGCTGAGATTAGGAGCACTCTCTTAAAAGGAGTGCTCCTAATCTCAGTTTGTTACCTGTAAAAAGACACCTGTCCACAGAAGCAATCAATCAATCAGATTCCAAACTCTCCACCATGGCCAAGACCAAAGAGCTGTCCAAGGATGTCAGGGACAAGATTGTAGACCTACACAAGGCTGGAATGGGCTACAAGACCATCGCCAAGCAGCTTGGTGAGAAGGTGACAACAGTTGGTGCGATTATTCGCAAATGGAAGAAACTGTCAGTCTCCCTCGGTCTGGGGCTCCATGCAAGATCTCACCTCGTGGAGTTTCAATGATCATGAGAACGGTGAGGAATCAGCCCAGAACTACACGGGAGGATCTTGTTAATGATCTCAAGGCAGCTGGGACCATAGTCACCAAGAAAACAATTGTTAACACATTACGCCGTGAAGGACTGAAATCCTGCAGCGCCCGCAAGATCCCCCTGCTCAAGAAAGCACATGTACAGGCCCGTCTGAAGTTTGCCTGAATGATTCAGAGGAGAACTGGGTGAAAGTGTTGTGGTCAGGTGTGGTCAGATCTCTTTGGCATCAACTCAACTTGCCGTGTTTGGAGAAGGAGGAATGCTGCCTATGACCCCAAGTTATAACATCATCCCCACCATCAAACATGGAGGTGGGAACATTATGCTTTGGGGGTGTTTTTCTGCTAAGGGGACAGGACAACTGCACCGCATCAAAGGGACGATGGACGGGGCCATGTACCGTCAAATCTTGGGTGAGAACCTCCTTCCCTCAGCCAGGGCATTGAAAATGACCTTAATGACTTGGAGAGGATCTGTAAACAGGAGTGGGACAAAATCCCTCCTGAGATGTGTGCAAACCTGGTGGCCAACTACAAGAAATGTCTGACCTCTGTTATTGTCAACAAGGGTTTTGCCACCAAGTACTAAGTCGAAGGGGTCAAATACTTATTTCCCTCATTAAAATGCAGATCAATTTATATCTTTTTTGAAATGCATTTTTCTGGATTTTTTTGTTGTTATTCTGTCTCTCAGTATTAAAATACACCTACCATTAAAATTATAGACTGATCATTTCTTTGTCAGTGGGCAAATGTACAAAATCAGCAGTGGATACCCCACTGTATATGCGATAGCACATTTATAATGACACATATTATATGATTTTTTTTTACCCCCACCTACTGTATAACTACCACATCTGGGAGAGTCTGGGCTAAAATGTGCTTTCTCCCAAACAAATGAAGCCAGACAGTCTACCTTTCCACTGCTCCTCATGCAACATCATAAAGCAAGAGAATGCATTTTGGATCTGAATTTTGGATCATATTAACTGCCCTCTTCTGTATACATGAACTCACAGAAGCATGCAATTGGCTAATGTTGCTCTGATCATCAAGGGAGAGAGGAATTCCAGAGGGTAGAGTCAGATATGCTGTCTTAGGCTCCTGGCCATGGGTGGCTTTGGAGACTTTGGTATACCACTGTGGCACTTAGGTGAAAGTTCTCTGAAGTGATGTACAGTACGCATCTAGTGCATGCAACTTAATTCAACAAGAGAAACGACCAGTCCTGTGGAAATATCTCACATCGGCTATAAAATGTTCGCCCTGTTGTGGATGGATGTCTCACACATCAGTCCAGAGTCTCACACTTAATCCTACCACATCTCCACACTAGGTCTCTTTCAGATGGTGGCCCAAAGAGAGTGCACTTTCCAAAAGAGCACCACCTAATTTGCCTAACTTTGTTCTGGAGACATTTTATAGCATGCCATTAAAACAGATGAGCTGTCTAGAGGGGGGTCTGATAGCAAACTGGATTAAAGTGTTCAGAAAGATGTGCTAACAGCAGTAAGCAGAACACAACATTTCCAGACTGTGCGTCCTGTCCTTCATGTCAAATGAGCTGACATGCTCACAATGCAGTGGATTCAAACTGGGTGAAGCCAGACTGAGACCTTTATGTTGAGACAAATAGGTGTAAATGGGGTGTGGGTACAAAAGGTAATGGGTGATCAGATGGGTCAATACATTCTCCAAGGGCATTGCACACTGTCAAATACATGGACATTAAACTGAGGGACAATGCTCAGGAGAGTATTATTTTGTTTACTGTGTTGCTATTTGTATCCTATGTGACACAAAATGGGCACAAGGGACAAGTATTTTATTTTAGAGATAATAGTTTGTGCTTTCCACCTAATATTCCTCAACTCAGTAAATTCATACATAATGGGTGGACTCATCAATTTACCTTAGTTTTCCCCTCCATGACCAAGGTTGTCTGTGTTTGAAAAAATGAACAAAGACAGAGGTATCTGTTTTAATCTTGGATGTGATCCATTGTCATTGTGCTACCAAGGTTTCTTACAGGAGTACAATAAAAATATATATACAGTATATTTATATATATATATATATATATATATATATATATATATATATATATATATATATATATATATATATATATTTATAAAAACATTTTTGATGATTTGATGACAGCACCTACAATGAGTGGACTGATCAGTGTTTACTGAAAATCAATATCTCATGTTACTGCGCAGTTTCTGATGACAGGCTCCATCTGTCTGGTTTCAAAATCAATAAAATACACAATGTTTTATAAACATAATTCTTGATTTGATTCTCCCCCAGGCTTCGTTTTAGGTCTTCATCAGGCATTCAAAATGAAGGAACAAAAGGAGTGTATACACAGTTAAGGCACCCAATTAGCACCTTAAATCCCTGTACACAAGCATATCTTACAGGTAGCTTCTTATGAGTAGAGAAAATCTCACACCAGTTATGTAAAATAGTCCCTCCCTTACAATATTTCAGACCTCTCCTTTGATGTACAAGTTAAAACTCAACCAAAATCTTACATTTCCACCTCCAGTAATTCATTGTTTTATGCTGTTATGAAAACTGTGTTGTTGTTATCTTGATGTGGTTTATGTCTTTTCCTCTGATATATGTGCATTGCTACCCACTGTAAAGCAACACTGGATTTGAGAATGTGTTCATTCATTTTCTATAACAGCACAGCTCTGACAGTAGTTCCAGCTGCCATTCAAGCAGCAAGTTTATATTAATGCGCTTGTTCTGATAAGTTATCATTTCTATAGTAGGTCTGAGTCTAATTAGAAGTCTAACAAAAAATATGTTTTGTTATTTAACAAAGAAAAAAATTCATTATTCCACATTATTCCATAGCACATAGCACAGAGCTCTTGAATTCTCAATTCTAATTTGTCAGAAGGCATTGATTAATTTTCTATAACAGCATGGCCCCAAGATTAGCACAGCTGAAATGCAAATCAATGGTATATGTTAACGTATTTGTTTCGTTATGTTATGTTATTATTTCTGTAGAAGCAACTAATTTAACTAATTTGATGAATTATTTTCCTATAACAGCACACCTTGTCATGTTGTATTCCTTACATAACATATTATTATTATTATTATTATTATTATCATTATTATTATTATTATTCATCGTTTTTCATACTTATCCTACGCAAGGTCACAGGGAGCCTGGAGCCTATCCCAGGAAACTCCAGGCACAAGGCAGGGACACCATGGACAGGGTGCCAACCCATCGCAGGGCACAATCGCACACACATACACACACCGATTCACACACTACGGACAGTTTGCAAATGCCAGTCAGCCTACAACACATCTTTGGACTGGGGGAGGAAACCGGAGAACCCTGAGGAAATCCCTGAAGCACAGGGAGAACAGGAAAACATGCTAACCACTAAGCCACCATGCCCCCATTATTATTATTATTATTATTATTATTATTATTATTATTATTATTATTATTATTATTATTATTACATGGTAGCTCCGTGTTTCTTTGATCCACTTGTTGTGCCGTAAAAGAGAACGCAAAAAGTGAACATTTTGTTTGTTTAGCCCTTGTGTTTTATGAAGATTCTGGCACTTGTTTGGAAGGAGATTCTGTCATAAGAAGAACTGTGGCAATTACCTGGCTCACTGCTGTCACTGAATTATGGTGTGTGACCGAGTTTATTTGTTGCAGCTGAATCTGCGTGTTAATTCAATCCTCATTCATTAGTATAATCAAATTTAAAAATACCTAGGTGCATAAAAATAAGAGGCTATTTGCACTTGGGTGAAAATAGAATGTTTGTATTCTATTTGCACACAGTGTAGTCATTACACAGTATAACAGTTAGTCTAATGTTCACTATCTTGATAGCAACTAATGCAACTGATGTATACAAAAGTGTAATGTTAGTAAGCTTGTTATCCAAATTGGTTATCAGGCATATCTAAAGTCATGCAAATTTCACTTACTGAGATGATTCAGTAAGCAAGAGCAAATCTTAAACAAGAAGTCATGTTGAACAGTCTGGCATGCTAGGTTATATATACATGACACATTCACATGTTGGAAATCACAGAATTGTAGGTGTGGATAGTTGAAAATAAGCTGTGCACTAGACACTAGCGCCTGCTGATTGCGAGTGAGTGAGTGAGTCAACGAAGCAGTGGTGGGCAGGCAGGTCACTCACACCTTTAATAAGGCCAGCTGACAGGCTGATAATCACTGCCCTAAATTAGGCCACTTCCATCCTCGGGCCTGTAGAGGCTCATGACTGGCTGTGTTTAGCAACCTGACAAGTAAATTGAAAATGAAGTCCCTTTTGGTCCACATGGGTAAATTAAAAATAAAGTGTTTTTTTTTTTTGTTGTTTTTTTTTGCTTTAAATGTCTGCTTGTCACATGTGTTTTTTTCTACCCATTCTTATCCAAAAGCAGAACCATTAAACCACACAACATATTGTTTCAAAAGAGAGTTGTCTCAATCGCTTTATTTTCTATTTAACAAGAAAATAGGACCTGAAGGCTGAAAATAAAGGAAAACATAAAAGTCATTCCAACAAGCTGGCATTTGACCTCAAGAGTCTAGAGGAAGAAAAAATCACAGCCACACAGGGAAAGCATGGAAGAGGGAATGTGTCTCAGATAAGCCTCTGCCAAATGTTGGCCTTTGCCTGGACTCCTGTCTGGCAGATGGGACACAGCGTTTGGGTGTCATGTGAAAGATGGCTTGCCAAATGCCCTTTTCCTCTTACGCATGGCCCTGCTGCTGACAGATTGAAAGCAAATAGGTGGGCGCAATAAACACAGCCACCTGTGAAACTAGGAGTGAGCTGAACTGCCCTGAGATGGCCATGTCTGATGGATGTCACACGCCCAGATTAAAGGGCCAATTAAAGTCACATTAATGCATAATGAGGCCACTTTTGCAAACTGAGTCACATAAACAATATGTGCAAATAATGAAGAGCCAATATAAACAGTTTGTTTAGGTTTTTGTCTTGTTTAAAAATTGTGACGTAAAGAAAAGCGTTATATTACTGGTGAGAAAAAATAATTTCACAGGCGGATTTTTTTTTCTCAGAAACCAAAAGTAGTATCAAAAAATTCTTCTCACTTCCTTAGATCCACTTTTCAAGGACTATTTATATTTGTAATGTAACAATTTAAATGAGAAAGAGAAATAAGCCACATAGATGGCATGGAATGTGTTAAAGGTTTAACCAGGAAAGATGTACAGCTCTGTTCGATGTCATGTCTGTAGAGCCAAACCATCTGTGGACAGTGGGGTGCTTTTAATTTGGACCCAAAAGCCTCACAGATCTGTAATAAGCTCAGGCACCCTTTTATCCCAAATCCCTGCATGTGTTTCAATACGTAGTCTCTGAGGAGCTTGGATTCAAGCCTTCCTTACACCTTACTCCTACTGTTTTTTTGCAGGCTAGTTAATTCATGGAATGGATGTATCTTTCATAATTTATGTATGTTTCATATTTTCATGTTTTTGTTGTTATTGTTGATGTTGCAAACAAATTTTCAAAACTTTGTAAAAGCTGTTTATGCTTTTCATCGTGGAGTATCTTTTGCAGACTGATGAGAAAAAAATATTAGTTACATTTTAGAGTAAGGATAATATAAATAGTAATAATTAATAATAATGTTGTTTTTTTGTGTAACATAAATGGTGAAAAAGTCTGAATACTCTCTAAATGCACTGTATATGGCAGTGACAAATTTGAGGAAATGGCTAAAATTGTTTATAAAAGGCTTAATTCTCCTAAAAAGTTTCTTAAATATACAAATACAAGCTTCTTATATATAGCCATACAAAAAATGTCAAGCCCTTATATCAAGCCCTTAGCAGTATTTTTGACAAGGGCACAACCATACCAGTTAGATAGATCGAAAAATCATCGTTACAGGGGAGAAAATTCTTTTCCACACAGTTCATCTGTCACTGAGGTTCATTTAAATTTATCAGGACACAGTTGAGGATCCATGCATCTGTGGTGTTGAGTATTCAGTTAATTAAAGCGAGACCACAGTGGATGGTCCCTTATGAACTGGACAGTCTCTACAGACTTACCAAGGACTTTAATCAACCAACTGGACACACTCATTCCCAAAAAAAAAAAAAAAAAAAAATGGAGCAGAGCATGACTTTAAAGTTAGCTTGAGCTCACTGCGGCTGTGTAGTATAACTCATGGGATAAACTGGAGGAACTGTTCTCTCTTTCAAGCTAATTATTTTAATGAGATATTTAAATTAACCATCTCATCCTAAAGGCAGATATTATCCTATTTTTCGTGTTTTGTGAATGTTATTAATTTAGTCTTTTTTTTTTAGTCTTTGCTAAGCCGGTTTGCTATCTTCTTGTTTGCCTTTGGCATGGATGAAGACAAATGCAACAGGGGGAAGGTACACCCTCAGGTAACATGATTTCTGCTTTCCAGCTGAGAATCAATATGCCAAGAGATAAGTGTAATAAATGGCCTCTCAAACATTAGACATCATATACCTGCTCTCAAAGGTGACCCTAATATGTCTAAAAGGACTGTGGAGAGCTGTGTTTATCCATTAGGTCTTTTTTAGAATAATTGATACATTGCATACCCAGGATTAGGGATAAGGCAGACACAGTACAGGCACAAAAGCAAATCTATTTTCAGTAAGCAAAAACATGGGTTAGAGTCAAAAAAAGAAAAAAGAAAAAAAAAAGAGACTAAAACTGGGAACAAGGAAAACTAGGAAGAGAACAAGAAGAAAAACTTTGATAAACAGCTTACAAGAAAGATAAAGGACACATAAAAAAAGATACAGCAGGGAGCGGTGAAAAACAATTATCCTAAATAATGAAGATAAGATTAAATTGCATTATGAGGGTGTGAGCAGATAAAAAGAACTGAAAACAATGACCAAATATGGAAAGTCAGAATCTGTGTGTTAGGTATACATATGGATACCTGTATGGGTCAAAACCTGATTGGACATGAATAAGCCCTTTCCAATTCACCACTCACAATGCCTAGGCAAGAAAGACCTCAGATACAGACCCCTGGGTAGTACCTGTTATTGGGCTGAACCACCTAGGATGAGTCAGGAGCCAGAACCATTCCTACAAACTGGGGCAAGACTGGAGAACACCAACAGAGAAGGAGGCATACACAGAGACCAGATATGAGTTCGATCTTGGCCTAAGAGGGGAGATTAAATTAGAACCACAAGCTGACACTGGTGAAGAAACAGGCTGAAACTGGGGAAGGACAAGGCTATAGCTGAACAGATGACTAAGGCTGACTCTGGGGAGAGAAGAGGGCCTGTGAGTGGAGTTATAAAGAGAATGTGGCTAGAAACTGGAAGGATTTTGGCTTGATCACTGAGACAGGGGATGGTGAATTCTCAGAGGCTAAGCCTGCGAACACTCTGGAATATTCCATGGTTATACATGAAGGTTTGACACAAGGATATGCTTGACTCAAGGATCAGAGCCTGTGTCTGAGGTGGATATGGGAATAAGCATGGGAAAGATTGAGAATAAGCCTAGCACTGCAAAAGAATCAATAACTAGAGTGAAGACTAAAACAGAAGAAAAAATAGTCAAAGAATTGACAGGGGCTAAAACAGGCATGTGACCACAGATGCAGGGTCAAGAACAAGAGCAGGATCAGAGACAAAGACTGAGTGAGTAGCATGAACTGAACAAACACAGATAATGGACTAGGAGCTCAGACTGACACAGTGACTACACCATGAGCTTGAACAGAAAGAGAATCTAGTCCAAGAGAAGGAATGGATACTGATGCAGCGTTAGACTCATTGATTAAGCCATAATCTCAGGCAGTGAAACCAGTAAAGGCAGATTCAGAACAAGATCTAGGAGCATAAATGGGCCAAAAGTAGTAATTGGGCAAGTGGGATATTAGGTCAGGAAACAGGGCTAGAACCTCAGGGTCACCAGGTGGAGAAGATGGTTCTAGAATGAACACACAAAAAGAGATATCATCTGAAGACTGTTAGCAAAGTAAGAATGTACCTGTCTTTGAGACAGGATCCAAGGAACACCCCTAGCCATACCAGAATCACTTATCTGGATGTGATCAGGCACTGACATGTTCCTGAGGCATTCCATTACTGCAAATAAACATAATTTATAAATTATATTTTTACACTTGTAATTAATTTGAATTTCATTTAAAAAAGAACTCCCAATGAACACAATTAACATATAATCAATTTATCAAGCCATTAGTGAATGTACAGTAAATGTGCTTTTATCCAAACTGTTAGTTTGCACTTCATATTTGAGCCATCCCATTAGTTTATTCGTGGCAATGTACAGTATATTAACCAAGGTTTCAAAAGTTCAGTTCAGTTCAGAGCAACTGATTGACTTTGCTCAAATGCTAAAACATAACTAGTTGGTAGCAAAGAACACAGGACAGAGTGAAAAATCAGATGACTTTTAGGCAATTTAATATCCTATTTAAATACAGACACCAGCATTTTTGATGATAAATAACATCCATACAGGATTAATTTAAGAAGAAGAATCATGGGCACAGATTCATCCAAACTGGAGAGTCTGGGTTAGGGTTAGGGTTAGGATTAGGGTTAAAGACTGGAAAAAGACCATGTGATTTTTTTTCTAATGTTCAACTGTCTTCAGCCAGCCTATCTGTTACCAACATACATGCCACGATCAAAGATCACACTTTTTCTTTATTCTGATGTTTGATGTGAACATTTTCCAGTTGTATTTCTTTTGACTCCAAGTAAGAGTTCAAAATAGCAAATGTTTCTGCAATGTATGCCTACGTATATCAAACACATTTGTTTTGAAGGCATCTCAGAAGCATTACCAGTGGCTGAGTCAAACTCGGGGAGAAAAGACTTGTATTTGGGGAAAGAATGTGACACAGTACATTTGTCACACAGTGTTTTCTTTGTCCCTAGTGATTAGGAGATGCTGAAGGCATACTTTAGTCTGTCTTGCTCACGTCTGAGGATAAGAGGACAGAACTGAGCCACATGTCACCTTCCCATAAACACAAACTCTCTCTCTCTCTCTCTCTCTCTCTCTCTCTCTCTCTCTCTCTCTCTCTCTCTCTCACACACACACACACACACACACACACACACACACACACACACATCCTTGGATACAGCAACAATCAAATAGAAATTGGAGTGAAATTCATAATCAATGCTTTAAATAATTGTTCTACATGAATATTTCTTGTTTTTATAACATCATATGTGTGTTATGCCAATAAAATATTGAAATTTTGATGTTTTTTAATTGATCAGAATATTATCATATTTTAAAAAAGTAAACTATAAAGTGTCTATTAAGTATAAACCCTGTGACCTTATAATGACCTTAATGTTTAAGTATCAACCATGTTTTCACTGCTCGTTTGTAGAACATTGGATTGAATCAGGTCCTGTGACACAAAATGCCATTCCCAGCTTTCTCTTTATGACCCAGCATGCCTACCAAGTAATGTATCAGGTGGACCACTGATTTAATTAGAAATATTCAATAACTAATCTGACCTCACATTTGTAGTAGGTCAGAGTTTCTCATTCAAGGTCATGTGTGGTGTGGTCATACTAGACTAGATATGTGCATTTAAATCTGGGTTGGAAGACCTGAATCATTTTCACATATTAGGCACCATTATTAGATCTCAGGTTAAAAATATTTAGGGTTTAGGTAAACATCATAAGACCATTAGTCATGTATGCACATGTTATGTGTCATTATATCCATGGCTGTGCTGCAGGGAGAGGAAGTTGTTCTTGTCTTTTGCTCCCCTTAGCTATTGGTTATAATTACAACTCCATAATCATCATCATCATCATCATCATCATCATCATCATCATCATAGGTATCACACTAAATTTCAGTGCTCTTTAGATTCTACAAAATAACTCACAGTGGGACTGTAATCATCAGTGTTGACTTAATGTGCCCTTGATATTATTCCCTTGGCAGCAAACACGCTGTGTTAATGAAGCATCACTGGGCCACTCTTAAAAGTTTGATTATTGATAACTAGTCATTTATTTTGAGCCATGTGAGTGTTTTTTTGTAGTAGTTTTTGTTTTGATTTACTGTATTTATTTTGGTTTGATTTATTTATATTGGCACACCTATTCTGTACTTCTCATTCGAATAACAAAGGCTAGCTTATATTTACAATTTCAAATAGAATAGAATATAATTCAATGTAATGTTTCATTCAAATAAGATCTAATTGAAGTAACATTGAAGTAATCACTTCAGAAGTACATCTTGGACCTGTACATGTGAGACAAACAAAATTGTTGTATTTTGTTTGCCCGGTTAAACTGTGATCGTGATGCAGTCTGAGTTGAGTTTGCACTGGATTATTTGTTTTCTCTCAATCAAACAACACAGGCAGCATCAAGGTGACATCTGCTGTGTTTATGTCCAGCCATATTGACAAGTTTGGATGGAGACCGGTTAATATGCAACACGCACTCATGCACACACATTTTCAGAAACAACTCTGACCACACCGATCAAAACTAAAATCAGCAAAGCATCCGAGACCTGTTTGCTCATCGGTGATGAATGATGGACAGAATTTAATCTCAGCTGGCCTGTTAAACAATTAACCATCTACTACATGACATATTACATTTACATAAAAAATTTTTATGGATTTTTATTACTTGAATTAGTTCAAGTAATAAAAATATCTAAAACATTTGAAAAAGAAATGGGGCGGTGGTTAGTTGGTAAATTGTTGTGCAATGGTGGAAAGTATCATACAGTCAAAAATAACACAGAATATATCAGATTACAATTCCCTTTTTCCAGTTACATGGGGAAAAATAGTTTTGTATTATTGCCTGTCAAAAAATTGGGGATAAATTAATTGTTGCCATATGGCACCACCATTTCGTAAACGGTTAAATATATTTAACAGCAGTGCAGCAATGACATAAATGCCCAAATGTGCACGCGCAGACACACACTCACACGCACATGCACACGCGCACACGCACGCACGCACACACACACACACACACACACACACACACACACACACACACACACACACACACACACACACTATTATATTCATTCCTGACATTAAATGTCATGTTTATTATGCGCAAAGGTAAAATATGTTAATGTCTCATCCAATTTTTAATGAATACAGTGGATAAACAGCTGGTTTATACTGAAACCAAATTCTGTCATATCTAAATTGATAAATGAAAGGATTCTTTAGGAGGACAAAATGGGATGCATATTGTATTTCACCTGAATAAATCATCAGGCTATATGATGGCAGAAGTCCCTTCAGTCTTCTAGTGAACTAGAGTAACATTTGTACTTGTTTTCCTTTTCCACATGTGTACTGGCACATATATACTGTACATCTGTATTACTATCTCTATAAAGCTCATCACCAGGTGCTGAAGGCAAGATTGTACCTATGAATTACTTGGCTTAGTTCCTTCAGAGCCTGATGGTCGCCATTTGTCCATTTTCTCTGTGAGTGACAGGCCAGTCAAGGATGGAAGTGATTGTCAGGGGTGTGAAGGATGAGAGGAGCTGGGGCTCAGTGTCCCAGTCTGGTTAGGACTGATGGACTGACAGAATATAAGGAGTGAGGTCTTAACACGGCTGGACTGAGAGACACATATTCTTTGAGATATAAGCTGCATAAAGCTTTTGATACATGACACGTCACAGTCCTTTTGTACTACACTATGCCGAGATTAACAGATAAAACCAGTAGACTGTTCATTAGTCAAAAACTTTATACTTGAACATACCAGACCTGAGTTTCAGAGAATTGAAAGTAGGTTCACTTTGTTTGCCGGAAGCATTTTGTCTTTGTTCTTGATCAGCCTGACCTGAAGCAAATCCTCTGAAGAGAGCAGATGGTTCCTTTTCTGACGTGGGTGTGAATCAGCCTAGGGACCACAGTCCATGGTATTAAACACACACACACACACACACACACACACACACACACACACACACACACACACACAACCCTCATCTCATCCAGTCATCCAGACCCTCCCTTCTCTGCTTGAGTGCCAGAGTGATGGATGTGTGATTTGAAAAGACAGGCAAACCTCCCTGGGCTCCTCCCTAAGGAGGAAGAGCAAAAAAGAAGAGAGAGAGAGAGAGAGAGAGAGAGAGAGAGAGAGAGAGAGATAGAGGGAGAGAGAGAGAGAGAGAGAGAGAGAGGGAGAGAGAGAGAGAGAGAGAGAGAGAGAGAGAGAGAGAATGAATATATATCTCAATGTGAAACTGATTTAGGTCTAGTCCAAATTGTTGATACATCCTGAGAGGGATTTAATTTAGTAGAGATATGCTCAATGCCCAGGAGATATCATGTCACATTCACACAGAGTGAATTTTGCTACTTCACATGTGGGTCAAACTTTATATTCAGTAGGTCAGTTATTCTGAGATAAACAAAGCACTCATGGGAAAGGTTTAATTCACCAAACGCAAGCTTTTACTCCTGCTGTGAGTGTGAGCTGACAGGTAAATTCAGCATGTGCCAAGTTGACTGGACTTGATTCCCAAGAAAAGAACTACATTGTCAATCACACTGAGCCACATGCATCAGGATCCACACAAGTTCTATCTGATGATTAATAAATTTGATTTATATTAATATTGCTTTTTGCTGCATGTACGCTCTATTACACTATAAAACGTCTTTTACTCTACTACAGGCTCTACTATTTTGCCACACACATCCTATTATTATAATAATTTGCTACTATAATAATGAATTCCTCGTTAACAGCACATTATCAACACATATTTCTTTGGACTGTGTGGTTGTATGTGTGCTGTTCCTGACACTGATTGTGTTGGTGGACACAATGCTCGACTCTCATGCCTTTCAGCCTATTTTCATAAAAGAGCACAGCGCCGTCTCATGCCAAACCTCTTGCTCCTCCAATGGCTCAACCATCAATCTTCTCTGACATCTTATTAACTCACAACAGACACGAATACCCACAGATAGGTTTTGGTGGCTATAACTAGTTCACTTATTTATTTATTTTCACATCGATTTGTCACAATGTGTAGGAAGAAACATTTAGCCCTTGTCCAAAAATAGCCACATGGCACATGGCAAAGACAATAAATACATCCATTCACATTATTTCATTCTTCCCTGTGTCCAAGCATAAAGGGCTGTTTGAAGTTTCCTGAAATGTTTCCTGAAATTCTTCATAGTCATGTTTAGACTACTTGATAGTAGACAGTGGAGCAATTCATAATTCTCAAGACATTGTCCAGAAGCAAAGAAAGAAGAGAGCTGTGGTGTGATCCTGTCAGGGGAAGCGATTACAAATCCAATAACTCCACTGGTTTTCTCAAGAGACACATACACAAACACTGAGAACACACATGAGACCCATATAAAGAGCACATCACTATGATGAATGGTGGTTATAACAGAGCTAATCACATCCTTCTGTCAATATCATCATTGCTGAAGAGATTAAAACCACTCCAGCACTTCCGAAGAGGTTTCAAATTTAGACGCTCGAGCTGTCAGTGTACCATGACGTCTGGGTCACAGGGAGTTGGAATGGCAGGAACAGGCATCAGGCGTAGATGTGGCATTATCAGTTCAGCAGGCGCTTCTTCCTCAGATTGATCAACCTTAATGAACTCATCATTCCCCCACTGAGAGACGTCCCGATTACATCTTCAAGCCACATGGGGTCCAAGAGCACTTGTAGAATTATGTACTGCCTGTCATGCACATACAAGTACACACATAATCACAGGTGAGACGTCCTCTGATGCTGCAGTGTCAGTCCCACTTATGCTATGCCTTCAGCTTTATTGGACACTAACTGGATGCTTTATTGGAGGCCGTGAAACTGTATGCATGGTATGCAAGAAAATAAAAAATGTTTGTGAATATATATTGGGGGGAAAAAAAAATTTCCAGGGAAGTGATGTACTGTAAATAGCTACAGTAAATAACAATTTATTCAAGAAAAATCCAACCCAAAAAGGAAACTACCAGAAATTAAATTCAAAGCAGAGTCAAAAACTTAAATATTAACCTAAACATTAACTTAAACTAAATTAATAACTTCTGCAGAAAATTAGCACACAGGGCTGTTATCAGGGCCGGGTAGGTGCTCTGCAGTGCTAATTGCTTCCAGGATGAGACAGAACCTTCCTTTGGCATCATTAATCAACAGAATACATTATAATCAAACCAGTGCAATTAATAAACTAAATTAATTACACCATAAATGGATGCATGAGTACAAAATATGGCCTTCACAATTCTTTCCCCCATTTTAAATCGCTGATTAAATTTAAATCATTAAACTACACAATCGCCTTTGCCTCTTACACATAGCCTTGAAAATGGTACTAGAAGTTAAAACCAGCAAAAACACTAAAATATATGGATTAATGGTCCAACAAATCAAAACCTCATCCATGTCTCCTATCTAATATATATATGGACTGTAACTAAAGTTTAGATTTCAGTGAGGTTTTCAGTGAACGTGGAGTCATTAACTTGACAGTTCATTGAGATTGGCATTGGCAGAAGGTACTAGTCTTATCCTGGGCCTTCAAAAAGGTCCTATTATCCCCTAGCTACAATTTTTCACTCCTTTATTGATGTCCACTGGATGGGGCACACCAGGAGAAAAGGTTGCACCTCCCATTCAGAAACTGGTATTTGTCAGATCAAGTCAATGTAATTGTTGGCAGAGAGGACACAGACATGCCGGTGCTGTCATTAATCCTTGTCTTTGAGGTGCAGGCAGAAGCTCTGTATTCTCACCTTCTCGTATTTCAGTCTGTTTTATGCTTTAAGCAAACAAGTAAGAGCCCCTGGTAAAGCTGCTTATTTTAAAATAGAAACTTTAGATGCTTAAGTACAGCAGATTTTTGGGGGAGATTCCTAAGAATCCAATGTGAATAGGAATCTGGTTTCATTCATCTTCCCAGCTTCTAGTTCACCACAACAGGAAATCTATCTAGATGAGATGCAAGGTGCATCCTTATTACTTTTCTTATTCCTCCTTCCTATTTGCATGTACACTTCTCATTTTACGCCATTTCATTTTTTTTAAACACATTTTCAAACATTTCACATTTTGGTTCATCAGAAACAACTCTCTCTTCTCTCGTTTTGCCTCTTGTCAATACAGCAAAACCAGTGACTATGCTTAGTGTAGACAATGCAACTGCTGCAAACATTGAAATAAAAATATTTTACTCTTTCCTTAATCATAGTCCAATAACTACTACCAATTACTACTACACTCATATTTACCTGATAAATACAATTAAATTGTGCTGTAAAGGAAGCACCATGGTAGTACCTATGGTATAGTATACTATTTTTTAGGCCAAAGTTTTTCCAATTTACCTTTCTGCTGAAACATGTGGTATTACCATGAAATTTGGGGTTTGTTTCTGCTTTCTGCTTACTTTTTTAATTTGTGGTCTTTTCAAGCATTTCATAAAATTATTTTTAAATTGTCTAAATTGTTTACATTGTAAATCGTTTTACACCAAAATAAATAACCAATTAGTACCACACAGTAACTTTCTACTGCACACTCACTTGTTAAGTATCTAGAACCTGTCAGGAATTTCAGGTTAAATGTGTCAGTACTTGCAAGGTTGTAACCGAATATGAACACATTATATGGATTGCACAGATAATGTGTTGTAATCAGATGCAAATGCAGAGAGGCATAGGCTTGCCAGAAATTTTATTGAGACTAAAGGTGTGTATTAGACTGGGAAAATATTGTGGGTACAAACAAAAACAATAATTTTGTGAATGGGATTAAAAAAACAGTAAAATCCCCATACAGCTGTGGGTAAATCCAATTGTGTACTTGAGTGAAGCTGAGGAATTGTCAAGATTCACAAACGATTTATAGGTCATAATAAGATTCAGAGATAAGATTCACGACGGCATGGTAAGATTCTTATTTAATTACCAAAAACCATCCTGACTTGTTTAGGTCACGCCCACTTTGGGTTAAATCTAAATACAGATACAGATACAAATATTTGGAGCACTAAACAGATACAAATATAGATAGTGGCATTACATTACACCTCCTGTACTTACCATTTTTACACAAAATAATTGTGCAATATTCTGGAGTTTGTACTACACACTTAACCACATAATAACTACAACTTACAGGACTATAACAGAAAGCATTACAGCTACATCAAATCAGTGTTTTATGAGGTGCATACTACTGCAGCCTTAAATGGATAAAATCTCACTCTAAGTTTCCCTCTAAAGCATGAGGCTCAGTAGTTTTCAGTGAGGAGATTTGAAGTACCTATATCGTATTCCTCTGATGGGAATGCATCAGTATTGTTATTTATATTATTAATTAACGTAAGATAATCCTCAGCAGTACCATAAACATAAGTAACAAAGTTAGTTAAAACTTGTATTAACTGACAATTGTTGAAATGTTTATTTGGCTTATTTGGTTTCTTAGTTTTAGAAAAATATTAAAGGCTTGTTCATGATAACTATTGTTTTAAATAATGCTAGATAAGGGAACCTTAATCTAAAGTGTTATACCCCTGACAATTTTTTTTTTTTATTATTAATAATACAACATCAATAATGGAAATAAAAGCGAATTTAGAATCTAAGTGCTCTTTTGTCCTTTTGCTTCTGGGCTCTTGAGCAATTTTATCTTTAATTACCGGTATCTCAGGGGTCATAACCATAATTATCATTTATGTATCTCATTAAATATGCTTCATTTCCACAGCGCTCATTCCTGGTTATGAATTAGACCTGTGAAGACAGCTATGGTGCCGATCTATATATGAACAGATTTTGAAGAAACAACTTATGGAGGAATAAATCATTTCCCCATGTTTGTCTGTAATGTACACACAGTGAAATGTGAAAGAAACAGCTTGTCCACTATATTCTGTCCTTTTTCCAGACATGCACTTTTTTTTTTATATGCAATGCAATACTATAGCCAAAATGAAGCTCCTTCCCCCATCTTCTACCCTTCAATGTGTACATGTTTGTTACTGTTAATATGCTTTTTTAATGTCTTTCCCAAAGACAAGTAAGTCATCCTAAAATCAAACTGTGCCATCTACTCAAGGCACACTCCATTCATCTTTGACTCAAAGACTAGACCTTATAATGTCCTTATTATGCAAATAAACCTATTAGTTCTATTATGAATCCACACTATAATGGTTACAGATATGGACATTGTATTAGAAGATATTTGCATTTTAAGTTCGTGATGACAAAATGAAAATAGTGAATAGCTTATAAATAGTGAATCGCTGTGCTTGTGAATGATGAGTCGCCCGGAGGTCAGTGTGGTAATAGTGCGATGGACTTGAGCCTATTCAATCAGTGAGTCATGTGTGTGTTGCACCTGACTGGCTGTCAATGTCCTCTCTCTAATTCAGTGCTTCCAGCTGAACTCCAATAAACCATCAACTCTAATAAACAGGCAGCACTGTCATCTTCCAGCATTCTTTCCACACCACCATAATGTTTCATACGTCAAAAACACATAAACATACAAATGGCATAAATACAAAAGGAGGGCATAAACAACAAAGGGGACTTGAAGAATTTACACATACACAGGTGACAAATTAAAGGAATAAATAGCATAAAGTGCTTTAGTAAGATGTAGGGCCAACCCAAGATGCCAGAACAGCTTCAGTGCACCTTGGCACAGATCTCTGGATCTATACTGGAGGGATGTATAACCATTCTATTGATTTGCAGTCACGCATCCCTCTAAGTGGATGAGTAGACCCAAAGAGTGCCAGCAAAATGCTTTCCACAGCATAAGAAAGCCACAGATTTTTCTTTTAATTTGTCACACAGCTGTAGGTTGAACCTGACTCAGGAGCATATTTATGGTACGATATTGTTTTGTTGTCTGTGCAGCAACACCACAAGCCAAAAGCTTTTAGCAGCTTCTAGCAGGTTTGGCCTGGCCGCTCATATCACATACAGCATTGCTGATGTACACTTGTAAAATACACTGTTGGATTTCTGTTTCTTTAATATAAGGTAATATTTTAATGAAGAATTTGAAGTGTTATAACTTGCAGCACTGTCTCTGTAATTACTTGTGATCAGATTTATGGTAATTAGCTTCAGCTAAGTAGCTTTTAGAAGAGCAAAATAATGTACAATCTGCTTAACTAAATCATAATCATTCTGGAATCGCTAACTTTTTATATGGATAATAATCATATACCTATATAATACTTATATACTTATAATACTTAATGAAAGAGAGGTTATTGTTCATGCCTGCACTATTATGTAAATAACTTCAACCAGAATCACACATGCAATAATAAAACAGAAGTGTAATTATGTTCTCTTGTTCTCTGCGAATACTCTGAATAGTTAGACTATTAAACTTTAATGGATTCATTGTCATCAGAAGCAAAACGAAATATTAAATATTTCATTTCTTTTGACTTTCAAATGAATGTTTTAGTATTGTGTACTTTCCAGTCCAAAATGATAAGATGCTTTTTCTCAGACAGTGCCAGAGGGTTAGTCAGTTATTGAGTTTTGTACTCTGGTAGTAAAAATAGCACACGTTGAGCTTTAACAACAATTGACGGCTTTCAAATACTGAATCAGTTTACAAACAAAATGTACAAGGAGCACTTCAGATTTGGTATAAAAACCACACAGATCAATGGTTGCTGTTCTGATAGAAACATTTGCAATAAAACAAAATGAGCACTACAGGTAAACGCTATAATAGTTTTTGAACTGATACTGTGTATGGAACAAAAAAATACATAAGAAATTAGGGTCGGTTGGTATCCATATTTGGCAAAAAATTAGCCCTGAAATTTTAAATTGAACATTCTATATATAAAATAAAATTGTTTGGATTAAAACCAACTCAATGTCACTGCTGGTTTGAGAACAGCCAGCCAATCAAAATCATCCAGCCACCCTGAGCGGGCTCGAGGACAAAGAAAAAAAATTGTACATGGAGAAAGATTTTTAAAAATAGTCTCTAAATATACACATACAAGGTGATCCAACAAGGTAGGTGTGTCTAATAAAGAGGCCACTAAGTGTAAACTGAGTTTAAAAACCCCAGCACCACTCATGTGCCTTATACACTTACATGCCACTACCATATCAGTACTGAGAATGGTCCACTACGTATAGAATATCTGGTCTGTGGTGATCTCTACAAAGTAACCTATATGGTAGGATTAACTGATAAAACACAGCTGTATGAGTATATAGACTGCAGACTGGCATGTCATGGCATATCATGCAGCTGGACCCCTACACTGTAGCCCATGCCAACAGTCACAAAGTCCACATTAGGGAGAGGACAGTGAGGGACAGGCTCCATGCTGCTGTTTTAAGAGTCATTTCAACCCCATAGAGCTCTAGATCACTACATCAGGAGACACTGGGACTGTCCAGCTCCCTATGACAGGCAACTTCACCAGGCTCTGTATGTGAGATGGGTGAAATGCCCACAACAATACATTCACATGATTTTCTTTAAGCACAAGTTGTTAAGCAGTCCTGGGTAATGACATTGGGTTTTTATTCTATTTGCTTGGTACACAGTGAAGGTTACAACATTAGTTGAGCAGGCACTGCATGTTGTCAGTGTGTATTCTGAGGAGAAGCAGTTCTATTGAGAATCATCTAATGCCACCTGGAGGACCGAATGAGAATCTGACACCATCAGATTATATTGATATCATAAACTGACACAAACATGCTTATTTTAAGATTCACAAGACACAGTGCTCAGTGTATTTTGATTATTTTTTCATTCATCTTCAAGAACCGCTTTACCCAGGTCAGGGTCACATTGAATCAAAGGTCCATCACAGGGTTCCATGCACACACGCAATCACATACTCATTCACAAACTAGGGGCAGGTGGGAAGAAACCAGAGAACCTACATGAAACCCATGTAGACTTGTGGGGACGCCACACTCCACACAGACAGTAACCCAAACTCAAGTTAGGACTGGGAACAGGCTATGCCACCCATCTATGTAATTTTCACATCACTTGGTTGTTCAATTAAATGTCAAACCTAAACAGAAAGAGCTGAGGAGAATAAACTGAGAGGATAATTTTTGAAAAGGTACTTTTATGGTCTAGAAATGCTAAAGGAAACAAAAATTATCAATAATGAATGGGCCAAAAGAAAACAATGGTAATCCTAATCCAGTGTTTGGTTCTGATTGTAAGTGTAGAAATTAATAGATGGTCCATTTCAAAGTGCAGCAAGTACACAAATGTGGCATATGAATGAAAGATAAATTCCTCAACTATAGGCATCATTCTTTAGTGATGGTGCAATGTCACTTTAGAATTCAGAAAGTGTGACTGGAAAAAGACTTCTGTAATTACTTGATTTGTTTTAATGGAAATTAATGACTTATACCTTTACATCATTACCATTACAGTGCTGCCTGGAAATGAACACTGAAGGGCTGGCAAACCCACTAAATTATGATTTTAAATATTGATCTTTTTAGCTGTCAAAGATAAAGCGCACATGCCAGAGAAAGACACTGAAACACTAAAAGTCAGCCAATTGAAATGAATGATCTTTCATTTCTCCCCAACTTTACAAAGGAAAATATTACTAAGTAACCTGTAGTTAAATTAATATGGTACAGATGAGGAAGAAATGACCTTTGACTTTGCTAAAGTCCAAACTGAGTTTCCTTTCAGACATGTAGTGGAACATTGTATAATCTAACCTACAAATAAGTCAAAATTAATCATAGATCTTTAATCATAGCTCTTTATAGTCCAAAAATGGCATGTACAATGACATGACATATTACACTTATAATATAAAGTTGTTGTCTTTTCAGTCCTTTTGACTTCTCCTGTGCATTTCCTATAATATAACCCAAAGTGTCAAGGAGGATTTTTCTATTACACTGGAGTATATTAATTATACTAATTAAAAAGCATAATCACCCTGTGGTAGACCTTAGAGCTATAGAAAAGTCTGTCTGAGCAATTAATCTTCCTCTGAGCTCCCTCTAGCCCAGATGTGTCCCCTGACTGTTGACTCCTTTTGCTCTATGTGTGCTTGTGACTACAGGATAGTCAAAAAAAGGAAAGTGTTAAGCTTTTTTTTTTTTTTTTTTACATTGACAGAGCTTCTGTCTTTCCAGAATGAATGATGGTCTGTCAATGAGCATCAGGCTTGGTCAGGGGAAAATGGCAATCACTAACAAAGTAGGAAGGCGATATAATTGAGCTTGAAATACAATATAAGAATATTTCAATAAGAAGAAGGTTTCAATAAGAAGAAACTCATAAACACTTCCTGTTAGTCACTACTAGCAATTCTGAGATCTCTATTTCAACAGTACAAACTCCACAATGAGGATAAATCAGATGACTCTCTTCTATGATTCACTAGCTTCTCACAAACAAAGAGAACAAATAAACATCTTACCTGTTCCTCAAGAAAAAAAAAGCTAAATTCCTTCAGTCCTGAATACTTTTTTCTTTTATAAGATAATATCAGACTCTTTCACGTTCCCACTCCCATTTGTTTACTTTATCATACTGTCACTCTCTCTTCATTGTCTACCAGCTCCTGTCACTTCTTTTATGTTTAAAGTTTGAGAGCTGGCATATGACACATGCTGAAAATTATACACAGAGTGTGAATTATTATTACACAATTGTCCAACCAACTCACAGCGGATTATATCATATTTTAAACTATTGTTTGTCCACTGATTACTGAATTACAAAAATAATTCTATGCACTTTAGTGCAATAGTTTGCCTGGTGCATACAGTGTGGGAAAAAAGTATTTGATCCCCTGCTGATTTTGTACGTTTGCCCACTGACAAAGAAATGATCAGTCTATAATTTTAATGGTAGGTGTATTTTAACAGTGAGAGACAGAATAACAACAAAAAAATCCAGAAAAACGCATTTCAAAAAAGTTATAAACTGATTTGCATTTTAATGAGTGAAATAAGTATTTGATCCCCTATCAATCAGCAAGATTTCTGGCTCCCAGCTGTCGTTTATACAGGTAACAAGCTGAGATTAGGAGCACTCTCTTAAAGGGAGTGCTCCTAATCTCAGTTTGTTACCTGTATAAAAGACACCTGTCCATAGAAGCAATCAATCAATCGGATTAAAAACTCTCCACCATGGCCAAGACCAAAGAGCTGTCCAAGGATGTCAGGGACAAGATTGTAGACCTACACAAGGCTGGAATGGGCTACAAGACCATCGCCAAGCAGCTTGATGAGAAGGTAAAAAACAGTTGGTGCGATTATTCACAAATGGAAGAAACACAAAATAACTGTCAGTCTCCCTCGGTCTGGGGCTCCATGCAAGATCTCACCTTGTGGAGTTTCAATGATCATGAGAACGGTGAGGAATCAGCCCAGAATTACACGGGAGGATCTTGTTAATGATCTCAAGGCAGCTGGGACCATAGTCACCAAGAAAACAATTTGTAACACACTGTGAAGGACTGTGAAGGACTGAAATCCTGCAGCGCCCGCAAGGTCCCCCTGCTCAAGAAAGCACATGTACAGGCCCGTCTGAGGTTTTCCTGAATGATTCAGAGGAGAACTGGGTGAAAGTGTTGTGGTCAGATGAGACCAAAATCGAGCTCTTTGGCATCAACTCAACTTGCCGTGTTTGGAGGAGGAGGAATGCTGCATATGACCCCAAGAACACCATCCCCACCGTCAAACATGGAGGTGGGAACATTATGCTTTGGGGGTGTTTTTCTGCTAAGGGGACAGGACAACTGCACCGCATCGAAGGGACGATGGACGGGGCCATGTACCGTCAAATCTAGGGTGAGAACCTCCTTCCCTCATCCAGGGCATTAAAAATGGGTCGTGGATGGGTATTCCAGCATGACAATGACCCAAAACACACAGCCAAGGCAACGAAGGAGTGGCTCAAGAAGAAGCACATTAAGGTCCTGGAGAGGATCTGCAAAGAGGAGTGGAACAAAACCCCTCCTGAGATGTGTGCAAACCTGGTGGCCAACTACAAGAAACATCTGACCTCTGTGATTGCCAACAAGGGTTTTGCCACCAAATACTAAGTCAAAGGGGTCAAATACTTATTTCACTCATTAAAATGCAAATCAATTTATAACTTTTTTGAAATGCGTTGTTTTTTTTTTGTTTGTTTGTTTTTTTTTTTGTTATTCTGTCTCTCACTGTTAAAATACACCTACCATTAAAATTATAGACTGATCATTTCTCTGTCGGTGGGCAAACGTACAAAATCAGCAGGGGATTAAATACTTTTTCCCCACACTGTATATGTAGATTTGACCAACAGATGTCACCAGTGTGCTGTTTCAAGCTTTACACTCATTGAGTTCACTCATTCATTCATTTATCTTCAGTAATCACTTTACCCTGTATCAGAATCCTAATGAATCTGGGAGTACAGGGCCATTTTCGGAACCAAATGAACTTACACTTCTTCTTTTTTTTTTCTTTTTTTACACATACAGTACTTAGTACTGCATAATTGTAAAGAAAATAGTATGGAAACTCCATAAACTTTCATTGTCTCTGTTACAAGCCCTGAAGCCAGCTATAGTCTACATTCAATACTGGAACTTGTTTATGTTGTTCATCAGACCCTGTAATATGTGTATACATATTAACTGTAATAACTGTAATAATAAATAGTTATTGATTAGTTGATCAAATTGTATTAACAAGGTTAATTATCTGGTCTGATCAATAAACAACACCATGGGAAGAGATGAGAACTCGTAATACTCAAGACCATATAATTTGATGGCAAATCAAGACTTCAGTATCATATGTGTTATCCTTTGTGCCAAGTTCCAGGTTTGCATTTTAACTATGCTTCATAAGGGAGTAAATACACCATAGCACATGTGCCAGTAGATGTATGAGATCTACTATGAAATTACGGATTATAAAGATAGTCTGTAGATAAAGAATAAGCCTAAAGCTTTAAAATTGCACACAGTTTTCAGTAGAAATATGTATATGTATGCTTATGTTAGATGTGAACACTTCTTGCATCTTTAAAATTTTATATAGAAGACAAAAAAAACTGAAATTAAATCCAGCACCTTTACCTCTTCATGGTAGGTGTTAAAACAGCATGGATTTCCTAACTAGAATGACATCAGGTCAACAGAGGGGCCACAGTGTGTTTTAAGCACGCCAGCCCAAACTTCTATTGAGTCTTGTGTATCGTTAGTATGTATCCCCATCGGATTTTTTCCCTACTGACTACCAAAGTGTTTCTCTGAGGACGTTTAGCAGATGGTGCTGTAGACAGTTCACTGAGCTCATCCTGCTCACAATTAATACATCATTTTGCTGTTTCATGAAGTGTGTAAAAAGACCCAAATCAGACTAAAACAGAAAGTGGGAATATTTCTTTCTGAGACAAATCCAAAGCAACTTCATTACCACACATTTATGCACATACAAACTGCAACTCCGTTTAACATTAAAATGCGATACCACTACGGTCATGTGCAAAAATCTGCAATGGGGAAAAATATTCCAACGTTATCAGTAAATAAAACTAAACAAATTGTCAAATAGTATATTAATAGTGAAAGAAAAAATAAAATTACTGATTTTGATATAAACTTGGGCTTTCATTCTACTTTTTTTCCCCACATTCCACTTTTCTTCCCTTTGTATTTTTGGGTATATGTTTCTTACTTTTCCGGAGCCTGGTTTTCACTGTTTATAATCCTTATAAACACTTATAAACATCTTTTTACAGCCTTCCCAACTCTGTAAAAAGTCAATATTTTAGTTTTAGATTTTGTGGAAGCTGCTTTTCAGTTCAGAGCAACATGCCTGAGAATTAATCTAAATATTTAATTTAAATATTTCATGCCTGAAATAAGACTTAACAAAGTAAACACATTAACTGTTTTACATTCACTTTTCACATTGACATGAAGCACATTCAAATAATATAAATCAAGTCAATGGTGTGTGCTAATATTTTCTGAATGGTTTTGAATATAAAAAATAACATTAAATGAACATGAAGCTATTGTTAACTTTTCTATGAGACATGCTTGGGTGAACATTGGGAACAGATTTGCATAAGTGAGCAGTTTTTTTTTGTTGTTGTTGTTGTTTTTTTTTGGTTGTTGACTCTTGCGGAGTAATTTAATCAAAATGCCTCCATTCAAATCTCTTTTCCAACATCTGACCCGTTTGTAACATGAATGGTGAGACGTGTTTGACATGAGAGGCAGCATGACAAAAGGATCTGCTGCACTGCTGCTTGTTGAAGATGCACTGTATGTAGTTATGTGTAGAGGACATGGTCAGTTATCAGTGTTAATGAATCTTCTTAATAAAGCACAGACACAGCAGATACAATGGCATTAATGAAGGAATGCTTATTTGTCAGTGCACACTTGCAATGCCTTTCTATTTAATATAACTGTATAAAATGCAACACAATATAATGCTATGTTGTTTATTAAATGGTAGAGTAATGTTCAGCCATTGTTCTGTAAAGAACATTCACTGGCTCATTGAAAAGAGCTGGAATTCCCATCACTAATTGCTACGGTTTTCATTCTCTTACAACTAATTGGATATGTATTATTTGTAAACTGCAGTCTGTTTGTTCAGCTTTGCAAAGTTATTCCACCTTGTTCGCTCTACTGATGCTCCTGCTTTATGTCTTTGTGTACTATGTTATGTGTGTTGTGCTGCACTCATCACTCTTACATTACTCATTAACTCTTTTACATTACAGGTGTGGCTTTAATGGCTGCCAACAATAAAACGCAATACAAGAAAGCGGCAAAATGAAGGTGCAAAGGTTTATTTTTAGAACAGACATGTTGCAAATGCCTGAAAAACAATTCCTGTTTTAGAATACAAATCTTCATAAACCTTTTGCCAAATATTTGTATAAATATGCTTATTATTTATATAATTTATAAAAGATGTAATTTTCTTTCATATAAAGGGGTGACAGGTTGACTTCTTTTTACACTGCAATAATATATACACTAACTATCCAGCCACTTTATTAGGAACACCATTCATGCAGTTATTTAATCAACCAATCATGTGGCAGCAGCGCAATGCAAAAAAATCATGCAGGAACAGGTCAAGAGCTTCAGCTAATGTTCACATCAAACATCAGAATGTGGGCAAAAGTGTGATCTCTGTGACTTTGATGGTGGCATGAAAAGTGAAAAAGTGAAAATCCCAGGAGTTCAGCAGCTTCGGAAAAAACTCAAACCAGTGCCATTGTATCTGCTGTGTCTGTGCTTTATTAAGAAGATTCATTAACACTGATAACTGACCATGTCCTCTACACATAACTACATACAGTGCATCTTCAACAAGCAGCAGTGCAGCAGATCCTTTTGTGACTCTGTGACTTTGATCGTGGCATGAAAAGTGAAAAAGTGAAAATCCCAGGAGTTCAGCAGCTTCGGAAAAAACTCAAACCAGCCCATATGTCACCAACAACCACGCCATGATCACCGAGATCACACAGAGATTCTTCATTCTGATGTGGACATTAACTGAAGCTCTTGACTGCTCTGTATCTGCATGATTTTCTGCACTGCGCTGCCACCACATGATTGGCTGATTTTATAACAGTATGAATGTACAGGTGTTCCTAATAAAGTGGATGGTGAGTGTATATCTCACTTTGCAGGTACTGGGCTAATGATGAGGGCACAATAATGTGTCACTGTGACAGGAAAAAAGCATTGAATGAGCTTATCTTATACAAGCACATTTTTTAAGCAATCTGACATTCTCTAACCGACACAAATCTGTGGTTGAAGTACAAATACTGTCAGATTATAGCTCTTGTGATGGTCCATCTTTTCATCAAAATTTTTAGTCCAGTGATGGCACACAGCTTCTTGGTGGTTAGTTAGTGGGACTGTTCAATATTCGACAATTAATTAACTGGAATTCTTCTTGTCCACAAAAACAGAAGGGTCATTTTTTGTTTCCCTCAGCTGCAAGGGGAGTTCTCAGAGTAACTTTCTTGTTCCTTGTGTAGCTCCAATTTTGCACAGAAAACAATCATCTTTTTTTTTTTGACAGTTAGATGGTGACCACCCTGTTTGTCTGCTTTCAGCACAGGTGAG
Organism: Cranoglanis bouderius; assembly: GCA_023630585.1. NCBI lineage: Eukaryota > Metazoa > Chordata > Actinopteri > Siluriformes > Cranoglanididae > Cranoglanis > Cranoglanis bouderius. The sequence goes on along the minus strand of CM042562.1, from coordinate 6,672,758 downwards.
CAGATATGTCCTTGCATAGATGATGTCTGATTTCAATTGTCCCCTGCATTTCTCTTATCCACCAGCTCTTCTATTTGTTTCTGCCTCCTTTCTAATACTTCTAAGCGTTTGGCATCATTGCGAGCTCGTTCCTGAGCTCGAAGCTCTTCCACGTCTTCAAAGAACATGTGCCTTCAGAGACAAAGTCATGTTTAATCAAAAGATTAAATCAATGTGTCAAAGATGTATAAGCTTAAATGTTAAATTTGACATTTTCTGTCACTGCAATTCCAAAACGAGATGTTTATGAATATCAATCGACTGCACTACATAATACATTTCATGCCATTAACACACTAGTTTTGGAGCACACGAGGTAGTTTGGGCTTGTGAACGCTGCATGATTGTTACCTGTTAAAGAATGCTGTTGCAAGTCCTGCAATCAGTGCGCCGAAGAGAATCGGTTTTGTAAGGCGTTTTTTTGCAGACAGCTTGTGCTGCTTCATGTTGCAGTATTAAATTCAATAGTCTTTTAGAAGAAACGTATTAAACGGCTCATTAAGCGTCTTTTCGTACACAACTTCTACGCCTTCTAGGCTCTATGACCTCGAGACGCGCATCAAAACACGTACGCATTACTTCCGGAGACCATTTCGTAATGTGTTTTTATTTCTGCTGTTGATTTCATATGTGTTGGATACATTTTGGAGTATTTTGCATAGAATCATTCACACACATGGCATCAAATATTACATGGCTGTTTACTAAGTTTTAAGAAATCTCCACTACAAGCCCGGAACTAATCTTGTATACCCAATTATGGGGATATTTTTTTTGGACGGACCGGATGTGCCTTTCATTTAACGTGCGCGCCAGAGAAAAATGTTCGGGTTGGTAAATTGTTCGCGAGCCTTCGTACAGCACGCATGCGTCAAATGGTATTCTGGCACTTTAGGAGGGACCGAAAAACAGGTATAAACAACTGTTAACATTTACTTTTGTTAAGAACACTGTTACAAACGGTTTTTGTGTTCATGTCATGAATTAACGTGTTCGTTTGTAGAGTTAGCAGAATATGTTTTGGGGGCAATTCTATAATCTACATCACAGATTCCCAACCTTGGTCCTGGAGTACACCAGTATAACACACATATCTTGCGCGCGCGCGCACGCACACACACACACACGGTTCAATTTCAGCTCAGGAAGGGCCGTTCATTAGCAGATTCAACTAATCACTATGTATGTTGGGAGCATAGAAATCACAGGGGGAACTAAAGGACCAGCGTTGGGAACCAGTGATGTAGATGACTTCCTGTTTAGTAGGGGGGGTTGCTATACATTCTGATTCATGCATTTAATCTAAAATCTATCCCTATACCAAAAGTGTCTGAAATTTGTGTTACTTGGAATAACATTTCAAAAATGTTTAAGATTGTTTTTCATAGTAATCCTAAGAGGAGACCTGACTATGACATTTTATCTTTTTCAGATACTTAAATATCTTCTGCTCCCAAATTTTCACAGATATTCTACAGGAATGAATCGATTCTGTGCATCAGATAGGTTGGAATATTTGCAGGGGCTTGTGACAGAATTCCAGGACACCGACAGTGAAGGTATTAGTCTCATGAAAGGCATTTACATGAACATACACCTTTTTTTTGTTTGTATAAATATAAAAAGCAACTCCAGTGCATTCATTCATTCTGTCTAGAAGCTAAAGAGCAAATTCTGGCTAACCTGGCCAACTTTGCCTATGATCCACGTAACATGGAAGCTTTGCGGATGCTTCAGGTCACTGAGCTGTTCTTGGACATGCTAACAGAGGAAAACGAGAACTTTGTGGAGTTTGGAATTGGTAAGTTTAACTAAACTGACGTTTTATTTTATTTACCTTCACTGTCACAGTTTGTGCTTTAAAATGTACAAATTCTGTCAAATGGGTACAAGCACTGTAACTATATTTGTATTATTTCTGATGAAGCAGTCTGCACTGTCATTCCATCCTCTACTTGAGTTTTCATTGTGTGTCCGTCTCATCAGGTGGCCTGTGTAACCTCAGCATGGACCGGGAGTGTCGTGATCAAATTTTGCAAAGTGGAGGAATTCCTTTAGTCACAGGCTGCTTGTCGAGTCACAAAGACGAGACTGTTTTGTCCGCCATCACAACATTAATGAACCTTACCACAGCAGCATCACGCTCCCAAACCACAGACAGCGCAGTAGTGCAGTGCATGCTGCGCTTCTCACTTACACAGAATCCTCGCCTCAGCAACCTGGCCACGGTTTTCCTGCAGGACTACTGCACTCAGGACCAGGTAGACAAAGCCAGAGAACTTTTACACGGACACAACCAGTCAGCTGTTGGAATTCCTCTCCCCAAGGACTAGGACCTTGTGATTTCTGTGCTGGGCTTAATGAAGATGGACAGTATAAAACCTTAAATAGACCTTGTGTAGACTTTTATTTAACATTATTGTGACTGATGGATTTCTCCATATACCGTGTTTCAGGCACTGCTTCGGTGTTCCTCAGGTTCAGTCGTGCAGAGCTACAAATCTCAGTTTAATGAGTTCTCTGCACTTACACTCATTTATACCACAATGGGCTTGATGGTGATTTAGTGTACAGTGCTTAAAAGAACATGCTTTTGCACACACATTCACAAACTACAGACAATTTACAAATGCCAATCAACCTACAAAGCATGTCTTTCGACAGGGGGAGGAAACCCCCAAAGCACAATGAGAACATGCAAACTCCACAGGGCAGTGGTGGGATTCAAACCCCCAACCCCACAGATGCAAGGCAAACGTGCTAACCACTAAGCCTAGTTAAGTTTTCCTTGTTTGTATTATTTGTATGTTGTGTATACTGGGCATGCAGCAGTAATTCAGCTCTCTCAGCCAAGTTATAAGTGGGCATAAACAAACAGAAACAGGACATTTCCCCCAGTGTTGCTGTAATAGCAGGCTAATAGTATTTATTTAGTTAATTTAATAGTTATAATTTAGTAATTTCCCAGCTTCTATCTTGAGCTCAGTTTACTGTCTGGAGTTTCACTTGTTCTCTCTGGTTCTGTGTGGGTTTCCTCCCACCTCCCATAATATAAGGGCTATGCTACATTGCTCTTAGCAGTGAATGCGTGTATGAACAATGGCCTGCAATGGACTGGAGTCCCAATCTAGGACTTAAGCCTTAAGCCCAGTGTTTGTAGGATAGGCTCCAAATCCACTGTGACTGTGAGCGGGTTACTGAAAATGAATGAATTTTGATGTTTTGAGTAGGCTACTTTAGTTTAAGCCCTAAAAGGACAATTATGGTTAAATGATTCAATGCAAATTAAATATGATGAAATATACTTCACATACAGCAGAGCAGGTTATACTTTCTATCAATAACTTATTCTCTATTATCAATATCAATAATTTATCATAAACTCAGACAGACCTGCCATGTTTTTGTTTATAGTTGCTGAAAATATTCCCCCTTCAAATAAGATGTACATGCCTCCCCTGCTTCTCGTCATAGCTGCCACCCAGCTGGAGCAAAAGGAGTGTATTTCTTCCTGTTTTATTTTTCACCTGCCAAAGAGCCAAATTTTTTAGCCCAATGACAAAAATGTTCTGCTTCAGAAAATATTTTGTGGGATTTCTCAGTAGCTTCTACATTTTTGCTGATTGCAGAATTCAATTCACATGTAATCTCTGTTGCTATAATTGTAGCTGATGCATCATCAGCATGCACTGGGGTCACTTGAGATGTAGATGGGGACACAGAATTTTTACCAACTGTTAAAGACTTCTATGCAGACTTGATTTATGGAATATTTTAAAATATTAACTTTAACATAAGAAAATTCCATTAGCCTACAGTAATGTATAAGCCTATTATATATACCCAATTTATATTAGCACAGACTAATAATATTTAATTTAATTTTGGGTCCTGACAATGTATTTAACGTCCAGAAAGAAGTCTTGCAAAAACCAGTCTTTCCAACTTTCTGTATACAGACCTTAATTCAGCATACTGCTGAAAATGAAATTAAGAGTAAAGTCAAGTAATCTGCACTATATGTCACTATATATTTGTGTAAGACACATTCTTTATTGCTAAAGTAAGTAGTTGACCATATATAAAATTCATAACATACATTTTATACATTTAGTATCATTCTTTTTTCTTTTTCTTTTTTTAAATCATGAGCCATTATAAAGGGGGATTTTGATTCATTATTTACAACAATAATGGAATTTATTTATTCTGGAATATAATATAATAGAAGTGATTTGATGCAAGGGTATAGAAGAAGTGTTGTTCATAGTTACATAGTTTGTTTTCATAAACATTTCATGAAACACCTTAATGTACCTTTAATATGGTTAACGTTGTAAAAAATATAAAATGTTAATGAAATTCAGATAGAAATAAAGGCTATGAACTGGTACATTGATAGAAGTTCATGTTAACTTTTCATTTGTTTAAAAATACCACAAGTCTCTGAGTTCACAGTCCCAGCTGTTTCTCTGTCTGTTCCCGCAGTTTGTTCTTCTGGATCTAAGAAAGGTGAAGAAAAGTCATTTATTCAGTGCTATTTAAGGATTCCGTCTTTCCACACTTAAACCTGTACAAACTGCTGCCCCTGACTATAGAAACCACTGCTGCGGATTTTCTGCAGACAGGAAAATTGCTAAAATTTCTCCAGTCCTGAGATCTATGTGATTAGGCCCAAATAAACACCACTCTTACATTTTTAACATTTTTTCCAAAGTGCCTACAGAGACAGATAAAAAAAAATTTAAAAGGTGGTGACCACAAGGAATTTATCCAGACTGCGGGACTATGCAAACAATATGGATGGAATGAACTTCATCTTGCTGTTTCACTGTGTTGTAAATGGTAAAATAAATTCATATATGCTTGTGCTTGTGTAAAAGTTTATGCACTTACTTTCCCTGAGACAGTAAGAGGATAGCCCTTAACAAAAGTAACATAGCGGGGAATCTTGAAATGGGCAATCTAGAAATAAAGAAATAAATAGAACAAGTGAAACAGCTTCATGTGGCGTATATTATATGGGCTGGAATATAATTTAGTCAGATGTTCAAGTCAGTTAAATATTTCTGACCTGGCCTTTGCAATAAGTCCTTAGCTCCTCTGCAGTACAATCCTGTCCATCCTTCAGTTTGATGCAGGCACAAACCTCTTCACCCATCCTCTCATCTTTCACCCCAATCACCTGCAAATAATAAGAGAAGAGTGACTCCATACATTATATATATATATATATATATATATATATATATATATACACACACATACACACACACACACACACACACACACACACACACACACACAGTATCTCACAAAAGTGAGTACACCCCTCACATTTTTATAAATATTTTATTATATCTTTTCATGGGACAACACTGAAGAAATGGCACTTTGCTACAATGTAAAGTAGTGAGTGTACAGCTTGTATAACAGTGTAAATTTGCTGTCCTCTCAAAATAACTCAACACACAGCCATTAATGTCTAAACCACTGGCAACAAAAGTGAGTACACCCCTAAGTGAAAATGTCCAAATTGGGCCCAAAGTGTCAATATTTTGTGTGGCCACCATTATTTTCCAGCACTGCCTTAACCCTGTTGGGCATGGAGTTCACCAGAGCTTCACAGGTTGCCACTGGAGTCCTCTTCCACTCCTCCATGACGACATCACAGAGCTGGTGGATGTTAGAGACCTTGTGCTTCCGTTTGAGGATGCCCCACAGATGCTCAATAGGGTTCAGGTCTGGAGAAATGCTTGGCCAGTCCATCACCTTTACCCTCAGCTTCTTCAGCAAGGCAGTGGTCATCTTGGAGGTGTCTCTGGGGTCATTATGTTGGAATACTGCCCTGAGGCCCAGTTTCCGAAGGGAGGGGATCATGCACTGCTTCAGTATGTCACAGTACATGTTGGCATTCATGGTTCCCTCAATGAACTGTAGCTCCCCAGTGCCGGCAGCACTCATGCAGCCCCAGACCATGACACTCCCACCACCATGCTTGACACACTTGTCTTTGTACTCCTCACCTGGTTGCCGCCACACACACTTGACACCATCTGAACCAAATAAGTTTATCTTGGTCTCATCAGACCACAGGACATGGTTCCAGTAATCCATGTCCTTAGTCTGCTTGTCTTCAGAAAACTGTTTGTGGGCTTTCTTGTGCATCCTCTTTAGAAGAGGCTTCCTTCTGGGATGACAGCCATGCAGACCAATTTGATGCAGTGTGCGGCATATGGTCTGAGCACTGACAGGCTGACCCCCCACCCCTTTAACCTCTGCAGCAATGCTGGCAGTACTCATACGTCTATTCTGCAAAGCCAACTTCTGGATATAATGCTGAGCACATGCACTCAACTTCTTTGGTCGGCCATGGCGAGCCCTGTTCTGAGTGGAACCTGTCCTGTTAAACTGCTGTATGGTCTTGGCCACCGTGCTGCAGCTCAGTTTCAGGGTGTTGGCAATCTTCTTATAGCCTAGGCCATCTTTATGTAGAGCAACAATTCTTTTTTTCAGATCTTCAGAGAGTTCTTTGCCATGAGGTGCCATGTTGAACTTCCAGTGACCAGTATGAGACAGTGTGAGAGCGATAACACCAAACTTAACACACCTGCTCCCCATTCACACCTGAGACCTTGTAACACTAACTAGTCACATGACACCGGGGAGGGAAAATGGCTAATTTGGCCCAATTTGGACATTTTCACTGGGTGTATTCACTTTTGTTGCCAGCGGTTTAGACATTAATGGCTGTGTGTTGAGTTATTTTGAGGGGACAGCTCACTTTTGTGAGGTACTCTGTGTATGTGTGTGTATATATATATATATATATATATATATATATATATATATATATATATATATATATATATATATATATATTTTTTTTTTTTTTTTTTTTTTTTTTTTTTTTTTTTTTGGCTCGTTGTTCGGGGGTGGACACATGAACTCCAGAGTGCTGGCCCAGTCCCAGGTATTGGTTGCCCGGATACCTAAAAGTTGGTGGCTAATGTTATGTAATAATGTATGGCCAGCTAGTTAAGTACATTAATACAGAACAAGGGAAACTAGTGAGTATATGAATTCTCAACATTGCTTCAACATGCCCTCAACATAAAGTCACTAAGTCATTGGCGAACATTTCAGTTATGTTTTAATCTGGCTAGTGCCTTTACCTGCATGTTCCTGATTCTACAAAGATCATCTGTCATCCGTGTGTGCGGATTAATTAATCCGCCTAGTAAGAATTGTTCTACCATCAGCCAGATCATGAGTCAATGTATGTAGTGCAGCAGGTGGTGAGCAGCAGGTGGTTAGCAGCAGGTGGGAAGCATGTGCTATAGTTACAGATTCAAGGTGCATCGCACCATTAAAGTAAAGTACATTACATTAACAAAATAATAGCCCAGACACAAAATCTGTTTGTCCAGGGTGCCCAGTGATTTGTCCACCCCTGTTGAACAAAATACAAAGGCATATGTGCAGCTTCAGGTCAGTAATTTCTCAGACATTCTGATTAAATTGTGCATGGAACTGAATGATAAAAAGTCCAGACTCCCTGGATATGCTTGGTCACCTGTGCTTCCAGGATTTTAGGGTGTGTGTGCAGGAACTGCTCAATTTCTGCAGGATAGATGTTTTCTCCTCCACGGATAATCATGTCTTTGATACGTCCCTCTATCCTGCAGTAGCCAAACTTGTCCAAACTGGCAATATCACTGTGGAACATAGTATCAGTTGAGTGCCATGAAAATGTAATGTTTTGTAAGTCCTTCCATGCTGAAAATCAACAGGGCCACTAGATGCCCACACATACCCAGTTTTGTACCAGCGGTCTTTAGTGATGCACTCTCTGGTTTTGGCTTCATCTTGCCAATATTCCAGCATGACACAGTAACCTCTGATCATAAGCTCTCCTGGAGTTTCAAGAGGAACAATGTGTCCTGTTGTAGGATCAACCACTTTTGCCTAAAAGAAAAAGAAATCTTAAATCATTACTCACTAAGGGGGGCTGGGGGTGGGGGTTGTTGTGGGATATGGTATTGTGATTGACCCGCAACAGGAGAAGAAGAAGAAGTGGATAATAATGAGAGTGAAACACAGTCGCACGTTTCTCTCTCGTTAGGCACGAATCCAAAATGTTCCCAGATCGCCAATGTAACATTTGGTTTCCCAACAAGATCCATCACAGTGGAAGTGAAATTGTAGAATTCGCCTGACTGGATTTTGCCGCGCTCAAACAAACCCGCACCAAACTAACAGATAACATATAAGGTGTTTGATTATCATTACGTAATTTGTGTATTAATATAAAATCTCCCTCTATATGGTTGGCTATAAACTCAAATTAATATTGCAACTGTTATTATTATTACACTTGTACACAAAACATTGTACTTTGTACTTGTCATAGTGCCCACTCAAGCAGAAACATTAACATGGCATGTGATGTGACACTACCGCAGGTGGCACTGTTGTCATGGCCACTGTCTCAGCCTTACCTGGATGTAATTTTGTGAAGCAAGAAAACAGGGATGTGTTTGTGTACCTCAAGGTGACTGCCGACACATCCAACAGTTTCTGTCTTTCTCTCCATGTTGTCAACCGGGAAGCCACAGAAGGTCACTGGACTGTTCTCAGTGGTACCATATGCAATCTGTTCCAACATAACAACATAACCTCTGTGTTTATGTATTGTTTTGAAGGCATGCAGGACCATACAGCATCAATCACTGTGTCAATGTTTTTTAAAGTGGCTTTTAAGCCCCTCAATTCCCTTATTATCCCTAACTTTCAGATGTCTGGAGCCCAATGTTTACACATTTTCATACAGTAGGGTTTGCGTGCCCACCCTCAGTCTGGTATATTGGCCAAACTGGCTATATGAGAGGCAGCCAGCTGTGTCAGCATGTGAAGGAAACCTGGCCTTGAAGGCAGGTGCGGTATGTGGTACACATTTGAGAATTGGCTCTCAGTTCTCAATTAATTTAGCTGGCCATCAAAACACTGTACTTCTCGGATACATTAATAGCAATGGCCTCATAATAATCAGAAACATTTTGTTTTATGTTGCCAGGTGTAGTGTATGTATAAACGGCCTGGGAAAATTCTTCACATGGTGAAAGTTTGACACTTTCTTCTACAGTGGGGGGAAATAAGTATTTGGACACTTTTGTTTTTGTAATACAATATACTTACACTGCATATATCCACTTCATATATCCACTTCAAATTTATAGACTTAAAAGTTTTTTGACTTTTGTATTTGTAAATATGTACATACATACATACATATTATATATATATATATATATATATATATATATATATATATATATATATATATATATATATATATAAGCATAAACAAAGATATATTAAAAAACATAACTGATGGGGGAAAAAGTATTTGGAGACTATGTTTAAATATACACTGTACATATACATACAAGTGTGTGTGTGTGTGTGTGTGTGTGTGTGTGTGTGTGTGTGTGTGTCTAAAGGTTACATAAAAATGAAAGCGTTTGGTAATAAATGCTGCAAAAATGTTCTTGTGCAAATTGCACCTGGTGTCATTACAAAAGATCCTACCATTGGTTGAAAAGACTTCATGCAATACAAAGCAATCAAAGTGAAGGTGAAGGAGTTCCCTAAAGTTCTCACTAACAACATTATTAAACAACACACAAATGGAAAAAGCAGCAGAGCCATTGCAAAGAGCAAAGACCATACACATCCCTGTCAGTACAACTGGGTTCGGTAATATGCAGGTGGAACAGTCATGGAAACATGGAAACAACTAAACATTGCCGGACAGGTGCACCACACAAGATTTCACAACGCACCCTCAGACTAATAATAAGTATGGTAAGAAAGAAGCCAGTAGTCACTCAAACAGAGTTATAGTATGACTTGAAAGCAGCGGGAACAACATTTACACAGAAAACAATAAGAACTGCTCAGTAGTCATCTCTGTTCCTACACCCACACAAAAGTCCTCTGCTAAAGAACAAGCACAGAGATCAGAACTCTTTCAGAGCAACATACTTTGGTCAGACAAAACAAAAACAGACCTCTCTGGCAATAATTCGGCATTCCGACTGTTTTTACCCACCACATTTATTATACTGGCTCCTAACACAATGTGATCTTTGCAGGACGATAATCTTGCCAAGATTAAGAAACATTTACCACAGCATTTCAGTGAAATATATCGATGCTTTCTCAAAACTTACCTGAAGGTTTTTCCCAAACATATGAGGAATTTGTCTTGGTGAGTGCATATGTAACACAATAACAGGCTACACTGGACTATTTACAGGTACACAAATACAAAAAGACAAATGTGGTAAGTTAACTAAACTAATTATAGCATAAATAACACTGCCCTGCATCAGATTTGCTGAATAGGATCTGATAGTTGTTTCTTACTAATACTTAGATGCTGAGTCCAGATATGCCGTGTTTTGCTCTAAAACATCACAACTTTTCACAAAGCCTGATGTCCAGTGTAGAGCTTTTTTGCCCAAGATGGACCATAAACATTAGAGCTATTGCCAGATACACTGCCACCAACACAGGAAACACTATGTTTATGTATAATAGGTGAGAAACATTTATCACTTTTCCTCTGATTAGCCCTTATATGAATGCTAGGCACACTTACATGCACACAAAACTCCTGATTTCAGGGATTTATAATGACCAGTGAAAGATGGAAATGCAAGCATAGCCCAGATGATTTCTGCTACATCTGTGGGTGTTTTGCAACATACAAACAACGGCAGAAAATTACAGACTTTGTAAAAAAAAAAAAAAAAAAAAAAAAAAAGGCATATTCTGCATATTTTGGAATGAGGCTGGGTGACCAGGACAAACCATGGTAGATGGAATGTGAACATGATGGCTGACTACTGCTGGTGCCTCCAGAGAGATTGTCAAGAAGTCAGGCATTCCAGAAAATCCCTCAAAAGGAAGTTCACACCTTAAGCACTCTTCATATTATTATAATGTTCGTCTTTTGAAATAGCTTTATTTAGAGATTTTCACAAACATTTCACAGACTATTTGTCTGCTGTTCATGTTGTAAACAAGTGTTATGTTTTGTGTGCCTATTGTTGTAATTAATAATATAGTATACTAATAATAATAGTGAAATTTGACAGCTTCTACCAATTTAAATAAAACCCTGAAAGCAATATAAATTTAGCAAAATTATTAAAGAGTTCATTCTTATTTTGTGGGAAAACAGTACGTGATAGGGAATTTTCTGTGGCATATTTGAACTCACCATGACCAAAATAGGTAAAAACAAGTATGATTTGCAAAACAGCATAAACTTTTTTTCTAGATGCAGGGCGGTGTAATATACTAGAGATACACCAATCAGCCATAACATTAAAAGCACCTGCCTAATATTGTGTAGGTCCCCCTTGTGCCACCAAAACAGCTCTGACCCATCGAGTCCACAAGACCTCTGAAGATGTGCTGTGGTATCTGACACCAAGACGTTGGCAGCAGATCCTTTAAGTCCTGCGAGGTGGGACCCCCATGAATTGGACTTGTTTGTCCAGCACATCCCACAGATGCTCGATTAGATTTAGGTCTGGGGAATTTGGAGCCAAGTCAACACCTTGAACACTTTGCCATGTTCCTCAAACCATTCCTGAATAATTTTTGCAGTGTGCCAGGGTGCATTATCCTGCTGAAAGAGGCCACTGCCATTAGAGAATACCATTACCATGAAGGGGTATACTTGGTCTGCAACAATGTTTAGGTAGATGGTACGTGTCAAAGTAACATCCACATGAATACCAGGACCTAAGGTTTCCCAGCAGAACATTGCCCAGAGCATCACACTTCCTCCACCGGCTTGCCTTCTTCCCATAGTGCATCCTGGTGCCATCTCTTCCCCAGATAAGCGACTCTCACACACTGTCCACATGATGTAAAAGAAACCGTGATTCATCAGACCAGACCACCTTCTTCCATTGCTCCATGGTCCAGTTCTGATGCTCACGTGCCGATTATAGGCGCTTTCAGCTGTGGACAGGGGTCAGCATGGGCACTCTGACCGGTCTGCAGCTATGCAGCCCCATACGCAGCAAGCACTGCGATGCACTGTGTGTTCTGACACCTTTCTATCATAGCCAGCATTAACTTTTTAATTAAATTAACTTCTGTGGGATCGGACTAGACGGGCTAGCCTTCGCAGCCCTCGTGCATCAGTGAGCCTTGGGCAGCCATGACCCTCTTGCCAGTTCACCAGTTGTCCTTCCTTGGAACACTTTTAGCAGGTACTAACCACTACATACCAGGAACACCACACAAGACCTGCCGTTTTGGAGATGCTCTGACCCAAACGTCGATCCATCACAATTTTGCCCTTGTTAAAGTCGCTCAGATCCTCACATTTGCCCATTTTAAGTGCTTCCAACAAATCAACTTCGAGAACTGTTTTTTCACTTGCTGCCTAATATATCCCTCCCCTTGACAGGTGCCACTGTAACAAGATAATCAATGTTATTTACTTCACCTGTCAGTGGTTTTAATGGTGGTGGTTTATCTGATCGGAAATGTGATGAAACAGCAATTTCAAGGAATATGTACAGTATATGTACATACACCTATGATGCATTATGGTACAGATGATACATTTTGTTCAGTGGTTCTTAGTAGTGCAGAAAAAAAAAAATTGTTACAGTGAAGGAGGGTGCTAGGTTTCCAACAAAGCACATATGCAATCAACATTAGGTTTTAAAACAAATGTCCTGTTTGGAGCAAGGTCAACTGTGTAGGCTGGTCACTGCAAGGGATGGACTGAGATTTGATCTGGTTTGAGCGTGCACTTGACCTGCTAGAAAATATGCTTTCCCAATAAAATGTTACATTTGTTGAGCAAACACTAGATTCCACCCATGATGTGGGCAGCTGCAGCTGCTAGATCCATGGGCAAAACATTTCCCTTAGGTTTGTGTGGTCTGTTTTATTGTGTCTTTTTTATTTATTTATCCAAAGTTTTACAGATACAGGAAGTTATAACTCTCTATATTACCATGTTAGACCTGAAAGACTTGCTTAAAGGCAATAATGATATGAGAAAATGGAAATACAAGTCCACTAAAAGAGATGCAAGAATAAGAAGACTGACTTAAACCCAACTTTGCAAAACTACTGAAGTAATTATTCAGTCCATGAAATACTTGGCATATTTGAAATAGAAGGATACATTTGTGCAAAGAATACCCTAACTTTTGACAGCCAGAAGGAAAACACATTTGTTGTAAGCTGATTCAAGCCACACATCTGGCTATGCTTATGTGTTATAAAACTGTCCACACAGGATTGGCTGCTTTTTCTCTTACCGCTGACTGCAAAACAATGGAGGTATGGTGAGACATGTACTGTAGTTCTCCTTTAGCCTCCTAACACCTGGCACAGAATGTGAGCCGCTCCACATTTTATAAGCTTGACTGTAGCGGTAAAAGTTAAAAGTCAAATTTTTAAAATATTAAAGCATAAGCGACTTTTATTTCCAATGTATATTTCTCTTAGAAATTTCACTAAACTCTTTCTATTACTCCAAGCATGCTGATGGATCTGTGTGGGATCGTTTGTTTAACATTTTTGTTTAAGTTAATTCTTCTGTAAAATTGCACTTTACTGACATGATAATGCTGGGCCTGTTTTTAAAAGGGGAACATTCTCTCTCATCTCCTAACTAAAGAGAGCAACACAACATAAACATTCTCTGGTCAGTCCCAAATCCAGAAAAAAAAAATTCTACCATGAGCAAACATTATAAATGCTGGTGCAATCAGACGATAACCATTCCTCTCTGAAGTCAATCTTTTGCTCTGCCCACCTTTACTTTGTCACACACCCCCTCTCCTTCTCTCTTTAGCTCACCTCTAACTCTCCCTTTCAGCACTCTTACCTCCTCTCACTTACTCTCTTTCCATTCTCAGGATCCCTGCTGCTGTCAGAGTACCTTCTTGCTTCCAGACGCTTCAAGACAGCAGGAGGCAAAAGAGAGAAGCACTAAACTGACAAACAGCTGGGTCATCATGCAGGTTATAAGAATCCAGTTAGTGGTGTTTATACAGTTTTTTGCTATCTTTATAGTAGGTACAGAAAGCCAGTGTCCTAGTCTATGTCACTGTCATGGTGACCTACAGCATGTTATCTGTGACAATGTCGGCCTGAAGAAGATCCCTCGCATCACTGAGGCCACTCGCCTCGTCAACCTGCAGCACAACAACCTGGGTATGCTCCCAACTGGGGGTTTCAGCGAAATGAAGGGTCTCGTCTCCCTGCACCTGCAGCACTGCCAGATCCGTGAGATTGCCACTCTGGCCTTCAAGGGTCTCAAAAAGCTAATTTACCTTTACCTTTCTAACAACGAAATCAGCACCATCAAACCTGGAGCCTTTGAAGACCTAACCGAGCTCACCTACCTTTACCTGGATGGGAACCAAATCTCAAGTCTTTCAAAAGGCATATTCTCCCCCATGATCAACCTATTTATTCTACAGCTTGATAACAACAAGCTCCGAGACCTGCAAACAGGTACCTTTGTTGGTGCTAAGGACCTTCGCCTGCTGCATATCAGTAACAATGAGCTAAGGTCAATGCAGCCTGGCTCTCTTGATGAAGTGGAGAACCTGGCCACTCTCACTCTGGACCAAAACAAGCTGTCTTCATATCCCATCGAGGCAATGAGCAAGCTACGCGTTGTTGAGGAGCTTAATTTGTCCAAGAACCCACTCACCTTCATTCCTGACTATGCATTCAGGAGCTTTGGACGCTATATTGAGAAGCTGCATCTTAATGATATGGGCCTTGAGAAGGTGAGTTGCTCTGTAATGCAAGAAGTTCATTACATGTCTAGAATGATGTTTGAAAAAATGTGCTGAAATTGATGTTGCGGGCAATTTAATTATTTTTTTTTTTTAAAAAGGCATATTTAATATCATTTCATGCATATCATTACAAACACACAAATCCTGTCAGCAGGTTTATTTGTGTCGAGAGAAAATTTAGGATTTGTTTGGGTGTATCATTGAAGAGACTCTCTATAAAATACAGGATGTTTACAAATCTCAGACCACAAGGAAACCAAAAGTGTACATACCATATTTCTGAGTTAATGAGGCTAGTAATAACCTGCCTCATGAATCAAGCAATAAACTGTCTCTCAAATGTTTCTACAAAGAGTATTTGTTGGTAATTAGGGAAAAAAAATATTTTTCCATGCAATTCAGGATCTATTTACTTGCAAACATATTTTTATATTTCAGATACAGATCAGCTTCCTGTCTTCCACACTTTAATAAGATCCACTTGATGTTGCTTTCATTGTCTTCTTTTCCTGATTTAGAGCTTGCATGTGCTCTTTGTGAAGCTGCACATGTACTGAGATCAGCAGGATTTCCCTCCTGATCAGTAAGGAATTTCAGATATGCATGGAAAGTGAATATTGTCTGAACATTGTTTGATTGTAATTTACATCCCTGCACCAAACATTCTTCCAGACAGAGACACATCATCTCCAAAACAGAGATTAATTCAGGTACCTTTATATGTCAGCTAAATCTCAAGACCCATTTATTTATCACATGCAAACTATTGGCAGTTAAATGTGATGTTTGGATCTCACTGAACTATGATCCACCATACTGTGGGGACATAGTGCATGAAGGTACAACAGGAGTTTTCTTGTTCCACATTTACCCAATATCCCATATGTACATTAGTGTCATGACATGGGAAAGGCATGAATGAAAGTAGCAGGGCTAACAAGGATATTTTTAGCATCTATTTGCTTGATGATTCCCATCCAAACGTGCCTCCATCTAATAATTACACAAGTGTTATTTTAAAAAGTGTGAATTTCCCCTCACATGAGGCACCATGTAAACAGATCAGTAAGGGTTAGAAGACAGGTAAATAGTAACAGGCTGTTCTCAGGCCCATGAAGAGAGGTATTTTTAGGGTCTAGTTGCCTCACCTGAATGCACAACTGGTCTCTTTGGAAGCAATTTTGGCAAAAAAGCATATTGGTAAGGAAAGAGAGTGGGCAAAACAGTCCCTCTATGCTGGAAGTCATCTTCCATAGCCCTCAAATTTCCAACTTTTCTAGCTCTCCACTCTATTCTGACTTGAATGGAAATTTCCAAAAAAAAAAAAAGTCTCCAAATCACTGAAGGACCAACACACTCCTACACACCCTGCCTGCAATGTCCCTGTTCCTGGGTTTTCCTTAAAGGTGAGCCTCACACCATGCAGAACTGTTCTTCTAGCACCTCAGTGAAGTTTTTAACAGCCTTGCAGTTGCTTATGAAGTTTAATGGAAGGTTAGGATGGCAGTGCAGAAAGGTTTACATAAGCACTGGCACAGGAGAAGACCTGTGAGGGCTCTTTCATGTGAAACAACCTTTCCAACTGAAGCAAAAAAAATAAAAAATCAAAACCAGACCTGACTGCAAGCAGCACACAAATTCATAAAATACTCATTTCCACAACTTACACAAGAAGTGAGGTCTGTCTGCAAGTAATTCCATGTCAACACATCTGTCAATAGATAACACATCATTCAAAACTAAAACTAAACTAAAAGGTAGAATTCAGTAGACCTGAAAATGTAGTAGGCTGTACATCTAGGAAATCAAAAGACATGTTACATGTCTTCAGATGCATTGAGCACTGTCTATTATTTCTATCCAGTTTTCCAACGCAGCTTTTGAGGGTGTGACAGCTCTAAGATCTTTTCATCTTGAGAACAACAAGCTGAGGATCCTACCAAGCAACCTGGTTTTCACCAACATGCAGAATCTCACCCTGTTCAACAACCCATGGAGCTGCACCTGCAATCTAGCCAACCTTAGAAAGTAAGAGCTAACAATAAGACAACCTATGAATCACAAACCAGAGGCAAAAAATACTATTAATTAATACTATTTAAATTTAAAGGACTCCAATTATGTGCCACTGCTAAGAACTAGGCTAAGAAGAGGTTTAAGACACTAGCTTAAATTTGTCTTTAACATAATATGTTTACAAATATTATTTGCATCTCTAGATGGATGGACTCCAGTCGTCATCGTCCTGATGCAATTTGTGCATCACCTCCAAGTCAGAAAGGGAAGCAAATCAGAGACAGCACTGCCTTTAGCAAGTGCAAAATAAAGAAAGACAAGAAGGGAGCACGTCACTGAAAAGGTAACAGATCGCCTTCTGGAGTTTACAGTCATTGAGGTGCACTTCTAGACCTATTATAAATCATAGAATTTCAAAGCTACTTAGAAATACCAAATATGAAATATTGCCACAGAGTGGATTTGGCTAGTTTCCTCATGTTAAGCTTCTGTTTAGGCTTAATTTTTCTGGTCCAGATATTTAAGCAGTGAGCTCAATCATTATACTGAATTGTCTGTAAAATATCAATCTGAATCTAAGGCTTCATGTTACAGCAATGAGGGCTAAAACCTCCCCCATGCTTTGCAAATATAAACAAATCATGACAAATATATGAAGTGCTGGGAGATAAATGTCCGGCCCACAGGAGTTCCCTGTCAGGAGGGGAGAAGCGGTTTCCAGAAGGAGACCACAGGTCTCCCATGGTCTCTGTAAGAGACCTCTTTATAGGCTGCATTTCTAAGAGGCATGCTTACTAAATGCCGTCCAATAGCACTATTAATAATTTTAAGATACTATCAAATATTTGATTAATATAATATATTCTCATAATGATCACAGAAACTGAACTAAAAAAAGTCCTTTTTTATTGTGTTTACTGGGTTAAAGATGACATTTGTGCTTTAGAAATCTTTCATGTTAATGATCATCTTCACACAGTGAAATTACATTAAATCTAATTAAATGAATTATTTATGAAATAATTCAGAAATCACCACAGAAACTGAGTTACCTATAACTGCTAATCTATCTGGTTTATTGGCAGGTTATATAGTTTATATGGTTTTACACAATTACACTCTCATTTAACCCATACCTCATTAAAATATTGAAACTTTTATGTTTAATATTTTGTTTAATCCATTTTGTTTGTATCACATTTAATGATGATTAAAGAGCTATACAATATACTGACTATTAATTCAATGTTAACAACAAAAAAGAAGACAACATTTAATGTCTAAAGTTTAATACTCAATTTTGTCATGCAGCAGATTTTATTTGTCTGGGATACTGCAGCCAGTTAGTGCCATTTATTAAACTGATGATTAGTTTAATTTGGTAAATTATTTTAGAACTATGGCCTGTTATAATTGTGTTCTTTATTCCTGCAATCCTACTAATCTTTGGCTTCCATTTTGTCCTCTGTGCTTTCTGTGCTTTTCCATTTTGTCTCTCTTGCCATGTCTCGAACAGGTTATGCCAGTCACGGATGTTTAGTACTCGGCTTGGCTGTTTGATTTGGCTCCCTTCTTTGTCTTTCCACAGGAGACTCAGTGGAAACATCTGTCCAGGGGACCGACATTATGTCCAGACAACAGACGCAATGCTACTTTCTACTTCAGGACTGTTCGTTTTCTTTCAAGTTCTATAAAATGACATGCATATGAACATTCAATTTATAACAAATAAAATAACAAGCAAAAGTATATGTTTGCAAGGAAAACAAACTAATTCTACACAACACTTTAGAGACACAGAGAGCTATACACCTGCTGTGACCCTACTCTAAACATTCTGAGGATTTTAAATTAGGATTTAGGTTTTCATTAAACAGTTTATAGTGTCAAAATAACAGATAAAATTTCTTATTCTCATGAGGCCCCACTGTCTTCATATGAGGACATCAAATTTACTCCCAACTACATTGTGTGTATATCCTTGTAAGGTCCTCATATGAGGACCTCATGCTCTTTTGCCAAACGTCTTCCTGTTTGAAGACAATGATCATGTTCAATAGTTATCAGGTGCTAATAAACACAAACAATGAGGAGAAATTACAAGGCACACAACATTAGAGTTTGGGTCTGAGAAGGCTATAGTTACAACAAGGTCCTCCTAGTAACAAGTGTGAAAGCCATCAGAATGGTTTGCTCTGGTTCAAACCACCTCCTCAATGTCAACAGAAAACTGCATGATGTATTACTGAAGTACTTTGCCTTTTACTACAACCCCTGGCAAAAATTATGGTATCAACCATAACAACTTATAAATTATGGTATCACCATCACCACACTTAGAGATGCTCACCTGGCTTTTTCACTTCGTAGCAAATAAACAAATCACAGATATGACACAAGACAGCATATTGCTTTGTATAATAGCTGGACATTCTGGCTTCGTGAAACATACTTCAAACAAATTAAATTAAATTGTTTTAATTAATGGCATGTTTTTTTTTTCCCCCAGATCAAGTAGAGGAAAAAAATTATGGAATCACTCAATGTTGAAGAAAAAATTATGGAATCATCAACAACAACAAAAAAATCACAATTAGTACTTGTTGCTTCTCCTCTGGCATTTATGATGGCCTGAATTCTTTGAGGCTTGGACTTCACTAATGAAAAACAATATTCTCCATCAAGCTGGTTCCAAATTTCTCGAATAGAGGTTGACAGACTAGCTTTGCAGGATGGAGCCTTGTCATGGACCAATTTTTAAAATTTCCACCATAAATTTTCAATCGGATTGAGATCCGGACTGTTTGCTGGCCAAGTCATTGAGTTGATAAAGCTTTTCTTCAGGAAAGGCACAACACTTTTGGCTATGTGGCAAGATGCACTATCATCCTGAAAAATGACTTCAACACCAAACCCATTTTCTATGGATGGAATGAGAAAAATGTCCAGTATTTCAGTGTACACCTGTGCATTGACTGTTGAGGTTTCCCCTGGTCCTTTACCTGACATGCAACCCCACATCATAAATGAGTGGGAAATTTGATTGTTTTCGTCAGGCAGTTATCTTTATATGTTTCATTAGAATGGCACCAGACAAACGTTCCAGCATCATCTCCTTGGCCAATGCACATTTGTGATTCATCACTGAATATCACTTTCAGCCAATCATCCACACTCCATGATTGCTTCTCTTCAAACCACTGTAACCTTGTTTTCTTCTGTTTAGGTGTTAGTGCTGGTTTTCGTTTGGTTTTCTATATGTAAATCCCATTTCATTCAGGCAACAGTTCTGTCACAAACATTGACTCCTGTTTCCGTCCATTTGTTTTGTTGTGCATTTTCTATTTTCAAGGCATATTGCTTTGAGTTTTCTATCCTGACACCTTGACATCTTCCTTGGTGTACCTGTATGTTTTCCTTTTAGAACCTTCACATTTTGTTTATACTTGCACCAAATTTTAGACACAGCCAACATATTTTGCCACACTCCATGTTGGATTCCCTTCTTGAGTTTTATAATCCTTTCCATTGTTTCAATTGACAGCTCTCTTGTTGGGGCCAAGTTTCCTTTCAAAAAGTCCAAGGTTAAGGTCTGTAAGCACTCTCTCTTAACTGCAGACTAATTTGCATTTTTAGACTTGTGCGTATTTGTTTTAGATTTGTGGTATTTGTTTTAGAAGAAGTGCAAATTACAAGGTGATTCCATTTTTTTTTCTCTACTTGATCTGGAAAAAAACTATGCCATTAATTAAAACAATTTAATTTATTTTGTTTGAGGTATGTTTCACAAAGCCAGAATGTTCACAGATATGACACAAAACAACTTTTGTTTAATAGCTGATTTGTTTATTTGCTACGAAGCAAAAAAGCCGGTTGAGTATTCTCCAAGTGTGGTGATTCCATAATTTTTGCCAGGGGTTGTGTATGTAATCCTTACAACCTTAAATCTGGCATTAATATAAAAGTTTGAAGCATAAACGCATGGCACTGCATGAATGACCCACAACAGTACACAAGGATGTGCAGTACAAAGTCCAAACTACACTACAAAAAGTAAACAAGTCATGGACATAAGCACTAAAGTCTTTTCTCCATAATTTCTTAAATTGTACCATGTGCTGCTGTTTTATGGTGCTTTTTCATTCCAATAAAAAAAAGCATGCTTACTCTACCAACATGAAGTTGAATTGTAGAAAGAATATTTGGAAAATTTGATTTTTTTTTTTTGGCCAAACAGCTGCATGGCACACTATTATGTACATTTACAGATTACATGATTTCTTAAAACTTTTAAACTTTGTGTAATAAGTGATTATCACTTTTTCAATAAACAACCAATCTAAAAAACAAAAGTGTGTAATTTTTTCATTGGATGCAACAAAAATGTAATCAGGACAAAAAACACTGAATGACTTTCTGCTCGATCAAACGATCCTAGCCTACAATGTTTTTGTCATTTTATTTTTTATACATGACCCGGATGGTGATGTGTTTGTACATGGCATCCCTTGTTTTTTAGCAGAAATGCTAAAAACAGGTAGCACAATCACATTATGGATAAGAAAAGAAAAACTGTTTAAGTATGAATAAAGGAACAGGGAGTCTAATATGTGATTATTATAGCAGCGTAATTTAGTGTGCACAGTATCTACACTGTAAAACATTTCAGGTGATTAAACTTAGAAACGAAAGTTCACCTGCTACCTTAAAAATGAGAGTAAACTCAACTTGAAGATAGCCTTTGTTTCAACTTCAAAAAGTTACGTTTTACAAGTTTTACTAGTCAAGACAATGGATTACTTTAAGTTTAATTTTTGAAAACTTATAAACTTGAGTTCAATATCCAAAACTTGTCATGGCAACTGGAGTTAAAGAGAAGAAATAAGTTCATATAACTTAACGGGCTATCATGTTTTACAGTGTACAGAATATCTGAGTTTGCAAAGACACTACCTATGGCAAGAACACCATGTAAAAATAGTACTATTCGATACAACAGACTGCAGTGTGTGAAAAACAGATTTTCTAGTTTGCAGAGTGTTATACAATCTTAAGGTGATTCAGAGGTTTTATTTTCAAATAAAATAATTGTTCTACTGACAGCATGGTCTCTCTAATACTGACAACAAAAGTGTATTTAAGTGCAGTTAACTGCACCAATTCAAAGCTCATTTAACAGTACATTTTCATTCAGTTTTAATTTATATCCCATAATGACCCATGTGTATAGTCCCCTGTCTCCCTCTAGTGAATTAGTGCATTTATTAAGTTTCTTAAAGTATTCTTTAAACTTACAGCTTGAACCAGTAACCAGTTCATAACAGAGTATGGGAAACATACATACATACATACATACATACATACATACATACATACAGTGCTGTGAAAAAGTATTTGACCTCATCCTGATTTATTCTGTTTTTATGTATATCTCATACTAAACTGTTTCAGAAATTAAAACTAAATCTAAGATAAATCAAGGGCAACCTCAGTAAACACAAAATACAGTTTTTAAATGATAATGTTATGTATTGAAGCAAAAAAAGGTTATCCAATACCAGCTGGGCCTGTGTGAAAATGTATTTGCCCCCGTAGTTACTAATTCCCAAAAACTATGAAACTGCATTCATAATGGGGTTCAGCTGGACTAGACACAACCAGGTCTGATTACTGCAAAACCTGTTCAATTAAATCAACACTTAAATAGAACTTTTTCAAGCATGAAGTTGGTTAAAAGGTCTCACCCAGTAACACATTATGCCAAAGTTGAAAGAAATTCCAGAAATGATGAGGAAGAAGGTGATTGAAATGCATCAGTCTGGCAAGGGTTATAAAGCTATTTCAAAGGCTCTAGGACTCCAAAGGACCACAGTGAGAGCCATTATATCCACATGGAAAAACTCAGCACAGTAGTGAACCTTCCCAGAAGTGGCCAACCTTCCCAGAAGTGGCCAACCTTCCAAAATTCCATCAAGAGCACAGCAACTACTCATCCAGGAAATCACTAAAGAGCCAAGGACAACATCAAAGGAACTACAGGCCTCTCTTGCATCAATAAAGGTCACTGTTCATGACTCCACTATCAGAAAGTCACTGGGCAAAAATGCTATCCATGGAAGAGTGGTGAGGTGAAAACCACTGCTAACCCAGAAGAACATTAAGGCTCATCTGATTTTTGCCAAAACACACCTTGATGATCCTCAAACCTTTTGGGAGAATGTTCTGTGGAACTGTTTGGAAGACAGGGGTCCCGTCTTCCACATCTGGCGTAAACCAAACCCCGAATTCCACAAAAAGAACATCATACTGACAGTCAAGCATGGTGTTGGAATTGTGATGGTGTGGGGATGCTTTGCTGCTTCAGGACCTGAGCAACTTGCAATAATTGAGGGAAACATGAATTCTGCTCTCTACCAAAAAATCTTTAAGGAGAATATCCGGTCTTCAGTCCGTAAGTTGAAACTCAAGCACAAATGGATTATGCAGCAAGACAATGATCCAAAGCATAGAAGTGAGTCCACCTCTGAATGGCTCAAAAAAAAAGCTAAATTACAGTTTTGGAGTGGCCTAGACAAAGTCCTGCCTTGAACCAACTGAGATTCTGTGGCAGGACCTTAAATGGGCAGTTCATGCTCAAAAACCCTTCAGTGTGGCTAAACTAAAGCAGTTCTGCAAAGAAGAGTGGGCAAAAATTCCACCACAGCACTGTGAAAGACTGATCTCCAGTTATCTGAAGCGTTTGGTTGCAGTTATTGCTGCTAAAGGTGGTACAACCACATTTTAAGTTTAAGGGGGCAATTAATTTTTCACATGGGTGATAGGTGTTGGATAACTTTTTTTGCTTCAATAAAAAAAATTATAAAAATAAAAACGGTATTGTGTGTTTACTCAGGTTGCCTATATTTTATGTTGTATTTCGTTTGAAGATCTAAAACTATTTAGCATGAAATTGCATCATTAGAAAGTTAAAGTAAGACCATATCAGTTATTTTTGTTTTTATGATAATGTAATTTAATATTAATTTAAACATACTGTTGAAACTAATGGCACGCAAGATATTAACAATGCACTAACAATGTTTTTTGAAGAAGAAACATCTAGAAAGAATAGTTCTAGTGCTTCAAATAATCCATGTCAGGGATTGAGCAGTTAAGCTAAACAGTGAATGAACACCAGTAAACTGAAGCACGTTACTAGCGGGTTAATTATCTCACCCAAATGCATCCTATACACATAAGAGATTAATCAGACATTTACACAACATCAACGTAATATTACAACTTGCTACTGCACAAAATGACATGAATGCACAAGTGAGTTTGAACTTAAGTAACCCACTTGAATGGTAAGTCACGTTGTGACAAACAGTTGTCACATGTTTTTTGTGATGCATGTTTAAGTTCATTAATAAAATGTGTGAATATTTGGCTTAATTTCTGCATTTTCTCATCAACTAAAATGCTGTTGACTAATATTCAAAGAGTAAAATTAACTAAAATTAATTAAAATGACATGACAAAATATATGAATATATTTAAAGGATATTTTCATCAGATGGCAAAAACTATTTTTTGACATTCCAATTCCAATGTCTGAATATTGTTAAGAATTAAAAGTTCATTGCTCTTTGAAAAGGTGTACGTGCATTATTATGCCATTATATTACCATTAGTTCAGTGGCATAAAATTGTCTTAAAATGACAATAATATAGTTTATGGCAATTATTTCTGGGACAATATATATTACAACAAAACTAGTTATCATGCCTATTCAGCCTTTTCTCATAGATAACCATTAAGTAGCCTCTGTAATAAAATAGAGACTTTTATTACAGGAAAGGGTATGAATTAAAGCAAAAAAATAATTACTTTATTAGGTAAGGTAAGGAATGTCACAATTTCGGACACTAATTAATGGGGAGAATTTAGAAAGACATTATGTTTTTACAGTAGTTAGGAACAGGATGACATTAAAATTATCTTATGTATATCTCAAGGTGCAACACCTAATATGAATGCTGTGAATATTGTTAAATGTCATGAATGTTAAAATTTATTGTCAGTAATTTATATACATTTGAATGCCTGCAGTTTGCATGGAGTGATCCTTATAACACTTTACATTACAACAGTATTTCCCCATCAACAATATGTAGTTTATATTTATCCATTTTTGTATCTGAGGCCAGTACTCACCGTCATTTCCTTAATGCCCATGATTTTGATTACTTTCTTCAAAACTTCAGGAGGACAGGAAGAGCCAGCGACAATTCCTGTCATACAGGAAATGTACCACCATATATTATATACACACTCACCATCCACTTTAATAGGAACACGTGTACATTTGATTTATGCAGTTATCTGATCAGGCAATCATTTGGCAGCAGCACAATGCATACAATCATGCAGATACAGGTCAAGAGCTTCAGTTAACGTTCACATCAAACATCAGAATGGGGAAAAATGTGATCTCTGTGACTTTAACCGTGGCATGGTTTGTTGTGCCAGATGGGCTGGATTGAATATTTCAGAAACTGCTGATCACCTGGGAATTTCACACACAACAGTCTCTAGAGTTTACACAGAATGGGGCAAAAAACAAAAATATCCTGTGAGCGGAGGGTCTTCAGGCTGAAACACCTTGTTGATGAGAGAGCTCAGAGGAGAATGAAAAAACTGGTGTGAGCTGACAGGAAATTTATAGTAACTCAAATAATCACTCTTTACAACCGTGGTGTGCAGAAAAGCATCTCAGGATGAATCATGGCCATTTTCCTCTGATCTCTCTTATCAATAAGGCATTTCCACCCACAGAACAGTCGATCACTCAATGTTTTTTGTTTTTAGCACCTATATGTGTAAACTCTACAGACTGTTTTGTGTGAAAATAGATATAGATTTGAAATCACACACATCACGTTACACACAGAGCATGCCACTGGTACAACACTGGGTTTAATGTTCAAAAATACACTTTGCATATTAAAAGCAAATCTAAAGGACTCACTCACCTGCTTCAACAGATGACAGATCAAATTTGGCCAGGTCAGGCTGTCCCAGCATGTCTATGTACATTGTAGGGGTGCCATAGACAAATGTGCATCTGCATAGTGTGAAATGAATTGTGATCAAGTTCAGTAAATAAATGAGAGGCACATTTCAAGATTTCCAGCTGTCACTGGAAAAGCACTAGTTATAATTTTGAAGAACACTATGCTGGAAAATTGCACAAGGTGACAGAAAGATAAGTTAGACAGAATGACATGCAGGCATACTTCTCATTCTGCATAGCTGCCAGGTTGGCACGTCCATCGTATGCAGTGGAGGGAAAGACCAGCGTGATACCATGTACTGCCATCACCATCGCCCCACCCACTGAGCCAAAACAGTGGTACAATGGCACTGGCAAACACACTTTAATCTTCCGCTGGGGGTAAATGAGGACATGGGAACAAGCAGTCAAATAATGCACATCTACTGTAACAGAAACATGAAACTCTTCCTGTTATTTCATTGTAAATTCCAATAAACTTATTAAACTAGTGTCCATATTCCACCACACACCATGAGAAAGCACTCACCCTCCAGTCATATCCTACACGCAAACCGATGAAATATGCATTGTTGATAATATTGTGGTGCGTCAGAGCAGCTCCTTTGGGATTTCCAGTAGTTCCCTAGAATGAGACAAAACTGTTAGCTAACTGCTAAATTAGTTTCCACTAAATCACTAAGTAGGCTTCTTTTCAAATTCACTCCTCAGTACTGATGTGAACTGGATGTTAATAGGGTCGTCAAAGTTGAGTTTTTTCTGCAAATCTTCTAGCTCCTGGTAGTGTTGGCTGCTCCCCGCCTGCATCAGATCATTCCAGTGCAAAGCACCAGGCTGCTTACTGTCCGTCACAATTACTGTACTCAAGTCTGGCAATCTGAACATAGAAAAACACACTGTTTACATACTAATGGCAAAATATCTAGTCATGTTGTAAGTGCCTCAGTCAAGGTACAGAGTCCTGAAGAGACCATAAAAAGATTATATTTTATATATATATATATATATATATATATATATATATATATATATATATATAAAAAGAATATATTTTTTATATATATATATATATATATATATATATATATATATATATATATAGAGAGAGAGAGAGAGAGAGATAGATAGATAGATATAAATAAAAACCCTAACCCTAGGCTTGTCACGGTACCAAAATTTCAGTAGTCGGTACCAATACCAGTAAAATTCAACGGTACTCGGTACCAATTTCGGCACCAAAGCAAAACACAAAAACATGCTAATTGAACAACACACTATTTTATTAATAAAGTTAAATATCAATATCAAATGTTTTTTTTTAATTGCCATTCTGTATATTTCAAGTTGTTTTTCCCACAAATAATTAAAGGTATAAAAAATAATTAAATAAACAAAAAATTTACTAGCATGCAAAACACAAAAATATGCCATAACTGAACAACACACACTTCTTATTTAAATATAAGTTAAATATTAAAATAAATTAAAACAAATGTATATGTGTATTTCTGAAAAATGCTTTAAGTTTTGGCCTTAGGTTTTTTTCCCCTTCGAGTAAATAATAACTAAATAAATTACAAGCAAAAAATACAAACTATGTAAAAAAGTTTCTGAAACGAAACACTTGCCACTCGTTAGGCATCTTTACGCACAGACTTTTAAACTGAAGTCCTGAAAGTGAACCGGAGTTATAAAAGAGAAAACGTGAAAGATTAGGCACATCTGCCTATAATTTGAAATGACTCAGCAATAGTCCATGGGTATTTATTGATGTAATAATGTGTTTTGGACTAAATATTTTTACTTAATTGGATCTTTTAGACCTTTGCCAGTGTAACAAGACTGTTTTTGTCAGGATGTTATAGATCAGTGGAATATGAGGCTTCATAGGGGAGTTGCCTCAGTTTTATAAGTGTTGGTTTATATCAATCGAAGCACAAGTATCTTAGCTTTCCAAAGATATATCGCATGAGTGCCTACATAAACACAGCAGCTGTGTACCTGGCTTAGTTTTACACTTAACAACGCAGCGGTCCAACGGCGGGCCGTGGATGTTTTTAAAAGAAGTAAATGGTTAATAAGGACGCATGACCATATTAGTGTTACACGCGCATATGCTAACCATTAAGTAAGCAAAAATGAGGATGTTTCTTGCAATCCTACACTTGAATTAACCTATGCTACAATATCCATAATGCAACTGCTACCATAATTGCATGGTGCACCTATGAAAAGTTCACGACCGACTACCTGTCAGACCGCGCATCAGTACCGGGTTGACCCGGGTTGACCCTGAAAATCTGGTACCGTCAACTTTTTGTTTTTTTAGCACCAACTTGGTACCGAAGTACCGGTACTTTTGACAACCCTAATATATATATATAAGTACAAACTTTGTTATAGATTTTTTATTTTATGACTTCTACATTATCAAGTCAGTACAAAAAGCATTTTAGATTCCCAAACATTAGTTTTCTAGCACAAAATTAAGTGTTACAGAAAAATGTCAATATATATGCCCGATTTCTTTTTTAATGTTGTCACAAGATACTAAATCCAGGTCATGAATCCTTAATGCAAACACACAATTAACTTTTTTGTGCTCTTAAAACTAAATTTTAATTCATTCTGGACTAGAAGGCATCGCTGAACTCTCAATTGTGCATTTGTCTTTGTAATGTGGCATTTAAACCTCTACTATAGAAGTCTAACACAAGACCCTAATATATAATCAAACCCGACTCTTCCTGACTCTTGCGCTAATATTCTCAGTCACGTGAAGAACAATTCCTCTTCAGTTTTTCTAATTACATAATCAAACTAATGTACAACCCTGTTGACTGATGTTTTTCTCGTAGATGGAAGCATCTTGGTCTCTTATGGTTCTTCACTCATTTATCTAAGGGTTTCCTGCAATGAACTCTTATTAACTAGACCTACTTGAACTGAGCTGTAACCAGACAGCTTATGCATTATCCATTAAATGGATAATGCATCCATGTAACACATAAGCAAATGAACTATAGGTACACTTTCATTAACTCAAAATAGCAAATTTGCATTTTTTTGTGCTTTGCAAGTTAGTAATTCATGGCCACATTAAAATTTTTGCCAATTATATAGTTACAATTTCCAAGATTATTAAAGAACATGTTTTTCCACAAGTGTCTTGTCTGGATCTGTTATGCTAGGTGTTTATGCACACCTGGAACTCTTGAAGCCCCCAGGGGAAGCAGTATCCATATCAGAGCAGAGCTGCCTCAACATGTCATAGTACTTCTGGGTCTTAAACTGAGTTGGACACACAATTGCTTTGCACTGAACCTAAGCCAAGAGAAAACACATTTGCCTTATGAGAGACTGAATGCAAAAATACAAACTAAATGCAAAAAATGGTTTTAAAAAATACTATCAAAAGTAGCTGTACCTTTTTTAGTGCAAATTCCAACTCAAGCAATTGATAGGCTGGATTCACTGATACCTGTTAAAGAAAATAGCAACTCTTCACAGTTAAAACACATGTAAGAACTTCACAGGTCCCTCCTAGATAACAGCAAATATTCTGAAACATTTCAGTCTGGCTTCCCTACAGTACACAGCACATTTGCACATCTTAAATTACATCTTTCTGTGGTGCCATGAGCAATGGCCTTGATCTCAGCACAGTTATGATACTGTAAATCATGACATATTCATTTACTGTCTCTCAGCATTACAATCAACTCTTTGCTGGTTTGCATTCCATCTTAATGGAGCTCAATATGTTCCCTAGGGATCAGTAAAAGGCAAAAGCGGTCCCTTTTTTATTATTTGCATGCTGTCCTCAGAACATATTATGTTGTGTCAGAATTTTAGTTTTCACTGTTATGTCAATGATCCCTAGATTTAACAATTTCACCCTTCTTCCTCAAGCTATTATTATTAGTAGTAGTAGTAGTAGTACTGAAATGTAACACAAGGAATTTGCTGCTTATGCTGCCTACTGGAAAATAAATAAATAAAGGCTGAAAGCAAGCCTCACCAAGATGATGCCAGCCTTTGCTGTGGCAAACTGCATCAGAATCCATTCATATGTGTTGGGTCCCCACATGCCTAATCGATCTCCCTTCTTCAAACCCAGAGCCAACAGACCTGCAGCTGCCTGATCTACCTACATAAAAACAACAGTAATTTCAACATGAATTTTTATCAAAATGATTATGAAAGATCCTTTGTCATTTGCCTTTAGGGAGTAAAAAAAAAAAAACATAACTAAAGGGAAAGCAATAGATACTGCCTAACAGGTGATATAATAGTTTGTAGTACAATGTACAAGTTTTCACTAATAAAAATCATGAATTTGAATTAACTAAACACATACTGGAAACAAGCCTCTACTCATATCCAGACATTATCATAAACTAGCAGTGTTCAGCCTTGTATGTTGGAGGTGTTTGTGTGGTTTCAGAATGAATAGTAAGCAAGGAGTAGAAGTGCAGCTCTACTGCACAAAAATGCTGAATAAATGTATTAATGCTAAACTTGCAGTCAGGTTCAAAAAAGTCTTGTTATGAAGGTCCTCTCAGTGGAAATGGGCTGATGTTATAGGAATCAGTGCTTCATGTCACACTTGACCTCTGGACTATAAATTACAATACACAAAGACCTATGTTTACTTTTGCAGGTCACGAACACTATAAAGGAATGAATCTAAAATAACAGTAACAAGATAAGAAAGAGCAGGAAAGCACTAAATGCAAACAAGGTGGTTAGAAATTTAAACTGACCTTTGACCAAATGTTACCCATTGATATATTTCCCTCTTTTTATTATTCGCTTTTTATTAAATAGCTGAGTGCAAGTTTTTGGTCTGTTGAAGGTGTACACTCACATCATTTTTGAGCTCAGAAAATGTTTTCCTGATGCCATCCTGCAGAAAGACAACAGCCTCACGGTCAGGGGTGCGCTCCGCTCTGAGCTGCAGGCTCCGGCCCACAGTGAGAGACTGTAAGGAATATGAGCTGACACCATGGGCATAGCTGGTGGTGAGGGTCGGAACACTGGGAGGAGTGTCTACATGAATGGAACTGGGGGATAAAAGACAGATCAAGAATTAATACTGCTAAAATATAGAAGGTAATTAAAATGTACGCTCTCAGAAGCATACAAGGTTAACACCAGAACCCTAAACTGTTCTTCAGTTTGTCCCTCTGGGGGAACCTTAAAGGTCCCATGTAGAACTCTACATGGGAACCTTAAAGGTCCCATGTAGAACTCTACAAGGGTTTGCCTAAGAGAGAGCGTTCCATGTAGATTCCCTTTAATAAGCAAAAAATATTTAACCATCCAAAGAATGCTTTAGGATCCACTTTTTTTCTAAAAAAAAAAAAAAAAAAAAAAGGTAGTGTTAGGGGTTTTCAATAGTTAGAAAACTTTCGACACAAAACAACAAAACAAACAAGGAAATGATTACTGGCCTAATAATCACACAATATGTGATTGAAGTGTAGACATTCAGCTTTAGTTCAAGGGGTTAATGCAATAACAAAAACATTAACTGTTTACAGCCAGTTTTTTTTTTCTCTAGAGTCCCTCTATTTTCACAGGCTCAATAATTGGACCAACTAACATAATAATAAATATTAGGATTATTTTTACTACTTGGATGCAAATCCTTTGCAGTCAATGACTGCCTGAAGTCTAGAAACCATGGACATCACCAAAAGCTGAGTTTCCTCCTTTGATGCTTTGACAGGTCTTTACTGCAGGCACCTTCTGTTGCTGCTTGTTTGTGGGTCTTTCTGCCTTCAGTTTAGTCTTCAGTAAGTGAAAAGCACACTCAGTTGGGTTATGGTCAGATGACTGACTCAACCATTTAAGAACATTCCATTTATTTGCCTTAAGAAGCTCTTGGGTTGCTTTCGTGGTATATTTTGGGTCATTATCCATCTGTACTGTGAAGCACAGTCCTAACAGTTTTGCAGAATTTGACTGAATCTACACAGAAAGTCTAGCTCTATACACTTCAGAATGCATCCTGCTACTTCTATCAGCAGTCACTTCATCAATAAACACCAGTGACCCAGTACCCTTGGCAGCCATACATGCCCATGCCATAACACCTCCTCCACCATGTTTGACAGATGATGTAGTATGCTTTGGATCATGAACCCTTTCTTTCTTTCTTTCTTTCTCCATACTCTTCTCTTCGCTTCCCATCAACTCAAGACCTTTTATCTCCTTAGCTTGTCATGAAGTAATGAGGAAACAGCCCACACCTGGCCATGAAATTGCTTATCAGTCATCTGTCCAATTACTTTCAAGCCTCTTGAAAATCGAGGGGGGAAAAAATTGTTCAATGGCTGTAATTCCTAAACAGTTAATGCAGTATTTCTGTTAAACCCCTTGAATTAAAGCCGAATGTCTACATGTCCACATTTCAAATCCATTGTGGTGGTGTACAGAGGCAAAAGTACGAAAACTGTGTCTGTGTCCAAATACTTATGGACCTGACTGTATAACATGACTGATGCTGGCTACATTGGGGTAATGGTGAGAGGTGTAGGAGCTGCAATGCTAAAACATAAAAAGTGTAAGCTTCCTTTTCACAATTAATATATGATAAGCAAAACAAGTCATGTGATCTAGTGCATGTATACGTTGAATCTAAGCAGAATGTGACTGGTTATGCCTGAACAACAGATCAAGTGGTTTTCTAATACATCATATCTATTTTTTAAACGACTTTAAGCTTTAATGAGTGTTAAAAATGTACGAGAACGTGTATTCAAACTGCAGCCAAAAATAAAATGCAAACATTAGCTCATTAACGCATGAACTATTGTTGAGTATTATTCTGCCGCTCTTATTCCAAAAAAAATAGACATTTATAGCGTGTAAAGTTTCTTCTCTCTAACACTACTTTTAATGAACGCTGCATCACAAATCACTCCCCAGAACACATATAGTGCAGCACATATGTTGTGGAATGTATTATTTTATAGCCGATGTAGCAAACCTGCGTAGGGGGTAGAGAGAAATTTGGGGTGTAACCACAGAGTCTCCATTATTTCTAAAATACCCGGGCTCAGAAACAGAAAAACGTTTACGTTTTTAAACAGAAAAAAACTTTATAAACAGAAAAAGCTTTATTTAAAACAAAGCCATTTATCTGTTTTAACTTGTCGCAAGGTAATTTTACAAAAGAAATAAACAGTAAACAGGAAGTGCGAATTAGCCGTTTGGAGATTACTGTCAATCTGGCACTACTGTACACATATGCCATTACCTTTGGCACGGTGTTACGTGTACAGTGAAGCATTTAAGCAAATAATGTGCTGTTATAAGCTTTATCCGAATTATAATGCGTATCTACTTCGATAAAGCTCTGAGTGTGTGTGTATTAGGGCTTACCAGCTGGGCTGAACTGATAAAAAAGGTGTCTTGTGGAGGAGTCTCGGTGGTTTGGAGAAAACACCGGTCGCGCGCCGGGAAACTGCCAGAAACATAGGCCACATTTCCACCGCTACTTGCAAATGCAGATGTAAATAAATACTCAGCGTTGATTCCGCAAGCTGAACCGAGTTTTACTGCGCTGTAACAAACTCGCTGCAAGTCGAAACTGTAAGCAGTGTTATCTCACGGCGTGGAATAATTAAAATTAAAAAAAAAAAGTCTACAAATTCGCCTTGCGGGAATGCAAGACTCCTACATTAACTCGTTACATGTATCTCTGGCCAGCTGACTTAACATGAGGAGATTTTTTTTATTGGTCGCTGGAGCACTTTGAA
Source organism: Cranoglanis bouderius (assembly GCA_023630585.1). Classification (NCBI taxonomy): domain Eukaryota; kingdom Metazoa; phylum Chordata; class Actinopteri; order Siluriformes; family Cranoglanididae; genus Cranoglanis; species Cranoglanis bouderius. Next base: position 6,639,017 of record CM042562.1, on the reverse strand, counting down.
CTGAAGTGAGAGCCAAAGGTCCGAGTGCTAAGGCCAGTGCGACACTTTACCTCTAGGGGGCGCAAGAGCTTTTTTTTTTTTCTCCCTATTCTGTGTTTAGTTTCTGGGCATAACCTGTACATGTGAGAAGAGTCCAGCATAGTTTGGTGAAACAAACTGTTTCCCTGAAACATTTATTATGCACTCCTCTGCTTATCCACTCCTCTGCTATGGTTGACGGTTCTATCTTCCTAAAAGAGTTCTGCTCGAAAGCTTTTGTAAAAGTAAACTCCTCGTTAAAGGGGTCTGAACCCTTTATGGTGGTAAGGGGTACCTTTTTTTTTGTGCTGAACTGGCCCTCCAGATCTGAAACTGTGGAACCCTGCATTAGTTCTAAAAAGTATTTCTGAGATTTCTACAGTCCTTTATTTATTTGCTTGTTTAACACACTGCCTGTCACACAAGGTAACGCAAGGCTTAGTAATACAAATTAACATCGCCATGAGAATAAAACTTGAGTCACGGATTAGACTACACCGTTGCAACAGCTTATCAAAGGAAGAAAAGAGAGCTGAAGGAGTGAACTAACAAAAGCATTCATCCTGGGGGCTCTGAATAGGGAATAAAAAGGATGGGAATATATTAAATGCTCATCTTGCATTAGATAAAATGAAAGTATGGGAATGAAATCACAAGAAAGTGATAACAGAACATATCATGCTAGGAAAAAAGGGTTGGTCAAGATACTTGATAAAATCTGGAAAGAAGGGAAATTACCTATTAAATGGAAGAGGCTATTTTGGTGCCAACATGTAAATCAGGAAAGGATTCAAATCATCCAACAAGCTGCAGGCAAATTGCACCAACTTCTGTAAATTAATGAAGAACACAATAACAGAAGGACTGACCAGTCACGCATGGTTAGATTTGCAGGAGCGTTGGGAAAGTGAGGGAAAGGCACCTGTTTAATATTTAGAAAAAGGTTAGGACATTTAAAGAGGGAGAACAATAGAAGAAGGGTGTATATTTAACCCTTTCCTGCATACATTATTATAATTTTTTTTAAAGTATGAAAATAATTTAGATGTTTTATACGAGAAAAGTAAAGAAAAACTTTTTTTTTTTAAAGCTAAGGTGTATATTAAAAATATTATTTTTTTTTTTTGTTTAATTTGGGAAGTAGAAATTAATTTAATTTTATGTAGAAAGTTGGTCAAAAATATACCAGAGACACTGAGAATGGCAAATAGTCTAGAAAGCAAAATATGTCAGGACAATGGTTTATATTAAATTACAGCAATGGTTTCAAGTGATTTAAAGTGGGGACACATGCATGAAAGGGAGGAGAGGAGAGGAGAATGTATATTTACTAGATTACAAATACAGGTGCATCTCAATAAATTAGAATGTCGTGGAAAAGTTCATTTATTTCAGTAATTCAACTCAAATTGTGAAACTCGTGTATTAAATAAATTCAATGCACACAGACTGGAGTAGTTTAAGTCTTTGGTTCTTTTCATTGTGATGATTTTGGCTCACATTTAACAAAAACCCACCAATTCACTATCTCAACAAATTAGAATACTTCATAAGACCAATAAAAAAAAAAAAACATTTTTAGTGAATTGTTGGCCTTCTGGAAAGTATGTTCATTTACTGTACATGTACTCAATACTTGGTAGGGGCTCCTTTTGCTTTAATTACTGCCTCAATTCGGCATGGCATGGAGATGATCAGTTTGTGGCACTGCTGAGGTGGTATGGAAGCCCAGGTTTCTTTGACAGTGGCCTTCAGCTCATCTGCATTTTTTGGTCTCTTGTTTCTCATTTTCCTCTTGACAATACCCCATAGGTTCTCTATGGGGTTCAGGTGTGGTGAGTTTGCTGGCCAGTCAAGCACACCAACACCATGGTCATTTAACCAACTTTTGGTGCTTTTGGCAGTGTGGGCAGGTGCCAAATCCTGCTGGAAAATGAAAAGAAAAAGTGAAATTCAAAAAGCTGGTCAGCAGAAGGAAGCATGAAGTGCTCCAAAATTTCTTGGTAAACGGGTGCAGTGACTTTGGTTTTCAAAAAACACAATGGACCAACACCAGCAGATGACATTGCACCCCAAATCATCACAGACTGTGGAAACTGAACACTGGACTTCAAGCAACTTGGGCTATGAGCTTCTCCACCCTTCCTCCAGACTCTAGGACCTTGGGTTCCAAATGAAATACAAAACTTGCTCTCATCTGAAAAGAGGACTTTGGACCACTGGTCAACAGTCCAGTTCTTCTTCTCCTTAGCCCAGGTAAGACGCCGCTGACGTTGTCTGTGGTTCAGGAGTGGCTTAACAAGAGGAATACGACAACTGTAGCCAAATTCCTTGATACGTCTGTGTATGGTGGCTCTTGATGCCTTGACCCCAGCCTCAGTCCATTCTTTGTGAAGTTCACTCAAATTCTTGAATCGATTTTGCTTGACAATCCTCATAAGGCTGCGGTTCTCTCAGTTGGTTGTGCGTCTTTTCCTTCCACACTTTTTCCTTCCACTCAACTTTCTGTTAACATGCTTGGATACAGCACTCTGTGAACAGCCAGCTTCTTTGGCAATGAATGTTTGTGGCTTACCCTCCTTGTGAAGGGTGTCAATGATTGTCTTCTGGACAACTGTCAGATCAGCAGTCTTCCCCATGATTGTGTAGCCTAATGAACCAAACTGAGAGACCATTTTGAAGGCTCAGGAAACCTTTGCAGGTGTTTTGAGTTGATTAGCTGATTGGCATGTCACCATATTCTAATTTGTTGAGATAGTGAATTGGTGGGTTTTTGTTAAATGTGAGCCAAAATCATCACAATGAAAAGAACCAAAGACTTAAACTACTTCAGTCTGTGTGCATTGAATTTATTTAATACACGAGTTTCACAATTTGAGTTGAATTACTGAAATAAATGAACTTTTCCACGACATTCTAATTTATTGAGATACACCTGTAGGTCTAGGTCACACTGAATTAAAACCAACACCTGATATGGAAACATGACACAGGAAGGTGTGATAAATGTCAAGTGCTTGAGACAATGGAGTGTATATTCCATCCATCCATCCATTTTCTGTACCACTTATCCTATACATAGTACCCAGAAGAAACCTCTGAAGCACCGGGAGAACAAATGCACACTGGACGGAGTTGGGAATCGAACCCGCAACCCTGGAGGTGCGAGGCAAACGTGCTAAGCCACCGGGAGTGTTTCCAGTGTATTCACAACAGAGTCTGAAAAAAGGAGCGAGCGAGCGAGCGAGCGAGCAAGCAAGCAAATAAATAAATAAATAAATAATAAAAAAAAAATAAATAAATAAATAAAAAAATTTAATTTCTATACAGGGCCGGTGAATAGAAGTTAGGAAAACAGTTGGAGTAGGTGTTTGACTTCTCTACTCACACTCCAGTCCAGTAGCTGGCGGTAATACACCTTTTCGTTAGATGCCAACTGTCTCGTTTCGAAGAAGAAGAAGACGAAGAAGTCCCGCCGAGGGAGGGATACTGTACAGCTGCGTGTAGCACAACAGTTAAAGTAGAAGAGAAGAAGAAACTGATTGTGAGGGACTGATCAGCTCCAGCAGAGCGCTTTTCTGCAGAGTTACTGTGGGGTTGAGGTTGTAGTGCAGTAATAGCAAAGCATGTAAAGTATATAATGCCTTTAAACAATATTTGTGAACTTGGATTAAGTTATCACGAGGAGAGGTTATGGAAGGGGTGAGGTGTCTTGTGGAGTGTTGGGCAGATTTTGGTGACTTGCTTTCTGCGAAAGTGATCTGTCATGGCCCAGATGTGATCTTAAGCACCGGGTCTGAACACATCTTCGTTTTTAGTGGCCAAGAGAGAAGAGTTAAGGCAAGTGGACTTTCCTGAATCTGTATTACTGTTTCAGTCCTGATCAAGGTCACTGCTTCTGTAAGGGAAAATGTTTTTGTTACAGACTGTCCTGCAGTTTGATTCTCCAGTCACATCCCTGGCCTTAAGTGCTGATCAGTGTAGTCTCTATGCTCTCTGTGAGAATAATCTTCTCTACTGTACCACCCTCTCTCCGGAATCCGGGTAACGTTAAACATTTTGAGAAATCATCTCTAGATAACTGACATTTTTCATTACGATTGATGATGATGATGATCTCATTTTCCAGTCCTAAATAAAGTCTTCCTGCACCATTACATGTTTCCTGTAAAACCTTGTTCTCTTGCTTTCCCTCGATTTTATTTACAGCTCCTTCTCAGCAGAACATGGTGATGACCCTGCCTTGTCCGTGGTGTCCAGGGACTCCGTTCTAGTGAAAGATGGCACTGTTCTCTCCTTCACTGTAGCAGAGGACATACTCATTACTGTCAGTCTGCAAGAGTCTTTCTGGAGTTTTCACCTCTATGAATTGCCACGTTGTTCAACCGGATCCCCATTATTTCAGAAAGGTGCAGGATTTCAGGTCCCGGCTGTCACCGGAGTTTCTCAGAATGATGTGGATTTGCAGGCTAGGACGAGCTCAGCTCCAGCTTTGACATGCATCTACCCCAACTCCTCACTTAAAGGACATGCATGTAAACGCCAGCCCCGTCTCGATCCTTTCCTTTTCAGGCTCTTATTTGGAGTTGATGCATCTCTTCTAAATTCTCCTGTCATTCTTTGTGGTTTACCCGATGGACGTCTTGTTTTTTTCCCACTACTCCTACCTGCTCTAACCAGCTCAAGGGGAGAACAAAAGCCACAAATCAGGATTTTCTACAGCTTAGAGCAGCCAGTAGCATTTATTGGAACGTCTGTTATTGGGGATCAGGGTCCGCAATGCCTGGTTGTGATTGGTGAGAGGGGTAGAATCCTGCTGATCAGGGCCAATCAAAGAAGCTCTGATGGAAAGACAGTGGATTGCAGTAAGGTTTTCAGTTTAATATTATAGTTCTATGGTCATAGGTATTAAGTATTTTGTGATAACACAAAGCACTATGTTGATATCTTTCTAAAGGATTCATAGAGCACATTGTGCAGGGGCCTGTGGTATGTGCCTGTGTAGATGGTGAACATTTATACTACAGCACTGCCACAAACCTGTTCTGCTTGTCCCTGAGCAAGACCGTAACACCTTCGCTGTCATCATCATCCATCACAGCAGGGTCGGAGGGAGACAGCACAAGGCCAGAGAGTGCGGTCTGTCTGAACATGTGCCGAGTAATCGCACTAACTGAGCCTTCCATCAGTCCTGCAGGTACACTGGTTTCCTCCTTAAATGAAACTCAAGGAACAGAGGATGTTTTATTAACCTAAACTCAGTAATCGATGACTGATTGTGACGACACGTCGAATGGACCGAGAAGTATGTTTGTTCTCCCTGTGTCAAATTCAGAACAGATGTCTCATCTAGTCAGAGTCCGTGTCACTAATCAGAAGTGGTAATGTGAAACACCACTGAAACAAAACATAACTACTTGAAACTGTCTTATTTCTAGCCATAAGCTAAACATTAAAGTCCCTGTGAAGTGCCTTGAAACACGCAGCATTATTCGATGAGTTGACATAATTTCCACTGAAACAGGAAGTCAGAGTGGGACATATCGAGTGGCTCCTCCCCCTTTTTAAATAGACAATAGCATTTAGCTTACCTCAAAACCAGGAAACCTGCAACGGTTGGGGACGGGACACTTCAGATTCTAGAGAGCAAAATTCTTGATCCTTGGTGGTGGTAGAGAGACATTTTGAATGCATATATTTTCTAAATGCGAATTTTGTCATTGTTTCGGAGCGCACAAGCTTACAGATAACCTTAAGGCTAATATATTCATACTAAAAACCACAAAACTTCCATTTTGATTTCATGGGGACTAAGCATTAAACTAAGCATTAAAATATAATTGTGACTGCCATTTAGTCATGTTAGTTGCTTATTCAGACCTTTATAAGCAAGGAATTTTATGTAACTGGACCTTGAATACCCTGCTATAGTTAATTCATTTGATAGTGACTCATTAAGGTGGACTTAAAATAATTACCACATGTTTATTTTGACCTGAAAATTTAAACAGCAGTTTGCTGTGGAAAGTCAAATGGGACCCCAGACAGACAGCTGCCACAAGATCTAAAACAAAAAAAAGACTGACCTTTATTTATATCACTTTCAAAAATATAATTTGACTTTTATAATCAATATCTTAATATAGGCTTTTTAGACATTTTTGTTATTTGTGGTAAAACCTTGTATCAAATATTGCATTTATCTTTTCAAAGTATGGGTGTACAAACAATTACATTTAACTGTGTGTATTGTATGAATTGTAGGCAGTGTGCAGCTACTGGCTGTGTCTCTCAGTGGAAGACTTCTTCAGGTGACCCTCCCTCAGGACTCGGACAAAGCCAACATGTCTAAACTGGCTTCATCACAAGCAGGGCAGAAAATCAAAGACCTCTTGGCTGGTATTGGAAATGTTTGGGAGAGGTAAGATTATTTAAAGGATTTAAATTGAGATGCTTTGAAGAGGGGATAAAAAAAACTGACACCATTTTGACAACTGAATTGACTGAATTTTCCAGAGCAACATTAGAGAAACAACAGCTGGAATTGAAGAATAACACACTCAAGCGTTTGAACCACGTTCTCAACATCTGCCACTTGCTTTTAACCTGTCAGAAGAATGACCAAGAGGTGTGTGAGCGCCAGCCACCAATCAGCTGTCAGGGGGCAGCCAAATGGAGTACGCTACTTCAGAAAGACTCTTTGGTTCTCACTTGCATATTGGAAAATCAAAGTTCTTGTGCCTTAGACCAAGGATGGACTCTTTGTCTTCAAGTGCGGCCAAGTCTTTCTGTCAGTGCAGGGGGCTCATCTAGAACTTACTCATTTGCCTTGATGAAATTAGACTGTGGTCAAAAAGCTGAAGTGACGTTACCTCTCGAGAGTGACGGTGACTTCTTTCTCCCGGTCCAGATCCACTGCTCGCTTGTGTACACTTTACAGTCTTTACTTAACCCAGAGGAATACAGACAGCTCTCAACTAGTGACACCTCACTATCTCAGCTTCTCACACACACAGGCTGCATCTGTCTGTCTCTGAACACGTTAACACTGGACTGGCTAGACGCCTTAAGGATAGGAGAGCCAACTCCAAATGGTGATCATATTCCCAAACAAATCAGTTCTTGGGAAGCCACTCGCATGCTCCTGAGCTCCAGACAAATTCACACAGATGAGCCAGCAATGCCCAAGGCTGTTCCACATACAGTAGCAATCCACATATCTTCAGAGCTCCTGAGGAACCGGCTCAGCGTACGTGACAGTAGCAGTGTACCTCTGTGCATCTCCGTGCTCAAATGGCTGCTGTGTGGAACTTCTAAGACAGAGGGACAAGAGGTAGTGCAGAGTCCAGTTGTGTGTGCCAAAGGGCCGGACAGACAGGCGGTCAGACTGCTGACCAAAGAGGTATGCTTGTGGATTGTTAGAGATTTGATCGTTGGCTTCCTTGTAATGTACTATTCCCAATGCAGTATTGTATTAGTAGGCCTAATGTTTTACTGTATGTTGTATATATTTATATATAGAAAATTGTACAGACAGTTACCTAAGTATCTTTATAGTATGTTTTTTTTTTTTTTTTTTTTTAAGCAGAATTGGACAAGCAGCATGTAGTCATTAGGAGTTAATAGTATAAATGGTCACCCCCCCACTCATATCACGACAAATTCCACCTCCTGTGCTATGTAGGCCTGGTTAGTAGTTTTTATTCAAAACTGGCAGACAGTCTGCTAATTAAACATCTAAGAAGTGGTTCACATAGCAAATCAGTAGAATTTGAGAAGCATGTTATTTATTTTGTCCCAGTTGTATTCCAAAAAATGTCTTTTGCTGGATAGGTTTCACTTCGTTGTTGTATTCCATCTTTTTTATGTCCTGCCTTTTGTAGTCTGTCACGGACTGCGGTATTGGTATTACGGTACTATGTAGGGCTGGGCAATATGACAAAAATGTCATACCACGATACTTGAGGACTGCAATACGATAGACAGTGCGTATCACAATATATAATTTAGCTACCAAACTGTCTGCAAAACAGCAGTAAAATTTAAAAAAAGGTTAGTTTGACGATACTTTTCTTTAATGCCTACAAAGACAAAGATTATGTTTTAAAAAAGTATGTCAAATCAACGGCATCCATTCAGTACCATTTAAATTGTAATTATTAAAAATGTAATAAAATAAAAATACATCACCATACCAACGATATCTCAGAAAAGTGTATCGCATAATCATTTATCAGGATGTCGATATTATATCGATATATCACCCAGCCCTAGTACTATGTGTGCAGGCAAACATGCTGTTGTTCTTGCGTTCATACTTGGTGAGGGATACAATGCAGTGAGGTGGCATCTACTGTATGTGTATAAACATCAGGTCAGGTGCCAAAACTGTAACTTGGCTAGAGCCATGAAAAATCTGTGGGTTGTTTGTTTTTTGTTAGACGGCAGTATCAGTTGCTCCCACCAACCCAATGACACTTATTTTCTTATCTTCAAGTTTTAATTGGCATTTTGTACATAATAGCGCAAGCGTAGCATAATGTGGAATTTCTAGGTAGTGGTGAAGCTGTGTACTCATGCCCAATCTCTCAAAAACCCTACAACCTCAAAAAGAGAGGGAGAGAGAGGGAGAGAGAGATGGAGGGTGAGCACCTGCACAAGTTGTCCACTTCCCACCCTAAATTGTAGATTCCCAGCAAACAGGTGGACACAGACAGGAAAGATAAATGAACATACCAGACAAATAAAGATTAGCAGACCGATGACAAACTAACAGACCTGGCTCAAAACTACAAAAAAAAAAAAGTGGGACATGAAAGGACCCAAGGTAAACATTGGTTAAAACGAAACATTGAAATCAAATATGAATTCTAGAGGGATTTTGGACATTTCTTTATCCTGGTACAACTTACTGGCATCCCCTTGCTGTTCAATTTAGTTGCTACTGTATTAATATATTCCTCATTCTACTTCAGCCTGTTTTAATGCACACTAGTTTTTAGTAGTCAAAAATCCTCTATAAACATCTGATTTAAAAACTACACACCAATTTAATATTACCAAATAATATGACAAAATAGCTTCTTATAACCCATTCATTGCCCTTACTATGTTTGCTGTACTATTGCTACTACTATTACTATACTATTATGGCCTGCCTATGTCTGCAGGTCATATTGAGTGACTGTCGCTCTGAAGGACCCCTGTCTGTTGTGGAGGTTCAGGTAGAGAGTGTTTCCATGTCCGCAGTGTGTGGATTACATCATGCCGTCCTGCGACGTGTTCAGGTGCGCATACACACAAGGAAAGAAAAATCTCCTCACTGTGACAATCAAGCCTACTTATACAGTTCATGTAATGAGTCCTGATTTCAGGCCCTTCTGAAGGATGCTGCTGTGGAACCTGAGAAGCCAGCAGAGCTCAGAGGACAGCGCTTGTGTGAGGCTGTTCAGCACATGGAGGTAAAACCTACATCTAATCATATCCCATGTCCACTTGCACATACTGAGATCACCAGCCATATTAGTGTTAACAAGATACTAACAGATAGTTTATTTCAGCGTCTATATAAGGACCTGCAGGACTTTCGTGACCCAGCTGATGGAGTTTTGAAGACAAGGAGAATGTCAGAATCACTGTTTCACCTCTACTTGCAACTCAGAGAGAAGCCACTGGTCATTCTGTGAATGCACACACTAGTTCATAATATAATCATCAGTTTGGTTATTCTAGGGAGCAATGTACACAAGCAAATATATACATGGGTTTCAAATTTTGGAAAAAATGAATATATTTATATAAATTTTTAATGTTGCTTTATACAGTCTATGGATTTTTTTGTCTGTATCTCAGCTTGACCACTTTTTTTTTTTTTTAAACAAAATGAAGTGATGTTTTGTACTATATTCTTATATAATAAAAAAAATAATAATACATAATGATTTTGAATAGTTATTATTTTTGTTCTCACACATTTATTCATCATGCGTATAAAAATACATTGTCAATATAATTACGTCGTCTGCTGTCAACCAAACTCGATCTTTCTAAAATATGAGCCTGGAATCATTTCCCTCAGAAAACCCTTACTGTCATACCAGGCTAAATATAACGCTGCAAAAAGTTCATGCATTAAACATATGCCATATTATATATAAAAAAATGAATGTGGGTTTGTCATGCAGAGACTTTGTGACAGTTCCTTGTAAATGCTGTAACAAGCTAACACATCCAGTCATAAGCTGATTTTGCTTCCAAATAATGATAATACACACCTTGTTATTTCTGACAGCGAGGAAGAAAAATGCTCAAACGTGATCTACTTCCTATAACTTCATGGCTTAAGTGCATCTGCATTTTGCTGTTCTTAAATCACATACATGCTTTAATGCACAGCTGTTACTGAGAGAATCCACATTAGAAATGCCTCCCTCAACCCTGGGTCTACTTAATTGAACCACAGTGCAAAGTCTGATGGTTTATGACTCATTCATAGTAACAAAATTGAAGCTTTCAGGGGTGGACAAATGAATTCATCAGTTTTTTTGTCCAATGTTTTCTGAAAACTGAACAATTATCATTTATATGAGAGCATATTTATGCAGCTTGATGTATTCACATTCTGTAACAATAGTCATATTATCCTCTAGAAAATATATTGTAATTTATGTAATTTAAATTACAATATGAAAAATATTTTTTAAAAATGTAAAAATAAAATGTAATTTAACCCTATTTGTTGACAACATTGTTAACTGATAACTGGCAATAACTGACGTAAACTGTTGCCAATTTAGTGAATTTTCAATTGTTTATTTTATGTTATTTTTCAAAAAAGACTTTTTAAAAAACACTAGATTAAATGTCCATGCTCTACCATACACATATTTGTCAATCTCCCTACACAAACCTTCCACCAAAAAACTAATGCTGAATGATGAGCTCTATGTAGGTCATACATTCAGTAGAAATGGCAGAGGAAAAAAAAATACGAGCAACACTTTTGAGATTTTTAGAGAATAAGTAGCAAGCTTACAGCATTAATTTGAGTGACCCCACTACGGAGGAACTTAAACAGATTTTTATTATTTTTTTTTAATAGTCAAAAATTGGCTGATGCACTACCAGGTTGACTCAACACATCAGTAAAGAACAAAGAGGAGTGTGTTTATATTTAAAAGTACATGAAATTAAAGTGTTGTGTAACAACTAAAACTATGTAAGGACTTTTCTTTGGTTGGTGAATGGGCTTAAATTGATCTCATTACTTCCATATATAGTTGATAATCTAGTCACAGGAGGTCACAAGCCAGTGTACTTTTTGTGCTGGTCCCAAGCCCGGATAAATAGAGAGGGTTGTGTCAGGAAGGGCATCCGACGTAAAAATTTTGCCGAATTCAATATGTGAATCACTAACATGACTTCCATACCGGATCGGTCGGGGCCCGGGTTAACAACGACCGCCATCGGTGCCGTTGACCTACAGGGCACTGGTGGAAATTGGGCTACTGTTGGTCAAAGCTGAGAGAAGAGGATGCAGGGGATAGGGCTAGATGGAGGCAGATGATTCGCTGTGGCGACCCCTGAAGGGAACAGCCAAAAGGAAAAGAAGACTTCCATATATAGTTGATACTTGCAAATTTATACTTAATGGTAATGAATCTGCTCAGTCTTGGTCTGAATCCACTGCAAACAGTTTTTCCCTAAGATGGAAATATCGTCCTCTTTCGGCCATAAGCTGCTCGTGCGTTCCTTGCTCCATGACCATCCCGTTTTCCATGTAGATGATGTGATCGGCTCTCTCGATAGTCTGCAGACGATGAGCAACCACCAGTACTGTCTGACCCTTTGAGCCAGAGAGGACTTCCTGAACCTGAGTGGGAAAAGGAGTGAGCAAATATTATACTTCTCCTCATACTGAACTTATGGTTCCGAACTGCATATAGCCTTCACACTAACATCTGTCAACCCAGAGGTTAATTCGAGCTGAGTCTATGTCCTAATCTGTGAGCTTATATGCATCCCACAGGAAATGTTTTACAGATGCTGTACAGAGACCAATCAATTTTAACTGGTAATACTTAACCACTAGCTATATCACATGACAGCTACCAATCACAGCTACCATTCTCTACCATGTACATCCTCCGAGACATGTAAGGCCACCCTCCACATCTTTCTGAACTGCTGCTTATGTACCATCACAGGGCAGCAGAGCACACTCGGAGGAAAGCGCCAACTGCCCTCTTCCATATACATGAGCGCATACATATCGCTCTGATTGACAGGGGAAAGAGTAACACCATGCTACCCACTAATAGAGCAGGGAGCCATTACGCTCTCTTGGTGGCTGTGGCATTGTCAGGTGATCAGGAGTGTGAGGTTGAACACTTTTCTGTTGCGTCACTTGTATAATAATGTCTGCTCCTTATTCTGGCTTGTAACATTAGGATTCAACTTTATGAGCTGCTTTAATCAGTGTTATTTTCTGGCAGGGAAGCTCCTGTCTAACTGATTCTACACTTTTCAGTTAAATAATTTTAATTATGATGAAAGATTAAGAATTGGTCAGTTTACAGACCAATCCTGATCAGTGTCAGTGAGGATAGCTGTGGTTGGAGCTGTTTTATGAAGTGTGAATGTAGGTACCGCGTGCTGAGTGTTGATGTCCAAGTTGCTGGTAGCTTCATCCAAAATGAGGATTTTTGGATTTCTGATCAACACTCTGGCTATAGCAATACACTGCTTCTGTCCTGAGGACAGCTGCCCACCAGACTCTCCAACATCTGCAGCACAGTAACATTGCTAGTGTAACACCTTTAATGTAAAATCAACTAAATGCGTTGTTAAGATATCTATTGAAATGATGAATCTGGTAACAAACTGAAAATTTCACCTGTATCATAGCCTTCGTCCAATCTGCATATAAAGTCATGTGCATTGGCTTTCTTCGCTGCCTCCTTCACCCTCTCTGTGGTGCAGTCATGTAGGCCGTATGCAATGTTGTATTTCACAGAGCCAGAGAACAGCACTGGGTTCTGGGACACAGCTGCCATCTGCCAAAGATGAAATTACATTAAGTTCAATTTAGTTCAACTCTTTTAAGAACCAAATACACCACTAGTTTCAAGTGTATTTTGACAGACAGACAGGACTGTGCCATTCACTGTGACTGATCATTTCAAGAGGTTTTGCTACATATCCAGTTTACATCAGTGTCTGGGTTACAGTGCTCACCTGGCTGCACAGGTACTGGTGTTGGTACTCATTAAGTGGTGTACCGTCCAGTAGCACATGGCCCTGCTGAGGCTCATAAAACCTCTGCAGCAGACTGACGCAGGAGGTTTTACCTCCACCGGAAGGGCCAACTAATGCTGTCAGCTTCCCCGGACTCAGCTCTATATTCACAGACTGACACAAGGGTATAACAGGGTTTAGACAGGTTTTCTTATAAAGCATGAAATATGTGAGGTCAGAGCTGTTACTCTGGCTTTATGAAGTACACAAATATGGGAATAGTAAAACAATTCTGCCCTATTCTTATTATTTTTCCCACACACCTCTCCAAATTCCAAAAAATACTGACCTTAAGTGCTTTCCATTCAGGGCGGGAAGGGTAAGAAAGGGTGACATTATCAAAGGTAATTCTTCCTTCCAGTTTCTCAGGTATCCAATCGCCTGCTTCTCGCATGTTCGGTTTTCTGTCTAGCAGCTTAAACACCTTCTCTGCTGACCACACTGTGTTCAGAATGTCTCCATAGACATACACCAGTTGCTGAGAACACCAAAGAAACACAAGCACTTAGGATTTTTGTTCGAATCTAGTAGGCGGCCTACAACACACAGAAGAAGAAACTCACAAAATGGCATTTACGGTTAAACAGTTCAGATTATTAAACTCACCCTCATGTTGGTCAGCATGTCTTTTTGATACAGCACAAAAGCCAGGAGGCTCCCACTGCTTAGCTGACCCGAGATGATGAGACGCCGACCAAGAAGCAGCATAGCCACCCTCAAGCTCAGCGTTAGACACTACAACAGGATAAATGCGGCACCACGGTTCATCACACACTGAATCAAACATGAATAACCACCATTATTATCAACAGCACTGAACTGTGCACTGCAGACTAATACATCCTGCAGGGATATAACAATGAAGTGAATGTGACTGGAGACTAGACTGGAAGTAATAGGTGTGCATCAGGATTAAGGTCCCAAGGAACGATGGTCAGGAAAGAACGTTTCAGCAAAATAGCAAAATTTCCAATACTGTTCTGTGCAAAATTCCATTACATCTCTTGCTTTAAATAAAAAAGTTAAGACATCTGTCTCATTTTGGTAGTTATTAAAAAGATGACTATAATAATATTATTTTCATGATGCTATTTCAGAGCAACAGAATGATAAGCCTGGCAGATCTCCAAATGGCTATGTGCACTGATCAGTGTATTAAAAAAGACATATGTTTGGATAATTTTAAGGCTCCCAATTAAACTTAATAAATCAGTAGCTCTTCAAGCATTACAACAGTCTATAATAGTTCATGTGCTGTACTCATCATGCATATTAAGTGTATAAAATGTTGATCATCATTAGAGTTCATCATGGACATATAATGGAAATATCATGGACAGTTACAATCAGAAATAACTGTATCTGCTCGATGGGTGTGGTCCAGGTACACTATATGGCCAAAAGTTTGTGGACACAATCATCACTCCCATATGTGCTTTCTGAACATCCCACTCCAGATTTGCTGTCATAAACAACCTCAACTCTTCTGGGAAGGCTTTCCACTAGATTTTGGAACATGGTTGTGGGGACTTGCTCATTCAGCCACAAGAGCATTAATGACGTCAGGCACTGATGTTAGGCGATGAGGCCTGGGGTGCAGCCGGGGTTCCGGTTCATCCCAAAGGTGTTCAGTGGATTGAGGTCAGCATATAAAGACATTCTAGACAATTGTGTGCTTCCAACTTTGGGACATCAGTTTGGGGAAGAACTACATATGGGCCTGATGATCAGGTGTCCACAAACATTTGGCTACATAGTCCAGATGTGAGAGCAGATAGGTGAGGGATTAAAACCAGTCGCATGCACAATGCTACAGTGTGTAATGTACGGAGTGGCTCACTCTGCGCAGAAGGAGGTGGACTGCACTGAAAATGCCCTTGCGTTTCATTATCTTAAGCTTCCTGTCCAGAGCCTCCTGGTACCTCTTCAGCTCCTGAGCCTCAGCCCTGAAGCTCCGCACCGTCTTTACAGACCTGATAGTAGAAGATGCCAACTGCTCGATTTCAGCCATGCAGTCCTGCAGCTCCCTTGATGTTTTCTGCACATCAGGACAGAGTGATAGTACGATGACAAAGTGAAGTGACAAAACAGCCATTCTACAACAGAAGACCTGGTGATGAATCTTTTCCTTTATGCAACTGAAGATCTTGATCAACTAACGTCAGCTAAATCTATTTATTTATTTATTTTTAAAGGGTAGCATGGGAAAACTACTAGAATCTAAATCTTTTACTAAATATGTGGAGAGAAGGTCAATTACCTGGTAGTGAATGCTGTAATGGTTCTGTAGCACAGCGAGGAGAGGCATCTCCACAAAGGTAAGGAGTGTGAGCTGCCAGGACAGGCTGAGCATCTGCACGAGCATGCTACACGTCTTAACCAGACTCCTCAGGAGCACATTCGAATTCATGGCTATAGAGCGGCCCATTTTATCAGTGTCTGCAACCAGCCGCGATGTCAAGCTTCCTGTAAGGGGAAAGACAGAGTGATTTCATTTGAACAAGTTTTCTTTGTAAATGTAACTAAGAAAATCATCAGGATCAATTATATATACAGGTGCATCTCAATAAATTAGAATGTCGTGGAAAAGTTCATTTATTTCAGTAATTCAACTCAAATTGAGAAACTCGTGTATTAAATAAATTCAATGCACACAGACTGAAGTAGTTTAAGTCTTTGGTTCTTTTAATTGTGATGATTTTGTTCCACATTTAACAAAAACCCACCAATTCACTATCTCAACAAATTAGAATATGGTGACATGCCAATCAGCTAATCAACTCAAAACACTTGCAAAGGTTTCCTGAGCCTTCAAAATGGTCTCTCAGTTTGGTTCACTAGGTAAGCCACAAACATTCATTGCCAAAGAAGCTGGCTGTTCACAGAGTGCTGTATCCAAGCATGTTAACAGAAAGTTGAGTGGAAGGAAAAAGTGTGGAAGAAAAAGATGCACAACCAACCGAGAGAACCGCAGCCTTATGAGGATTGTCAAGCAAAATCGATTCAAGAATTTGAGTGAACTTCACAAGGAATGGACTGAGGCTGGGGTCAAGGCATCAAGAGCCACCACACACAGACGTGTCAAGGAATTTGGCTACAGTTGTCGTATTCCTCTTGTTAAGCCACTCCTGAACCACAGACAACGTCAGAGGCGTCTTACCTGGGCTAAGGAGAAGAAGAACTGGACTGTTGACCAGTGGTCCAAAGTCCTCTTTTCAGATGAGAGCAAGTTTTGTATTTCATTTGGAAACCAAGGTCCTAGAGTCTGGAGCAAGGGTGGAGAAGCTCATAGCCCAAGTTGCTTGAAGTCCAGTGTTAAGTTTCCACAGTCTGTGATGATTTGGGGTGCAATGTCATCTGCTGGTGTTGGTCCATTGTGTTTTTTGAAAACCAAAGTCACTGCACCCATTTACCAAGAAATTTTGGAGCACTTCATGCTTCCTTCTGCTGACCAGCTTTTTGAAGATGCTGATTTCATTTTCCAGCAGGATTTGGCACCTGCCCACACTGCCAAAAGCACCAAAAGTTGGTTAAATGACCATGGTGTTGGTGTGCTTGACTGGCCAGCAAACTCACCACACCTGAACCCCATAGAGAATCTATGGGGTATTGTCAAGAGGAAAATGAGAAACAAGAGACCAAAAAATGCAGATGAGCTGAAGGCCACTGTCAAAGAAACCTGGGCTTCCATACCACCTCAGCAGTACCACAAACTGATCACCTCCATGCCACGCCGAATTGAGGCAGTAATTAAAGCAAAAGAAGCCCCTACCAAGTATTGAATACATGTACAGTAAATGAACATACTTTCCAGAAGGCCAACAATTCACTAAAAATGTTTTTTTATTGGTCTTATGAAGTATTCTAATTTGTTGAGATAGTGAATTGGTGGGTTTTTGTTAAATGTGAGCCAAAATCATCACAATTAAAAGAACCAAAGACTTAAACTACTTCAGTCTGTGTGCATTGAATTTATTTAATACACGAGTTTCACAATTTGAGTTGAATTCCTGAAATAAATGAACGTTTCCACGACATTCTAATTTATTGAGATGCACCTGTGTGTGTGTATATATATATATATATATATATATATATATATATATATATATATATATATATATATATATATATATGTATGCACATCACCTGGTTTATTTTCTTCAAAGAAGCATATATCCTGTTTCATCAGGTTCTGAAACAGCATGTGCCGAATTCTTTTGTTTAGTCTGCTCAGGCTGCACATGAACATGCCTCCTCTCAAGCCAATGAACATAGAGCTAAGAAATAAAAAAACACACTGGGTTAAGCAAGGTTTACACAAATTCAGAAAGATGACAGCAACAGAGGAATGCAACATGCATTTACCTTCCAAAAGAATAAAATGACATGCATGCAATGGCCCACAAGAAGTTATCAGGCTTGTATTCTCCACTCAAACCATCGATGATTTTCCCCACGTAGTATGGAATACTCGACTCAACTGAAAAGGAGGAATAACATTACACTGGAAACACTGCCACATGCCATATCGTTGTATAGTATATTCAAGCAATACACGTGCATTTAAAATCACTATGTTATGTTCAGACGTTAAGACTAGAGTCACCTAAAGAAGCACAAAAGGCCACAGGTGTTAAACTTACATAATGCAGCCAAGACGAGAAAGAAAAAGGCCGCCCCCAGGTGAAGGTAGTCTGGTTTTGAGTAGTGAATCACTCTCATCAGGAGGACCTTGGCTTCTTGCTCTTTCTTCACCTTTTTACTAGGGAATGCCTTGTCCCACATCAGATGGACGAGAGTGCCAGTCACTGCACTTATACCCACCATGGAGGGCACGGGCACAGGGGTAAAGCCACACCTCCCTCCTAGAACTAGTGTTTGCACCATATCAAATACAGGAGGTACAAAACACAGTAACGCTACCCAGGGCTTCAGAAGATTGTGTATGGTCTTGTCCAGGGTGGCTGAACTGACTGTGTGAAGCAGGACCCAGCTGAAAGCCCTGAAAGCCCACAGCCATGCCAGGTTCACGAGCAAAGCACCTTGAGAGCACAGAAGTGCGGTCCACAGGGAGAGCCAGAGGATCAGGTCGAGGAAAAGGAGAGCTCCGTATGCACGCCATGCGGAGCCTGAAGCCGGGCCAGCCATCATGAGCTAGTGATGAGAAGATGAGTTCAAATCCCAGGATTGCCACAGAGACTCTGTTGGCTCTTGGAGCATGTGTCAACTGCTTGGGTTGGAGCTCCTCTGAGTGAATGTAAGTCACTTTGGATAAACTGTGAATGGATGTATTGGCATACTTCTTCTCTTCCCTGAAAAACAAAGAGAAATGAATACATACCTGTAATCCTCTCTGGAAGACATCCTTATCATTCTGCATGCCAAAAAGCTAAAAACAACCCTATTTAAAACCAGTATTAGCTAGTTGGTTTAGCTGATGAGTAAACAAGGCTATGTTAGAAGACCAGCTAAACCAGTATAGGCATGCTGGGTGACCAGTAAAACACAGCCGGTCTAAAACCAGTTTGTCCTGGTGAACAGCAAAAATCAGGACAAACACGGTCAAAACAATAACAACAACAACAACAAATGCCGCTTACCAAGATTCGAGCAGCTTACAGCTAAACCTTACCGATTCCTTTCCTGCTCCGTCAGTAGTTTTGCTTTCATTTTCAGAAGTGCAGTAAAATGACTCGCCTACAGCTGAACGATAAGCAAACACACAGCCAAGGGCATTCATTTACATAAAAAAAACACCCCAATATTGAAATGGGCATGTTTTCGTATTATGACTTCATTATAATGTCAACATTAATATCACCTCAACCTGTTACAATTTTACAGCCCTGGTGTAAACCGTTCAAACGGCCACTAGAGGGCGACCGGTACGCTGCATTATGTAGTCGTAGGTAAACGTCGGTAGAGTTTAGGCTTCAAAATGAAAGTCAGATTTTTTTTTTTTTTTATCAAAGTAAAAGTCAAAGCAATTCGCCTTTTTAATTTCAATTAAAAAAGTGGACAGAATAATAGAATGTTATTAAACTGTCAACCCTGTTACAGACACAAGCATTGCTATATACAGGTGCATCTCAATAAATTAGAATGTCGTGAAAAAGTTCATTTATTTCAGTAATTCAACTCAAATTGTGAAACTCTTGTATTAAATAAATTCAATGCACACAGACTGAAGTAGTTTAAGTCTTTGGTTCTTTTAATTGTGATGATTTTGGTTCACATTTAACAAAAACCCACCAATTCACTATCTCAACAAATTAGAATATGGGGACATGCTAATCAGCTAATCAACTCAAAACACCTGCAAAGGTTTCCTGAGCCTTCAAAATGGTCTCTCAGTTTGGTTCACTAGGTAAGCCACAAACATTCATTGCCAAAGAAGCTGGCTGTTCACAGAGTGCTGTATCCAAGCATGTTAACAGAAAGTTGAGTGGAAGGAAAAAGTGTGGAAGGAAAAGATTCACAACCAACCGAGAGAACCGCAGCCTTATGAGGATTGTCAAGCAAAATCGATTCAAGAATTTGAGTGAACTTCACAAGGAATGGACTGAGGCTGGGGTCAAGGCATCAAGAGCCACCACACACAGACGTGTCAAGGAATTTGGCTACAGTTGTCGTATTCCTCTTGTTAAGCCACTCCTGAACCACAGACGACGTCAGAGGCGTCTTACCTGGGCTAAGGAGAAGAAGAACTGGACTGTTGCCCAGTGGTCCAAAGTCCTCTTTTCAGATGAGAGCAAGTTTTCTATTTCATTTGGAAACCAAGGTCCTAGAGTCTGGAGGAAGGGTGGAGAAGCTCATAGCCCAAGTTGCTTAAAGTCCAGTGTTCAGTTTCCACAGTCTGTGATGATTTGGGGTGCAATGTCATCTGCTGGTGTTGGTCCATTGTGTTTTTTGAAAACCAAAGTCACTGCACCCGTTTACCAAGAAATTTTGGAGCACTTCATGCTTCCTTCAGTTGACCAGCTTTTTGAAGATGCTGATTTTATTTTCCAGCAGGATTTGGCACCTGCCCACACTGCCAAAAGCACCAAAAGTTGGTTAAATGACCATGGTGTTGGTGTGCTTGACTGGCCAGCAAACTCACCACACCTGAACCCCATAGAGAATCTATGGGGTATTGTCAAGAGGAAAATGAGAAACAAGAAACCAAAAAATGCAGATGAGCTGAAGGCCACTGTCAAAGAAACCTGGGCTTCCATACCACCTCAGCAGTGCCACAAACTGATCACCTCCATGCCACGCCGAATTGAGGCAGTAATTAAAGCAAAAGGAGCCCCTACCAAGTATTGAGTACATGTACAGTAAATGAACATACTTTCCAGAAGGCCAACAATTCACTAAAAATGTTTTTTTTTATTGGTCTTAATGAAGTATTCTAATCTGTTGAGATAGTGAATTGGTGGGTTTTTGTTAAATGTGAGCCAAAATCATGTAGCGTAAATTATACAAAAAGGGGCATTATTATGCATTATTCTTTTAAGCCAGAATAATGAAATGGATCAACTTTAAACATGAAACGAAACAAGCGCACGCTTGGATTCAACGCACCCTTTTAAAGGAGACGAGTTTTAAAGCGTGCCCGCGTTATCTACAGGAATGTGTAGTAACTCGGATGAATCTGCAACGTTTAAAATAATATTCTCCACCAGTTACAATTTATGTAACAAATAAAAAAAAAGATGTTTAACACGTTTAAATGTATTCTCCAATTTATGTGAGGAATTGGCTCGAGTGGCGTGAAATATATCTATATATCTAATCAACGCGTGTTGTGACCAGTTATAAATATACATCAGCCATGAAAGGGAATTTATATAGGTGCACATATACATATAGATAATTAATTACAACGGATTATAATTAATTATTACTATGTATGTGGCCTAGATCAGCTTTATGAACTCTAAAGAGTGAGTTTATCCTTCTGGCCAGGAAGAATTAACTCACGAAGTGTATTATTAAAGATAGAGCGGGTAACGAAGATCTTATGCAGTATTTAAGGGACTCATCACGTGACCAAAAACAGAGAAAATCAAGCGTGGGATAATAGATTTTAATAGCTATTTGTGACTATGGATACACACGACTAATTCTAAGCAAAACATACATATATACACATCTATATACAGGGAGAGAAAAGGGATAGAGAGAAAGTGATGAAAGAAAGGGAAGCAGACAAAAACACAACTAATTAGCCTTTTTCAGAACCAGCACGAACTTAATTCTCCTGTAACACAGGGGTCCAATCTTAACGCAGATATAGGTCATTAACTATACTTGCATGGCCTCAAGGTTGAGAGTTTGTGCGAGGTCGGGTAGAGTTCGCTGGTTTGTTGTTGTTTGGAAAGGCGTGAGCCCGGAGGTAGTTGCATCTTGTGTCCGGAGAGAGAGAAAGATCCTGGCTTCCTCTTCCCGGGGCACGTGGCCCCGGGGGAGAGAAACCGGAAGAAGTGAAGTTGAGAAGTGAAGTCAAACTCTGAAGTCTAACTCTCAAATCCCAAGAAGAAGAAGAAGAGAAGTGAAGAAGAAGTGAAGTGAGCGTGGTGTTGTTTTAAAACAACACCAGCGCACACGCCTCTTTGGGCTATGGGCCAATCAGGAAGTTGGGTTTGCATGTCCGGATGACTCTCTTTGTCTGGTCTCGGACCCTAATTTAAATGTCCAGGGAGGAGCTGGCTTATACCGTGTTATAAATGAAATTAAGTGAAAACATGAAATGATGTATCCCATTGCAATATGATATGCATAATCAATCCGGGTATCTCGAGACGATTAACTACATACCAAATTCGATGGATTTGTGAAGAATATTACAAATAAAACCTGGTTACAGACATTTAAAATGATATGCTAGATTAAAACTATTTAAAGTCATTAAGGTTAGTTAAACACACAATATATGTAAACAAAATAACATCACACTATTTAGACATGGAATAATTACATATAATTACACGTTACATTGAAGAGAGAGGGGTTTCTCCATTGTGTGTGTAAGGTAAGTGTGGGGGTGTGTGTGTGTGTGTGTGTGTCGTAAAGTAAGTGTGTGTGTGTGTGTGTGTGTGTGTTGGATCCCTGCTGACGAACTAATCATGAAGTTTCCCAGAAGTTCAGTCATCAAAGGTTTCTTTTATTGCAGGGGTAAGTCCGGTGTGGGTCCCAGAGAGACTTTTTGCATTCCAAAGGGGGCATCTGGCCGCAGGAGGCCTCTCGGGGTTACTCTATGTTTAGTTTGGGTTAATGTAGAAATCAGTTTGAGAATAGATCATACGCTACAATCATCACAATTAAAAGAACCAAAGACTTAAACTACTTCAGTCTGTGTGCATTGAATTTATTTAATACACGAGTTTCACAATTTGAGTTGAATTACTGAAATAAATGAACTTTTCCACGACATTCTAATTTACTGAGATGCACCTGTAATATAGTTTTAATTAGTACTATGTAATAGTTTTCACATATATGAGCAGTATTTTAGTCCCTCTTTTCACTGGGATTGTTTTTTTTTTTTAAAATTCAATATTATATTTGTCATTCAGATGACCAAGAACATCCTAATTTTGGAGGGCAAAACCTGGAAGGCCATTTCAAATATCATGTTTTACATTTTTATGAAATTAATGACAGCAAGTCATAGTAACAGGACTGACCAGAGAAACAGGGATGACTGGACACACATTCTTCGGCATACACTGCGCATATTTGTTTACATAATATTGTAAAGTTTTACCTTTTAAATTGCATTGTATTGTTTTGCACTTACTTGGCATAGTTGTATTAGTGAAGCACATTACATTTCTAAGAGATCTAATATTCTAAGGGTATTGTAATTAGACCCATACGTCCATCTGTTTGTCTGTGTGAGTATGTCCCCTCACAGTACTTAAAATATACTGATTTGGTTCAATTTTTAGGCAAGGAAGATGGTCATCTGAAAACAGACCAAGATCATAATGCTGAAATTTGGCTTCACTTTCTTGAACATTGCAAGATTGGGGCGAGGGTCTGCAGTCACCTTAATGCTCTTGTTTGTAACTGCCCTTACATAGATGCATTATTGACAATGAGTTATGGAAAAAATGAGTTTTATTGAGAATGATTATCCTGGTCATTAACATGTTAAAAACCAACTGGCAGCATTAAAACCAAACAACAACAGCCAGCACATAAAAGGAGCCAACATTTCACCAAAGGCAATATGGTAAAAAACTGGTACCTTATGGTAAGCATAACATTTTTGTAGCTGTTCATAGAGAATGAGAACATGATATAGGCATTAGCTCAATAATACACCCTGGATGACCTTTAAAAATGTTTTCATTTTACACAGATAAACAGTCATCCCTGTTACCCATATGTCAGAACTTGTTACTGAAAAGTAACAGGGCTGACAGTAACAGGTTTGACGATTTCTAGTTAATTTGGTAATTGCTAGCTAATAGGTCAAGGCCACAAAAGTTGTACACTTTGAAAGGATATTACTTGTAGATATGGATTATATTAAATAAATAATTGTTTCAATTTATACTTTAAAAATAAACAAAGTAACAGGGTTGACATTGCATGATGTCCCCCCTCAGTCAAAACTCATAAATCATCAAAAATAGAACATTATAGAAGACAGAGGAAAAACTTGCTTGTGTTTTAACTGTTGGAATCCTGGTTGAGAGATGATGTAACTTCCTGGAAGTGATGTCACTGGAATATACCATTATTTTACAAGGTTTTTTTTTTTGTTGTTGTTGTTTTGTTTTTTTGTGAGGGTAACAGGGCTGACATGAAACAGGGGACACCAATGAAATGATTTATATTTTATTAAACAAAAGTAATGTATACTTATGCCAAAACATTGCTTAACAATGAGACTATACTTAGAACAATATGCAAATGTAACTTTTGTATCATTTTGCCTTCAATTTGCAAATTAAACATCCTGCTGAAAAAGAACAATCATAGCGAGGGACAGGCCAAAAACCTTACCCTTAACAGCATAAATGCAATTTTAATTATTTCAAATAATATTTAATTGACTTAAATTTAATGTAATATTGATGAAAGAATACATAGTATTATTATGTTTTAAAATCACAAATGTATTTGTTGTTATAGTAATTCTGTGTCTATTTATTTCTTAGGGACACAAAAGGCACCGATTTCATGGAATGACCTGCATTTTTCCCCCCCGAATGGGTCAGAGATGTGTATCTGGACTGGGACCCAACAAAAAGTCACAGGAGCAAGCATTTTTTTACTTTCTTGCAGGAGTCATGGGTTAGATATTAAGCTTGCCACGTTCATTAACAAGACGGTGTAACTGGGGCTGGCATGGTGCCGAGTGCTAATTTGGTTAAATATGTTGAGAAATAGACTTCCAAGTCTGTCAGAAAATATCATGGCAGGTGCGAAGAATAATAACTGGAAGAGCAAACAGGATTGGTCAAGAGTGTCTGTGGAAGTAGGAGGAATTGGTCAGAATTCCTTCAGGAGCAGGTGGAACTGAGACAGAAAAAAACAGTCCTGGACACACCAGGATTTTTATGATGATGTCGATGATTATTATTATTATTATCGTCATCATTATTACTGTGGTGGTGGTTATTGTTGATGTTGAATCTGGAGCCAATCCCAGGAACACTCGGAACACATCCTGGAGAAGATATTACTTTTTATTACTTTAAGATTATAGATTTTTAAAAGTCTACTAAGCATCTGTTTATCCCTGGTCTGATAATGTCCTCTCTCCTCAAGCCTAAATTCTTCTGAAAGAAATTTTAAGAATTGATATCATGTCCATATTGATGACAGAGTCATAGTGTACAATTTCAATTAGCAAAATTCAATTTGAACTGAAATAAACTTTTTATTTGAAATTAAACAAGAGTATTTATTTGATTTGTATATAATGATGTACAAGAAATGAAAACTTCTAAATAACATATCCTTATACAATCTATAGAAGTACACATAACCCTTTCCTCATTGCTAAACAATGGCAACAGGACCAATATTTTTATATATAGACCAATATATTGTGTATAATATGTACACACTCTGTAAAAATATATTAGAACCAGCAGGACCTTTGGTGTACAGTGCAGATGAACATCTCTGGAAATACATAAATATGTTCCTTCATGCGGCACTTGATTTGTGTACAGTTCCCTGATAGTATTAGATAAGGCATTAACAGTGAAGCACGTTCAGTCTGACTATGGCTAGTGTTCGGCTGTAAGATGAGTGTGTGCTTCTAATATGCAGCTCATCATGTAAAGGAAACGTAATGTGAAGAAGTCTGAGAGACATTAACTTTTTCTACTCTGATTGTCTATGATGCAGATGATAAGCGTATAAAATGTATAACAGCCTGATAATGTAAAGAAGACCAGGATGCTACATCCAAAGACTAAATTTGGTTTCCATTTGTGTAGACCTTAAAGCAAAATTTATAAAGTACTTGCCATAATAATAACATTCCAGAATGGGTGCAGTACACAAATAAACATGTAAACAATGTAAAGAATAATAAACTCCAAAACAGTCTTAAAAACTGCTGGAAACAGTGCAATATCCAATAAGGCAATGTGATCATTAGCATTCTGAAAGGTGGACTCAGGTTGACACTGACATTAATAGGGCCATATTGGCAAGTGTACTGTAAATGTAGCATATAAAAAACGTAAAATGCTTGGAAAAGTATAACAGTGTTACACAAAGACTCATCTTGATCTAGCAATGTAAAGCAATATAACTTTCACAAACTGACAAATACACAATGTATCTTTAAACAAGCTTAAAGTGTATATCATTAGTGTTATTGCTAAATGCCCCAGATATAACAATAAACCTTGAAAATAAATCAATTTGTATTCAAATAATGTGCGTATGTTTCATTCATCTAACACAGACGTTGATTGTTAATGGACTCAGTTCACACAGTTGTGACACGTTCGCTTTGTATAACCGGTTCCTTGACCCTTCCCCCCACACACACTATGAGAGCTTCAGGTGTAACTGTTGACACTTGTTTAGACGATGTATCCTTAAGTGCTGCGTCACGGCGGTCCAGCAAGTAGAAGGACACCATGAGAAACAAAGCTGATAAGGCCACTGTGATACTGCAGGCGAGGAACACGTACATGTACAGACCAGTGCTGTCAACAAGGCTGCCTGAACCACAGAAAAGACAAACAGATTTGAGTTATATAAAGATCAGAATACCTTTTCAGTACAAAAGTGCAGTTCACACTGTCTCCTAAGTGATTTGCTGAAGTGAGGGAGTTTATTATGCAGAGGCTAAACAGTGTTGGGTTGCATGGTTGACATTTTGAGTTGGCTTGTTGCTTAAGCAAGCGTCCCAGCTGTCCAGTCAATCGGACTGCCAGGTCAAGAGAGCCTGAAGCCCTGGCACCACCCGAGATCTGTCTTGCAGATTTTGCTTTTTCAACAGAAAGAACATTCTATTCTCTCTGATTGCTCCCAAGCACATGCCCAGATAGTACAGATATTCACACACACCCAAGTAGATACACAGATTAGAACAGATATTCACACACACATACACACACACATATACACGCACACAAATCCATCCAAGAGAATGAACAGATTCACTAAGTGGGTGTCATAATGCTTACTACGAGGAACAGCTGTTCTTTTAAGCTGAATTTAAATATCTGTTTAGTCTTTAAGTCAAGAAACATATATCCTGTACTATTGTTATAAACCCCGGTTTCCTCCCCCAGTCCAAAGACATGTGATGTAAATGCTCTAAATTGTCTGTAGTGTGTGAATGGGTGTGTGAGTGTGTGCACAATTGTGCCCTGCGATGGGTTGGCACCCTGTCCAGCATGTCCCTGGGATAAGCTCCAGGCTCCCCGTGACCCCGTATAGGATAAGCGGTACAGAAAACCAACGGATGGATGGATATTTAGTCAAAAAAAGAACAGCAAACATAGAGAAAGTTAAATGTATACAATATAATTAATAATAACATAGTGGTTGCAATATGTTAGGAAATGTAAAGGTCTTCCACTTTAAAACAAAGCCACAGGGTGCTGATAATTACCACCTCACATTCATATGGCTCTACATATTTATACTGTACATCCACCCTTGTCATTTTTGCAAACTAAATTCTAAGTCTAAAAAGATAATGAGTATTGGCTCTGGACCTGTAGTGCTGGATCAGTATTGGATTGATATTGAAATATTTTCTGCTGTGTGTATGCGTTCAGTGACTCAGCACAGATCTTGCACTGAACGTAGAACACAAGCCATCATACTGCTGATATTTTTCATAATTTGGCAACAAAACCTTGCAAAGATTCAGCGCAGTTACTAAGATGTCAGCATCAGACATTGATATTAATATTGGGCATCTGTCAATACTCAGAGATCTGATTTTGGCATCATATCAAAAAATGGAAAAGGTGGGATTAGTGCATCACTTTTAAGGTCACATGCAAGTCCCTGACTATGATCAATTCAATATACCTTATAAAGGATTTGGCCTACATTCACACTCATTGGCAATCGTACATACACTCAGTTATTACTATCCCTACCTGCTAGAGGCGGTCCAATCAGCAGTGTGACGCTCTCCATGATAGAAATCAGGCCAAGTGCTGAGGGGAAGCGGTTCATCTCCACTGTGTCCATAAGCACAGTGAACATCAGTGAGCCCACCACGCTCATGGACAGACCGTAAAACAGCACGTAAATCAAGAGTACTGGAAATGTGGGCGTAATACAGCAGATGCTGTTGCTCAGTCCATTCAGTAGCAATGCACATGAAAATACATAAACATGGCGGCCTTTGAACCAGGGAAGGCTGAAGAGCAGGCCGGCAGGCGGCCGCACGAAGATGTTGATAAAACCCAAGATAGAGAGCAGCAGGGCAGCCTGGCTCTGCTCCAGGCCATTATCTGTAGCATAAGGAATGAGGAAAATCAGCGGCACCACAAAGCCCAGCATCATCCATGTAATGCCAATTGCGTACACGCAAAAGCGATGGTTACTGCAAAGCAGGTCAAAGGCCATGTGGTGACGGAAAGAGGACGCCAAACTCCTCCACACCACCCACATCCGTTCTTTAAAGCCCTCCTCAGCCAGTGGTTTGGTGCCATTGTTCTTTTCTTTGGCTTCTCTGTGTTTCCGTGACTCCAGGGGCCTCATGACAGCACCACACACACAGCAGTTAAGCAACACAGCACCCAGCACAAGGAAACTCCCCCTCCAACCCAGTTCACTGTGTAGGTAGTGACCCAGGAAGGGCAGCACGCACAGGCCCAGAGCTGTGCCCGTGGATGATATGGCATTGGCTAAGGCACGGCGGCGCACAAAATAGTGGCCAAGGATGGTGACTGCAGGTTGGAAGCTGAAACAAAAACCTAGACCTGTGTGAAAGAGAAAATATTTATATACAGTATGCATTTTTAACATTTTAAATTCTCTGAATTATAGAAATTATTGTTTTATCTAGTGCCACAAGTGATTATGCTGGCTAGAGGATTTGTTGCAAAACATCTTTATTTGAATAAATAAAATAAGGTATAATTACATAATTAGATCAATAACGCAGGGCTATTTAGGGGTTAATATGTACTGACCTGTTATTACCCCTGCAGTAAAGTAAAGCTCAATGATGGAATGTGTAAAGGAGCTGGCTGCCATCCCCAATCCACTCAAGACTCCCCCAATCATCACTGTTGCCCTGCAACCAAAATGTTCCACTAATACGCTACACAAGGGCCCTGAGAAGGAAAAGTCAAATGTCAGAACACAACACTAAGCTAAAAAATTTAACACATTAATGTAAAAAAAATACAATAATAAAAAAATAAATAAAATAATAATAATAATAATAATAATAATAATAATAAGAAGAAGAAGAAGAAGAAGAAGAAGAAGAAGAAGAATATATTAGAAAAGTGCACAGTCATCATGAGATTGCAAATTTGTGCCAGTTTGGAAAATTTCGAAAGCCTTCTTGTTTGTTAGAAGGCCCAAACCCAAACTAACATATTAAACAAATATTGCAAGTCATTACATATCCTCTCTCAATCAGTACTTGTAATCTTTACAGTGGGGTCTAAAGGTCTGAGACCACGTTGAAAATCTGGGATTTTTTAAAAATTATTATTATTTAAAATGGGAAACAAACAGAAGGATTTAGTATTTTGAAATATTTAAAACAAAGAAAGTAAATGTTCACTATCTTGAATATTTAACAATCCAGATTCTGCACTATTTCTAGGTCCCTATATAAATGTAAGCAAATATGTGATATTGACCATGTTAACTGCTTTGTACAAAAGGTCAGACTTTTTTCATGCCTAATCTCTTCTATTGAAGCATGTGTTCAGAGGACACTTCTATGGATTTGATCTAAAATGGATCATAAGGTTTTGCACAAACTCGTGGAGTCCATGCCAACACTGTCATCATAGCCAAAAGGGGACATACCAAATACTAAAAAGTCTAAAATTCATGTAAATATTTCAAAGATTCTACTCTTCAGAATTAGAAAAGATGCAAAATAGAAGCATTTTCACTAGTGGTCCGACTTTTGGAGACCCCACTGTGTGACTGTGTGTATACACACACATTATATACACACAATATAATGTGATCTAGCATTTATGAGTCAACGTTAGGAATTGTAATTAAAAAAAAGCATACTGTAGACTGATGCAACTTTGTCCCTACAGATACAGTATCAGTGTTTATGAGCAGAACAAACATTAACTACACATTAACTATGTCCTCAGCTTCCTGTTCACTAGCACAGAGATTACGTTATGGCAGAGTTCTCACACTCAATGGGTAACAGATATCTGAAAAATAATTGTGACACCTTGTGTATTTTTATTGAATTACTGTTTTCCTGTATCACTACCTCCAGCATTTAGGACTGCTGTCATTATGGATGGCACCCACGATGTCTCACTGTTGCTGGCACTGAATTCAATCTGAAGGTCGGTGTAGAAGATGCCCATGCAGGATGGGAAGGCCAGGGTCAGGGCTAGGACTAAGATGGTGGCCACCAGCACCACCCAGCCCCATCCTCCATCAGGAGCGTCAAGGTGTGCTGGGCGTGCCTGAGCCAGCTGGGTCACTGGGCTTCCCATATCTGCTTCCTCAAGCTCTGGCCCACATGACTCTTCTGAATGACGATGTTGTAGTTGAGTGCCCATTTTTGCAAACTGAGAGTAATCTCGTACTGCTCCTGTTCAGTGTATGTGAGCCAAAAAGCTTTGGGGATGTCTCAGTGGTGGTTTAGATGCACAGTTATGCATTTTCACATGTGACATAACATCTTTGATCCTCACAAGATCCCCAAGGGTCTCTATTGGACAAAAGAATGGGATTTTTTCCCTTATTTTGCACTGCGTAAAGTTGTACATAGAGAAAGTTTGAGAGGTTTGCAAACAGTAGTATACAAATGTAACAAAAATGTAAATATAGTAGTTCACTTCAGTGAATGCTCACCTGTAACCAACTACAAGCCTCACGTGGTACATTTCTTTAAACTGGCGGTTCTCTTTGGTGTCTGTTATTTTGTTAACTTACTGTTTTAATTGTCATCATTGTTGTTATTATAGTTATTAGCCCAACTAGCCCAATTACACTTATTTTAATTTAATGAATTGAATTAAATAAATTAATTCCTGCTGGAAAAAAAAACAATAGAAATTCAATAGAAATCTATCACAGAAATTCGAATGGTTTCCACTACAAATACCATTACCATTATTGGTCCTTAATGGTATCCACTAGACATACAGGTGCATCTCAATAAATTAGAATGTCGTGGAAAAGTTCATTTATTTCAGTAATTCAACTCAAATTGTGAAACTCGTGTATTAAATAAATTCAATGCACACAGACTGAAGTAGTTTAAGTCTTTGGTTCTTTTAATTGTGATGATTTTGGCTCACATTTAACAAAAACCCACCAATTCACTATCTCAACAAATTAGAATATGGTGACATGCCAATCAGCTAATCAACTCAAAACACCTGCAAAGGTTTCCTGAGCCTTCAAAATGGTCTCTCAGTTTGGTTCACTAGGTAAGCCACAAACATTCATTGCCAAAGAAGCTGGCTGTTCACAGAGTGCTGTATCCACGTATGTTAACAGAAAGTTGAGTGGAAGGAAAAAGTGTGGAAGAAAAAGATGCACAACCAACCGAGAGAACCGCAGCCTTATGAGGATTGTCAAGCAAAATCGATTCAAGAATTTGAGTGAACTTCACAAGGAATGGACTGAGGCTGGGGTCAAGGCATCAAGAGCCACCACACACAGACGTGTCAAGGAATTTGGCTACAGTTGTCGTAGTCCTCTTGTTAAGCCACTCCTGAACCACAGACAACGTCAGAGGCGTCTTACCTGGGCTAAGGAGAAGAAGAACTGGACTGTTGCCCAGTGGTCCAAAGTCCTCTTTTCAGATGAGAGCAAGTTTTGTATTTCATTTGGAAACCAAGGTCCTAGAGTCTGGAGGAAGGGTGGAGAAGCTCATAGCCCAAGTTGCTTGAAGTCCAGTGTTAAGTTTCCACAGTCTGTGATGATTTGGGGTGCAATGTCATCTGCTGGTGTTGGTCCATTGTGTTTTTTGAAAACCAAAGTCACTGCACCCGTTTACCAAGAAATTTTGGAGCACTTCATGCTTCCTTCTGCTGACCAGCATTTTGAAGATGCTGATTTCATTTTCCAGCAGGATTTGGCACCTGCCCACACTGCCAAAAGCACCAAAAGTTGGTTAAATGACCATGGTGTTGGTGTGCTTGACTGGCCAGCAAACTCACCAGACCTGAACCCCACAGAGAATCTATGGGGTATGGTCAAGAGGAAAATGAGAAACAAGAAACCAAAAAATGCAGATGAGCTGAAGGCCACTGTCAAAGAAACCTGGGCTTCCATACCACCTCAGCAGTGCCACGAACTGATCACCTCCATGCCACGCCGAATTGAGGCAGTAATTAAAGCCAAAGGAGCCCCTACCAAGTATTGAGTACATGTACAGTAAATGAACATACTTTCCAGAAGGCCAATAATTCACTAAAAATGTTTTTTTTATTGGTCTTATGAAGTATTCTAATTTGTTGAGATAGTGAATTGGTGGGTTTTTGTTAAATGTGAGCCAAAATCATCACAATTAAAAGAACCAAAGACTTAAACTACTTCAGTCTGTGTGCATTGAATTTATTTAATACACGAGTTTCACAATTTGAGTTGAATTACTGAAATAAATGAACTTTTCCACGACATTCTAATTTACTGAGATGCACCTGTAATATGGCACCAATAGAAGACAACTAATTACCAGTAGACACCCACAGGGATCATTACAGTTTCCATTAAAACCAATACAATTCCCATTATAGCCATTAAAACCATTACAAATTCTATAAGGGTTTCTATTCGGTTGAATTTTAAATGATCAACTTAAATCTGTGTGCGTTTTTAACCTTGCTGAACAATCCTGCTTGGTCCGACCATTTGTGACAGTTTCTAATAAATGTTGTTTTTAAGAAAACAGTAAGGCAATTAGAAAATCATTTTATTTCATTCAAAATAAGCTGGAAAATAACTTACCAGCTGGCAAAGATCTGGCAAAGTCCACCATCCTGACCAGGTTTGGGCACCTGGTTAAATCTAACTTTATTTTTCAGTAAGGAAGAAAACTAAAATAACAAGATACATGTTTTTAAATCTAAATTTAGGTTGTGTCGGTGAAATGTTCAGCAATGAAAAAAGCTTTATTAGCTAAATAAATAGGATGTCACACTTCTACCAAATGTGTCAGTTACAATATGGATTCATATGATATAAAATGTGATTGGAGACTGGAAGGAATTTCCTGGTTGGAAATTGGCTTAAGTCTAAGGATGAAAAGTTTAAAAACTAAAATGTAATTTAAATCTAAAGGCGTAACTGATTCATTGCTAGAGGCTTTGAAACAAAACGTCCGTCTACACTAATGACTGAAGTGGCTAGCAATCTTCCTTATACTGCTCTGACTGATTAGCATTCAAAGCTTTTCTCTCTCTCTTTTTTTTTAGTTTAAAACTTTCAGTTTTTCTAAGAAAAGAAAAGTCCACAAGAGTGACTGAGAACGTCTATGCACCCGTGTACACAGTGTATATACGGCTACGGAAGAATGACAAACCCCTTAAATTTTAGCAAACGACATGGCTTTACGCTTAGCATAAGAGGTCAATCAGACAGAGCTGTGTGCTGCTGGCGGGATGTCTGTAACATAGCCGCTATAGCATAAACACATTTCCACTACCTCAGTATGTATCCGGCGAAGCAGCACAAATCAGGAACCTACCTTCAAGCAGTGAAAGTGTTTGCGTGTCTTGTCATTATGTCCTTCTATTGCTGTGCTGAAGAACATCCTTTTCTGCTCGGGGATATGAGCGGTATCGTTTTCACCTAGCCAGTAATAAGTGGACCAATATTAACAGATCAGATCAGGTCCCTGAAACCTCCAGGACCAACCACCTCCGTGATCACGGCTTTAAATGAAAGTTGATGATTTATAGCATGCAATAGTAACTCAGGCGCGGCCCCTTTAAATAATACTGGCAGCTGTAACGTGAGCTGAAGGTCGAGGTGGAGTTTCCTTCAGAGCGGATAACGGAAGAAGTGCATCACGGATTCTCTTCAGATTTACTCTCAACAAACCAACACATTCCCCACTGATATATTTATGTATCTTCTAATGCACAAGTAGTGTAATAAAATTTTCACATGGCGCCTTGATAAACACTCCCAGTTTGTCTTTCTGCTTCTGTAAAACATGTTTTATCATTCAGATACGGTGTACATATATGCTCAGTTTTCTGGTAAACAATTGCAACAAAGTTCTGTGATAAAATGAGAAGTACATCATTTTGAACACAAATACATTAATATATATATATATATATATATATATATATATATATATATATATATATATATATATATATATACTGCATTTTTGACTCCTATATAGAAAAAATTAAATTTATATATATATATATATATATATATATATATATATATAAATTTTATTTTTTCTATATAGGAGTCAAAAATGCAGTACAAAATTTGGATACATTCAAGTCAAGATGACTTCCTATACATTTCACAAAACCTGTGTAATACCTATTAACCCAAACGGGCGAATTGCAACTTAAAAAAAAAAAAAACAGGGTACAGTACAGTGTAATAGCACTAAATAGCACAGTTAGTGTTTTAACAACAATTTTATTAACTATACAATCTATTGTATAGTTACTAAATCTCTGGGTCCACAAATTCCTTACATCTTCTCCACAAATAAAACCACTTTTGTTTTTTTACTTTTAAAGAAAAGGTAAGGATTTCTGTCCTATATATCTCTGTTACAATTGCCTTCCAGTCATCTATAGTGGGTGGAGTAGTTTGAAGACATTTATGAGTAATAGCCTTTTTGGCTGCTTCCAGGAATACTTTCCATAGGTATGTAGAATGAGTCTCATGGAAATCCAAGTTTCCAAAATATAATGTTAATCTTTAATATAGCCTCTAATGTCATATGGATGTCTTTCCAAAAAAGTGAATAACTGGACGGATGATTTGCTACTTCGGAGTTACATTGTCTGAGATCCTCTTTCATTGTAACTCTATTGCACTGGAGTGACAAAAAATCGAATTATATTTTTCCAGGCAAATAATCTCCACTGGTGGGAGCCTGAGGTTTCCCATTAAAGTTTACATGTATTTAACCAAACCTCTTCTGTTATTGTCATATTTCCTTCCTCCTCCTATTTTGTTTGGACATAGGAGGTAGATTCTGATCTATTATTTTAAAGACAATTATACAATTTAGAAATTACTTTACTAATTGTAGAAGCCTTATAAGCAGACAAGAATATCTTCACTAGACCATTTTGTGCGCAATTCCTCTCATTTACATTTGAGTTAAAGTAATGTCTTATTTGAAAGTATCTGAACAAGTCGTGATTACCCAACCCAAATTGGTTCTTAAACTCCTGGATAGGTAAGAGAATATTATTGTTCGTAATAGAATAATTTGATGTAACGCCTTTCTTGATCCAGTTCTTAAAGGCTTCGTCCAACGTATTTGGAGTAAAATCTGTATTGTGTGCACACCACCTCTATATTTTTAGAACGTCTTTTAATTTACACATTTTAATTACTGTTGCCCAGTAATCCATGGATATCCTTTACTTATATAAGTTCTTAATAAATTTTCATCTGCAATTACTGCTTGGGTCGGTACTTCGGAAAAAGCGAACATTCAATCTGTTTCCATCTAGCTTTATACCATGGATTATACTAGCAAACTATGGGTCTTAATCAGACAGCTATATAATAATCTTTAAGAGATGGGAGGGCCAAACCCTCATTTTCTTTAGGTATCTGAAGTGTTTTATACCGAACTCTAGGTTTTTTGCCTTGCCAAATACAGTGCCCTCCATTAATACTGGCACTCTTGGAAAATATGAGCAAAGAAGGCTGTGAAACATTTTCTTTATTGTAAAACCTTTTGATCTTTTGTTTTCACAAAAATTCACAAAAATACTCTGCTCTCATGGATATCAAACAATTGCAAACACAACACAGGTTTATCAAAAGAAATATCTTTGTTAAATATACAGTACTGTGCAAGTTTTACACACAATATTTTTTATAATACAAAGTTTGTTATTGATTTTTTATTTTATGACTTCTACATTATCAAGTCAGCACAAAAAACATTTTAGATTCCCAAACATTAGTTTTAAGAAAAAAAATTAAATGTTACAGAAAAATGTTTGTATATCATTAAAGAAAGCAGCATATTATGTAAGAGACCACTTTTCAGACTAAAAACACAATGAAGGCTGCTGGGTTTTGCTGCAAAAATAAGAAACAAGTGCTATTTTTATTTTTTTATCACACTAAATATTGACTTTGTTTCATTATTACGGTTTACTGCTCTTTGCTGTATTTTTTAAAATGTTTAATGTCATTTAATTTCATTATTTTGATAGTATTTCATTGCATGTGCCTAAAACTTTTGCACAGTACTGTACCTTATGCCCACAGTTAAATATGGTGGTGGCTCTTTAATGTTTTGGGGCTGTTTTTCTGCCAGAGGACCTGGACATTTTGTTAGGATACATTGCATCATGGACTCAAATATCAACAGATATTAAATGAAAACCTGACTGCCTCTGCCAGAAAGCTTAAAATGGGCCGTGGTTGGATCTTCCAGCAGGACAATTATCCAAAACATACATTAAAATAAACACAAAAATGGTTTACTGACCACAAAATCAAGGTCCTGCCATGGCCATCCCACTCCCCTGACTTGAAACCCATAGAAAACCTGTGGAGTGAACTGAAGAGGACAGTCCACTCATCGGGCATTATAGGAGAAGACTCAGAGCTGTTATCTTGGCAGAGGGAGGTAAACACGAAGTATTGACTAAAAGGGTGCCAATAACTGTTGCACACCTATATTTAACAAATATTTTTTGGGGATAAACCTGTGTTTTGTTTGCAGTTGTTTGATATCCATGAGAGTGGAGTATTTTTGTGAATTGTTTTAAAAAAAAAATGATCAAAATGTTAAACAATAAAGACAATTTTCACAGCCTTCTTTGCTCATATTTACCAAGGGTGCCAATATTAGTGGAGGGTACTGTAAATCTTATAATCCATTTGTCCCAGTCTCTAAATTGTTCTTCTGAGATCTTTACTGTGAGTATCTGGAATAAACAATCAATTTATAACTTTTTTTGAAATGCGTTTTTCTGGATTTTTTTGTTGTTATTCTGTCTCTCACTGTTAAAATACACCTACCATTAAAATTATAGACTGATCATTTCTTTGTCAGTGGGCAAACGTACAAAATCAGCAGGGGATCAAATACTTTTTTCCCCTCACTGTAATTCTGGAAGTATTTTTTTCTATTCTTCTAGTAAGTATTGCTGTATATAACTTTTAATCAACATTCAGGACCAAAATAGGCCTATAAGAACCACATTCTAGCTTGTCTTTTATTTCCTTTGGAATGGGGGAGATCGCCTCATTCCAAGAGATAGGAATCTCCTTTCCATGAAGTACAGTGTTACAGGCAGGAAGAAGGCTAGGAACAAGCTCTTCCTTGAATTTCTTATACCATTCCGCCGTAAATCCGGTGATTTGTTTGATTTTAATCTGGCTATCTCTGTCAGCAGTTTTTGAATTTTAGTTCTTGGAGTTTTAGAAAACTGAGATTCTTCTCTATTTCCACATTATGCATCTCTGTGATTTCTTCTCTTACTTTTCCAATTTCTTGCATTAAGCCTGATCTTTGAGCTTGTGTGTTTTTATGTTCCATTTCCAGCTCTTTTAGCTTTGTTTGTAATTTAAGGAACTTCTCCTGCCTTAATTTCGTAGCTAATGTGGTTTCTGCAATTATTTTACCTCTCAAGACAGCTTTACAAGCATCCCAAAGTACTGCCGGGGACGCCTTTCCATTGTTGTTTTCCTTCAAGTAGTGTTCAATTTCAGATTTCATTTGCACTGTAAACTGCTCATTATTTAAGATGCTAGAATTCAATCTCCATAATGTATTAATATGAATTTTATTTAGACTCACTGATGAGTATACTGTTACATGATCAGACAAGTCCATTGTTCCTATGCTGCATTTAGATATATCTTATGTCTGTCTTTTTTTTTTTTTTTTTTAATATAGGTAAAGAGTCTATTCTAGAGTATTTTGAATGTGGGTGAGAATAGTGAGTATAGTCTCGTCCTTTGGAGGAAAAAAAATCTCTCCAAAGGTCTATCAATCCTACATCTCTTAATAGAGCTTAAAGTTTTGTTACTATTGGATTTAAAGGTCTCATCAGTTTAGAGGTATCCAGTTTTGAGTTCAGAATTGTGTCTCAGTTGAGATTATACTGAAGATTTTAAATTTAAATTTACTGCCAGGGTGGGGCATAAACATTGAGAAATGTAACTGGAGCCCCTTCAATTTGTCCTTTGATTAAGATGTAATGCCCTTCTTTATCTTTAATTTCAGTCTGGTGATCATACTTAAGCTTATTTGATATTAAAATAGCCACTCCCCTTCTCCTACCTGAAACATCTGATGATGAAAATACATATTTAAAACCCTTTCAGGCCAATTGAGAGTGTTCCCTCTGATCTAGATGGGTCTCCTGTAGAAACGCTACAGTGGGTATAGAAAAGAATCACCCCCCTTTAAAATAATCATATTTTGTTGCTTTTCAGCCTGAAATGAAGACGGACACAGTTTTTGTTTTATCCAGCTGTATTTACTCAGTGCAACTTATAACAACCAAGTGAAAGATATAACACCAACATGTCAGAATTGTTTTTTTTTTTTATTTAAAAAAAAAAAAAAACAATCACTGAGTTGGAAAAAGGATCACCCCCTTGCTTTAATTTCCCTTAAGTTTTTTATTACAGCCTTTAGTCTGTTGGGATATGTCTCTACTAACTTTGCACATCTAGACTTTGCAATATTTGCCCACTCTTCTTTGCAGAACTGCTCAAGTTCAGTTAAATTTGATGGTTTGTGGACTGCAGTCTGCAGCTTCTTGGTAGCCTCCCTGACCAGTTTCCTCCTGGCTCTTTCTTCTAGTTTGGAGCAACGTCCTGATCCAGGGAGGGTCTGTGTTGTACCAAATACCTTCCACTTCTTAATAATAGACTTCACTGTGCTTCTAGGTATTGATAAAGCCTTTGAAATTTTTTTGTATCCATCTCCTGACTTGTGCCTGTCCACAACTTTATCCTAGAGATCTTTTGACAGTGCCTTGCCACCCATAGTTGATTGTTTGCTTCAGTTGCACTACAGAATGCTCCAGGAAAGCTATTTTCATGCTGAGCTAATCAAAATGCCCACAGCTGAGCACAGTTGAACGTCAAATGGCTTTGTGTGCCATTGAGAAGGTGATTAGCTACACCTTATTGAGTTTACAAGTCATTTTTAGGAGGGGGGTGATCCTTTTTCCAACTCAGGGATTCTGGTTTTTAATTTTTTTTTCTGACATTTTGATGTTATATCTTTCACTTGGATGTTAGAAGTTGCACTGAGTAAATATAGCTGGATAAAACAAAAACTGTTTCCGTCTTCACTGCAGGTTGAAAAGCAACAAAATGTGATTATTTTAAAGGGGGTGATTCTTTTCTATACCCACTGTATCTGAACCTTATCTTTTTTTTTTTTAGCTTTGACAAAATTTTTGTTCTCCTAATGGGATTGTGGATTCCAGTTATATGTGACAAATTTGAACATGTACTCTTTGCCAACCATGTATTATGCGATACCTTTTAACACTTACGTACACATTAACAAAACTGTACTTGCATTTTCCCTGTATTATAAAGTAATAACAGAACACTGAACCATATAAAAGGAAAATGAACAGCAAAATGAACAAGAACCTTTTCTTATCACAAAAAGTGACTTTCACAGATGAGATCCCCGATCTATGGATCTTATTCATGCCTGGATGGTGATTTGGCTCTAAGGGAAAAACCTCAACCCTGTACCTTGGAGTGAGGGCCCTCACTGACATAAACAGCGTATAGTGCCACCTTGTGGTTCAAATATAAGATCCGCCAACATTTGGCCAAAATGAACAAAAACTCATACAGGGCTACTATTTTAACCCATACAAGCTACCCAGGTTTACTTGAACTATACAAGAAAAACACTGTCTGACCTGATATAACATGATCCCGTTATTGTCCTGCCATATTCATCAGTTCAAGTGATCAGTATATGGAAGTTTCTGGAGTATAGCTCGGTTGCCGATCATTTTCACCTGAAACTTTTCAGTCACTTCACTAAATCCAGTGCTGTGTTTGTTTCCACTGAACCACCTCGCCCAATTTTCGTTGTCCAGGTTCGGCTCTGGATACGTTCAACAAGCGTCTGTTGTCATGTAATGACCTCCACCTGTAGGCCCCAGTCCTTCATATCCTTTGTCGCCTCCGCTGCAGAATTGTAGAGCACTGTTTCTCCTTCATAGAAAACGTCTGGGTTACGTATGTAACCCCTGTTCCTTGAATGGGGAACGAGACGCTGCGTCAGTAGCTGATGCTATGGGAACACGGCACTGCGTCAGCCGCACTATATACAGTACTGTGCAAAGGTTTTAGGCACATGCAAAGAAATGCTGTAGAGCGAAGATGCCTTCAAAAATAATGAAATTAAATGTTTCTACATTAAACAAAAATACTGTAAAGGGCAGTAAACGGTAGTAAATGAAACAAAAAAAATTAAAATTAAAATAAAAATAGGAGTCTCCAGTACAATTTGTGCAGTTTTATAAGGAAATTAGCTGGTAAGTTTTATTGAGCATTATTCACCAGCCACAGTTCTTCTGGAGACTTTGACTTTCGCACTTGCTCCTTATTTTTGCAGCAAAGCTCAGCAGCCTTCATTGTGTTTTTTGTCTGAAAATGTGGTCTCTTACATAATATGCTGCTTTCTTTAATGACATACAAACATTTTTCTGTAACATTTAATTCTGTGCTAGAAAACATTTGGGAATCTAAAATGTTTTTGTACTGACTTCATAATGTAGAAAAAAATCTTTAGGTTTGTACTAAAAAAAATTAGGGTGCCTAAAACTTTTGCACAGTACTGTACACTGTACTGCAGCACCACCACCTCCTCCTCAGATTTCCACTGAAGAAGCCAGAAGAACGAGGAGCGTGGCAGCCACGCAGCGTCTCATTCCCCATTCAGGAAATGGGGTTACATACGTAACCCAGACGTTCCCCTTCATCGGTTCACGTAGACGCTGCGTCAGTAGCTGATGCTATGGGAACGTATGCCACAAACGCCATGCTCCGAGGGTCGCCATTTAAAGCTGGCCCGTGACTCAACACAAGCCTATGCTTTTCTGACAAGAAAATGACAACCCAGATAGCAAAATTGCTGTGGCCCAGATCCGGCCCACACCTGACACTTTCATTCGGCCCACATACCACGTGGAACGATGGCACTTGGGCAGTCCACTCCTGTTTGCCAGATTTGGGCCACATGCAACATATGTGAGCCACTTTTGGGATATTTGGGCCATATTTGCTATTTTACATGTGGGCCACTTCAGGCTCATATCCATTTTGTCCGGGCCAAAAGAAGGCCAGCAGTGCCGCACAACTGCCTGAAGTGGCCCACATCCGGATGCTATCTGGGAATGGTTCAAACAGACAGAACCTGGGAACTAGGAGTCAAGTTTATGTCCAGATTGTAAAACCTGACAAAGGTGTGCAGAGAGGACCAACCTGCTGCCACACAAATGTCATTCAAAGAAACTCCCTTTAAAAAAGCCTTAGAAGAGGCCACACTCCTGGTAGAGTGGGCTCTAACACCTCAAGGCAAAGTGGCATCACGTGCCTCATAGGCTAAAAAAATAGCCTCTCTTACCCAGTGAGACATTCTCTGTTTAGTGGCAGCAAACCCCCTGCGGCTACCCCCAAAACAAACAAAGAGTTGATCTGATTCATGCCACTGGTTGGTGCGGTCAACGTAAATCCTCGAAGCCTTTACTGGGCAAAGACTGTGCAGCCTCTCATCTTCCTGCGACGTGAAACGTGGAGGAGAATACGACTGCAGAACCACTGCTTGAGAGTGATGAGGAGTGGAAGCAACCTTGGGTACATAACCTAGTCATAACCTTAAAAAGAACTTAGCTAGGCCAGGAGCGAAATCCATACAGGAAGCGCTCACTGAGAGGTCACCAATGTGCTTGAGAGATGTCAAGGCCATCAAAAGCACCGCCTTAAAAGTCAGAATCTTTTCAGAGGCTGACTCCATAGGGCCTCAGCCGTCTCGCTCCGTGCATAAAACAGAAAATCAGTATATGACTTCAAGGAAACATCTCCCACTTGCACATGCTCAGCAGCAATAGCTGCTACATAGATCCTCAAAGTGGTTACGGCCGCACCAGCAGAAAACCGCCCCTGCAGAAATTCCAGCACTGTACCCACCAGGCAGTGGACTGGATCCTCATCATGATCCCTGCACCAGGACGCAAATACCCTCCATTTATGGGCATACAACTTCCTTGTAGAAAGAGCCCAGGCATTCCGAATAGTCTCTTGAACTCCAGCAGAAAGACCAGAATTGATCAGAGAGCTCCATTCAGCGGCCAAACCCAAAGCTTCCACATCCCCAGATGCGGATGCCAAATTTTCCCCTGAATCTGTGTCAACAGATCGTCTCTGACAGGAATCTCCCAAGGGGAGGCTTCCAGTAGTGAGACTAGAGCCGAAAATAACACTTGGAAGGGCAATAGAGGTGCCACAAGCAGAAGACGCAATCCGTCTTCCGATACACTGCTCAGCACTGACTGAATCAGTCTGATCGGCAGGAACGTGAACAGGCATGACCTCGGCCATGCATGCGCGAGAGCGTCTATTCCCAGAGGTGCTGGGTGCGACAGAGAGAACCAAAGAGGACACCGGGCTGTCTCGCTTGAAGTGAACAGATCCACCTATGTTTTGCCGAAATCAGGTTATCAGGTTCACCTCCTGATGGTGCAACATCCATTCCCCGGACCTCAGTCCATGCCTCGACAAGAAATCCACTGCCAGATTGACGACACCGGGTACATACACAGCTCTCAGAGAGAGAAACTTGTTCTGTGTCCAGAGAAGAATAGCTGTGCTAGCAGAGATATGAGGTGCAACCATAACCTTGCGGTTTATGTACGACACCACAGACATATTGTCTGACCTGACAATGATGTGGTGGTGCACAAGTACCACAAGAAACTGGTTCAGAGCCAAGTATACTGCCAAAATCTCAAGGCAATTTACATGCCAAGAGAAATGTCTGCCCTTCCAGACTCCATAGACTGGGTAAATGTCGCAGATCGCGCCTTAGCCATTCAGTGAATCGTCCATCATAATCACTTTCCGACAATGAATGCCTCCCATAGGAACTCCTCGAAATAGAAATGGAGGATGTTTCCAAATAGCAAGAGCTCGAAGGCATCCGTGCGAGACCCTTACTAAACGGTGCGCAAGCCAGGAGGGACAAAGCCCTATAGATTTTGCTCATCATTGGAATGGTCTCGACTGAAACAGGCCCAACAGGAGTACCGTTGAGGCAGCTGCCATGAGACCCAGCAGCCTGCAGCACAGACCCACATTGACATTCTGACCTAGCCGGAAATTAATCAGGCAGGCGTGAAGAGATTCCACACGAGCAGGAGACAGCTGCACCTGCATCAAGCATGAGTCTAGCTGCACTCCTAGAAAAATGTTCTGCTGCCTCGGCAGAAGAGCACTCTTCTGGAAATTCTGTCTGAGGCCCAACTCTCGCAAATGACAGAATTCTGTCCCGGTGCTGGCAAGCCAGCTCCTCAGACTGTGCTAAAATCAGCCAGTCGTCGAGGTAGGTCAGTACATGGATGCCTTGAAATCTCAGCGGAGCCAAAGCAGCTTCTATGCTCTTTGTGAACGTGTGAGGTGCCAGTGCTAGACTGAAAGGAAGCACCTGAAATTGGAACGCTTTGGTCCTGAAAGTGAACCTAAGGAGCTTCCTGTGTCTCCGAACGATCTGAATGTGAAAATAAGCATCTTTCAGATCTATTGTGACCAACCAGTCTCCTGGTTGCATCTGCGCTAGAATATCTTTCCGAGTCAGCATTGGGGTGGAACGGCTCACCATTCTTTTGGGCCTTAGGGCGCTGG
The DNA here is from genome assembly GCA_023630585.1 of Cranoglanis bouderius. Lineage (NCBI taxonomy): Eukaryota > Metazoa > Chordata > Actinopteri > Siluriformes > Cranoglanididae > Cranoglanis > Cranoglanis bouderius. Next base: position 6,594,965 of record CM042562.1, on the reverse strand, counting down.
AGACAGTTTTCTCTGGGATGGCCCGAAGCAGCTGAAGGCTCTCGAGCTCTTCATGGAATGAGCTGGTTGAACACTGCCGACGCTGCAATATAGGACTTGCCAATCAGTGCGGAAGTCGTCCTACAGGGCTTTGTAAGCAGTACAGGCCGAGCCTTCCATGAGGAGGCCAAAGACGGTGAGAGATGGACAGCTAGCGTCTCTTCAACTGCTGGCATGCAAGTGTACCCCTGCTCCACTGAACCCGCAATGTTGGTGAAGTCAGAGGCAGCCGCATTGGTAATGCGGGCTAAGAACGGCTGTTTCCAGGATTTCGCAATCTCCTCGTGGGGATCAGGAAAGAATGCAACTATCTGCATGCTGTGTGCGAGTGAGGGCCGGGCAGGAAGCACTCGTTCAATTTAGAAGGCTCACCTCACTGAACCTGCTCAGGCCAGTCGAGGTTGAGCTTCTCAACAGTGCGAGAAAGAACGTCAGTGAGCTCAGTATATACCACCGAAGGCCATGCCTCCTGGCCACTAAGCTCAGAGTCCTCAGAAATCAGATGTGGTGGTGAACAGAATATCATCCAGCCCGAAAGAAACAGTGTGGCGTGCTTCCGGACTGGAACATAAATCCTCCACGTGAATTCAACCGGAGAACTTGCACAGGTGCTGCATTCGGGCGAGAGAGAGAGAGAAATGGATAAAATCCGCCTGCTCAGTCTCTATAGCCTCACACTCGCTGTCGGATCCCCAAGGCTCGGTCTCGTAAGGCGGCTGCGCAACCTCAGAAACGGCGTGATGGGAGAAATGCGACATCTTTCGATTTATGAAAAAAAGTGAGTCGGGAACGCAGCAATTTCACTGACAAATTCTCACAATGTGCACAGTGAGCAACACTGTGCAGCGCCGCTATATCATGAGAGATGCCGAGGCATTTCGCACACTCACCATGCATGTCCCCGCTTGTTATGAAGCGAGAGCATGGAGGAATGAACTTCCTAAATTCCATGTGCTTCACTGCGAGGAGACAAGTCTGCCCAATGCAGTCGTCGAAACACAATTTATATAGAACACTCTAGCAAGGGCCAGGTAAATCACTTCCTGATGAAAGAAAAATCTGAGGAGGCGGTGGCGCCATGGTATATATAGCGCGGGTGACGCAGCGCTGTGAGAGGTGGAATCAGTGCCATTGGCGTGTTCTATACGGGCTTCAGACAATCGGTACCACCCAGGGGTGTTCCCATAGCATCAGCTACTGACACAGCATCAAAGTGAACCTATGTAAGAGAACCAGGAGTTTCACCGGATATGGAGTCTCGAACCTGATCTTTTTTTCCTTCAGTGCTTTTTTTGCCTGTGCATATTCTTTGCATTTTTTAGTACATCTGGGGGGTAACCATGGTCACATGTAATTCGAGCACTGTTCCATTTCAGTCCTCCTTTTTTCTATACCTGCCTCAGAATTTCTTCTTTTGTTTTATTGCTCAGGAATTTGACGATGATGGAGTGCGGTCTTGTGGTGTCCGTGGGTTTCGGTGCCAAAGCTCTATGAGCCCTCTGAATATGCAAGTCTGTTGATGGGTCAAGCCCCAGCCCATTCTTCAGTAGTTCTTCAATGAAGTTGATGGTTGATGAGCCGTTTTCGCTGCCCTCCGGTAGTCCGTATGTTATCCCACCTGGACCTACCCTCCTGATCTGTGAATTTAGTCTCAAGCTGGGCCTGAAGTTTGAGCAGTTCAGACAGCACCTCCCACATCTGTTGTATTTGTTCCTCAGCCTCCACGATACGACTCTTGGCTTCCTCCATCCACTTGTTAGGGTTATTTAAATCTTCTGTAATGTCTGCCAGTTTTTCGTTGTTTTCGTTTCTGAATATTCTTAGCTCTTCGAGTATTCTCACCAAGCTAATTTTCCCCCTCAATGTTAGCATGTCGACTAGCGGCAGGATCAGTTTCGCCCAATTCCTCCAAAGACTCTCCCTCATCTCGATGGCCTGGGATTTTCCTTTGTCTTGCCCTGGTTTCCATCCTTGCCCCACTTTCCATTGCAATGCTCTATGTCAAAATTTAGTGAGTATTTGAATAATTAAGGGCTTTTAGGAAGTTTTTGTCGGGAGAGCAGTTTTCTCACACAGCCATCAGTTTGCGCGCTACCAGAAGCCTCAAACACATACATTTTATAATAAAAATCTGACATTTTCTTTTTTTTCCCCTCATTGCAATCTGTACATTGAAAGAAACTGCATCAGATGACATTTAAAAAACAAACAAAATTTTTATATATATGTATATATATATATATATATATATTTATATATTAAAGGACAATCTGACCAAGACTATTCATTTCCAGAACACTTAGCTCCACAAACTTTGTTTAGACAAAAGGTCACACATGACATCAATACAGTCGATAACTTAACACATTCAAAACATCTGGTGTAAGGAGCAGGTTTGCAATACAAGTTTAAATGCCTTTCTTGGTATGTGTGCCCACATGCACACATGTGTATGTACTGTATATCCCAGCATGCAGGTGATGCAGACTATTATGGCAGACTTTAATGTGAACAAATACGACAGGTCTGCATTCCTGACCAATTGGTCACTTTCTAAATGTCCATTTTGTGCTAAATATTTTATCCAGATAGGTTTGGACAAAACAAAATGAAACACAAACAGGAGTTGCGAACTGACTGACTGAAAGTTTCCCCTTGCACATGGCATCCAGACTCTTTGAAAAACTGTCCATGCACCATTTTACCCCTACACTACCACAAGGCTAGACAAAGTCCCAGTATAGAATATTATATACTCTAACACAATGCATGCTTTCAAGTTCACATACCAAGAAACACAGTCCCCCTCCCTCCCCACAGATTGACAGAACACCAAATAATCTCTGTGAAGGTTTTTTCCCTTCTACATTAAACATTTTTTGCTCCGTTTGACAAAAAAGAAAAAAGAAAGAAAGAAACGGGAGAGGAAAATTGAACATGGAAAATAAATCTATAATTCAATGGGACTACATGCTCCAATGTCTTTATGATACACAAATCTTACAAAATCCTCCCATTAATTAGAGAAACGTTACATAATTGTTTTTATAAATGACCTAACGTAACGTGTACTGACATGACATTTCTCCATGTCTCTGCTGTTTAACAGAAAGTTTAAGACACAGACATAATTAAAGTGCAAGTAAAAGATTAAGGGTGCAAACTAAATGTTTCTTTAGGATGGGAGTAAAAACATTAACCAGTTACACTGGCACAATGAAAATGTGAAAAGCCAACCTGAACTAAATGCACACAGACTCTGAAACAAGGGACCATTATACACCGACTTAGCCAGGCATTTGTCTTAAGAACCCTGTACGAAGGGAAATCTTAAGAAATGCTGTGCACAACATTAGACACTGACAGTGGTACAAAGAACATCGGTGTATGGTACAGAGTATAGACACAGCTGATTTTGCCTTGTATATGATCAAAACAGACAGTAACCCCAACCCACCTTATTTTGCATGAGTCATTAAACAAACACAATGGTGAAAATCAAATCTTACTTTCCTGCAGCAGGGAGATCTATAGCTCAGACACTCAATATGAAAACTTCAATAATAAACAATTGTGGCTGAACAAAAAGAAACACTCCACGGGATGCATTTCATCAACTCAGATTATTGTTAGGAGTGGAAATCGGGCCAAATTCTAAGTGTCTAAATGCAAGAAGGGATAAGGAACACTTCTACTGGGCTAAATAGATTTGCCTTCTGACAAATTATCCCTCTGACAAAATTCTGCATTGTAAAATCAAAGTGAAAGTTTAAAGACTGAAACATGGAGCATGTTTTTTTTGGCAACCCCTTCTCCTTTGCTTCACTTTTTATAGCAGGGGACAAAAAAATTATTTGTGCTTTTAAATGTGCACTTAAGACCAAAAAAAATAAAAAAAATAAAAACATCACATTGACATGCTGCCTGTGACAGCCATCAGCTGCTTTTCAATGGACATTGAAACAATCATCAAAGCATGCAGTCTTACATTCTATGTGATCCTGAACAAGAATCTTATCTTAAAATACTGGCAGAAGATCATGACGCACACTTGTTCCTAGCAGATAACTTTTAAGGGAGTGTAATTTGATTTAGAAAGTCTTAACTGGCTAAATATCAAACAATGAGGGCAATTCAGTGTAAAACAGGACCAAATACTGGCTCTGATGTCAAAATATGAAAGAAGCACAGTTTACCTGAAGTAATACAAGATTTTTGACATGAGGGCAAGCATCTCAATCCATGTAAAATAGAGCCCTTAACATTCACTGCTATTCCACTACAACTTATCTAACGTTTTTATTTTATTTTAAATATGAGATAGAAACAGTTAAACAGCCAAAATAGAGTTAGCGATAGAGTTCTATGGAGTGCTAGAGCTGAACTTACTAAGTCAAAAAAAAAAAAAAAAAAAAAAATCATTTAACAGAACAGAGTTCTGCCATGACTTAAATAATTTGAGCATGTCGTCCATCAACAGTCTCATTGAGCTCATTTGTGACAAGACAAAAACTGATGCACTTAAAGAGAAACAAAACTATTCTTGAGAAATAGTATGAAATAAGACTATGGAGTGTCTAGTTTTCCAGTCACATATGAATAGCCAGAGGGAGAACACAACACAAAAATTTACATACAAGTGACGAGGCACTGGACAAAGTAGACTAGGAGCATGAGTTGATTCATAAGCTTCCCCAGTCAAATGTGACCGTTACGATACATAAACAACTTTTATAACAGCCTCTATTGTAATACAACCATATTCATGATCTTTACAAGCCACCAACATTGCATGTTTCTTTTTGATGTGTCCATGTTAGGAGGAGTGAATAAACACCTCCAGCATGACCTGGAACATCCGATTCCTGTCAATGAACTCGGGTGGGTCAAATGAGAACAGGGAAATTATAAGATACACTACAAACTGAAAACAAATGGCTCTGCATGTTCAAAGGCCAAGCCAGGCTGTGGTAGACACTGAAATGATAACGAGTGAGTGTTGCTGCTGATATTCACTCATACACTCGCTCAGTTTTACACAGTGAGTCAATGCGCTTGCTATGAGAAGGGTGTAGGGGGGCAAACAATTCTGTTTTGTCTACTTTTTTGCACCCCTGGAAGTCCTGAGGAGATTCTGATGATGGAAACACAGCCTAGCTGACCAGGGCACAGGCATTCCTTGCAACTAGCATGCCAGCAATGACATAGTCTATAGATAATTATGACGAGGATATGAAGGCGATTAATGATCAAGTTCCGAGGCATTGTGGATGACTACATTAGTTGTTATAGTGACGGACCTCGAAAATCTTACTTGGACTCCTCCCTAGTCATCATGGTGAGTCCCGCATCAACACGGATCAACTAACTTTGTAGCATTTTTAAATTTTTGATAACAGCAGTGACCTCAGGTGATGGTGCTGGATGGGCAATGTTGCAGCACTGCAGGGAGGGGGGACACCCCCACTGTGGAAAGGCACAAGGGAGGAGGGTGATAGAAAGGAAGGGCAGCCATGTGAGCTGATGGAGTCAGCTGTATGGTTAAAGAAGGGAGACTAGAGGAGAAGAGGGGAGAGGGGGGAGATCTGCGTCAACACAGCTAAGAAGGTCTCCTCACATCCGGGAACCTCGCTCCTGAAGGATCTGTGTGAAAGGTAAAATCAGCCAGTAAATCAACATAGCGTGGACCATAAATGGATCGAAAGAAAAGATAACAGTTGAATAAATCTGATGATGAAAAACTCCTATATTTTATGTGCTAGTGGTTTGGTTGACCAGAAGAACAATATACTGATGCCATGGTCAACTGATTTCTCATGTGTTTTATAGCAACCTCTGATATGGGGTTTGAGATACAGCCAATTTTATATTACAATCGTTAAACATTTTTGGATGGTAAATATCATAGAATATACATTTGATGTTAATGTGCTCTAATGAATGATGCAACAATTTCTGTTATCAGTTAGTTGTTATGAAGTGTGCTGTGGTATGCATTAGTTCCCTTCATTTAAACTGAAAATGCATTTGATGGAAAATGGTGCTGATATCCAAAGTACATGAATAGCTTATATTACACTCGAGGGTCTGCCGAAGCTTATAGTGTTTTGAGGTGAGGAATAATTTAACCCATAGCCACTCATTTATGGCCAGTGTGAGTTACAGTGAAAGTGTGTTGCCCTACCTTATTTGGTTGTCCAACTGGATCACAAATTTATGGTCATATTTATCTTTCCTACACTATATCAAAACATTATCTCCTGCTATGTTGGCCAAAAAAAAGTCAGTAGTTTTTTTTTAATGACGATTTTGAAGGGTTGAAAATTGACTTACTTAATTGATTTACTCAAATAAACCCGTTTACACAGTGGTCCTTTAATTTTCCATATTTTCCTTTGGCGTTTGCATATTTCATTCATAATCAATGTCCTGTCTTAATAATGCATTTATGTGGATTAGAATGTTCATTATGCAGCGTTGATCAGCAGCGAAGCTATTCAACTCAATTAGCTTCTAAGCAATTGAACTATTATTTTGTTTCTTTCACTAATAAATGCAACATCATTTCATTTTCTTAATAAATATGAATGCAATAAATATTTTAATGTTGTGTGTCAAGTAATCAGGTCACCAATCTGCTTTCGGTTTACAACAAAGTCTTTGGGAGTCATTCTCAAAAAGAGTCGATTCTCTGATTCTAGGCATTGAACACTAAGAGTCAAACCCAAAGCTTTGGAGTTGATTCCACACATTAAAAATGATTCAGAATACCATAAATTTATGTTGTCTCATTTTTGGGTTGTGGGGGGGTGTCAACATAAGCAGTTGATAACATTCTCATGCCATGACAGGCTGTCTGATAAATGTTAGTAATGTTGTCTTGTAGTCAGTCATGTTATATTAATTTCTAAAGAAATATTTTTTGTTTGTCATATTTATTTATAAATTAACCCAACTAAGCAATTAGGTATAAAAATTTGGAAATAAAAATTTGTTGATAAGCTATTATAAAAATGATCAATAGCTGCAGCCCTAATCTAAAAATGATCTGATTTTGAGCAGATCTATTTGAAAAAAATCTAAATGATAAACATACACTTTAACTTTGATCTCACCTTAGCCTTCTCAGTTGGCTCAATAACAATCCCATTAGTGGAATTGTTGAGTTCCCGGGAAACCACACACAGAAACTCTGCTTGGTCCTCATTTCCGTAGTTGTAAGAGGATCCAATGCTTATGAGCTAGAAAAATAGACAAGTTAAATCAATAAAAACTCATGGCATCATAGATAAAGATTTCTCTAAATAAATGCAAGGAGATGAAATACAAATAATTCATACAGACTGCAAAAACAGACGTCACAAACTAATTTACGGCATATGCATGCTTGAAATCTGAAAAACAACAATCTAAACCTTAAAGGCTTTACAAGAGCTTTGCAGTTCTTCAGAGTGAATGAATAGATGAGTAACCACCCTGTTCAATCATTTACCTAATTAAAGCACAATTCACTTAGACTGAAATTACAGCTGTGCATTTACTGAGTAAATGCCACTACCAAGGGAATAATAAAGAAAAAGTTAAGAAGATTACAAAAAAAAAAAGGTTAACAAACCAAGTTACTGAATGGGGGGGCTATACAGTCATGTGAAAAAAATAAGTACACCACATGGAAATTGTTGCCTTTTTTTTTGACATACTTGGACAAGCAAACATTTGATCATCTTTGAAACAGTGCCTATTAATAAAGTTGATATGCTTGAACAAAACCACAAGGAAAATGATCTTTTCCAATCATTTATTCATCAGAAATATCAATAGATGTGATATTTTTCTGTGGAAGAAATAAGTACACCCTTGGCCTGAGAAGCTAGGATTGCCTCCTTTAGCAGAAATAACTTGTAAGCATTTTGCATAATTGTCCATCAGTCTCTGACATCGGCTTGCTGGAATTTTTGACTACTCTTCCATGCAATATTCTTTTGACTGCAAGATGTTTGAGTTTCAAATCCCCCACATTTCAATGGGATTCAACTTCAGGCTTTGACTAGGCCATTCCATTTCTCTCAACCCTCCATTTCTTCTTTTTGAGCCATTCCTTGGCAGATTTGCTAATGTGCGTAGGATCATTATCCTGTTGAAAGGTCCACTTTCAGTTCAACTTAAATTTTTGGACAGATGGCCTCACATTATCTTCAAGCACTCTATGATACGATGCAGAATTCATAGTCTCAAACCATAGTATTTCCACCACCGTGCTTCACAGTTGGTATGAGGTGCTTCTCCTGAAAAGCTGTCTTTGGTCTGCGACAAACATGTCTGCTGTTACTGTGGCCAAACAACTCTATCTTTAATTCTTCTGTCCAGAACACATTATTCCAGAAGGCCTGGTCTTTACCTATATGCTCATTGGCAAACTGTAAAATTGCAAAGGCTCTTTTCTGGCACGGCTCCCATGCAGGTCAAATTTGTGCAGTCTCTTTCTATTTGTAGAAGCATGTACTTTGACACCAACAGTTGCAAGACTTACTAGCAGATCATGTGATTAAATTTTGGGGTTCTTGGAGACTTCTTTTTGCATCAAACGGTCATTTGAAATCTGCGCCACTTGTAGATTATTTTCTTTACAGTGGAATGATGTATTTCAAATAATTTGGAGATCTTTTTAAATCCCTTGCCAGACTCATAGGCATCCACAACAAAGGGAACACTAGATGTGAGAGGGGTATAAATAATACAGGTTCCACCTGCACTCCCTAAGCAGGTTCTAATCACTGGCACCCAATCTTGAACACCTGATTCTAATTTTACTGATTTGACGGTGTGATAAATGTAGGGGTGTACTTACATTTTTCATGTGACTGATCTGTTTGTTTGTTTGTTTTAATTGTGAAAATTAATACAAAATGTCAATTTTATGTGTCATTTGATAGAGTGCATCACCTTTATTAATAGGCGCTGTTTCAAAGAGGATCAAATGTTTGCTTGTCCAAACATCTCAAAAAAGCCACCGATTTCCATGGGGTGTACTTATTTTTACCACATGACTGTATGTTCAGAATGGCAGTGTGCTATTCCGTGTGACCTGTGCTACGGTTAAACAGGTCCATACAAAAAACAAACAAACAAAGAAACAAAAAAAAACACTAATTAAAGGGTCGAGCAGACACAAAGGCAGCTCACCTGTTCAAACTTCCACCCATCAGACATTGTGGAGACCATTTGAGTGAGTTCCTCTTCTTGGCATTGAAGTACACGATACACATGTTTCACTGGACCCTGAAAATACAAAGATCCTTTTTTACAAACCACAATCCACACAGAAAAATATGTCATTGTACAAGTAAAAAACAAAACAAGTTATTAAACACCGAGATAGAATAAGAGAGGCAAGAATAAAGTAATGAAAGCAGTGAAACAGTACTTAAGGTCTGGCTAAATATCCCCTCTACATACTGTTACATTCTGTTTGGTTGGGTTTTTATACCATTATTAGTTAATTATTCTGCGGGTTAGGAAAATACTTGTCTAATGTACACCAATTGTCAGTTATTTTTCCCTTAATTGATTACAAAGCTTAAAGAGAGGGGGCATGCTCCTTATCATAAAGACCTGATGGTGCAATTTGTAAACTGCTAACTCAAAATCCAGCTCTGGGACTTAATCCACTTTCTCAGCTGACCTGCCAAAAAACAAGCTCACAAAGCACCCTTCATCCTGGCTTCGTTCTCACACACCTGAGACGTCCTGTTCTCATTGTCTCGTATCCTCTCCTTTACCAGCCTCACCAATGACGCAATGTTGTAAAACTCAGCTTCCTCTAGAACACCTGCAGGAGCCAGAATGGACAGCATTGTAAGTTTTTTTTTTTTTTTTTTTTTTTGTAAGACAATTCAAGAAGTGGAGGAATGCTACCACTGGCAATCTTTACTTATCTCATTCCTTAAAATGTAAAGTAAGCATCTTGCAATTAACAAAAATCTTCAGCAACATGTTTTATAGATCACTGACAGTTTACTGTGCCCAAGATAAAACAATGCGTTAAAATGTTTAGGCCATACTGCATTCGAATTCTTTAGTCTGACTGATCTGAAGGTGTTGATATTTTTTTCTTAAATAAAAGCATGGCTCCGACAGTAGTTCGACTACCAGGTTTACATTAGTGCCCTGGTTATAATATGATATAGCTTTCTATAGTAATAGCTCATTCACAGAGACTTGTATGCAGACATGCCACATAAATCAGTCTGTACAGGGTTTCGCAGAAATTTTTCTCGCGATTGTTGCAGCCAAAAATACTTGATTTTGCTGCGTTGTTTTTTTCTCTCCAAAATTTGCGATGTAACTTTTTTGTGGAAAACTACTTGAATTGCCGCAACTGCATGAAATTGTTTTGCACGGTCTTTCACAGTGATGTTTGTTGGTAAATGAAAACTTTTAACTGTACTCATGTTCGACGCACGTGAATCGAAGCAGGCTTTGCCTGAATGCGTGTTGTGATGACGTCACATGACACGTCCTGGCCCAGATCTGCAGAAAATTTGGTAATTTAGAAAAAGTTCCTATGAATATTGTGGAGTTTGCTGGATTTTGCCTTAAATTCTGCAATCACAACATCCTGGAGAGACTGACAAATGGACTTAAAATCCATGTGCAATCAATGTGACGTTTTCTGTGAGGAGATGTTTTGGAAGATTTCTCCATCGTCAGCAAATCACAGGTGAGGATGTTCGTTGAGTCTTCAGGTCGGAGGGCTTTGTGGCTTCTTGGTACCATGACATGCTGCTTTTTTTTTTTGTCTTATCAACTTTAAAGGAAAGAAAGAGTGGCTGGAGAGGGAACGACTGTTTACGGCTGTACAGTCCGTGATCACTTGTTTTGCAGCTGTTCCACAACATTAAAACAGATCAAATGTACAAGGAGGGACCCAAAGATTCCTGGAACTGTTTAAAACAAAAACAAACAAAAAAAATATATTGTTATCAAACTTACAGCATTTCTCATTTAATCCCCTTCAAAGTACTCTCCTTGTGATGTAACACACCTGTCCCAGCATTTCTCCCATTCCTGGAAACATCTCCTGTACTCATCTTTTGTCATCATATCTAGAGCCTCCTGAGATTTTTTTTTCTTCTGGATTTCTTCAACGTAGCGAATCTTTTCCCCTACAGTCCAATAAAGTCACAGGGAGCGAGATCTTGCGAATACAGTGGATGTGAAGCGATAACCACATTGTTTCTGGTTAAAAACTCCTTGGTTGACAACACAGTGTGTGCAGGTGCATTGTCATGGTGCAAGATCCAGTTCTTGGTGCACCACTTCTCCGGACGTTGTTTCCCGATACTTTCCCACAGATGCCTAAGCACTTCACTGTAAAATCGCTTACGGCACATTGGAATTCCAGGAATTTTTGGGTCCCATCTAGTATAATGTGTCAATCTTTAATAATTTTTTTTTAATGTTAGTTTTAATAAATAAAAAAAATATTGTTGTAGTATAAGAGGGCTAAAACACTTCAGGCTGTTATTGGAAAACAATCAACTCAGCTTTGCGCTGGGCCACATCACACCACCGTAACATAACATGTCCAGTCACGTTTTACTAATTACTCGAGCAGCAAAGAGTAATTGAGTCTGCTGAACTCCTATATCATGAAATATCAACAAACAGGTTTGAATTAGAATAACAAACAGCATGCTTTGGGCACGCTTTACCCAACAACGATGAAACACTTAATGCAGCCACCATTCCTGCACTTTGTGTTCTCTCTCTCTCTACACAAAAAACAGTCCCTAAAAGAAAGCCCATAGCACACTGTTATTCTGATACAACAAACACAGAACACACACTATCTCACCCTCCTCTGCAAGGTTCTTGTTGATGATCAGCTTTCCGTGCCTCAGGTAATTCAAGATAGGTCCAAAGTATGTGGGGTCTCTATCGATCAAAAAAGCTCCTGTCTCATCCTGTGTGGAAAAACAACGTGTTATGATCACATACAAAAAAAAAAAACACATCCACCCAATATCGAGTATTATTATCTTTGCAGCAGGAGTCACGCCTGACACGTTAGACTTTATTTTAACAGCACTGTCTAGTATAGTATCTATTACAAATGCTTTACATAAAAGTCTTACTTACGCTGTATTTATATTAGTCAAGACCTCGGTAAGCATTACGTTGAAACTGTCCTTAGATTTCACGTTAAACATTTTATTTATTTATTTTTTTACCTGTGGTCATTTTTATAATTTTGTTTATATATCGTTAAATGTTTTTGGAAAGCATTTAATCATGCCTCACATACTGGATCATACAGATCACTCAAACAAGGCCGGGTCGCAAGTGTTAAATATACCTTATAGAAAAAGGCACGCCAGTATGGGAAACTCGGACTAAAAGTGACTGAAGAACAGCAAATTCTGACCCGTTTGATGGTGTGACTTCCGTGTTGTAGTTCTGTATTTGAATTTATAAGTGTGTCATTGTGAAAGGTGTTTATATAGTGTATTCCTACTGCAAACAAGATGTTTTAAATTGGATTTTAATATCCTAAAGTAACTGGATATCTGCAGACACTCTGCACTTGGTTATACGGGTACATTTCAGTTCATGTCATTTCCCTGCTCCTTGACCTAAATAGAGCTAAACGCAGAAGCGCAGAAGAGGAAGAAAGGCACAGAAGTGGGACAAGTTTAGCTAAATAGGTTGCGCGCTATTAATTATAGATAATGATGGAATAATAATGGGTTTATTTAATGTCTGCATAATAAAAATCCCCTTCTGACCTTATACCTGCTTGATTTCTGATCAAGCACAGTTTTAGGATCTGCTTGTAAGAGTTGTATCTGCTGGAATGCATAGCTCTGAGGGGATTCTCAGGGGAAATGTGTATATCTGATCTAGCCTAGATGTGGTAGTATGCACTCTATGAGCAAAATAAATTATTCATGTCACTAACACATACACGAGTATGCATATAAAGCCTTTATGTTTAAAAAGAAAAAAAAATGTGCACGGCATGTCGTTTAAAACCGAACTGGAAACGCATAAAGCAAGCATCTCCTAAAAAGCTGAATACTGAAAGCTCACCTTATCTGAGTCCAGATCCGGATCTTCCTGACAGAGTCGGTACAGGAAGGATTTGGGATCCCTGCATAAGGTTTGTTTGGTTGTGATGAAGTAGGTGCCCCCGACATTAAGCCGGACCCACCGGGACCCCGGTTTCTCTGTGGACTCTGATGGGGATGTGGGGCTGCTCTTCATCGGGAAGCCGAACACAGCTCTGGACGCAGACAGGCCCGGACTGGCAGAACCGCTCCGAGCTGGAAGAACGAAGCTGGGCGACGGGAGGCGCATGCTAACGGAGCCGCGGGTCTCCCGGTGCTCGCTCTGCTCCATGAGGCCGCCCGCGTTCGCTTCAATGTGTAGCTCTGCCATGCTTTCCAAATAACAAAACAGTCCGTTTAATTAGTAATTCCTCCACGTGGCTATCTCACCTTAATGGCAAATTGTGTAAACAACAGCTCGCTAGGCAAACTAGCCAGCAAATTGCTTTTTCCTCTAATGAAGTGCCCGTCTGCAAGGCGTTGTTAAACTAAACAAATAAGCTCTAAGCGCATTGATAACGGCGACCAAAACGTTGTAATGTATTAGAAACGCTGCCTTGCGACGACATAGTTCATAATTTTTTAAAAACACGACATTGATCCACCTTGTTTATTCAATCGACTCCTGCAAGCGCCCTAATATTATGGAGGAACTAAAAGACATCACTTCCGGGTCGAGCTAACGCATACATAATAAGAGCATAATAGACGCCGTGGAAAACTTTTACTGTGAAAATACATATATATACTACGGACCCCCTCAACACAGATTTTGTAATGAACACAATCTAACGATCCAAATATTAGACCCATTATTTAAATATGTGCAGTAATAATCTGGCTATTTATTATAGCTGTATAGCTTTTTATTCCTAACTTCTCACATCAAAACACATTATGCCAAGTTGACAATATTTCTAGGCCAACATGTTGCTGTTGTTTAGATTAAACCCATTCAATGCCAGTGACCAGTCAATCAAGTTAATAACTCTAAGAACTCAGTAATAAATATGGTAATTGTGGGATGTGATTTCCACCATTGTAACCCTCTGGTTATGTTTCAGGGGCCTGAGAGGTTCCTGGGCTCCAATTTGAGAGCCACAGAAAGAAGTATTACTGCAGACATCCCACCCTGCACAAACTAAGTTCAGGGAGGTAGCCCCACCACCCCCGCAAGCCCATATATATATAAATTGATCACATATTGAAACTACTTACACACACAGGGACTCCTACAGCAGAGCCTCCACATAAACAGATTAAAAATGTGTTTAATTGTTGACATGTAAGGATGTTAGCTATGCTAATGAATGAATGACACCTGTTAAACTCACCTCAACATGTCTTTTACAATCATTTAACCCACCATGGGCAATCAAAAAGTCAAAAAGGTGCAGTGAGCAAAACTGTCATTATTTTCGACCCCTATTAGGCAGGGGTACACGTTGGTGTAGTCTGGGGTGAAGTGCGTTTTTTTTTTTTTTGGCACTGCAGTTCATTACTGAATTACAGTGGTACACTGAACTGATGGATGAACTGAAGAGAGAGAGAGAGAGAGAGAGAGAGAGAGGTCAACTGTAAAGCCTGCCCGCAAAGAAAACTGATAGGTCTAGTTAGCAGAAAGAGAGACCAATCAAGATACGCTCTCTGTCACTTGTTCTCTGCTCCAAAATCCTCTGGCATGGAAGTATTTTGCGGACAATTTTCAAAATTTGTGGATGCATAAATTGTGACATAAACGTTAATGCTCCATTTGCATTTTCATTTGCATTATGTCACAATTTATACGTCCACAATTATGAAACGCAATTGAAAATACAGTTTGCAATTGCTTTTGAAAACTGTCCGCAAAATACTTCCATATACGTGACCCCAAGGAAGTGAGATAGCAGACGGGGTAATTGCTATTGCTATTTTGATATGACAGGATCATAGCTTGTAAGACATGGGAAATGGGAAACACAACGGTAATACACGATTTGCATTTTCATTTGTATTATACACAGTTTATGTGTCCATGAATCAGAAACGCAACTGCAAATACAGTTTGTAATTGCTTTTGAAAATTGTCCACAAAATACTTCCATACTCAGGTCTAAAAAAAAAAAAAAAAAAAAAAAAAAGATTTCCGGGATATTGTATATAATTTGCAGGCGTCAGGGAGCCGCTATCAATATGCGGGAGACTCCCGGAACTTCCGGGAGAGGTGAGATGTCCATTACTGTAATATAATGATAGTATTTTGTATGTTAGACAGTGTAAGGAAAATTATTTAATTATTCAGTATGCAGTCAATTTTGGCTGTCCTCTTAAAGTGAGACCATTTAATCTTACCCTGCTGAAAAATTCAGCTTAGTTTGGCCAGCTGCCAAAACACAGGCCGAGCTGGTGAAGCTGATCTTTGCCCGCTGATAAGTGCTGGTAGAAAGGAAACCATTCCTGAATTACCAATACTTATGCTACATGTTAGATGCTATTTTTAAGAAAACAACACAAAAGTAAGGCAATTTGAAAATCTCAAACATTTATTGATCAATTTACACAAGTAATAAGACAGCTGATAAATAACTTAGCAGCTAGTAAAGATGGTTTACCTGTTTGACCAGCTCGGCCTGTTTGGGCAGCTGCTCAGACCAAGCTTGGTTTTTAACACCGAGTTCCAAGTCTGTTCATTTTACAGAAAAATTGTTAATATACTTAAATATCGTATCATTCCACTCTTATGTCCCGGTTGTCTCATAAAGGTGTTTGTAGAAATTAGGTTCTAAAGTAGTGTACAAAAAAGTTATTTAAAAAAAAAGTGTAGGATCAAACACATTAATATTTGACAAAAGTGTTTAATTTATATTAAAAATGAATCATATTTACACAATAAATTCACAAATTAACTGTGAATATTAATTAGCTAATATTAAAGTGAATATTAATCAGTTATTAATAGCAGAAGGCAAAGGGCAGCTTTAATGAGAACCAGCAACCTCATCAAACAGCCACCATAAACTCAAATTATACGTCAAGACATTTGACATTTATATAATGCATTTAGATCATTTTATACACATCTATGAAATATCCAGCAATATGGTGTAAACTTTAGCAAAAAACAACAGTGCTCCTTATTTTCTCTCAATTTCTTTCAATAACAGATGTTTTTTTTTTTTTTCCTTTTAAATGAAACTCAAAGTCCACTTTCAGATTCACTAATGTAAAATCCCATATCCTCCAAGACTTTTTGGATATCCGTCAGTAAATCTTGAATGGGCTTCAGTACTGGAGTGACATGCTGAGTAACCCATTCCTCTACTGTTAAGTCTGGGTAAAGCAGGATCATCTCCTGCCTCACCTCCTGCACCTTGAATGCTACAGCTTCTAGGAACCTGGCATAAAAAATAATTATAAAAAAAAAAGTGAGTCATATTATAGTTAAGGATTATGCCATATAGCAGATATTATGGCATGATTAACAGGGTGTGTGAGCTTTGTGCTTCACTTTTGAGTTGATGTTCAAAACAAACTAGTACAATGATGAAATCATTACAAAATCTTAATGATGTTAAACTAAGCTCAGCATTATAAAGTCTGTCTGTACTTGTGCATAGGATCAAATCAGTTTAAAAGAATTGAAAGCTTACATTTGTGCCTGTTTCTGAATTTGTTGTGCAATAAGTGGGTTGACAGTCTTTTGCTGTCTGTGATAAGGGGAAAACCAGCCTCTCACAAACCTAGAAAATTTCCAAAAGTAAATATGAGCAGTTTTGTTACATATGTGGCCAGGTTTAACAAATGTATTTACTTAATATCTAGTTAACGTATAAGCATTAGTATAGCATTCTGCACAAATACTGGCTTTAATGATGTTATGTTATGACTTAATGACTTACATATTGCTCTCAAAGTGTCTGAGATCTTCAGACTCAAGCATTGCCATTAGCTGTATAATGAGTTCAGCTAGTTTCATGCCAGTATATGAGCGGGAGCAACCTTGAGACAACCTGAACCAGAGATACAACAGTAAACAAGTTAAAAAATCTACTGAAGTAGCATGTAAAGCAACACACTTTCATAAAATATTTTAAAGCAATTTGTAGTTTGAAAATATCCATCCAGCTGTCCATTTTCTGTATCGCTTATCCTACTGATTCTCACTGAACGCTCAATATATGAGCATGAACGTTTAATACCTCTCAACATCTCCAACTTCGGTTGTGCCCGTGCCAAGTGTCTCCATCACCATGTGCTGAGCTTCCTGGGTAAAGCTTCCTAAAACCGCCACAATGAAAAAAAAAAAAAAAACAGTTAAAAATGTTTTAAATGTTTTAAATGTTCTTTGTCTATTTTTTGTCTTTGGGAATCTTTGTGTAGTAATTAAAAAAATAAAAGCAATAGTGGAGCTGTTTAATGTAATTGTTATATAGAGTGATTGTACTATACGTTCTCATGAAAAGGAGCAAATTGTATCGACAGACCATGTTGTAGAGTCTGCAGACATGAGGCAAGAGAGTGCAAGCCGAGGGGCATCAGTTCACACAAAACAGACAGGTGGTCATATCTATTAAAAAGTAAGTAAATACATGAGCATACTTAGTTCCGAATATATATATATATATATATATATATATATTTTAAATATCAGCGTGCACATTCTTGTATTCGGAATCTAAACATCATGGTACCTTTGCCAGCCAGTAAGTACAATGCCCTGTAGATCAATGCCAGGCGAAAGACCAGATACCACTTTTAACCACTGAACATGATTGTCCACATGCCTTTGTGTGCTGGTTACGCAGGTGTATACAGTGGTGGAGCCTTTGAAAGAACTCGCAATCCACTGTTGGGATAAACCAGCAGCTTTGTATTTCTCCATTAGCAGAACTGAGTGGAGAGAATGGATGTTATATTAAGCAATCTTAACCTTGTACACTCTCAGATAATTACTCAGTTATTCATCTTAATACATCTTGTTTAGTAACAGCAACAAAACTAATAGAATAAACATGTAGTGACAGTTTTGAGGAATGTAGGTCTGGACCTGATCATGGTCCTGAGTCTTTAAAGGGTTAAATAATGTTCTGTTTGAATCAGTCTGCATTGACTTACAGTGTAATTATATATATATATATATATATATATATATATATATATATATGTGTGTGTGTGTGTGTGTGTGTGTGTGTGTGTGTGTGTGTGTGTGTGTAAAATTACGGATGTGCTAATATGACATCAGACTGATATTGGCCAGAAATGCTAGAGCAGTATCAGGCTAGATCTGACATATTTTCCTGTGTGATGTACACTGTATACACACCACAAACATGTGTGATGTTTTCCTTCTATTTTTGTAGTTACCTTAAGTAAAACAAGTATTTTTAATGGAAATTCAAGTAGCTTAGTTTTAGACTTGGAATCAGTATTTTCATCAGCAACTAGCATAGCCAGTGGGGCGCACACACAGCGTTTACAATTAAAATATTGTACATTTCATGTAAATTTCATGCAACAATCATGTATTTCTTCTGAGCAAATAAGTGTGATCAGTAGCAAAAACAAACTTACTATTGTCGGCCACATCCAAAGTAGGTGTGTAGTCCCACAGCATGGGCTGCACTAGTCCGACCAGACCACTATCTAAAAACGAAGAAAAATATATTCACTAAATAATACTGAATGACAGAGGCACAGACATTTGCAGTATGACTATAGATTGTCACACTGTAACAATTTGCTGTTTTAATACAGTATGCTTGCTCTAATGAAGAAATATAGTATATAAATATAGTAATATAATATATAATAGTACAGCACAGTCTCATGATGATAGACAAATACCAATCCCCCTAAATAAATGTGTGTGTTTTTTCTGATGCTGTTATTTCCTGAGCTCTTATAAGCAAAACAAAACTGTATAATGTGAGTTCACCTTTAATGGTGTCAGAGGTCATGTTCCTCAGCATGTCGTCCCACATTATCACACTGAGGCTTCGGTAAGTCTCCCTAATGCCTTTTGCCACATTAGTGACATGACTGAGGAACAGCATGTCAGTACTCTGACCTGGAATGCTTAACCACACTTTAGACTCCTCTCCTTGACCCAGCATGTATACCTGGGAAAATAAACAATGTAAAGCCTTAGATTACAATCACTATATGTATATAAATAGATCAACATTCATCTTTGTTAAATGCTTTATCCTGCTCAGGGTCGCTACTCTTCAGTGCTACTAGAAACAGACCATGAGGAGAAAAATGTAACGTTTGTAACCTTTAGCAAAAGACTGAAGGGGGTACATGACTGTAGGTCCAAATAAAAAGCAGTTACACAGTTACAAGTTAAGTAAGGAGTAAAACACAATGGGCTATACTGCGAAATAAAAATAATCAACGATGGGGTGGAGCAGAGTTAGGCTTGATGCAGTTATTGAAAGCAAGGGATATGCAACCAAATATTAAGTGTTATGTACTTTAATTTACTTTAAGACTATCTGTTCCTATACTTTTGCTCACCTAATAACTGGGTGGTCTGATACCAAATGTGCCATGTTTTAAGTTGTTTAACACATCTAAATGTAAATATGAGGAAATAAAAGATGAAATTCTGATCTATGGTCTTATATTCATCTTTTGATCTCAAACCCAAATGTCTCCAATGTATAGCAAAAACAATAGAATTGGCCTTGCTGTTCCAATACTTTCCGAGAGGACTGTAAGGCCCTGTGAACGAGCGATATCATATCAGAACAAGCATGTTAATATAATCCTGTGATTTGCTGTTCAGTCAGCACTACTGTCAGGGCTGTGATGTTATAGAAAAGGAATCAATACCTTTTGACCAATCAGATTTGAGAATTCAACAGCCCTGTGGTGTAGTACACAATAACGGCTCAAGCTTGTGCTGTACCTCATCTGCACCGATATGCAGAACAGTGCTCCTCGGATGAAGCCCCATAACCTGATGCAGCATCTCCAGTATAAGAGTAAGTCCTTGTTTGCTGTGTGGGTTCAGGGTCCCCAGGCAGTGGCTTACTTCTCGCAACTTGCTAAAGGTGCTATGCTTCAGGACAAACTGGCAGGAAGATGTAATTAAAAAAGTATGTGTGATGAAAATCAAATCATTACATGCACGATCGGCAAAACTCAAACGAGAGTAATCATCTACTGTATATGACGTATCATTTTTCCAGTACCAAATATTATTCACCTCTCTCACTCACTTCAAGGTGTCCAAATGTCTGCACCAGAGGAATGATCTCCAACCCTCTGGAATAAGCAACATCTTGAATGGCAAGGATTTGTTCACGGCTGTATGTGGATAAGTAACAGTGACTTCGGACAAACATCAAATAAATTAAAAGGTTGATATTCCTGATGGCAGTTTGGGTAAAACATACAGTAAGTAGTTTTTTCACCTGTATGGTGGGTGAGATTTTGACTGAAGAATCTTCAGCTCTCCTTCATAGGGAAACATATCCTCATACTCAATAAGGATGCCATTTGCACCAAGATCAGCAAAAAGCTGGATCAGCTGTGGAAGAGATGGTCGAGGTAAATTCTACAGGGCTGTACTGAGACTAAACAATGTGCATGAAGATCACAAGATCTGTATTTTTCTGTACCTCATATAAGTAGTTAATTCTGGGAGGTGCCCCTTTTAAATCCAAGTGAACCAATTTTTTGCCTCTTGACAATGCACTAGCATCCATAGCAGGTCCTGTTGTGTGATCTGTAACCAAATGATTGGAGGTATTCATGGGTCATGAAATGTATTAGTATATTATGTTTTAGTTTGATGTTGTCTTCTGCACACTGCATTGTGTGTAATATATGTGTAAAATGTGTGCGTAAACTGTATGTATGCAACTAGGTGACGATTATGTGTACATAATCCATCCATTTTCTACCGCTTATCCTACACGGGGTTTCGGGGGAGCCTGGTGCCTATCCCAGGAACTCGGGGCACAAGGCAGGGTAGGGGACATCCTGGATGGGGGGGGGGGGGGGGGCAACCCATCCTGCACAATCACACACACATACACACCTGTTTACACTATGGGCCAATTAGCCTACGAAGCACGTTTCTGGACACGAAGTAAACCCCCGAAGCACAGGGAAAACATGTAAGCTTCGTGCACACAGGGCGGGGGCAGGATTCGAACCCTGACGGTGGAAGGCAAACGTGCTAACCACTAAGCTTTTTTGAAAACTACATTTTTTTCCCTGAGGATCAGTAAGGATCAAACCTAAAACCGTGCCCTACGCCAACCAAGCATGTCACACAACAAACCAGCATGTCATGCAAAAAAAGGCAAGCTTTTAGATGGCACAGTGATGCAGTGGGTAGCATTGCCTTCTCACAGCTCCAGGGTCCCTGGTTCAATCCCTGGTTTATGCTTGGGTTCTATGTTGAGTTTGAGTGCATGTTCTTCCTGTTTCTGTGTGGGCTATCTCTGCATTCTTCGGTTTCCTCCCAGCTTGTAAAAAGTTGTTAATTAGTGGACTGACTAGTCAGAATTGCCCCAGGTTTGAATATATATGTGTGTGTGTGTGTGTGTGTGTGTGTGTGTGTGCACGGTGCTCTGCAATGACACCATTCAGGGTGTGTCCCAACCTCGCCACCCAGTGTTCCTGGGATAGGCTCTGGATCCACAGCAACCCTAACCAGGATAAAGCATTGCAGATGGATGAAAAAAGGTCCATCCATCCATCTATGTATCTATATACTGAAAGCTAACCATTACATAGGGTCTACTTGTCTAGTTTCAACACAACATATTTTTGAGAATGACTGTCCCTGGACAGCACATCAAAGACCGTGGATAATATTAGCTACTTTTATAAATATGGCTGTTAGGTTCGAGCACTGCTGGTATTTAATTTAACAATAATAATAATAAAAACCATCTAACGAGAGCCTTGGCATACCGTTGTCTCTGCTGGTGTGCCGTGCTGAACTCGGAACTCTTGCATACAGGAGTGTACGCGCGCATCTGGTAGGTCTGTAACAGATGACGTAGGAACGAAAGGCTTGCGGAACCGGAAGTGGACGTGGCACAAAGTTGCTGTGCTTCCGGCGCGAATGTCACCGCGGTGCTAATGCGAAGGCTGGAGAAATCGAGGTGGAAGAAAGGGATTAACCACAGCTAGTGGCGATACTGATTCAGGAAGGTGACGTTTGTGCTTTTCCTTACGACAAAAAAAAAAAAAGTAGATCTCGGAGATCCACTAAAAGGAAACTAAAAGTTTTCCTGCCGGCTCAGTTATTTACATATCTGTCTAGATCGGAGGTAAGTGGTAAATGTCTAATGCTTAGTCGGGGCTAACAGGCTTGCTAACGTTAGCGTTACTGCTAACAGGTTTTAGATAGTATCGACGATCTTGACTCGTTTTGTCATTAGCTAGCTTTGTTTTTGTTTGTTTGTTTTTTGTTTATGTTTTTTTTTGTGGTGTCTTGAACCTTAGCTGGTAAGATAGCTCGTGCTATTTTATTCGTTGGGTTTGGGGAAGAATTGTCGCTGTCTTGCCTGAAAAGTATGCTAGCAAGTTAAGGCCCGGTGTTCCTGCTTATATTTAACCGGCTTCAGTAACGTGGCTATGATTACGTAATTATGGTTAGTATTTATCTACAGCTCACACATTGTGTGTGTGTGTGTGTGTATACACTTGTGAACTTGTTAGCTGTTTAGCTAGCTCGGTTATTACCAAGCTAGTATACGCAACTGGCTATCAGTGGCCTAGCTTACTATGTAGGTAAACTAACAAAGTTCGCTAGCTAACTGCCTCAGCTATGTGCCTAAGTTAGTCATTCGGAAAGATATAGATTACTATAATTACAATATATATATATATTGTATGCCTTTAGAGGTGGGCGGTGTGTCGAAAAATGTTAAGATACTAAATGCATTTTCACCATAGACGATATTTAGGATTGATAGCAAACCAGCAGCAAAACACGACAGAAACATTAAACAAACTCACACACGAGTGTGTTTACATTATTTAAAGATTTCAAAAATAAAAATTTCTATCTAATATGAGGGAAATTATACATAAAAAAAAACAGTTCAGCTATTTGTCACACTGAGTAACAACAAAAGTCCTGATACTGCATGTGATACGTGACATAATCTCTCATATCAAAATATTATGTCGTTATATTGCCAAATCCTGTCAAATATCTAATCAATGTTATTAGTTTTGATTCATATTCATTTCGACACACGAATAACACGTTAACATTGAGTTGTTATTGGTAATCTGCAATAAACCTACTTCTAAGTGTAAAACAAAACAAACAAAAAAAAAAAAACCCACCAACCAAACGTTATGTGAAGTCAGGCGGTTATGCCATGTTGCTGCTTAACTATCATAACCAGTGTATGGTGTCAGTCAGCGAAGCGTTACACACGCTGACCACTGTACAGTGTTACAGTGTCGATTACATTGAATTATTCAGAAGTCCCTGTCGTGTTGGTTCTGCTATACTACCCATCACGGAGTGTATCATCAGTGATGGACACATGACGCTTACTGGTTTTAGTTGATTTTCGATGCATGCGATCAGACCCCAATCTCGATATTTTCTGCCGTTAGAGATTTTAATAGTTTTATGACCGTTGTAGAGTCCACCTCAACACAAAGCCTCAAGATATGCAGTAGCAAGGCTTAGTTATTAATGACAGACTGGTTTTAATACAATACAAATACTTCAGGATACACTGATGTTGAAAGAAGCTTAAGATCACAGAGTGCAGCGTCATCTCAAACAAAACAGTTTGTTAACTGTGTGCACCGTAGCTGCAGGTTTTATCCCCCCATGCACCCTGATGTATGTTAACTCCACGTTTGACGATAATTTGCATGTTTGGTGGTTTGAATCTATACATACACAAACAAATCTGCTTTTACTCTGTTGAAGAGAAAGTGTTTTGCTCTTCATCTTAAGCCCAAGATATTTCGGGTTTAGTAATCCTGGTCAGATAATCATGAAGTAATCTAGTTGTATGAATAAAATGTTAACAGGTTAAAAAGCGTATAGGTCTTTTAGTAATTCGTGTCCAACAAGTCGAACCTCTCACTCAGTGTTCTCTTTTCTTGTTTTCAGTTTTAGGGATGAACTGAAAATGAATGTCAACCAGCAACCTCACATGGCCTCTCCTTATGGACAGCCGCAGTCTGGCTACCAGGGCTACCCGCAGCCTGGTTATGGGGGTCAGCAGATTCCCGGAGGTTTTGCGGCCCCGTATGCTCCGTACAACGGGCCTGCGTCTAATTACCAAACAGGCCCACCTCAAGGTAACTGTCTTTACTACAGACTGATTACATATGAACAACTAGCAATACCGAAACTGTTCATACACTATTATCAGTTAAAGAGTGCCTAAATATCTATAAGATTTTAAACTCACTTAAATTAGTAGTTTATATGGCATACTAGTGTCTCAGGTCTCGAGTAAATCCACAAGCACTAATGAGTTTGAATCACCCTGCCCCCTGATTCCTGGCTATTCACCAATGTTTTTTTTTTTTTTTTTTTTTTTTTTTTTGCCTATCCCAGTTTTCATGGCTTTCTCTCTTGTATTTCAGGATCTTCTCCTTATGCAAGCTTTCCCTCTAAGGCTCTTGCAGCAAACTTAGTCCCTGACCTGTCCTCTTCCTCTCCTCTTGACTTAGGTAACTGTTTTCATTATGCTTGGCAGGCTGTCCTCCTCAATGCTCCCTCTGCTTCCTACTGAGTGTATAGTGCAGGACAGCTGGATCATGTCTCACCTGCAGGCTCAGAGACACGGCAGGATTCCATTATGGCCCTTACACTGGTTTATACTGATTAAAAGTCAAAAGTGGACACTGTCACCCAGTTTGTCCCTCACATTCAACAATTAATCACATTCTTCTTCCTCTTCTTCTTCGCTTTCCAATTCTCATTTCTTTTCTTTGCCTCTACCACAGCCATCTCTGTAACAGAAATCAAATAAGTAAATTAAGTTTTTTTAAAAATTAAAAAAGTGAATAAACTGGGTGATTCATTTTAGTGTATTTAAAAAAAAAAAAAAAAAAAAAAATAGAATTAACATTTTTGTTAATGAATGGCAGCATTTCTGTTTTTTTTTTTTTTTTTTTTTTTAATTTATTACACAGTCATATACTGTATACAACAAGTTCTGGAAATTTATAGGTGAATTTCTAAATTATAGTCATATTTATTCTGCAGGTATGAGAGGCCCCCCCACCTCCGGTGCACCCCCGGTGTCTGCAGCTCAGCCGTATTCACAGTTTGGGCAGAGTGACATACAGAATGGACCACCATCTATGGGTGCCCCTCCACAAAGGTCAAGATTTATTGTATTCCTGCTGAGAGATGTCTTTTTAAAAACTCTTTTTATGTAACAGAACTTGAGTGCAGAAGTTAAATGGCTTATGTCAGCAGTAGCGACTCTTCCCCAAGCCTGGGTTTTCAAATGCAAGCATTTTTAACGATTTATTGGTACTATTAAAATTCCAATTTGTCTGACAGCTCAGATTGTAAACTCTGTACTTTTTGACAATTCAGAGTAAAATTTTATATAGGTTCATTAAAGCGTGACTGTCAGGGGCTCCCGAGTGGCTCAACAGAAAAACCACTCGAATATGAATAGTAACTTGATTCCCGTAGGTTTATCTTCAGAAGCACGGTAACAAACACACCCACATAGTGTATTAGGGATCATGTTGCATTTGATGGTTTCTTATCCAGAGGTTTGTAACTCCAGTCCTAGAAGCCATTGTCTAGCTTTGTCCTGCTTCAACACACCTACTCACCATAGAAATGAAGCCATGTGTAAATTCAGGAATTCAGGAGGCAGGGAACGGACTGTGGTGCTTAAAACTAACATGAATAGGCTATTTACTTTTGTCAGTCATGATTGTATGGTTAGTATTTGTTAAATGCTGATTTGCCATTCAATGTTTTGATTTTTTCTCCCCTTTCTACTGTATAGGCCACCTGTGTCTCAGCCATACACTCAAGGAGCAGCGAACTTGTCAGGTCCTCAGCCTGCATACACCCAGCAGTTTGGAGCACCACCCACCAGTATGCAGCAGGTGACCAATCAGATGGCAGGCATGCAGGTTGGGTCCACAGTACCCTCCTCAGTTGGCCCAGGCTACGGTAAATACTCTTTGGCGTACTCAAGCCATGTTTTTTTGGTATGTGTATGCAATGGAACTAGATAGCGTGCCACCATGATGCAACGTAAAATATAATACAGTGGCTCTGTATACAGGACAAGGGATAATCCACGGCTAGGTGTGCATTACACGATTTTAACGTATATGCAACGTGGAGGCAAAGATCCAACTGCGGAGTGCATTAAAATAGGTGTAATGCACATCTAGCTGTGGATTATGCCGCTTATACCATGTTCACTAACCAGCACTGACAAGTTAAAGCTGTCAATGATGTTTGCAGTGCAAAAACTGACTGAAAGGATAAAAATAACGGTTAATTTCCATGAGTTATTTTGTATATATGCGTCATTAGATCTAGAATTCTGCCCGCTCTAAATCATTCACAGATAAAGTAGTGCGATAAGATTACATTTATTTAGATGAATTGTAATAAATAGTTATTAGAGAGAGAGGGATGTGTGCTTGTGTGAATTACCTGCGTCTGTGTGGCGTCTCTAGTTAAGCTGTGAGTTTAACATTTACATTTACGGCATTCGGCAGACGCCCTTGTCCAGAAGGACTTACATTTATTTCATTTATACATCTGAGCAGTTGAGGGTTAAGGGCCTTGCTCAAGGGCCCAACAGTGGCTGCTTGGCAGTGCTGGGATTTGAACTCACGACCTTCCGATCAGTAGCCCAACGCCTTAACCACCGACCACAGCAGTGATTAAACTGGCTGGAACTAACTGTTCATTCAGTGGTTTAAATGCACACCTTCCAGCCAATCAGAATCGACTATTCAGACAGACCATGGTATAATAGGAAATAGAACACAGCTACAGTTTCAATAGAAATACAGGCGGTAATTGGTGTTCTGAAATGTTCTGTCATTTTCTTCTTTTTCCAGCTCTACCTGCCATCTCCCAGGCTCCTGTTTCAGCCCCTCCATCCTCTTTTGCCCCCACGGCTCCTGTCCCCACTCGGCCCCTGCCCACCTCGGGTGCGCCCTATACACCAGCTCAGTCGTACTACGGCGCTCCTCCTGCTCAGCAACCATTCCCAGCTACAGCCCCGCCTTTCTCCTCTGCACCTGGTCCTACCCAGCTCCCTCCTCCACCCTTGGCTTCACAGCAGACTTTCAGTCAGGCCTCTCCTGTTTCACAGCCTCAGTTTTCTTCAGCCCCACCTACAGGCCCTACTGCATCGTATGGAGGCCCACCTCCACCAGTGCAGGCCACTCACCCTAGAGCACCCCTTCCCACTTCTCAGCCTTCAGCTTTCTCCGGAGGGCCTCCACCGAGCTCTGCCCCATCTCAGTACTCAACAACCATGCCCTCTGCATCACAGCCCTCCCCATTCCACTCAGGACCTCCACCACCCACCACTGCTGCTGGATTTCCACCCCAAGCAGGTGCACCTCCCAGGCCTCCACACTCAGGCATGCAGGGGCCTCCTATGGCCTCTCAGGGGCCTCCCATGTCCCAGGCAAACCATGTGAATCCTCCACAGCCCGGGATGTTGCATGGACCCACCACTCCTGGAATGACACCACCACAGCCAGGGATGCAGGGTTATCCACCTCAGCAGAACGGTGAGTGCCTGAATATTTATATTGAACAACTGGAACATAAGGCTTACATTTGTAACTGTAAGAAAAAAAAGGGCAATTATTGCTCCTTTTAAAATTAGATTTTGCGCATTTAACAAACATGACGTATGAATATGTGAGTAAAATAGAATGTGGTAATTCTATGTGGTATATGTGGCGGTGAAGGGCAGTTGTGCTAAATGTATGGAGCTGGAATCATACCATTAGTAATTTGAATTTAAACGCAAAAATCTTAATTAAAAAAATTGTATCATAACCATCTGATTTAATTAATTAATTTAAACTGAAATTCAATTTTGTGGTTGTGCAAAATCGAATTTCACACTTAAGGGCATGTGATTAAAGATGTTAAGTGAATTAATTAAGTTCACGTATAATCAGTTGCTAAAAAGCATTCAGCCTGTATTCATTCAAATTTTTTAATTCACTTTTAAAATGTAATTTGGGTAGCGTACAGGCAAAATCAGTCATGGATCTCCTCTAGCCACACACACACACACACACACACACACACACACACACACACACACACATACAGAGTAGTATATTGTCAGATGATACCCAGATGTTATTTTGAATGCAGAAATGTGAATTAAGAGACTGAATATGTTTAAATGAGTTATGCTCATATTTCATTTTGAATTTCAAATGTTCATTTGTACATTCTGTGAGATTTTAGATTGCGCTTTAGCAAACCACATATTTCAGTTTCAGTTGAAAATTTATTTCTGATGATGATGATGATGATGATACAAATTCAGATTTTTGCATTTAATTTAAAATTTCTGTGTCAATGCCACAAAAATATTGGTTGTCAGTAGCAGCTTCTGAAGTCACAAGTGCACAAGCGGTTAAAACACTGGGTCTTTTCCAAATATAAATGTTTCTGTTGAAATGTATTAAAGCACAAGCACCAGATTTAAGTTATTGTGGTATTTAGAGTGACAATATAAATTGTTAACCTTTATAATAATGTGTATAATTCTATGATATCCTGATAATTCATCCTTAGAAACCATGCCAGAAATATAATAAAAATGGTAAACCTACTTTGCAGTATTAAAGTCAGAGGCCTATCATCATAATGATGTTTTGTGTTGCGCAAAACTGATTAATAATGTATGACGAATTATACACACTTAATAACTAGATCAGAATTACATAGAGAATGATATTTATTTGACCAAGACTTCTGTGTTTTGTTCTTTATATCAAAATGTGTGTTCTCCTGCTTTAGCATAGGCTCTGAATTGTCAAGGTCTCAAGCTTGTGTCATACTTGACACCTGGAAACATTAGCTTCTTGTCTTATAGTGCATGGAAATTTCCAGTGACCTGACATTTTCCAGGAGCTCCTATATAGGCAAGAGATTGGATCATTTGATCCATCATTTGATCAAAGATAATAAATGTCATGTTACCTTGATGAGAGAACTGTCTGTGTGTTTGTTCTACAGTATACTGAAGAGCTATCTGAGAATCATGACCTCTGTGCTGTTTTCACCTCACCTCATTGTTGTTCACTGTATATGTCTCCTCTTAATGACAGTAATATATGTGTGTGTGTTTCATTCAGGTGCTTTTGGGCAAGTGAGAGCTCCTCAACCTGGCTATGGTGGACCATATTCTGGGCAGCAAGGCTACGGAGCTCAGCCCTCTGCACAAGCCCCTCCTCCTGCAGCAAAGAGACTTGACCCAGACTCCATTCCCAGCCCGGTACATACACATTAGACCAGCAGCACACACATGTACACAGTCTACTGCACATCTCACATTCTGTCACTGTTAAGCACACGCCTACTGTATGTTGTATGTCCATTGTCTTTTTACCCCACCATGTACTCAGTTTTCTCCACTCTTTTTATTCAAACACGTACATCCACAGAGCTCTGTAGTCTTTGGTATTTTATTGCTTTACCGAGAGTAATAGTTCCAGTTATGTGCAGTGGTTTGTGTAAGCTAGGCCATGCTCTGGAGTCTCCTGTGTCTGACATGCATGCACCATGGCGGAATAACAGATACAGTATGCAAATCCGGTGGAGATTTAAGGCTTAAAAAAAGTTCTGCTTGAATATTGCATGTGTCACTGGCAATATTTGCATCCTCGTTCACTGGTATTGCTTTCTAAACACTGTAATTAATCATTGTTATTCTAGTCTTGAAAGCAGAGGTAACTGTGGTTACACATCTGTTTATCTTCTCTCTGCTCTCTTTCTGTTTTTGTTTTGGCTTTTTTTCCCCTCCTCTCTTTAATCTTGCTGGACTAAATTGTTAAAATGTAAAGCAAGCCTCTGACATACCGCCTGTGCAGAAAACAAGACATAGAATAGACCCAGACGCTATTCCCAGCCCAGTAAGTGCCCTGTGTCTCTCTGCATGTCTGTGTTGTTGCACGAACCCTAATCTTTCTCCTTAGTCCTTGTTCTCTCAGCCAATCTCCTAATAACACCACTGACTCTCAATCTATTCAGTTGTGTTATTTCTACAGCTGATAATTGTTTAACTGTATAGTAGATCAGTCTGAAGATTAGAATAGTAGTTGAGTCTAAATATAATATTGATTGATTGGTAGAATGAACAGTAGTCACCTATTTTCACCTAGCTTAGTTTTTCCCATGCATTGTGTAGTTTTGTAGTATGGGTGTTAATGTCGTGTTGGTGTCATACCAAAAAAAAAAATTCACAAACCCCTTCCTTCTGGACTCCCCTTAAATCAAACTACAGTTTCTCCGCACATGGGGAATGAACTGCACTGAAACCCCATCGACTGTGTAATCCTCTACTGTAAATGCATAGCTGCTAGCTCAGCTGCCACCCCCAGCATGTTTGTAACTTTATCATACATGACAGCTAACATACAGAAAAACATGACATTGATGAACAAAACCAAATATCTATTTTTGGCTAAGCAGCACTGCCGCACAAGTTTGATTGATTGATTGATTGATTTATTTATTTATCAGATCAGCACGCTGCCTTACCTTATAGCTTACAGACTCTCCAGGATTTTGCGATTTTGCCATCACAGAAATTAATGCAAAATCAAGGAAACTCCACAATATTCGCAGGAGCTTGCAATTTTTCAAAATTACCGCAGATTTTCCACGGATTTGGGCCAAGACATCAGCACAACACACCATGTCAAGTCACCACAACACGCATTCAGCCAAAGCCCCCTTCAATTCACATGCACTGAACATGAGTACAGCTAAAAGGTCTCATTCACCAACAAAGATCAATGCGAAAGACTGTGCAAAACAATTTTGTGCAATTGAAATTTCGCCAATTCAAGTAGTTTTCCGCAGAAAAAGCACAAAAAACTCAAATTCAAAAATCCTGTATGGACTGAGCTTATAACGCTAATGTGATGAATACTGATAATGTACGGGAAAAATTTTTATGTGGATTTCGTGTTTAAGGTTTCCTTTAATCTTTATAACCAGCTTGTGTGCTTTTAGATGGTCGATTAAAACTGTGATACCATGACACCGTGTTATTTTTTAACTGGGTTATGATGCCTTGAAAATTTGAAAACTGTAACACCCATTCTTTGTAGGTTTTGTGAAAAGCGAAGCAATTGACCTATGGGAAATTAGTTGAATTTAAGAACACTGGGTTTCACACCTGTCGTAGGTCACTGGCGCCCATCCATTCTAGCCCCTCCCTATGTCTTGTCTTGGCTTGTCTTTGCATGCTAATCCAGCCCTTGCATGTCTGTCTAACTAGCTGAGTGAAAGGTTTACATATCTGTGCATATGCATGATCCATTCTCTCATTGTGTTTTTGAAAGGTGTGTATGTAGGCTACTTATATGTCACTGCTCTCTCAGATTCAGGTGATTGAGGATGACAAGGTAAACAAAGGCAGTGAGCCTTTTGTCACTGGGGTCAGAGGTCAAGCCCCACCCCTCGTCACTACCAACTTCCATGTTAAAGATCAAGGTAAGAGGTGTTCTTAGACTCCATTTTTCATGTTGACAAGCACTGCAACACAATCTTCTGTGCTGCTTTGTATTGCAGTATTGGATTTAAGTGTTGAATATTGTGTGTTGTACTTTTAAAGGGAATGCAAGTCCACATTTCATCCGTTGCACAGCCTATAACATGCCATGCACCTCGGACATGGCCAAACAGTCCCAGGTGCCGCTGGCTGCAGTCATCAAACCGCTGGCTACTCTGCCTCCAGATGAGGTGAGGCACTGTTTCATTATACAGTCTCTTGAGGCAAGGCCTTCCTTCACTATATCGCAGTGTGACTAATGGTCTCAATAAATGGGGAAATGGGATTCATATCTGTCAAATTGACAATAATGGCTAGTATTTGCTGGCTTTCTTAAACTCTCAGGTGCTAAATTAATTTTGCTTGCCGTGTTTGTGCAAGGCGAATCATTTCCAGTCTATTCAACTCCAAAGCTTTGGTTTTAGTTTTCAATGCCTGGAATCAGGGAATTGACTCCTTCGGGGATCAGCTTGATATAAACTAACTTGATGACAACACACAGCATGTACTGCAAAATATATTGTGTACATTAAGAAAATTAAACGTGTTCTATTAAAAAAAAAAAAAAAATTGGTTTAGCTACTTATAAGCTAGTTAATTCAAATAGCTTTGTGGTATGATGCAAAATAATAAGTGCCCCAGTGTGCTTCCTGATTAGTTCATAATGAAATTCACTTCTGACTATTTTTATTACTGAGTTTTATTGATTTGTCAGTCTGCTGTTGGAGCCATAATTGAGCCGTAATTGTAATCATGTGTGTTCGATCACAGATGTTGGGCCTCATTTAGTAAAGTTGTGTATGAATGTTTGTATAAGCCAAACCAAGCAAAATATTTCCACTGGATTTACAAAAGTTTCGGAAACGCTGGTTTTCTTCTGTTTTGTGTGTGTATGTTGTATGAATGCCAGTCACATGTAAATTACCAAGCATGTACACGGCACAGCTTTATTTGCATGTATTGATGCCCACAAAGCTCCATAAAAGTTCAAGTGCACAGACAGCTGTGAGCATGAAACAGTAGATCAGGGTAAACTCTGCAAAACAGACGTGGAAATTATTTTGCCTCACTACTATGTCAATAAAAATGTTTATTATTTTTAGCATATAATCTTCTGTCAGCTGAGGCGTTTGTTTATGGCTTACAGCTGTGCACAGACATACCGGCCCATCCTCCATTTGTACACCGCCTTTTATTTTGTCACAATTGACTGTTTAGTTTTATTTTGTTATATTTATTCATTTGTGTTGGCTCCTTTTTTAAAAAAAATTTAATATTCTTTAATTAATGCCAATAATATAAAACGGCTTATTTTCACAAAATGTACTCTTAGTCCCTGACCTAGTGAACTAGCATGAGGATGTGTAGAAACTCCAAAGCGGTTCTGTAAGTCAGTCTCTATAAGGACGTCTGCTAAATGCTGTAAATAAAAATAAACAATTTGAACTCTACAATATTTTCCAGATATAAAAGTGCATGAACATTATATGATATGAAGTCGATCAAGTCGAGGTTTGCTTTAGTCTTCTTATGCGCAAACTTACACACACTCAGGAGCATGAGTAGAATACAAACTTTTCACATATATTTATGGGATTTTCATGAATACCAAATTTATGTAAACGTTCCTACGAATAATTTATGCACACATCCGTTTCATAATCCATCTTGATAAATGAGGCCCAGTGTCTTAACCTTTTGACTGTTTGATCTTGCTTTGAGAATTAACCAATTGTCTCACATTTTGTTCAGAATCCTCCTTATATAGTGGATCATGGGGAAAGCGGTCCTATTCGCTGTAATCGCTGTAAGGCTTACATGTGTCCCTACATGCAGTTCATCGAGGGGGGAAGACGCTTCCAGTGTAGCTTCTGCAGCTGCGTCACGGAAGGTGAGTCATGTTTTTTTATTAGTGCATTAGTTATCAGGTGTTCTAGGCAATAGAATGTTCATTTCAGAAGTGTGACTTTTGTGTCAGGTGAGTCTGTGGATAGACTTTGGAATTAAATGAGATTTAGGCGTGACCTACTTGTCTGCCTCAAAGGGATGGACATCTTTTACTGACTATGTCCTCATGTTTTTAACTCTTTCCTGTTTTAGTGCCTCCCCATTATTTCCAGCATCTGGACCACACAGGGAAGCGTGTAGACTGCTACGACCGACCCGAGTTGTCCCTGGGCAGCTATGAATTTGTAGCCACAGTGGATTATTGTAAGGTAGGCACTCGGGTCTCAAGGAACTACTAATTAGCAAGTACAGACACGACTATAGATAAATTTACATTATGTGTTTGTCTTTATTTTTGTATCCTTGTTATTGTTTATAGAACAACAAGATTCCTCAGCCTCCAGCCTTCATCTTCTTAATTGATGTGTCATACAATGCTGTGAAAAGTGGCATGGTGAAGATTGTATGCCAGGAGCTTAAGACCCTGTTGGACTATTTGCCCAGGTACAGATTTTGAGCCATTAGTGTAAGGTTAATATAATCCTTTTAGTTTCAGTTCATTATTTTGGACAGTTATATTTCTTTCACCACTGAACAAAGCACCATCACTCAGATGCTTCACTGTCTCAAATACTGTGGTGTTTCTTTTTAGAGAGAACCCTGATATGGATTCCAATACACGAGTAGGCTTTGTAACCTACAACAAAGTGCTGCACTTCTATAATGTAAAGGCTTCTCTGGCCCAACCTCAGATGATGGTGGTCTCAGATGTGGCAGACATGTTTGTACCCCTGTTGGATGGATTCCTGGTCAATGTCTCAGAGTCCAGGGTCGTCATTGAGAGGTTAGTTTGGTATCTTGTTAGAAATACTGATGGCTATTTTTTGGCTGATGAGCCTCTAATGTCTATGGTTCTCTCTCTCCCTCTCTCTCTCCAGTTTGCTGGATCAGATCCCCGAGATGTTTGCTGACACACGAGAGACAGAGACAGTGTTTGGCCCTGTTATCCAAGCTGGACTGGAAGCACTTAAGGTATTTAAGCCTTTTACTACATATCTGTAGAACATAGTGGCTTTAATCTCATAATAGCATAATAGCCTTCATTTTTACTCTGTATCTAAATGAGTAATGTAAAGGCTGAAGGCTGGTCTGTGTGTCTAAGGCTGCAGACTGTGCTGGAAAGCTGTTTGTCTTCCACACCTCTCTGCCCATTGCTGAAGCTCCAGGCAAGATGAAGAACAGGGAAGACAAAAAACTGGTGGGCACAGACAAAGAAAAGGTAAAGTCTCATTTGCTATCTTGTTATAGTACCAGTTCTGTAATCCAAATTATGAGGCACCTCTATTCTAGTATCACAGAGCTTTGCATTAATTTATTATTATTTTTGTTTATTATTAAAGACATTTTTCTGAAATGTCACCGCCTCTTCTCTTTTCTCAGACTTTATTCCAGCCCCAAGTGAGCTTCTATGCTAACCTAGCGAAAGATTGTGTGGCACAGGGCTGTTGTGTGGATCTCTTCCTGTTCCCTAATCAGTATGTAGATGTGGCAACATTAGGTGTGGTACCCACTTCAACAGGAGGTTCCATCTACAAATACACCTATTTCCAGGTCAGTGGAACAATTATATGTTTGTTTTACTGGATCCACAAAACCTATGGGATAGTTTGGATCTTTAATCTTTAGACTATTATGTGATAAATTATGTGATTAAAATATGCATAGTCACACTGGCATGTGTTTGTGTGTCAGGCCCAGTCTGACCAGGAGCGGTTTCTGAATGATCTGAGGAAAGATGTGCAGAAGCAGGTGGGCTTTGATGCGGTGATGAGGGTCCGCACAAGCACTGGTGAGTGCGACAGACTTTTTCTATACATACAGTATACTCATATCATAGTGCAAGAACATGGAGCAAAATGACTTCAATCCTAACAGGCCTCAAAATAATGTTTAAATTTAATGGTCAGTTTTTTTTTTCTATTCAAAAGCTTTTTAACTGGAAATGGAAAGTATTAGAACGTCTTTGTGTTTGGTTCTAATTATAAATCTTTCACTGTGCAAAGCACACTGAATGTCAGTAAGATTTATTAACCATTTTCAGTGCCCTAGTTGTAAGGACAACTGATAACCAAGTGTGTGTTTCATTTGTACTTTTGTATTTTTGGAACAGAAAAATCCAGATTTTTGTGAATCTTGAATTACATAATCTGGTTAATTTGAAAAAAATCCTGCTTTTTGGAATGGACTTATTTTGACACTGCTTGTTTTGAGACTAGTAGTAGATTTTGTAAACTCGACCTGTACTAGACCCCATTGTGATCTGTGTTGTGAGCACATTGTGATCTGATCACTCAAACCACATTCGGAGGTGGTCTCTGACGCATATGGCCACATCACATTTGTATTGTGAACGCGAATGCGTCTCAATGTGTCCTGGACAGCAGCAAAGGATGATCAACTGCGTCATTGCCCTAGCTGGAAAATATGTGCGCAAGTCATTGTGAGACCTGAAGAGTACAGCTCTCTGCCACTAGGCTAATGGTTAAAGGCAACGCTATAACAGCAGAGATGAACGCAGCTGCTTTTCACAGCTTCATTTGTCATCTCATCTCCCATTCATTTCTAAGTTTAGTTAGCAGACAGGTACATGAGCTCTGATTAGCAGGACATTTCTGCCTGAAAATAAATGCAGCAGAAGACTGATGTAAGAAATCTGCATGACAGCCTACCTCCAGTGGAAACGATGTATGAAATCTGATCACAAATGGTCAGTGGAGATGCATTTATAATGCCAGGTGTTAACAGCTATGCATCTCAGCTGTCTTCTTGTGATCCGCTCACCCAGGAGGCCTGTTCATGCTGTGTGAGAACAGGGCCTTAGTTAAGTTTTGAATGTCTTGGTGTATTTGTGTCCCTACATCTGCAATGTCAAACTTTCATCACTTGAGTGAAATTGTGGCTTTTTTTTTTTGTTGTTGGCACAGTTTTGAATTAGTGTTTTGTATCATACGCTGCCAGGTATCCGGGCCACAGACTTTTTCGGTTCATTCTACATGAGCAACACCACAGATGTAGAGCTGGCGTGTCTGGACTGTGACAAAACCATCACAGTGGAGTTCAAACATGATGACAAGCTCAGTGAGGAGACTGGCGCACTCATCCAGGTATGTTTGTGTGAGAGAGTTGACAACTAATGTTAAACCTCTCTTGCCTTTAGTAACCGTACTCTTGTGTGTGTATGCAGTGTGCTATACTATACACCAGCTGTGGTGGTCAGCGGCGACTGCGAATCCATAACATGGCAGTGAACTGCTGTGCACAGCTGGCTGACTTGTACAGGAACTGTGAAACAGACACAATCATCAACTTCTTTGCTAAGTATGGTGAGTGAGACAAACCTGTGTGACACAAACTGATGGCAGTACATGTTCTTTTTAAAAAAAAAAAATAACTGTGTAGGTAAAATTTGCCATGCCGAAGTTGTACATTGTGTAATCTGTTTGTGCTTTTATGTTTGTTTATAGCATACCGCAGTGTACTGAACAACCCTACCAAGAACGTGCGAGACAGTCTGGTGAGCCAGTGTGCCCAGATCCTGGCTTGCTATCGCAAGAATTGTGCTAGCCCATCTTCAGCTGGACAGGTGAATACAGCTGCCCTCCTAATTACTGCTAACAGCAGTGTTACTGATTAACTGTTGTTAGCAGAGTATAGCAGTAAGCACCACTATCATGATCATTTCTAATTATCTGGTGGCTTTGTATGTAGCTGATCCTCCCAGAGTGCATGAAGCTGCTTCCCGTGTATCTCAACTGTGTACTGAAGAGTGACGTTCTGCACCCTGGAGCAGACATCTCCTTAGATGATCGCGCGTATCTGAGACAGCTGGTCAGCGCCATGGATGTGGCAGAGAGCCATGTGTTCTTTTACCCACGGCTGCTTCCAGTGGTGAGACAGACACACACACACACACACACACAAACAATATGTGCAGACACACATTCACTACTGCTGGTGACAAAATGCACACAAAATGATAGTTATGTAAATGATTCCATACTGAATTATTATTATTATTATTATTATTATTTTATTATATATTTTGAATCCAAAATCTAAGGGTATGTCCACATTAATCTAGACAGATCTAAAAATTGTATTTTAATTTTAAAATGCTCCCCGTCTACACTGGGGTTGTCAAAAGTTTTCCAAAAATTGCTCGTCCACACTGAAACGTCTGAAAACGCTTACATCCCTATACTGCACATGCATAAAAATGTAAGCCGTTTTGGTCTGCGTCATTTCCGTCAGGCGTTTATATAAAAATGCAGCCTGAAGGTTGTACAAAGTGACATTAATCTTTAACAAAGCCATCAAACTGGATAGCAGGCACAACAACTGCAGTACATCATCCACCATCTTGTTTTTTTTTTTTCGAAAGGGTAACATGACTGCGTCACGTGACTAAAAATATGTCATTATGTTTAAATATCTCCGTCCACACTACAACGGTAAAATGGCACTTTCAGATTCATCCACTCGGGAGAGCGTTTTCGAAAAGCTCTGTTTTTGCTGGACAAAAACGGAGTCTCAGTCTGGACAGAAGGCCAAAACGTAGAGGAAAAGATGCGTTTTCAAGGGCTTGAGTCAAAGTTCTGTTTTCCCCCTTAAAGATTAGACAAAGTATTTATGACAGGAAGTAAAATAAAAACCTGCCATTTGTGATTAAATAATTAATTTAATTTAATAATAAATTATTAAATAATTATCATATTATATATAATACAATAATAATAATTTAAATTAATAATAACTTATTATTATTAAAGCTTACATTATCTGAGTTTTGAGTGATTCTCAGGATTAACAGTAGTGAAGTTCTTGACTGCTTCAGGAGATCAGCAAAATTTTGCCTAAATCAAACTTTTGCAAGCACTATTGACGTTTAAAGCTCTACGTGGTTATCATTCATTATGATAATGGTTATAATACATTTCTGGCTAGTGATGAATCCATGTATGCATTAGCATTAGCATACATAGTTTTTATACATCTATATAAATCTTTACATGTCTATTGTTATAGTGCCATAAATGTTGATGTTGGTGCTTTTTTTTTTTTTTTTTTTTTTTTCCTCCATGTAGCACAAGTTGGATGTGGAGAGTGATGCTCTGCCTGTGGCAGTCCGGGACTCTGAAGAGAGACTGTCTAAGGGGGGCATTTACCTCCTGGAGAATGGCCTGAACCTTTTCCTTTGGGTGGGGGCCAACACCCAGCAGGAGCTTCTCCAAAACATCTTTGACACCCCTGCTTTCAGCCAGATCGATCCCAACATGGTACAGCAACAGCTTGCATGAACCTAATATCAATAGCATTGTGTATGTATTGTGAATGTAGCTCATATCAGACTCGTATTTTACTGTAGACGTCTTTGCCGATGTTGAATAATCCATACTCAAAGAGGCTGAGGGAGATTATTGAGTCTTTCCGCACACAGCGCTCTCGCTACATGAAGGTAAATGTGCCAGGAGACGTCTCCTTCTTACGGTCACTGTTATCCTACTCTGCTTGTTTTCATATTCCTCTTTAATTCACCACCTGTTCCATCATCACTTGAACTCTTTGGTTATTCTGTGCAATATACAGTCTCTGTATTGATGTTTGTCTGCTCTCTGAATGGATTTTAAAAAAAATTATTTTCTTTTTCAGCTGGTGGTGGTGAAGCAGGAAGACAAACTTGAGCTCATCTTTAAGCATTTCCTTGTGGAGGACAAAAACAACAGTGGTGGGGCTTCTTATGTGGACTTCTTGTGTCACATGCACAAGGAGATTCGCACACTCCTGAGCTAGGAGAGCTCCCTTTGCCCTTTTTATCTGACAAACCAGTTCTGTCCTCCTGTCATTTCCCCTCCTCTAATGTAATGTTCTATAAAGTGCAGGAGGAAAATCAGTTTCACTCTATGCGCTGTCACATTCTGGTGTCTGTCTGTGATTTGGTTTGGGGGGGAAGTTGTGAGGTGTGTGTGTGTGTGAGAGAGAGAGAGAGAGAGAGAGAGAGAGAGAGAGAGAGCAAGCAAGCAAGCAAGAGAGTGAGTGTGAGAGAGACAGAGTGAGTGAATTAGAGAGAATGTTGGTGTGCATGAATCGGCATATGTATGAGGGATGCTATTGATCTTTCCCACCACTTCCTGATATAGTAACAGATTATCCAGCACAGCTGCTGTAAGGATCACTTTATTCTGAACAAACACTTAAGTGCAGAATTAACAGTGTGTTAATTAAAATGCAGGATAATAGGCTTTAAAAGTGTGTGCATGTGTGTGGACTGTGATTGCGGGAACACTGGCACTGTAGGTAGTAGTAGACAGCATTAATTATTGAGCCCGATTTTCTGAAAAAGATCCCGACGAATAGAAATGATTTTTTTCCCCAAATAACTTATTGTTTCTCCATTTAATTTTTGCTGTCGTGGGTGTTTTGTTCAGTTGGTCCTTGTTTCGTTTTCAACCATGGCCTTACTGACTCATCTCTCCATTTCACACTGATTTTCTGCTAGTCTTTGTGTTTGTTTTTTTTTGTTGTTGTTTTGTCATCATTTACTGTAATTGTTATGAGTTTTTAAAGTGTGTAGAAACCCTTTGATTGATGGATTATATGGGAAGCAGAGTGTTTAAGTGTGCTGTTCACTGTCCATACATCTAACTCTTCAGACATAACACTCACTCCTAAAATTCTATGCATCAGATTAGCTCTGGATGGAGAAACATGTAACCAACAAGCCTAATATCTAAGTTAAGAGGGAACAGAATGCGTGCTGAGTTTACTGAGCATGCCTGAAGCTGTGTTACAGTGTGAGCATTGAGAAAAGCTGAAGAATTCTCCTATTGTGGAGAGGGTATGGGACCTATCAGAAAGCACTCTGACTGGGCCGGATGATGTAGTTCAGATTAGCCAGATGGACGGGAGTTTGTGCAGTCGAGCTTTTCTTAATGAGGATGGAGACTGTAATCCAGATGGCAGCCATCTTCAAAGAAAGCTTCCGTACCTGGGCTTATATTACAGGAACAGTTACTCGTACTGTTTCTGATGTCTCCAGATTTTCTGTTTATTACTTTCTCTTTTTTCCCCCCCTTTTTCTTTCACCATCTGATCAAGTGCTAACCTATACCATGAATCATTGTGTATCATTTTGCAATCCAATATTCATTTCTAAGTGTTTTGAGGGTTAGAATCCTGGAGCAGGCAGAGTCAGGCGCAGACTCCGGCGCTGGGTTCTTGTCTGCTCTGGTCTTGTCTTTCTAGTGAAATAACCTTTGTACAGTGAAAGCATATGGCAAGAGTAACGGGAGATTTAGAACTGCCGATTTCTAACCGT
This sequence comes from Cranoglanis bouderius, assembly GCA_023630585.1. Classification (NCBI taxonomy): domain Eukaryota; kingdom Metazoa; phylum Chordata; class Actinopteri; order Siluriformes; family Cranoglanididae; genus Cranoglanis; species Cranoglanis bouderius. The sequence goes on along the minus strand of CM042562.1, from coordinate 6,553,749 downwards.
TTTCAAGCATGTGCAGGATTGTGACCTGAAAAGCAATCAACACTGAATACCTTGTCATCACATGTATTTACATGTACAGAATTAAAAATCACATTTTAAACATGATGCTCAGTTAGTGTGCTTTGTTGGATATATACAGCATTGAAAATATGTTCATTATACCTAAAGACCTAGAAAGGAAGTGTTGCTTTATCACAGACTTCTCTCTTTGTGTCAATTTTTTTTCATTTCTCTTGGTTTTCTCTTTTATAATTGTTTGCCCAAGTACTGCCTCCAGAGTTCCTCTCAAAGCACCGATGAAGCGAGAGCTGGAGTGTCTGTTCCTGTGTCTGAATCCTACTGTAATCTTAACAGTGTTTATATAAAGGTCCTAATGAAATTCCTTAGAGAAAGGAGGGATCTACCTTTTAATTACTGCCCTTTTTTTAGATTTTTTTTTTTGTTGTTGTCCTTTTTCATTTCTTTTGCATCTGACTTTTTTCCACACATATCTTAACTCCGCAATCGGTGTTTGTGTTTAAGTTTAGAATTCATGACTCATGTCTTATCTTTGCCACCTAACTGCAAAATAAATATCTAAATCAATTCGTTGGTTGACTCTTACAAGTTGATTAAAATAATCAGGACATCTGGAAGCAGCCTGGTGTCGGTTATACCTCATGCATCATTGCTTCCGAGCTCACTTTTTCAGCTACTTTATTTCACATGTTCCCAACTGTGTACACACTGTCCTGCACATTCTTGTTTTCCCTACTCCCAGCACACCCATCAGCTAATTAACAGCACTTCCTGAGTACAGTACATTAGTGTGTTAGTGTATGGAAAAACACAAAAATGTGCACGACAAAGGGTACTCCAGAAACATGTGCTTTTTAAAAAATTATGTTTTTTTTTTTAACTAATTTTTTAAAGTTCTACGTGCTCCGTAAATGGCATTGTGGGAGACGTGTGGCAAGGATAGGAAGAATTGAAATATCAAAGGCTTGCTGTAGTTGTTTTGAAAAATCATGTGGTTTTATTCTGGGCTATTTTGGTTTCTCACAACAATATGAGTAATATATACAATATGAGTCATTTACCATATGCATATTACCATATTTCTGCAGCGTTTTCATACACAAATATGATAACACCACGATTCTAAACTAACGCTTTGTATGTTACTACCCAGTGTCTCACGAACAGACACAAAGTGCTCTCCACATGCCTGTTACCTCCAAATGGGCCAGAACAATTTCAAAATGATAAAAATGAAGGGAAACTCTGGTTTCCACCCCCAGTCCATAGACATGCACTGTGGGCTGATCGGCATTTCCAAATTGTCCAGTGTGTGAATGCGTGTGCGATTGTGCCCTGCAATGGGTTGGCACTCCACAGAGGGTGTCCCCCACCTTGTACCCTGAGTACCCTGGGATAGGCTCCAAACTCCCTGCGACCCTGTGTGGGATAAGTGCTACAGAAAATGGCTGGATGTGTGGATACTAATTATGACTTGAAAATACCTTTGAATACTGAGCAGTGGAAGGTAATATTGCTGTGCAATGAACACAGCTGCTTCTGGCCCCTTTAAAAAGGGGAAGCATATAGTAGTTTCAACAAATGGAATCAGTTTGAAGAGAAACGGCGGTCTTGTCATTGTTTTCATTGCAATTACTATTCGCCTTGCAGGCAGCAGAGGGCTCTAAAAATGACAAACCACTCCTTTAATAAGCTCTTATTAGCCAGCAACCTCATACACCTCATGCATGCCATGTCTTGAATCCAAGCCTGTAGGAATAAGTTTCTCAGGGCAACACTGTTTTGTAAGCTGGGGCAGAAGTGTGTGATAAGCCCATGTTCTCTTCTGCCTCCTGTCTAATTTATTCTACAGCTGATCACTGGCCTTTCCTCCACACACTTATCATTTGTTTCACTGCTAGTATTCAGAGGTTTTGTGGCCCTTCCTGTGGTCAGAAAGAGAACACTTTTGGAATAGAGGGTGATTAGCACAAGCTGTGCACCAACAATGTAGATGTTTCAAATAAAGTGGCGGTAAGGAAACGTAGTGCTTAAAAGTAGAACCGCTGTGCCTCATGCACGAATTCCCAGCACATCACTCACTGCTATGTCTCTATCACTGCAGTACTGAGAATGGTCCACCACCTAAATAATATCTGTTCAGTGATGGTCTGCTTCTCGTGAGGGGCTGACAAATTGGAAAAAGGTCTGTGGGCAGCATTAGGTGCATTGTGGTGTGGACAATAGATGGGAATGTGGGTGAGTCCTTATATGGAATCTTCAAGTAGGAAGAAGGAATTCACTGGTATTCAGATTTTTTTTAGGCAGTATTTCTAAGAGGATTTTTAAGGTTTAAGGCCATGATTCTCAATGTGGGGTTTGACTGGATGAGCAGCGTAGCATGAGTGCTTATATTTCGTATAACCGCACTGGGACGTTTCAGTGTATCACTCCACTTGTCTCTGTCCACCACATACTGAATATCAGCACGGCTGTGATTCAGATGCTCAGTATATCCGCACTCTATAATTGCAATATTGCTTAATCGAGTTCTTGAATAACTAAAAAGAAATTAGCCCAAAAATGAGTCTTACTGATAACTTTACTTTAAGTGAGTGGAAAGCTGAGGAGTAAAAAGCTCCATGGCTCCAATAAATAGACAAAATATTATTGTGTTCATTTGAATGGTGATAATAATAATGAATATTCAACATTATTCATAAACAAGTTGTTCTGGACTAAACAAATCTAAACAAATCTTTTTTGGATGATCAAAGTACTGCAGTTTCACCAGAAGTAAGATACAGTGTGGGAAAAAAGTGTTTGATCCCCTGCTGATTTTGTACATTTGCCCACTGACAAAGAAATGATCAGCCTATAATTTTAATGGTAGGTGTATTTTAACAGTGAGAGACAGAATAACAACAAAAAAATCCAGAATAACGCATTTCAAAAAAGTTATAAATTGATTTGCATTTTAATGAGTGAAATAAGTATTTGATCCCCTATCAATCAGCAAGATTTCTGGCTCCCAGGTGTCTTTTACACAGGTAATGAGCTGAGATTAGGAGCACTCTCTTAAAGGGAGTGCTCCTAATCTCAGTTTGTTACCTGTATAAAAGACACCTGTGCACAGAAGCAATCAATTAATCAGATTCCAAACTCTCCACCATGGCCAAGACCAAAGAGCTGTCCAAGGATGTCAGGGACAAGATTGTAGACCTACACAAGGCTGGAATGGGCTACAAGACCATCGCCAAGCAGCTTGGTGAGAAGGTGACAACAGTTGGTGCGATTATTCGCAAATGGAAGAAACTGTCAGTCTCCCTCGGTCTGGGGCTCCATGCAAGATCTCACCTCGTGGAGTTTCAATGATCATGAGAACGGTGAGGAATCAGCCCAGAACTACACGGGAGGATCTTGTTAATGATCTCAAGGCAGCTGGGACCATAGTCACCAAGAAAACAATTGGTAACACGACGCCGTGAAGGACTGAAATCCTGCAGTGCCCGCAAGGTCCCCCTGCTCAAGAAAGCACATGTACAGACCTGTCTGAAGTTTGCCTGAATGATTCAGAGGAGAACTGGATGAAAGTGTTGTGGTCAGGTGTGGTCAGATCTCTTTGGCATCAACTCAACTCGCCGTGTTTGGAGGAGGAGGAATGCTGCCTATGACCCAAGTCATAACACCATCCCCACCGTCAAACATGGAGGTGGGAACATTATGCTTTGGGGGTGTTTTTCTGCTAAGGGGACAGGACAACTGCACCGCATCAAAGGGACGATGGATGGGGCCATGTACCGTCAAATCTTGGGTGAGAACCTCCTTCAATCAGCCAGGGCATTGAAAATGACCTTAATGACTTGGAGAGGATCTGCAAAGAGGAGTGGGACAAAATCCCTCCTGAGATGTGTGCAAACCTGGTGGCCAACTACAAGAAATATCTGACCTCTGTGATTGCCAACAAGGGTTTTGCCACCAAGTACTAAGTCGAAGAGGTCAAATACTTATTTCACTCATTAAAATGCAGATCAATTTATATCTTTTTTGAAATGCATTTTTCTGGATTTTTTTGTTGTTATTCTGTCTCTCACTGTTAAAATACACCTACCATTAAAATTATAGACTGATCATTTCTCTGTCAGTGGGCAAACGTACAAAATCAGCAGGGGACCAAATCCCCCCCCCCCCCCCCCCCCCCCCCCACACACACACACACACACTGTAAGCGAGGAATCAGGAGACCAAGAGCTGCCAGGGTATAATCAAGGAGATGGTTTGGGGTCTGTTGTGATGGGGTCTGTGGAATCTTTATAGTTAAATGAGCACCTGGCTGTAAAAAAAAAAAAAGTTTGAGAACCCTTGGTTTATGAGAATGTTCATAGCCTGCTAGAGTTAACTAACTATCTAACATCAGCTAACCTGGCAGGATTTCCAAGAAATCCTATAAAATCATATTCATAAATGCTTGTAATCTATACTGCTAATGTTAGCTGGCTGGCTAACGTGCTAGCTCAGAAACATTTAACGTATAAACTCAAAGAAATGCTCAACAGTCAGCAGTCTTTAGACCCTTCTCATGATGGGCTATAGCCAGAAGCTACTGTTTGTACAGAGTATATAGTTGTGTCGTTCGTTTCTGACTAGCCTTTAAAAAAAAAATGTACTGAAAATGTATCAGTATAATATATTCATGTTTCTGTAACGCTGTTAATCACACACATTATGAAGTATAGACCTACAGACAGAAATATCATTCAAAATTCTACTTAACTTCTTAACTGAAGGTTAAGAAAACACAGGAGGTACAGTAATATTAATATTAGAATGCTGACTGTGGGCTGTTTGGCACCTTAATTATGCGGCACCATGTTGTTTTTAAGGATTATTTTTTAAAATAACAAATGCAATTCGAAGTATAACGCACTGAATGGTGTAATTATATAAATGCAGTTTAGTGTATACGCAAAGAACAACAACTTTGGATGGTAAACTTTCAGCTTTCCAGTGTTTTGGAATAGAAAGAGTCGACTCCTATTTTTGAGATGAGCCGACTAATCTGACACACTGAAAAGATCCGTAATTCCCATCGCTAGCATGGTGCATGACAAAATGACCAGTGTAAGAGCAACACGTTTATCAGTCACGCCTTGTACGTGAAAGACAGGACACTTCTGTGCTGCATTTTAAAAGTTTGTCCTGTAGAGGCTGCTCTTCCTACTTCAAATTTCTCTGCGGAATGCTTCTTGTGTCCTCTTTACCTCCCTCATGAGCAGATCCCTTTACATTTATGCATAAATCTCCTAGCCTTGTCTCCTGTCTGGAGGCTTACTAATGAGCCTGCAGTCAGCCCTGAGAGAGGCAAAAGGGGGGGAGGGGGGGGGCAGGACTCTGCGGCCATCTGTGTATGAGTGCACGTTGGTGTGTGTGGACAGACAGCTCCACCCGCCCACCAGGATGACCACCTGCCTCTTCTTGCATCATTACCTGTCAGCTATGTGGGTCACTGCTCTGTGTGTGTGTGTGTGTGTGTGTGTGTGTGTGTGTGTGTGTGTGTGTGTGAGTGTGTATCCTTAGCTACCTGCCCTGATTGCAAAATGCAGTCCAACGTTACTTATAGTTCTGCTTAAAACAGAAATGGCACTGTAACGTGATGCTCTGTTTTAATCTTTAGTTTGAGGTACAGCAGATACTGCAGTACATTGTATTCAACTCCACAGTTCTCAGCATTGCCCTATAAACACACACACACACACACACACACACACACACGCAAAGCTTGTTGTTGAGAAGTAGGCAAGTGTTCATGTTTTTTGTCAAATGAGGTCAGAGGTTGACTATAGATAGTCTGAGCCGGTGCTAACAGTGAAAGAGCAGAGAAGGAGGAAGGGAGAGGAAAAGGGAAGGATGCTGCACCCTTGCGCACTCCCCAAGCCCCCCAGCTCGTCCATCACCATGTCTGGCACTTGCTGAGGACTCGCGAAGGAGAACCCAGGAGCATGCCTGACAGCAATTTCTCTCACTGATCCTAGGTCACTTCTGATGCTTAGTGAAAAAATTCTTCACTGAAGCCTGATAAAAACATGAGACTGAACGCAAATCAGCTTTTAAATGCTGTTGCTGGCACTGACCCACATCTTGAGCGGCTCATTTGCACCACTGCGATAGAGACTGACTTTGTCCTTGGTAAAGAGGACTAAACTGCCCATGGCTCATCGTTTCATGCTTCACAACACTGACCTACTAAATCAAACAGACTTGGATAAGAAATCAGTATTGTTGCACAAATATAATTCAGATTATGTTAAGCTTCTGACTCTATGAGCAAAATGTACATGCGTGCATAGTGCATTTTAATCAGGCCGGTTTGTTTTTTTAAAAAAAGCAGGCCTCTCTTGAAAGTGATGTCGTCTGTCCTTGATCCAGATGGTTGGTCGCGTACACGCGGGAGCAGGAACATCATCCACACCCATCCCCCCAGATTCCACCTGAGTCATCCATCTACACTACAGTCTGGTAGTAGTATGTGTGTGTGTGTGTGTGTGTGTGTGTGTGTGTGTGTGTGTGTGTGTGTGTGTGTGTGTGTGTGTGTGAGTCTGTGTGTGTAGAGGACAGATGTAGGATACTGGGGACTGGCACTGATGCCCCCGCTGCGTGTATCTCCACAGCCTGAGAGCAAAACCTCTTCCAGAGAGAAAAAAAACAAAAACATTTCATGATGGACAATTTTAATCTATTTACCCATCTGATTTGCTGACTCCTGGTCTCTCCAACTATCCGCATCTCTGCTACATTGACTATTTCCTCATTTTGCTACTTTTCCTGTTTTCTGCCTTCCTCCCTGAAAATGTAACTTAAATAGGGCAAAAATGAAAAGTACAGATTTAGGCCCTTTAAAACTCTAAAATTTAAAAATTTCTTCCTAAGAGACTGATGTGTTTTAATAGATAGCATTATTGGCACAGATGAGCACTGGATTAAGATTAAATGACTATATGATATGATTATTATTTATTTGAAAAGATTCAGGTTGATTTAATTCAGTCCTGCTACAGAAAAGCACGTCCTCTCATTACCCCTGCATGTTTTAAATGAATGCATGGTTTTCTGGCAGCCTCCCAGACAACCCAATGGTTGGCCAATGAGATTTTACGCCATATTATGCATGTCTTGTCCTGTCATTTGCAAAGTGGAGCATGGAGAAGGAGGATGATTGAGGCAATGACGTAACACAAGTCTATTCTCTGTGCTCTACAGTTTAATTATACATGAATGTTTACATGGGAAATTCCTGATGAGGTAGAAGGCAACACCCAGTGACCTGTCAAGAATGTTTATCTCTGCATGTATCATCATGTTCTATATTGTAACACTCACAACTCTGTGACATTTCAATACTAATAAAAAGTGATAGCTTGATAATGGCACATGAAAAAAAAAGGAATATTTGTTAATATGTTTTGTGAGGGAAGAGGTAAAGTGCTTTTGATTCCAGTGTGGGCTTTTTCTGAGGATGATGAGCCATCTTGTACCATTTGCATCTTAAAGCTGCGCCCACACAGTGTGTATGCATACGTACACACATACACAATGCACACTGTACACAGGGCAGACCGTGTCACGCCACACTGCTTCTGATGATGTCCCACTGTTGGCACGTAAGCAAGTGTATACTGACATGCAAACACACACCTACAGACCTGCAGATGAACACTGAGCCACTCTGGCTGCTCTGAATTGTAGTGATATCTGGTTGACTGCATATTCATTAATTATTCACATTCTTAGTCCTTCAGTCAAGGAAACATGGTATCTTGGGCTGCTCTGGGAATGTACAGATCCTATATAACTAAATGGCATGGAAATAACTGTAGTCTACTGTTGCAAGAGCATATGGTCAGGAGCGTACAAAAAACATACCAAAATGTATTTTTATGCATAATATTTCAAAATGGTACTGCCACTTCACAAATATTTCACTAAGATACAATAAAATTTCTATTAGGAAATTAGCTCTGTAACCAGTGGGATCTCAAGTTTGTTTGTTTTTTCTTTTTTCTTTTTCTCCTACAACAGAGTGCTACTATAGAGGACTTGTAAAAATTTCAGGTTCATGTCTGGTCCCCCACCAGAGATATTCAACCTAAAAGTGAGGGGAATTTTTTTTTAAAAATGCACTTTCTCGTCCCCATAAAAAAAGAGAAATCTCAAACCTGAAATGTCCTGCATGCACCATGCACACTATACTTACCTGGGTACCCTCTAAAAAAAAATTAAGACTGAGACTCAAACCCTTCCCATAATAAATTGACCCTAAATGTGGAAATGTGAACAATCTTGATCATTACATTTGGACTTAAGTTCTAAGTCTAAGGAACACGAATGTGCAAAATGTTTATATATGTGCATGTACCTTGTAATGTGCTCTAGAGATCAGTTTTTGTTCCAAGGGCCATCCTGAGCCAAGATATTGAGGTTTCCGTAAACGGCTGCATAACCAAAATTCGTTGTGCCATGACACAAAGATGGCTGTCGTAGTTAAACCAAGTAAAAATGGGTTGAAGTGCTAATACAAAAAGGTAATCACTCAAAAAAAAATGTGTAGGAAAACAGTCGAGCAACCAACTTTGCACTTATTGGCCCACTTGAGATGGAATGACCCATATATATTTACAGTACAACCCCAATGAGTGAATGTCATGTTATGACTACAGCTATTACATCATCAGGCATTTTGAATAACCACTGGTTTCAATACAACCTCAGAAGCATGCTTACACAGCTGACGAAGAACTTTTTTCTGTTTTTCCGAAATGTTCTGTTTCACTGGAAACTTTGTGTATGTGTGTGTGGGTATATATGTGTATATATAAACCATTTAAAGAACATTTAAAGCAGCACTGGTGTAACTGCCTTTAAACTCCACCAGTATCAAATGTAACCATTTTAAAGTATTTTCTGTATATTAAACTACAGAACACAGGAGCCTATTTTTAATACATATATTTTGCTACGAATTACATTCCCTTTCTTTCTCTGGACACCAAATACAGAATTAATTACAAAATAGTAGCTTGTACATATCTCAGATACACAGTTCAGATACATGTATCAGAAATCTCTCCCTGTGGTCCGCTGTGGCTTGTTTGGAGTTTTGTTTGAGTCTGCTCCAGTGTCACTTGTTATTTGCTTTCTCATTCAGACACAAAGACATGAACTCCCAAAAGGACAGTCATGGATGTGTCACTCACTCGTCTGCTGAGAGGAAGGAGAATCACAGTGACATAGGACACCCACAGGCCCACACACACACACACACACACAAGCACTGCACTTTATGCATGAGAAATCTCAGAAACTAAACTGTACTGCACATGTGCACAGACTATGAAACAGTTATGGAAATGTCAACATGGCACCTTCCTACTGACGTTACCTACAACACAGAAAGAGTCCTTGCTCGTAAATCAGATTAGAATCACACACCCGGACTGTGTTGTACGTTCCAGGCTCGCCACACCCTCAATAAAACTGCTGTGTTCTGCATGTCCCTTGACCTGCTGCTCTTAATTACAGACAAACATGCACTGCTAAAGTCTCTAGGCTACAGAGATCTCCAGGCAGCGTAGCAAATTCCCAGCATGTCAGCATGACACAGGCATCGAACAGGAGTGCAGGGTTACGGGGACCTTTACAGAAGGTGTGCTGGGAACAAAAAAAGATGTATCAGGCAGTTCTCAAAATCCATTATCAATTTTTTTTCTCTCTTTGGTCTCTCTCTCTCTCTCTCTCTCTCTCTCTCTCTCTCTCTCTCTCTCTCTCTCTCTCTCTCTCTCTCTCTCTCTCTCTCTCTCTCTCTCTCTCGTTCTCTCTCTTTTCACATCTCCCTCTCTAACTATCTCAGATATGTCTGTGCAAATGATCTCTATCCTGGAAAGCTTTCTGGTAAATATTGCAAAAGGATGAGGTGTACGTAGGTATGTTACAACGTGTCCAGTGTGACTATATCATCTCACCACACTTAGGGAGGAGCACATCAGCTTAGACGACAAGCCTAAAGAAGATTCCAGTATGCATAACCCAGATGCACACACACACACACACAAACACACACACACACACAAACACACACACATACATATATACATACATACCATGTACAGCTTGATGAATTTCTTATACATAGTTTTATTCCATCTGCAGTCTTACTCTCATTTTCTCTTTTTTTCTTTCTTACCTCTGCGTTCCCTCTGCTGAGGTGTGATGTGGTGTATAAAACAGGTCAGTTGGGAACGTGTGGTGAGGGGGAAGATGCTAACACGAGCCGAAGTGTGATGCACTCTCTTACATAAACACTGTGGGATGGCCGTGGGCCACCTTCCCACTGGCCTCTGCTGCGTCTAATATAAAACCTGATGTCATGTCCTCGTATTCTCCCAATTACAGCTATTTTTTTTTTTAATAGCAGGGCTATGCGTGTCCTCATTTAAGGACATGTATAATAATGTGTGAAAAAAGAGTAGATATCACATAGGTTGTCAGTAGGCGTGTGTGCAATCTGATTTACACATTTCGGAAGGAGAAATGATTATCATCGCATATTGTAATGGAGAAAATAATACTGATTCTGAAATGATTCTGCACAACTCTTTGGAAATTTTGGCAGAAGCATTGCATAGTGTTGCCTACTCTTCACCACCCACACCAGAAGCCCACACTTTTAAAACATCACTCAGCTTTTGACTAAGGCTGCTTCTCTCTAATGGGCTCTACAGTGTATTAAACATTTAGCAGGATTCAAACCACATTGCTGTTGGGGATGGTTGTTGATTAGGGTTTCACCGAAGAGATGATGCAAGGCTTCCTGACAACTTCTAGCTGTCATCAAATCAGTGGACTCGAGGTTGTTGAGTTGTTGAAGTACAGTGGGGGAAAAAGTATTTGATCCCCTGCTGATTTTGTACGTTTACCCACTGACAAAGAAATGATCAGTCTATAATTTTAATGGTAGGTGTATTTTAACAGTGAGAGACTGTTAAAAATCCAGAAAAACGCATTTCAAAAAAGTTAGAAATTGATTTGCATTTTAATGAGGGAAATAAGTATTTGATCCCCTATCAATCAGCAAGATTTCTGGCTCCCAGGTGTCTTTTACACAGGTAATGAGCTGAGTTTAGGAGCACTCTCTTAAAGGGAGTGCTCCTAATCTCAGTTTGTTACCTTTAAAAAGACACCTGTCCACAGAAGCAATCAATCAATCAGATTCCAAACTCTCCACCATGGCCAAGACCAAAGAGCTGTCCAAGGATGTCAGGGACAAGATTGTAGACCTACACAAGGCTGGAATGGGCTACAAGACCATCGCCAAGCAGCTTGGTGAGAAGGTGACAACAGTTGGTGCGATTATTCGCAAATGAAAGAAACTGTCAGTCTCCCTCGGTCTGGGGCTCCATGCAAGATCTCACCTCGTGGAGTTTCAATGATCATGAGAACGGTGAGGAATCAGCCCAGAACTACACGGGAGGATCTTGTTAATGATCTCAAGGCAGCTGGGACCATAGTCACCAAGAAAACAACTGGTAACACACTACGCCATGAAGGACTGAAATCCTGCAGTGCCCGCAAGGTCCCCCTGCTCAAGAAAGCACATGTACAGGCCCGTCTGAAGTTTGCCTGAATGATTCAGAGGAGAACTGAGTGAAAGTGTTGTGGTCAGGTGTGGTCAGATCTCTTTGGAATCAACTCAACTCGCCGTGTTTGGAGGAGGAGGAATGCTGCCTATGACCCCAAGTCATAACACCATCCCCACCATCAAACATGGAGGTAGGAACATTATGCTTTGGGGGTGTTTTTCTGCTAAGGGGACAGGACAACTGCACCGCATCAAAGGGACGATGGACGGGGCCATGTACCGTCAAAACTTGGGTGAGAACCTCCTTCCCTCAGCCAGGGCACTGAAAATGACCTTAATGACTTGGAGAGGATCTGCAAAGAGGAGTGGGACAAAATCCCTCCTGAGATGTGTGCAAACCTGGTGGCCAACGACAAGAAACGTCTGACCTCTGTGATTGTCAACAAGGGTTTTGCCACCAAGTACTAAGTTGAAGGGGTCAAATACTTATTTCCCTCATTAAAATGCAAGTCAATTTATAACTTTTTTGAAATGCGTTTTTCTGGATTTTTTTTGTTGTTATTCTGTCTCTCACTGTTAAAATACACCTACCATTAAAATTATAGACTGATCATTTCTTTGTCAGTGGGCAAACGTACAAAATCAGCAGGGGATCAAATACTTTTTCCCCCACTGTAAATCTGAAGTCACACTTCAGGTCTAAGAGGGATGCACGACTCACCTTATATCATAACTGAATGTGTTTTGGAAGAGCACGTCATAAATCGACCTTGAAGATTAAACTGTAAATCTTCTCAAAAGAGACAGAAGTAGTGCGAGTGACATCTAGTATTAACGTTGTAAGTTATGGCTAGTATTAGTGTGAGCTTATATGCTATTCCTGTTTTCTACTCTCTCTTTCTCTGTCATCCGCACCCTCAAGAAGTTGATAGTGCCATCTGTAAAAGTCTGTCTGTATGTTACATCTGTGATTCAATCATGGGACACTGAAAAGGTACCTTGACAACAATGTAAAAATATCACTTGAAAACCACAGCATGACAAAAGATCATGATATGTAGATACATCCATCTATCTACATATCATGATCTTTTGTCATGCTGTGGTTTTCAAGTGATAGATAGATAAATAGATACATCGACCGATCACTTTATTCATTCCAGAGGGAAATTCACCTACTGCAGCAGCACACAGAGTCAGAAGTATACTAAAAGTAATTAACCATTATAAATGAAACAAACAAACAAAAAGAATAAATATGTATATGTATGTATAAAAAGAATACAGTGTAAGAGTGTGATGTGGGAGTGCAGTGGGATGTAAACATTGTAGATATAAGCAGCAGTCTTGAGTGGAATTAAAGTGGCAGTGCAGTGCAAACACTGTCAACAGTGTAAACATTGTAAACACACAATAAAATGAACAGGGATGTACAGTGTTATATAGAGTGAATATGAGAAAAGGAAAGAAGGGTGGGGGGGGGACAATGAATAGAACTAAAAGTAATGCAGTGAATAGTAGAGATGTAATAACTTCAGCTTAAGTCACAGTTTTTAATTTATTTTTTCTTGTAACTTGTACTATTTGATTTGACTTAATATCCAACTAACACTTGAGTTTATGAGTCTCAGTCTTTGGACATATTCTGATATGTCCATAAGCTACAGGGAAAAAATGCTGTTTTGTCATTAACAGTGTGCTACTACAACTGTAATACTACTTACCTACTCACCCAGTCACCTCCCTGAGACTTGATTTGAGTAACATTTTAGGAACTTTACTTAAATGTGAGGGTGAGATGACAAGTTGACTTGGATTGACAGGTGGTGATTTAAGATTTAACATTAGACTATATCACTGGTAGACATAGGGTAGACATAGAGGGTGTAGGAAGCAGCACAAGAGGGAGGCAGCAAAACTTCATTGGCTATGTAAATATAAAGGTATCACTGGCCCCAGAATTACATCATACCACAGGTCACCAAGATAACACTTGTGCAATATCAGTCCACTGTAGTATAATCACTAAATATGCACAAATTAAGATCAAAACAAAATGTTATATGCAAAATGATAGAATGAAAACTGATTAGTTTTCTTTTTAAGGTAACCCATCAAGAGATACCCAGTACAAGAATCTACTCAATAGTATCAAACAACCAAATAAGGAAATGAAATTCATCTCTAAAGCAGAATTTATATTATCATAGAAAAAGGTATTGCGTGCTTTGGCACTTGACCTGAGTGGAGTCGTCTTTCCCAGACTTTGCTGCCAGTGTTGACACATGAGGCACGCAAAGAGTTTAAATAAATAAATCCTGCAGATCGCTGACACTGAAACGTCCATCAAATACTGTAAGTGTAGCCTATTTATCCATGATACTCTGCACCAAGTCAAAACAAATCGGTAACAAGTATGGAATAAAACACAGCAAGACATGCTTTTATAGGACAATAATCAACAACAGGGCTGTGCAAGACAAGACCATGGCCACCCGTGGCTGGGAACCAAGGAAGAAAAATGGGCTGTACTCTCTGGGTGAGAGGCATGGCATACTCTCTCCCCTGTCAATCACAGTGACACTAACCAATCGTGGGCGTCTGTGAACTGATGTATGCGGAAGAGGGTAGACAGTGCTTTCCTTTAAGTGTTATGATATCCAGTCATGCGGCATGATCAGCAGTTTAAACAGCTGCTGTTGGCTGGCATCATGTGCTTCGGAGGAAGGATGTGGTAGCTTTCACCCTCCTCTGTCGATAGCTGCTGCATGATAGGGGAGAGCAGGCTGGTAGGTGGGAATTGGCAGGTGACCAAACTGAGGAGAAAATAATAAATAAGTAAAAAAAAACAAAAAAACAACGTGATGTGATACATTACCACCCTAACGTTTTTTTTTTCCTATAACAGGAACTTTGAAATCTGACAACATTTACTTTATTTATTTATTTATTTTTAAATCAAGTAAAGAATGGCACAGCATACTTTTTGTACTGAAGTTAACAAGACTAAAACAAACGCAGCTTGTCATGTTACAGAGAAACTACGAAACACAACGTCCTCCATCTATAAATTTGGATGTGGCAGCAATAGCTTTACCTCTGACGGTTACAAAGCGCTGTCACTGGAGACACCTTCCATAAATGTTAAATAATCATCTCCTTAGTAACGCTTCACCACAGCGATTATGTCTTTCTTTGTTTAATAACAGCATGTTTTTTGTTTTTTTTTGCATCCATTTATTATTAGACCTACTGTAGATTATGTTGAGTGTCTGCCATACACGTTCCTGTGAATTAGCTGTTAGTATAGAAACGATAGTGTTAAATGATTGCCAGCACTGATGTCAGATTTGTGCTGCTGTAGAAAATTAATCAACGCCTTCTGCCGGATTTGTGAATTCAACAGCAGTGTGGTATAATTTCACTTAAGACTGGTAAGTAAATATTTATAAGCTAGTAATACATAGTTTACTAATTAAAGATTAATGATTAATTCATGATGATTTCATGAATATTATTGTACACTATAAAGTTTAGGTTTAAATACATTGTATATAATGTATGAATATTTAGGCATCGGCTTAAAAGCTTTATAATAGGATTCTCTTGATAATGATAATGTTCAGGAGATGGGTAAGATCAGGTATGTTGGGAGAAAGAAACCCTGAATCTTTGTAAGGCAGGACTGGAATTGAAGATCCCTGCAAACCTCTTAAATATTTGTTTTCAAATTGTTTAATCAATGTATTTACTATTGTACTAATATATTTACAAAGTTACATAAGCAATATTTAACAAGCTATGTGTTATTTGATTATATAAAATTTATTTAGTTTATTACTGAATATAAATAACACATTATTCAATGTGTTAATGAAATGAATGTAATAAATGAATGTATTTACCAACATACCAATTTGATTATATAAAGAGTTTATTACTGAAGATTAAAGTGTTACAAATAAATATTTGACCTGTGTATAAGAAGCCTTGAAATAGGTAAAAGGATTTTAATAGCTTACAGTAGACTCTTGATAGTAAAGGTCGATAGAAATGAAAGTTTTTATGCAAAGTTTGTATCTTTTTAATTAAATGGATGTACATTTATTCTGTATATATCTAATTTCTAAAACTTAAAAATAAACATATTCTGTTTAATTTGTGCCACACTGACCAGCTATAGCATCACCTATGCTGGTAGATACTATGGGAGGGATTTTGATCATGGACACTTAATAATACCTAGCACCCAGCCATAATAATGTGGTTTATTCTTTACATATTCTTCCTGCAGTAAGTGAATTTGTGGCCATAGCAGCAGTGAGTAACATTTCACTCCCAAGGCCGCATAAGGCTAAAGACCTTGCTCTAAGGCCAAAAAAACAGCCATGAGGCTATCAGTTCAACAGGTTAAAAATAACCAATTGATCTGTATTGATCGATGACTAATTTACGTGCCTCATGCTATGATTGTTGTCTTGCAATTTGAGTTGTAAGGACTGACGTGTTCTCCATTCACTACGATGCCAAGTCATTGTAGAAATTTGCAAAGCATTCTCAAGTCACTCAAATCAGCATTTCTGAGATTATTAATCTACTACAGATTATTAATGTTATGCTCTGGAGGTACACGCTTGGCCTACTTTATCAGACTGTTGGCATGGTGTAGGTTAAGGATGGAGGTTAACCATTCTCATCTTATCTACATGAGCTCATTTATTTGATTAGACGCTACCCAGTCATGTCTCCTGGTTTCAGTGTCCGAATGTCTGAAGCAGGCCTCTGTACACTTTTAGAAAAGGGTGTTCATGGGTTCTTTGTATAATTAAAGATTCTTAGTTGCCTAAAAAGAGAATGTTTTGAAGCCTTTCTGTTAGGGAAACGCTTTGTTGTAGGGTTAAACACTGATACTTTACGGGTTCCCTCAGATTTGGGGGAAAGGGTTTAGATTACAAGTTCCCCTGAAGGGTTCTAGATTTGACTTTTTTTTTTTTTCTAAGAGTGCTGGTATTTCAATATTTCTCCTAAGGTTCCAGTCATTCAACTAAATATAAAGTGAAATGTCTCAAGTGGTCTTACTTATCAAATAGACAAAATGCTACGTAAACATGCTATGTATGTTTTGGTGTTTTCCTTTCCCACTATAGTGTGATTGATTTTTCAAATAATTCCTAGATGTTGATGTCACAGAGCAGGTTTTGGCACATTTACCCAGGCTCCTGGATATTTCTAATGCATTTTAAATTCACAAATGAATAAATGCTTCTTTTTGAGGTATCATCAAATTTAATAATGAGCATGCCCACTTGCATGCAAAATTATATAATGCCTCAATGATTCTTATTCAAGCTGTTTTACATAGGTACGTATAATACTACTTGTGCCTTAACAATGCAAACCCCTGAAGGAGAATAAACTTGACTTTTAAACTTATGACCCTTATAACCCTCTATGCCAGTCTATCTAGCAATAACAACAAGCCCCTGAATTATTAAGCCTTTTCATCATAGCCAGTAAAGGAGAGATTAAACAAAGGCTGCTAACCAGATGGGGATAGGGCCACTAACTATTCCCAGTGCTCTGCACTGAACACCATTTAAGGGAATCTACTGACAGAATGGATACTGAAGAGCCAATATAAATGTTACCACTTTGTTGCAACGTTCCTATCTTAAAATGGGTGCTTGTAGACCTCATTTAAACATTGACCCAGACTATCACTTCTATAATATTGTAGTAGATTATGAGCACATGCTATCAAACATGCAGTGGCACAGGTCAATACAGGGTACACTTAATATTCATTTTCTGTAACCGCTTTAGAGTTACTATTCTGGGTTGTGGTGGATCTGGAGCCTATCCATGGAACACCATGCACCAGGTTGGAATACACCCTGAATGGGACACATTCAGTCACACCTAGTGGCAATTTAGCTTTGACAATCCACTCACTGGCATGTTTTTGGACAGTGGGAGGAAACCCATGTGGACATGGGGAGAACTAGGGAAACTACAGTGTGCCCCAAAAGTCTCCATACATAGGGGAAATTAACACTTTTTAGCTAAATGTTTTTCAAAACTTCATACTTCATATTTTATATATATATATATATATATATATATATATATATATATATATATATATATATATATATATATATATATATATATATATATATATATATATATATATATATAATTAATTTTTTTCCAGATAGCCTTTAAGAATGCCTTTGACAAAAGAAGAACGTATTGAAATCATTCTCATTGCTGGATCGGGAAGCTGTTGCAAGGTTGCAATGGACTTTAACGGGAAACATGACAAGCACATCACACACAACACTGCTGCCAAACTTATTAACAAATTCAAAAAGCACTGTTACAAACAGACTGGTGTGTTGCAGACCACCCAAGAAGTGGACGTCCACGAACATCCACTGACAAAGGCACAACCCACGTGGTGCTGGCAAATGTAGTCCCCTATGTATGGAGACTTTTGGGACACCCTGTATACATTATAGTGAATACATTATGTGATACATTACACAGTGAAATTCTTCACATATCCCAGCATTCCTTGTGAGGAAGTTGGGGTCAGAGCACAGGGTCAGCCATGATACCATACCCCTGGAGCAGAGAGGGGTAACAGTGGCAGCTTGGCTGGGACTTGAACCCCCCAACATTCTGATCAGTAACCCAGGGCTTTAACTACTCAACCACCACTGCACAATTACTACACACAGACAGTAAACCAAGCTCAGGATTGAACCAGTGACCCTGGAGCTGTGACGTAGCAATGCTATCCTGGTGCACCACTGTGCCATCACTGCACATACATATTATCCATCCAGTGAGGATGGGTATATGCACAAACTTTATTCCCAGTGGAATTGAAGACAATGCCATAAGGGATATATATGCGTAGGCAAAACCGTAACTATGTTGCAAAACCTGTCTACAAGCCCTTACTTGCAAACTGAAACATCACATGACCTGCTTTTCTGTCTATAGTTTCCTTAAAATAGGCTTTCATCAAAAAAAACAATTAAGGCTTACAAAGATGACATCTGAATTTCGTTTCAACCTGGCACATACTTACAAGAATGACCTAATGAATTACGACTGACTCATGTTATTGTAGCGTCCTAGTTATTTTAACCACATTTCTTGAATATTAGGGAACTATGAAGCCAGCACAGTAATGCCACTATGCAGCCATTTATTTTTGCACCAAGGAAGAATTGCATCATATTCTCTATTCATAATTAGGTGCCACCTCTTTGGTGTGCTCCTGCCCCCCTTTCAACCTGGCATGTGTGCGTGTGTGTGTGTGTGTGTGTGTGTGTGTGTATATATATATTTACATACATATAAATAAATTATTTACATACATATAAATAAATAAATAAATAAATAAATATATATATATATATATATATATATATATATATATATATATATATATATATATATAAAACAGAATTATTATAATTAACCTGTTATGTATATTTATGCAAGCTCAACATTTTAATTACAATAGTCTGTACGCACGCCTTTACGCATCATCATGACTTTGCGGGCTTGGACGAAGTCTCGCGAGATCTTACGTGACTTCCCTTCCAGCTCTAGCAACACTCCCTCCCCTTTTTTTCTTTACGTCTCTCTCTCTCTCTCTCTCTCTCTCTCTCTCTCTCTCTCTCTCTCTCGCGCGCGCGCCCTCCCTTTCTGTCTGAACACATGAAATTCAGAGGATCTCCTCCCGAAACGCGAACACACAGCGGTCAGAGAAGCGCTCGGCGACACCCCCTCCCCGCACAACATGGCTACAATTGTCACCTCCACCAGGTTTACGGAAGATTACCAGCTTTACGAGGAGCTCGGGAAGTAAGTGGCTCGGGTAGTTTCTGTGCCTTCGGCGCAACTTAACTCTCCTGTACGTGTAATCCCATTGTTTTAGCTAGACGTTGACAGCCGAGGAAACGACTCGGAACTACTCTTAAACCTCTTAAACCTCTTTGAAAGCACAGCGCGTGTGCCATCCGGATTAAAGCCGCGATGGATGATCGGTTCCGTGTCTTGCTTTGATCAGATAGCGGTTTGAAACCGGCAGCATTTCGGCGTGTTTACGCATTTGCTTGTGGTTGCTCACTTGGGTTTCATGCACGTTAATGACAGCTAGGCTGTGATGAAACACTGTAACAGAGCCTCGGCGTGCCAGGAAGCTGTTTGGTTTGTTCTACAGCAGTTGAACTAGAGAAATAAAGCGCTTATCAAAGTGCGCGAGCTGTTACGATAGCCTAAAGGTGTTACGATATGACATTTTCACGGTATGATCACCTCGTCTAAAAATACCGCGGTATCCCGGTATTAATCGACCATTTCAGACACACGAAAAATGGATTACTGATCCTTTGCACGAGTCTCTTTGCACATCTTTTTTTGTGTGTCCTGTGTATTTATTGCGCATTTTTCACTGTCTTGTATTTGCATTTTATGTATCCTGTGCACTGTGAAGCTGTGGTGTTGTATGTCGTCTTGCCAAATTCTGAAGATTTCAATGCAGTATATCACAAGTCACAATGTTTATTGTCATATCTACAAGTACCATGTACAAAGTGCAACGAAATTCTTGCTTGAATGCTCCACAGACAATAGACAAGACAAAAAAAACAAAACAATAGACTGTACTACTAAATACAAATAACCAAATATGAGTTGTATAGTATGTATGGTATGGTATAGTATTGTGTGGTATGACAATAAAAACCCACTTAGCTTGATTTGTGTATATATATTACAAATAAAAACCCAAAATGAACCGTATTCCAGTGAGTAGATAGGTTGACCAGGCTTTTCTGACATGCAGATGGCATGACTACAGTGGAGTAAGAAACTTGCTTGGGTAATGAACAGGTAGATATTAATATGCATTTTAATCTGTATTTTCAAAAAGTCAGCAGTAATCTGTTAGGCTATTAGTAGGCAAGTAGTTTAGTTCCTAAATATTTAGAGCATTTGCAACCCACTTCTCATTAACTTTTTTTTTTTCTTATATAGTCGGTCTTAAGAAGCTACTTATGCGAAGGCGGATGCCTTTTTAGGAATTACACCTGCAAGCAGATTTTCATATTTTTTATGATCTCTTGTATGTGTCAGACAGTTCATTTCGCATGTCGGCATTAAGGATGCGATTCCTGTCTAATCTACAGTTCATTTATTTGATTAGAAGCTATCTAGACATGACACTTGTTTTCAGTGTCTGAATGTCTAATACATGTCTCTATACACTAATATAAGCTTGCTAAAAGGATGTAGTTTTAAACCCTTTCTGACAGGGAAACACTGATTTAGGGTTCTACAATGAACATTAACAATTTCGCCTAGATCTGGACAACCAAAGAAACATTACGGGTCCTATATTTGACTTTTTTTTTTTTTTTCTTCCTAAGAGAGTAGGCATTTAAATTTTTTTTTTGCTATGGCTCCTGCCAGTTCTCTCAGAATAATGGGATAAGTCTCAAAATGGTCTTAGTCACTTAGTCAGGTAAATGCTGTATTGTACAGCTTTCTGTTTTAATCTACAATATAGGCTAATTAATTCATATTAGTTACAGCTCACATTTTGGGCGAGCAGATGTTGATATCTGTTTGCGATATCTTGTATGTATCTGACAGTCATGCCCACTGCTCAGCTCTTTGTGTAATAGTAGTAGAGTTGAGTGGCTCTGCGTCCTGCATTTGTCATAGCCCTGCCTCCATGTGCCACATGACTGACAGCCATTCTGTGCATTGCATCAGTACCATTCAGCACACTGCATGTGTGACATCACGCTGTCCTTTTTTTTTTTTTTCTCCCAAGGGGTGCCTTTTCCGTGGTGCGCAGATGTGTGAAGAAGTCTACAGGCCAAGAATATGCTGCTAAAATAATAAACACGAAGAAACTGACAGCCAGAGGTAAGGCTTGATTGTGGCCCTCTTAATGTAAACTCGAGTGACATCATCTGGCTACGGCATGCTAGTAAAGCTTCTTTGCTTTTGCTTTTTTTTTTTTTTTTTTTTTTTTTACTGCTGTGAGCGAGGGGGGAAGTGGAGCTAGAAGATCTGGCATATTGGCTGCCTACTGGGATTACATGTCGTTAATAAAAGAGCGTGCTCTTTAGAAAGGGGCCGTCTGACTATCTTCTCTGCAGCTCCAGGTGTTGTAGGGCGATGTGCACAGCAGTGCTGCGGTATGTCTTTGACAGGGAGACACAAGTTACAATTCCAGCCAGGTCATGGTTTTCTGGGGCAACAAATGGAATGCGGGGTGAAATAAATGAGTAGCGTGCTGACGGTGATATTTGATTCCTGAAACTGTGCTGTGTGAGTGAGTGAGTGAGTGTCACATGAAAATACACTGTGTGCTTTCTAAGCCTGCTTTGTGTGCCTGAATGTTTCTAAATAATTTGTGGTTGTGCAAAAGTTTCATTTCAGAAATAATCTGCTTTTGATTGCTGTAGCACAAAAGGAGGTGGGAGAAAACAAGCCATTTGATGATGGATGTTTATTCCCTAGACATAAGCTCATGCGTATTAATAAAGAAATAAGAGATAAAGTTTACTTCAAGTCCTTGGATACCATAGTGCTGCACGGAAGTGTTAGTGGTCTGTGTTTTCCACTGCTGTTGCATTCACACACTGGTGCAAGGATATAAAAATACCTTACCAAGCACATTAGAAAGCATTCGTCAGTTTGGCAATCTTGAAGCAATTGGGAGAACTTTTTGGTTCTTAGGGTAACAATTTACATACTGATTAATAAAGTAAATAAACTGATTAATAAAAAAGTGTTCAGAATGTTACAGACCTAAATCATATGTCATAATCAAATTATTCTGAAATGAAGAATAAGTTGGCCCCTCGAGACCTTATTGCTTGCGCCTCAGCGCTTCTGGACGTGTCCATTAAATATTTTGGCAATGAGTAAGGAAGTACCTACTTCTTAAATACCCTTTCATTCTCCTTCATTCTGCCAAACAGGAATTTTTCATTCAGCTAATGGGAAAAGTGGCGCTCCGTATGGACAATGCCCCATTGCTTCATTGGGGACTTGGCCTCTGTCTTTGATGAGCTGCTATTCTCCAGCAGTCGGACCAATTAAGGGCTGCTACAGAGGACCGTACTGCAGCCGTCCTATTAGCTGAGCAAGAGGGCATGACCGAAAGCCCTGACTGGTCATATGGGAAAACAGCATTTCAGCCAGGGACCATTCCATTCCATGGCATTCTGCTCAGTTCAATTTATCTAGTGCACATCTGACATGGTTTGGATGGCCTTGTTTTCCTTCAAACCCACTTTCGGTGATTTTTAAGTGGTTAGTGCTTACGTGAAGAGTGGATCAGTGCTCTGAACACCCTCTAGTCCCAAAAATTAGTTATTTGTGCAGTGCTTCCCCCTTTCTCTCCTCCTCTTTTTCATTTTCAGAGACTGAAGGATTTAGCTGAAAGATGTAGTGTGGAACTGTAATGACCCAGTGATTAGATGGGTTGACCCAGAGCTTGTTGCAGTAGCTAGGCAACCGTTTTTCTAGAGCCGTTTCTGATTGGCTGGCATGGACGCGGAGGACAAGACTAGCTGAGCGGGGGACAGATAGCTGGAGACCAGGAGAAGTGGGGGGGAAGATGTTCACTGCAGGTTTGTAGACCCATTTATCCATAGTAAGTATGCAGTTGTGTACAGAGAGGCATTTCCATTTGATTGTTGTTCTGTGCCCGATAACAGTTGGCCTGGGTGTAAGAAAGGCTTCCTGTGACTTAATTGTTTTATGCCTTTGTAATTGAACCATCTGTCTGTGCGTCCCACTCTGCCCTGTTCATTATCCTTGCTGCTTCATGTGTGTAAATGGTTAGCTATAGGGTCTGCCTTGCGTGCTGTCTAAACGAACCTTTCTGGCTGTTGTCATACTTCAGAGATGGTGCTGCAGTATGTAACTCTCATTTCTGTCAATGCAATCCAACAACACTGGTTTGTTCATTATATTACATTATTTCTTTGAATTAATTGTGTCTGAAATACTGTTTTCTGGCTCCATTGCTCTTTCATCTATGTATCCATCCCACCCTCTTTCTATTTGTGTGAGGATTGCTGTGTATTGAGGTTAATCCACTTATTTAATTGTATCTGACTAAGACTCTGGGGATCCCAAAGAACCATCTCTTGTTTTGCACTTGGTTTTTTTTTTTCTGTCTTTCTTACAAGATGTGCAAATCACTGAAATGAAATGAAAGATGGAAGGGGGTTTAAACAGGTCCTATGTAATGTAAAGGGAGTCCCAGTCACATAACATAGGCCTTGTAGGCCTATTATTGATCTATAACTTATCCCGTGTCAGTCCAGGACTTGCAGAAATAACCCTTCAAGTCTTAGTTAGAATGATGTAGTAAATGTATATATTATGCACATGCATTCATGCCACTGTTTCTTCTGATTTCAGTGGTTGATTTGGTTGTTTTAGTGGTTTTTCAGTGATGTTTCATGCTAATGGCTGTTTATGTAGTGCGAGAAGAGGTGGGGACGGTAGTGTCCCCCCCGTTTTTTATGTTCTTTGGTATCCAGACATTTGTCAATAAGCAAAAATTAAGCTTTATAGCTTAAACTCAGTTTTATGTTTGGGCATTTGGTATACCACAGTTGGTACAGCTGTAGACATCCTCCACCAGACCAAATCATAAAGTTATGGTCTGGCAAACAGTTTCCCCTGAGGGGTGTGATGAGTTTAAATGACTCGGGATCATGTGTTAGATTGGCTATTGACAGTCCTGTATACTCCAGGCAAGGAAGCTGGTTTTGAGAATGGGTCAACAAATTCTACAACCCAGTGACGTGGCCCGATGTGTTTAAAGGCATTTTGACACCTGGGTCAATTAAGATCACTGTCACAGAGTCTGCATGCAACTCACCATGCTTTTCCAGGCCTCTTAATGAAGTTAGCCCTTGGTTTCAGCTTTTGCTGTGCTTTAGTAGTGCAGCTATTTTCACTGGTTTCTCTGGAATCTCTGGAGAACTCCTCCTACTTTCGGAGTAGCTTTATGCGATGGGAAAGAGTGAATAACCGTTATTGGACCTTCACTTCACATGATTAGTTCTTTATTCTCTTATTCATGGTATGTATTTAACAATCTGTTTAGTTAGATATCTGCTTTTGTTCCCTCCTATTTGCTGTTATAGTTAGTGTTAAAAAAAAGGGGTGCTAATAAGACCAGACTACAGATGTCCTAATGGTGAGAAAGTGGAATGGTTCTATGCCAGTTTTTGAGGGCCTAAGCTTGACGAAGGCAGAGCTGTGCAATTACACACCTGAGTGGGAGTAGGGAGGTGCGAATTTCCGATTGTCCCAAATGCACAGACAGAAGGCACGCAGTAGTAGTGGGGATATGACTGTTGATCCTGTATACCTATTGTAATTCTTCTTAAGGTTTGGCTTTTGTCCAAACACCTTTACGTGAGAAAACAACATATTACACATTATGCACACAGAATGCAATGAGAAAAAAAGTGAAGAACTGAAAATAAAAGTGAGAACAATGGTTTTCTGTTGTGGTGTCCACACTGGTTGCACGCGATGAGCACACAGCATGGCGTTGCTCAGCACCTGAAAATCACCCGCTATCTCAATTTCAGCAACTTTTCAGTCTACTCTCGCCTCCAAAGTGCCGTCATTGGTTTCTCAGCAATCAAATTAATGTAATGAAGTGTCACAGAGGTAGATGTGTTCATATTGACGGTAATGACTGTGTAGCCTGTGCGCTCTGATTGGAGCGAATCTTCTCTTAACTATAATGGCTAGTGCCTGTATCATTAGCTTAAATAATCACTTTTAATGACACTCAGTGCCTGTTATTAGAACATACAGATGTCTGCCAAAGGTAGGCAATAAATCAATTATAAAAGTAATTAATTATAAATGTATTTTAAACAGTGTGGCGAGAAAATTCATTCAGAAATGGGTCAAATGCACAATCGCATTGCTTCGCTGTGTTGTCTTTGGCTCGTGCATTGGTCTCTGTTGATTTTAAATATGAAACAGATTTGGATAAATTATGGCATGATGTCAGAATTGTTGCACTTGCTTGTGCTGATCAAACAATGCAAATCACGCTAGTTATTTTTATTGTAAAGCTGAAATGCACTGTTTATTTTAACACTCAGTAATGATGAAGTAGCTTTCATTCAGTGCTAGAGTGGTTTGCAAAACTTCAGTTTCTTTTGGTTTGTCTTTGTATACCTTTTCTGTATATTTGAAATGAGATTGGCTTTAAATATAAATGTTATGTTTTATTATTTGCTCAATAAGAACAATGCCAAAAGCATCAGTCAATATACAGTGCTGTGAAAAAGTATTTGCCCTGATTTCTTCTGTTTTTTGTGTGTCTCATATCAAATTATTTCAGAAAATAAAACAAAATCTAAGATAATTCAAAGGCAATCCGAGTAAACACAAAATACAGTTTTTTAATAATAATGTTATTTATTGAAGCAAAAAAAGTTATCCAATACCAACTGGGCCTGTGTGAAAATGTATTTGCCCCTGTAGTTACTAATTCCCCAAATCTTTGAAACTGCGTTCATAATGGGGTTCAGCTGGACTAGACACAACCAGGCCTGATTACTGTAAACCCTGTTCAATCAATTCACCACGTAAATAGAACTTTTTCAACAGCATGAAGTTGGTTCAGAGGTTGAGGAAGATGACGAGGAAGAAGGTGATTGAAATATCTCAGTCTGGGAAGGGTTACAAAGCTATTTCAAAGGCTCTGGGACTCCAAAGAACCACAGTGAGAGCTATTATCTCCAAATGGAAAAACTAGGCACAGTAGTGAACCTTCCCAGAAGTGGCCGACCTTCTAACGTTCCTCCTAGAGCACAGCAACTACTCATCCAGGAAGTCACAGAAGAGCCAAGGACAACATCAAAGGAACTACAGGCCTCTCTTGCATCAATAAAGTTCACTGTTCATGATGCCGCTATCAGAAAGTCACTGGGCAAAAATGGCATCCATGGAAGAGTGGTGAGGTGAAAACCACTGCTAACCCAGAAGAACATTAAGGCTCGTCTGAATTTTGCCAAAACACACCTTGATGATCCTCAAACCTTTTGGGAGAATGTTCTGTGGATTGATGAGTCGAAAGTGGAACTGTTTGGAAGACAGGGGTCCCGTTACATCTGGCGTAAACCAAACACAGAATTCCACAAGCATGGTGGTGGAAGTGTGATGGTGTGGGGATGCTTTGCTGCTTCAGGGCCTGGGCAACATGCAATAATTGAGGGAGACATGAATTCTGCTCTCTACCAGAAAATCCTAAAGGAGAATGTCCGGTCTTCAGTCCGTAAGTTGAAACTCAAGCGCAACTGGATTATGCAGCAAGACAATGATCCAAAGCATAGGAGTAAATCCTAGTCCTAGAAGTAAACGAAAGACTGATCTCCAGTTATCAGAAGCGTTTGGTTGCAGTTATTGCTGCTAAAAGTGGCCCAACCAGATTTGAAGTTTAAGGGGACAGTTAGTTTTTCACATTGGTGATAGGTGCTGGATAACTTTTTTTGCTTCAATAAAATAAATAAAAACTGTATTGTGTGTTTACTCAGGTTGCCTCTGTTTTATGTTGTATTTCGTTTGAAGATCTAAAACTATTTAGTATGAGATGTACACAAAAACAGAAGAAATGAAATACTTTTTTCACAGCACTACGTGTACACTGTTTTATACACTGGTTTAACACCTTATACTGTGATTACATAATGGTACAGTGATCATTTTAAGCTACAGTGCGACCTGATTCCCCCCCCCCCCCCCCCGCCCCCTTGCCACCCACTGTTAGCACGCAATGAGAGATGGCAAGTAAAACAGATAAACAGATAAGCTGGCCTTTGCAGAGCAGTTTTGAATGGAATAACTAAGGAAACAGACGGTTTTATCGGTCAAAATGTTGACATCTGCCATGCAAATAATTGTCCTTTTAATCAGTTTGTGAAGATCTAGGCTGTAACAAGATGAAAATGGAGGGTGTGACTGACTGATGGCAGATTAATATGCAGTATAATATGAGCTCTGATTCAGATTTAATGAAATGGGGTGAGGTTTGTGTTGTATTTTGACCAACTGTGACATATCTGTGGTCTGCGGATGAATGTAAGACAAATCCTTGCAAGAAAAGTTTACAGAAAAAGTTAAGACTAAAATCTCATATCCATAAATCATGTTGACAATATTTTTCTCCTCTTATCTGCACGGTTCAGGATACACATGAACTTCGTTTGGAGGCTCTCTGGGTACACACACACACACACACACACACACACACACACACACATGCACAAGCCCTGCCTAAACACTGTCAGATCAGGTGGAGGTGCAGGTTTAGTTTGCGTGCCAGCTCACCTGCGTGGGAGATAAATATTCATCACACCTCTGAATTAAAAAAAAAAAAGCTTCTTCTAAGAGTTAAAATAAATAATTTGGCTGCACATGCAGCAGGTAGGACTTTCAGACTGAACTTTTATGGCTCTAGCATAAGTGTTTGTCATACCTAATCCTCACATACATGACACACCCTCCCTCAACACTTCAACCTCTTCTGTATAAATATTGGACCAGCTCTCTGTTGTGTTATTTGACGTTGGCCTTTACTGTGTGTGTGTGTGTGTGTGTGTGTGTGTGTGTGTGTGTGTGTGTGTGTGTGTGTGTGTGTGTGTGTGTGTGTGTGTGTGTGTGTGTGTGTGTGTGTGTGTGTGTGTGTGTGTGTGTGTGTGTGTGTGTGTGTGTGTGTTGTCTACAGGGCTGTATAAATCACCCCAGGCTTCCAGTAACACTTAGTAAACACTTTGGCCCATCGCTCAACGCATGCTGGGCTCTGATGTTTATGAAATGTCAGCTAATACAGCGCTGTCCTGGCCCAGGCATAGCTTCTTTGTCTTTCTCTCCCTCCTTTATTTCTCTCTCCCTCTTTTTCTTCTTTTCTCTTCAGCCATTACACTTACCTTAAGTGTTGTTTTCTTTCTGTTTCTCTTTATCAGGTTTTGTTTTTCCACCCTACTTGCTATAACTTGTCTCACTGTTTCTTCTCTGATATGATTATTTATCTTTCCTTTGCGATCTTTCCTTGTTTTTTTTTTTTTTTTCCTCCCCAAGGTCCACATATTCTTATCTAGGCCGTTGCGTCCCTCAAGTGTTCCTTGCTCTTTCATTTTGTGTTTCTTTTCTATCTTTTGTTTTGTTTTTATGTGGTTCTTGTGGCAGGGTGGAATGGTGTGGCTGATGCGGAATGGACAGTTTACTGCAGATATACACGCACCCACCCCAAACACGCTGCTTTAGAAATATGCACGATTGTTATATTTGCCCTGCTGGACCGAACTATAACGGCACACAGGACTTGATGATTCTAATGCAGTTTTTGCTCTGTTAAAATTTTCAGGATTATCGCTGATGCTTTTCTCAGATTCTCATGCTTATGACTCTCCTGCTGCAGTCACACACTGTGTTTGCTCTGTCTTAACCACTGCTAGCAGGCTTCTTGCTCACAGTTCACCTCCCCACAGAGCTGAGGAATAAGGCCAGGGTAACGTCGTCCGTCTTTGTGGCTTCCATCAGCTTTACTTACTGATTCCTGCCTGCACACACAAACACAAACACACATCTGAGTTCATGGGACAAAGCTCAGATCTTTCTGTCTCTCTTAAGGCTGGGTTATATTATACAACTTTTACCATAATTATAGCCATGATTCACATTTTGAGCTACGTCTGTGCAGGTCGGGTCTAGCTTGCAGAATTTTGGGGCAGATGTCTTGGACAAACATTCTAATTTCTTCCATCCAGATCGAGGTTCGGAGCAGTCTGTGGGCATCTGAGTCATTCCGTCAGTCACTCATTCAGTCACTCATTATACTCACTGAGTTGCTCACTCATTCATGTAGGCACTCATTTATTCACCCAGTCAGTCACTCACCCACTCACTTAGACTCATTCATTCACTCATTCATTTATTCATTTATTCATTTAGTCACCCATTCATTGATTCAGTCTCTGTCTGATTTAGGCACATTTGTAGTCACCTGCTCACACATTCAGTCATTCATTCTTTGTCCTTCACTCATATACTCATTCAGTTGCTTATTCATTGTTATTCACTCACTCAATCACACATTCAGTCACATATTGTCATTTAGGTATTCACTCATTCAATCGCTCATTCATTGTCATTCAGTCACTCATTCAGCCTCAGCAAGTGCTTTATTCTGGTTATTGTAACTGTGGATCTGAAGCCTATTCCTGGAATACTGAGTGCAATGTAGCACTACACCTGGATGAGGCACCAATTCATGACAAGCATCATGCACACCTTTGCACACTCCTTCATGCCTAGAGGTAATTTGTAGTTGCACAATCCACCAACCAACATGTTTTTGGGAGGTGGGAAAAAATACTGTGTGAACACTGGGTGAACATGTGAAACTCTAGACCGACAGTAACACAGGCATTGAACTCCAGACCCTGGAGCTGTGAAGCAGCAACACTACGTGCTGTTCCACCATGCATGCCCATGTATAAAAAATGTTTTATATGTTCAGTCTGACCCTGGACAGTGTCTGGTATATGTTCATCTACTCCACAAATTATATATATATAGATATATAGATTCTGTTGGTAGGTATTTAAAAATTATTGCAAAAGCAGGGCTTTTGAGTGGTACAGTGGTGTAAAGGTTCATCCTATCATCAGGAGATCAGTGTTCCCAGCGATGCTATAACAATCCTTTACTGAGAGTCCAACAGAACATAATTACCATCTTCGCTCTCAGATTGGGAGGGATGGAATTCCTGTTCGTCTGATGGTGCAGGAGCCACAGATGCAGTGATACATGTGTTGAAGGAAGGAGGTAGATATTGACTGTAAATTACTAGTTGTCTGGAATTTAGTGAAAAATGATGGGCTGTAGTAGAGCTTCTCAGTGGTGAGTTGTGGCACAATCATAAGTTCCTGTACAATGTAAATTTGAAGAAGTCACAAGCAGACAAATAAAAAGCTGCGGTTCCTGAAGCTGTGAACCAAACTGATGAAACCTCAGTGATTGCTTTGCCTCATTAGAGTGCTGCAGGGATGACATATTTTTGTAGGCCAACCCGGAAGTTAGCATCACCCTGATTCCCTCGATTAAAAAAGCCCATAGGATTTTTCCATTGGCTTTTGGATTATTGCAGAAAATAAGTTCTGTGACCAGCAAAAGTTTATGATTCTTACACATTTTGTTCATCAAGATAATCTTCACAAATTAACACAACTTTTATGAATTTTGAAGCCTAAATACAATTACCAGAAGTAAAAAGCTAAAAGTAGGCTATAAATGAACTACACCACGGTTGCATGACTTCAAGGTCACCACCACTGAACAAACACTACAATTGGAAAATACTAGAAATTAATAAATCTACAAGTTGGAAAGTTTGAGTTGGAATAGTTTGCAAGAGCGTTAGTATAAACACAACCAGACTGTAATAGGTGAGTTTTCCTGTTCTGCGTGATGACGTTTAATTTCCCCGACAACCTCTGTAGTCCCATTTAGCCACTTGTTAACAACGGCCTTTTTCACGACACGTAAAAGCTTAACAAAATCGCGAGTGGGGTATTACTGATGTATTTTTCATCGTCGAATAAAACGTGAAAATATCTTGACCTTATTTAAGGCATTTAACCAAAAACCCATTCAAAAAGCCCATTGACTTTGGGACGATGGAACCGGAAGTGCTAAAATGCTTTTCAGGTTTTAGGACTCATTCCTGCACCACTCTATGCCAGTCTAAATGCCAGCATGTTTGGTTTATTCAGTTCAGCCTCTGCTAGTATAGTGGGTAATGTGTGGTACCTGATCGGTACTGTGTGAACCACAATTTCTGTTATAAAGGTCTACAAAGCTGTTTACAAGACACAATACTCAGTCTTTTTGTAATATGTTAAGGTTTTAGAGGGTTTTCAAGAACACACCCTCAGATCAGGGATAGAAAGCATGGAGAGTGTAATTTACTCTTTTCCCTGATGAGCATGTCCAGCCTCTTATTTGCAGCAACGCCTAATGATGTTGAGTGCTCAATAACTCTGGCTCAGCCTGATTGATAATTCAACTTTTCTATTGATCCCTTGTAAAGAACAGTTTAATGACTTCATTTGTGTAGTGAGGGAAATGGAGGCTGGTTCTTTGACCACGACTGGAGAATGAGGCACACAGCAGTGTTCGTATCTGTTCTGCTGCTTGCAGCTGTATGAAGAGAAGTGTAGTGAGCCTCCTCTCTCAGGAAGGAGCTTCACATTAATAGTTCACACTGGGGGGGGTTTCCAGTGATCTGCATTGCCTCTGCTTCTACCTCTCCTCAGTTTTAGTTTCACTCAGCGGCTGTGAGTTGGAGTTTTAGTAGGAGAGTGGGATATTCTACTGCAGTGTTGGTGTGGCTGAGCCCTGCTGCTAGTGACAGGCTTTGTTAAGGGGAATTTTGTCCTCTTTGGGTCTACTTGAAATGCTCCATAAGTGTGTTGGGGTGAGCCTTGTTAATACTGCAGCTTCTGTCTTTCTTTCTCTCTTCTCACACATCACGTTCATGTGTGAGCTTGCAATATTTTGCTATATATTGTTAAATGGCTAAGGAAGAGTCAAATGTGTTGTTATTGCTGTTTCTTTTTTTTTTTTTTTTGTCGTCTCTCATTAAGTTTTTTTTTTTTTTTTTCCCCCCATTAATTTGAATGGGTTAGTCATGCCAACCAGCGACCACTTCAGAAACACAAACGGGACAAAAGGCAAAGCACCTTCAGCTGACATGCTCTTGCAGAAAACAAAGGGCTCCTTAATGTTTACTGTGACTGAAGGCTTGGTCTTTCTGCAGAATTATTAAAATGTGCCTCTCATCAACAATCTCACAACCGATCTCCCAATCTGGTCTCTAAAATTTTTTTACCAGAAAAAAGAGATTATAAGCATCCAATCACACACACAAAAAAAACCCCACAAGAATATTGCATTAAATTTAGTTACACAGTCATTTCAGATTCAGATTTACTTGTCATGCTTTATTATAATAATAATAATAATAATAATAATAATAATAATAATAATAACAACAACAATACCATAATCTGGTGTATTATTCGATTAATTTTGGTTATAACTTTTTTTTTTTTTTTTTTTTTTGGTTATTAAAATGAGTCAATTTTATAAATGTCAATTACATCCTATATTTTAGACATTTTTAAATTGTAACAAGAGGACTCATGGTGCAGAGAAGATGTTTGTAATTCCCCCATTTGGTAATTAGAGACAACAGCAATAACAGAAGTCAAAAGAATCTTATTATTTAGGCTAATAATCACAGTGAGGGTAGGTGACACTTTTTCACTCTTAAGCTGGCACATTCCAGCATTCAGTATTACAAGTAGCTATGTAAGGACCCTGTACATATGTAATGACAAAGCTGTTAACTCGTACTTCACACTCGAAGAGTGTCATTGTACAGATGCTTATGATTAGTTGTATATTGATGTTTAACACTATGATATGAAGTTGCATTTCACTACAGTCTCTCTGCGGAGCTTATAATGAAGTGTTTTTCTCTTGTTGTTATATTGTAATCCTTGATTTAATTTCCCTCTAAAACCCATTAGTTCTAAATTCATCTGTTCTCTGAGGAGGTGTCTGCGCATTGCAACTGCTGTAATAGCTAATTAAGCATAGAGAATGAGTTTCAAAATCGTTGTAAAGTACCGTCACGAGCAATGAAAATATAACTGTTCTAGCAGCTCTTCTGTAGCTTTTCTGTAGAACATCGTCTTTTCTGAAGTGTTGGACATATGCTACACAGCAACTACTTCCTATTATTGTCAGACTAGATTAACTGGATTAAACACATCACACGCTGGTTTCCCCTTAAGACAAATGGAGGTTCATCACTGCTGCTGGGGAAAAAATGAGGGGCAACCCTCTCAACACCACCCCAGTGCGTGTGTGTCTGTGTGTGTCTGTGTGTGTCTGTGTGTGTGTGTGTGTGTGTGTGTGTGTGCGCGCATGTTCAGTGACTCCCAGAAGGCCCCATCTCTCCAAATATATCCATACCCATGTCTAGGGCGATGCACATCTTCTCCCTTTGCTATTCTTAGGCCCACTTTCCTCTCTGGGTTCCGCAGTAGGTTTATTCCACTGTGGAAATGTCACATGTCCCTCTGTGCAAAGTTTAATAGTTTAATAGCCTCTACATTGATCCACAGATGTCAGTTTTACACATGCGCAGGCCCTTGATATGCACATCATCTCAACATGCACATGGCATGCTCTTTCACCTTCTCTAAATGGATGAGGAAAAAGTGCCGTTATTGCTTGCAATTTTATTTATTTTTTTAAAATTATTACGTGATTACCTCTACCTGGAAATCATTACACATTAGGAAGCATTATAATTTACAAAGAATTATTAGCAGACACTGTAATTGGACTTCAGGTGTCATTATAATGTTATTATTGGGTTTCGCTGTTTCTAAGAATGAGATTACTAATGTTAACAAGAAAGTTTTATATAATACCACTTTGGGTTATCTAACTTAATCAAATTCTAGAAATGACTTATGGCAATCTGTGAGCCCAAATATGTCCATTTGTACACTAGAGAAAACTGTCTCTGTGTCTGTTTCAGCAAGCCAGTTCAGTTAGATTAGTAAACATATTGGCCAAACGAGACAAGCATGTGAAAGTTGTGCCAAAAATGCTGCCTACTTAAACAGCTGCTTCCTGAACGGAAAGAAGAATTTTCCACGATGGTGTCCACAATATCAAGATCATTAAGACTGCATGAATATTGCTGTACACTACACACTTCTTTATGTGTATTTATGGTCAAGCGACGAAACACCAAGCCAAATATGTGTGACGTACTAAATTAGAAATATTCTGTAAAAGCCAGGTAATATATTTTTTTACAAGCTGAGAATTTACAGGGAACAAACTGCGAATGGTGGTTATCCGGCTAAAGCTGCGCCGTTATGCCACTTTTTCCACTCTCTGACGTCAGTTTTGTAACAAGAAAACCCGTTAAACAAGAATTCCAGAGTGAATGCAAGTACAAACCCCACAAGCTTTCAGCACCCCGGCTACACAGCTCCAACTACACTACAACCATTCTCCCACTAGAATTCCTAAGAAGCATACAGTATTTTTCACGTTACGCATCAGCACCATTTAAAAGGCTTTTATATAGCCATGTCATGAATTTGAGCACAGTGACATTCTGTCTAATTGTATATTTATACTCATGAAGAGCTAGTAAAACCAGTTAGTTTTACTAACACCACTGTCAGTGTTGTTGCATAGACAATATCATTTTGTTTATATTTTATACTGTTTGTGTCCTGTATACTGTATGTCAGGGTGTGTAAGAGAAGATATAGAATCTGTCATTAACCTAATGTAATGAATGAATGTTGAACTTTGAAATATATCGTTTGTCAAAGCTAAAGATCATGCGTTGAGTGTTTGAGTTCACCACGCACTCGGGTGTCGCCTGTGCTCAGTGATGCTTATCTGCATGGGACAAGGCCTACGTGAAGCTGGGCAGGTGGCACAAACACAGACACATTTTTAGTCCATGATTTATTCTTACACTGAACACCACATCTTAATAAATAAATAACTGGTTAATTTGAATTATAAGGTTTTGCCAGAATGGAGTTAATGTTATTAATGTTAATTACATGCCAATGTGAGATTTACACATTGTAGATGTTGTGTAAATATCCATCCATCCATCCATTTTCTGTACCACTTATCCTACACAGGGTTGCAGGGGGAGCCTGGATCCCAGCCATCAAGGGGCACAATCACACACACTCTCACACACCCATTCACACACTACGGACAATTTAGGGATGCCAATCAGCATACAACTCATGTTTTTGGATTGGTTGAGGAAACCGGCGTACCTGGAGGAAACCTCCGAAGCACGAGGAGAACATGCAAACTTTGCGCACGCAGGGCAAATGTGTGTATCGACCCCCCAACCCTGACAGGTTAAGGCAAAAGCGCTGACCACTAAGCTATCGTGCCCCCCTTGTGTAACTATGAACTTGAAAAATATCTGTTTTAACCAAAACCATATAGAGTAATATCATAGAATTAGAGCATTTTCCGATAGAAGCAAATAACTCCAAAGGTAAGATGTACAGGTGCATCTCAATAAATTAGAATGTTGTGGAAAAGTTCATTTATTTCAGTAATTCAACTCAAATTGTGAAACTCGTGTATTAAATAAATTCAATGCACACAGACTGAAGTAGTTTAATTCTTTGGTTCTTTTCATTGTGATGATTTTGGCTCACATTTAACAAAAACCCACCAATTCACTATCTCAACAGATTAGAATACTTCATAAGACCAATAAAAAAAAAACATTTTTAGTGAATTGTTGGCCTTCTGGAAAGTATGTTCATTTACTGTACATGTACTCAATACTTGGTAGGAGCTCCTTTTGCTTTAATTACTGCCTCAATTCGGCGTGGCATGGAGGTGATCAGTTTGTGGCACTGCTGAGGTGGTATGGAAGCCCAGGTTTCTTTGACAGTGGCCTTCAGCTCATCTGCATTTTTTGGTCTCTTGTTTCTCAGTTTCCTCTTGACAATACCCCATAGATTCTCTATGGGGTTCAGGTCTGGTGAGTTTGCTGGCCAGTCAAGCACACCAACACCATGGTCATTTAACCAACTTTTGGTGCCTTTGGCAGTGTGGGCAGGTGCCAAATCCTGCTGGAAAATGAAATCAGCATCTTTGAAAAGCTGGTCAGCAGAAGGAAGCATGAAGTGCTCCAAAATTTCTTGGTAAACGAGTGCAGTGACTTTGGTTTTCAAAAAACACAATGGACCAACACCAGCAGATGACATTGCACCCCAAATCATCACAGACTGTGGAAACTTAACACTGGACCTCAAGCAACTTGGGCTATGAGCTTCTCCACCCTTCCTCCAGACTCTAGGACCTTGGTTTCCAAATGAAATACAAAACTTGCTCTCATCTGAAAAGAGAACTTTGGACCACTGGGCAACAGTCCAGTTCTTCTTCTCCTTAGCCCAGGTAAGACGCCTCTGACGTCGTCTGTGGTTCAGGAGTGGCTTAACAAGAGGACTACGACAACTGTAGCCAAATTCCTTGACACGTCTGTGTGTGGTGGCTCTTGATGCCTTGACCCCAGCCTCAGTCCATTCCTTGTGAAGTTCACTCAAATTCTTGAATCTATTTTGCTTGACAATCCTCATAAGGCTGTGGTTCTCTCGGTTGGTTGTGCATCTTTTTCTTCAACACTTTTTCCTTCCACTCAACTTTCTGTTAACATGCTTGGATACAGCACTCTGTGAACAGCCAGCTTCTTTGGCAATGAATGTTTGTGGCTTACCTAGTGAACCAAACTGAGAGACCATTTTGAAGGCTCAGGAAACCTTTGCAGGTGTTTTGAGTTGATTAGCTGATTGGCATGTCACCATATTCTAATTTGTTGAGATAGTGAATTGGTGGGTTTTTGTTAAATGTAAGCCAAAATCATCACAATTAAAAGAACCAAAGACTTAAACTACTTCAGTCTGTGTGCACTGAATTTATTTAATACACGAGTTTCACAATTTGAGTTGAATTGCTGAAATAAATGAACTTTTCCACGACATTCTAATTTATTGAGATGCACCTGTATGTATACAGTACTGGGGTTTGGTCTGATCTGACACATTTTACAGTGTGACGCTCTCAGTGTGACACTGAACAACATAAATACATTACATGGTTTACATAGGTTTGCGGACATCTGATCATCACAGCCATATGTGGTTCTTCCCCAAACTGTTGCCACAAAGTTGGAGGCATGCAGTTGTATAGGATGTCTTTGTATGCTGTAAGGTTACAATTTCCCTTCACTGGAACTAAGACGCCCAACCTTGTTCCAGCATGACAATGCCCCTGTACACAAAGTGATCTCACCACACATCTGTTTCACATAAATTCTCACACAAAGTGAGCTCCATAAAGAGATGGGGTGCATCTCAATCAGCTTCCTAGTTCAGTAGTCAGGGCACTGATCAGAGAGTCAGCCATTTTAAGGGCTGTCTCAATCACAAAATCCTTCCAGTGCACTCGAACTTTCGCTCCCTAAAAAAAATCCCAATCCCCACATAAACCAGGGGGCATCGATGCTCACTATGTTCCTTTACTGGAAATGATGTCATATTTTCTGAAGGGAAAAAAAATGGTGGACGAACTCTCAGCCAACTTCGTCTACATATGTAAGTAGCTTGTTATCATTGTTGTAGCTCTCAAATGATTACTTATATTAGATTTTTAACTTTATTTGATGTTCTATATATGGTTTGTTTGAGTCTAACTTTTAAGTGTTTAATTATTTTAAATAATCCACTAGCTAGCCTACGATCCTGCTTGAAGTACCATGACAGAAACGTGTATGATTAAGCGAACAAATTTATAGGACATATAACGTCAGAAAGATATCTGTCCTGCCCGTTGTTGATAAATTCCAGTGGTGACGTTTTACAATGCAAGAATGCAGTCATGTCATCGGAAATTGAGACATCAGTGTCCCAATGTGTACTGAGCCAGGGTCCTTACCAGTGCCCGAACTCATGTACACCATATTCCGATTCACGACCAAGGTAGCTAGGGAGCTGACTGAGACGCACCTATGGTTTGCCAAGGTTAGAGTGGAAGAACTCAGAGTCCTGACCTGAACCCCACTGAACACCTGTAGCATGAACTGGAACACTGACTGCACCCCAGGCCTCCTCTAATCACTAATGCTCTTGTGGCTCAATAAACATAAATCCCTGTGTTCACGCTTCAAAACCGAATGGAAAGCCTTGTCAGAAGAAAGGAGTTTATTACAACAGCAAATCTAAATCTGAAATGTGATGTTCAGAAAGCATGTGATGGTCAGGTGTCCACCAACGTTTGGCCATATAGTGTATCTATAATTGTGACTGACATGTGGTCAAATGGTCACCACCACAAATACTACACAGATCCTTTCTATGCAAACAGCCTGTCGTATTTAACGTCACTATTTTAATGCAGTTCTACCTAAGTACACAAGCTAATGGTGAGCGCTTCTCATTTCACAAAAGTAATCTTGCCCTCTATTAGGCACAAAAAGTGGCATCTTTAGCTTATATAGGTCAGTTTAGGAGCATGACCTGTTCGGATTGGTGTGATATCGCTCATTAAAAAGAGAAAATCAACACAAATTCAGATTTTAAATCCTTTTTCATTGGGCTGTAAACTGGAATTGGCCTTGAAGTCTGAACATAGCCTAATTCTGCTCTTAAATATCTACCTGTGTGCAGCTTTTACTTCTCTTGCTCCTGCTGCTCTTGAACACTTACTCATCCGGATCAGGTGTTAAAACTAAACTTCCCCGGGCGGTAGATCTGGAATAGCAGGGTTAGGCG
Organism: Cranoglanis bouderius; assembly: GCA_023630585.1. NCBI lineage: Eukaryota > Metazoa > Chordata > Actinopteri > Siluriformes > Cranoglanididae > Cranoglanis > Cranoglanis bouderius. The sequence continues at coordinate 6,514,617 of CM042562.1, read as the reverse complement.
TCTCTGCCTTACTACACTCCTTACTTAAGCATAATTATTAGGAGTGCATGATTGCACTTTTTCCATTTTCAAGACAACTATCTTCAATAAAGTTCTGGTTAATATCTGATATTAATCTAATACCAACATCCTCTCCATACTGAGTCGATTTTTTGTGAGCTTCTGTTGACAATTTATGTGAAACAGATGTGTGGTGAGATCACTTTGTGTACAGGGGCATTGTCATGCTGGAACAAGGTTGGGCGTCTTGGTTCCAGTGAAGGGAAATTGTAAACTTACAGCATACAAAGACATCCTATACAACTGCGTGCCTCCAACTTTGTGGCAACAGTTTGGGGAAGAACCACATATGGCTGTGATGATCAGATGTCCGCAAACCTATGTAAACCATGTAATGTATTTATGTTGTTCAGTGTTTGCAAATCTGAGTGAAAAGTCATGTTAAAATTTACTGATCTGGTCTGCTTTCAGTCACATACCAGACCTGAATAGGATTTCAGAACCACCATATAAAAGTGGCCCAAATCATACTTGAACGTGTCAGATTTAGTGTGACTTACTGTTCACGTTGCCATGAAAACTACAGACCTGTGTCCTGTGTGAATTAAACGATCGGATTTGGTTCCGTTTTGCCTGCAGTATGAATATAGCCATAGAAACCTCTGCAATGGGGACAATGCTATTGCTGTGTAGCAAGAAGTGCTCTGCTCAGATGCATTGATTTCCATTTATACTTCACCCATTTTCATGCAGTCTGACTGGAAAAAAAAAAAAAAAAAAAAAAAAAAAAAATATATATATATATAATATTTATTAATTACAGTGCTGTGAAAAGTATTTGCCCCTGACTTCTTCTATGTTTACCAACTGGGCCTGTGTGAAAATGTATTTGCCTCCATAGTTACTAATTCCCCAATTCAGCTGGACTAGGTGCAATCAGGCCTGATTACTGCAAACCCTCCTCAATCAAATCAAGACTTAAATAGAACTTTTTCAAAAGCATGGAGTTGGTTAAAATGTCTTATCCAGTAACACACTATGCCAAAATTGAAAGAAATTCCAGAAATGATTGAAATACATCAGTCTGGGAAGGGTTACAAAGCTATTTCAAAGACTCTGGGACTCCAAAGGACCACAGTGAGAGCCATTATCTCCAAATGGAAAAACTCGGCACAATAGTGAACCTTCCCAGAAGTGGCCCACCTTCTTAAATTCCTCCAAAAGCACAGCAACGACTCATCCAGGAAATCACTAAAGAGCCAAGGACAACATCAAAGGAACTACAGGCCTCTCTTGCATCAATAAAGGCCACTGTTCATGACTCCACTATCAAAAAGTCACTGGGCAAAAATGGCATCCATGGAAGAGTGGTGAGGTGAAAACCACTGCTAACCCAGAAGAACATTAAGGCTCGTCTGAATTTTGCCAAAACACACCTTGATGATCCTCAAACCTTTTGGGAAAATGTTCTGTGGATTGATGAGTCAAAAGTGTAACTGTTTGGAAGACAGGGTTCCTGTTACATCTGGCATAAACCAAACACAGAATTCCACAAAAAGAACATCATACCTACGGTCAAGCATGGTGGTGGAAGTTTGATGGTGTGGGGATGCTTTGCTGCTTCAGGGCCTGGGCAACTTGCAATAATTGAGGGAAACATGAATTCTGCTCTCTACCAGAAAATCCTAAAGGAGAATGTCCGGTCTTCAGTTCATAAGTTGAAACTCAAGAGCAACTGGATTCTGCAGCAAGACAATGATCCAAAGCATAGGAGTAAATCCTAGTCCTAGAAGTAAGTGAAAGACTGATCTCCAGTTATCGGAAGTGTTTGGTTGCAGTTATTGCTGCTAAAGGTGGCACAACCAGATCTTAAGTTTAAGGGGACAGTTAATTTTTCACATCGGAAATAGGTGTTGGATAACTTTTCTTTTGCTTCAATTTAAAAAAAATAAATACATATATACTTTTTTTTTTTTTTTTTGCATAGTTTCTGTTTATGGTCCACCTTGAATTCTCAAGCTCCTTGGATCTAATCGTGACCCATTTCTCTACAAATCACATTAGGCATACTTGAACTGAACTAATGAAATCAATATTTTGTGGTATTAAATTATGTGTTAAGCCTAACGATATTAGAGCTGCTAAATCAGACGTTGCCTGGTGATCGGCTCAATAATTAGTGGCTTCGAATGCTATTTGCTTTCAGTTTGAGACACAACCTCGTGGACAATTATAAATAAAGAGACTTGGAGTGAAAGATAGACTGAGAGAAAGAGAGATGTCTCGATTAGTATGTGTGTGGAGTAAATATGTTATGTCCTGACCATGGACAGAGAGGGACACTATAATAACCGCAGCATTAGGGAAAGAGCAGGATTGTCATAAACGTCTGAGGGAGGCTTAACAGGGTGTGAAAGATGGCGTAGGCTACAGAGCAGTGCTGCAGGGGGGAAAAGGCTGCCTGAAAGCTTTTTAATGACGCGCTCCACATTTGCCCACTGCCCTAATATGCTCGCTGAGAGCCTCTTTCTGATGCGCCATCACTTTTGGACTGATAATCTGCTGCAAATTCTCTCCTCAGGAACCAAACGTGTGTGTGTGTAGCCTGATGGATCTGCTTATGAGATGCATTGTTTGCTTCTGTGTCCACTTTGACTTGGTTGCCAATTTTTCTTCACTGGGGTGGTTTTATGTTCAGGATTTCATTACCCAGAATTCCCTTTAAAGGCTTCAGTATGGTAGTTTGAATTTGTGCAGCTACACTGTGCATATTGAACTCGTTCATGTGCTTGTTTGTGAACATGTGCTTGCATGTTTTCACTTTTTATTTTGGCTAGTAACGTTATCAGAGTGCCTGCAGATCCTTTCATGCATTTCACAAATTTGACATTTCTTAAGTTTGACAGTTGACCAGCTCAGGAAGATCACTCTTGGCCTAATTGCTACTGCAACATTTATTTGTCATCTGTAACCTTTGTCAGGCTGTTTATAGACTAAACGTTGGTGCCGGTTGTATTCATTCTGTTCTCTGCAACGCCTTTGCAGAACAGATGTCCTCATCCATCTGACTAGAGCTGCAACATCTAATAGATAAAATTGATAATAATAGATTATGAAAATTGTCAATGAATCTCATTATCGATTAGTTGGTCTGCGCGCGGCATGCGTTACATTTACTCATTGCGTTACTTCTGTTCCGAAAACACGCATCGGAGAGTACAGACCAGTTGTGTCCCAAATGACCTACTATACACTTACATTACGCACTATGTACTCTGCTGTCTAGTGTATGAATTTTTAGAAGGGTAGTATCGTCTCAAATGGAACACTGGCGTTTTTTTTACTAACCGGAAGTATAAGCCGCTTCTCAGTCGATGGCACATGGTGTCGAACACACGTAATGAAATGCCGCTAGCTTTAGCAGAATACCCAGAGTCAATGACAATGAATTTCTTCAGTTTACTGTTTTTCAGCTTTACTATTTTATGCCCAACATGACCTCAGTCACCATCAGATTGAGGCGTAATCATCAAGTGACCACGGAAAAAAATGTGCGACCTCCAAGTCCTCTAAGGCAGGGGAGCATTTTATATTAAATTATATATTGCCATGAAGAAGGAAATTTACAAGAAGAAATTTACAAAACGGAGTTTGTGTAGCACTGAAGCACGACAGTGATGAACGAGCACAAACTTATGTTTATATCCAAAATGCTCCACTGTGTGCAAGGGGTTGGGGAAATTGGTGTGAGTTGCTTAAAAGTTTTACTTTAATTCAAGTTTAATGTCATTATATGCTGTATTTGCTCGCTTGCAGCGTAACTTCTGTTGTTTATTATAACGGAAGTGATCTATTAGTAACAAGACCGTGTTGCGCCTCACTAGCAATGTAGACACGGTGATAAATAGTGTAGCGCGAGTAAGATCTGTAATGTCAAATTAAAACGGTACGATCAAAGTAAACATAAGTAAAACAATATGCCTAAAGGCAGTGAGTAAGAGAAGGTGCAGTAAAAGTGAGATTTTATTATTAATTATTAATTTAGGACTGTAGTTTAATTATAGGTGCTTTTTTGTGCATCCAAAAAGTTTTCTATTGAAACTTTTAATTAACTGACAAAAGTACCAAAAAAAGTGCGTGTGCTTGACTGACCTGCCAGCAGTTCAAATCTGTCTCCTATGGCACATCATGAAGAGGAGAATCAGACAATGGTGACCAAGGACTGTTGAGCAGCTGAAGTCTTGTATCAAGCAAGAATGGGCAAAAATTCCACTTGCAAAACTGCAACAATTAGTATCCTCAGTTCCAAAATGATTAAAAAGTGTAATTAAAAGGGTGATGTAACACAGTGGTAAACATGTCCCAACTTTTTTTGAGTGTGTTGAAGGCATCAAATTGTGAATTTGTTTATATTTACAAAATACAATTTTGTTGGTCAGTGAAAACATTGAATATCTTTTCTTTGTACTTTTGTCAGTTAATTAAAGTTTCAAGAGACTTGACAAATCACAGTTTTTTGTTTTTATTGAATTTTAGAAAAAATCCCAACTTTTATTTTTAACACTCAATTTGTGGATTTTATTTTAAATACATGAAAAAATGGTATTGAAAGTTTGGGTTTTTTCCTCCATCCAGTTAATCGAAAAATAATAATAATAATAATAATAATAATAATAATAATAATAATAATCTGCCCATTAATCGATTATGAAAACAGTTATTAGTTGCAGCCCTACATCTGACGTGACCTTGCACCATTCAGGGACATAATGTGAAACGGGCAGTACCACTAATTCATCTCACCTCACTTACGAACATTGAACAACTAATGCAAACGGAACTTTGGACTGGCGGTTGGGGAAAGCCTTTGGTTATTCTCTGTTTGTTTGGTGCCAAGGCTACGCTAACATAAAGTGGACACGAGGGACTACAGCAGCCTTGAGCTCCACCAAGAGCTGAACAAAAAGAACACCTATCCTCCACTCCTTCCTCTCAGCTAACCTTAGATCAGCCAACAAGATAAAACTAGTGCTGGATGGGGACATATGAGTCCTTTTTTTGGGGGGGAGTTGTTCTGAATAATTTTAATCTGTACTAATTAAATAAGCGTGTGTAATAAGTAAATGAGTTACCAAGTCTCAGTAATTTTGAAGCTGATGCTGAAAGTTTTGTGTGTAGTTTTGATTTCATTTCCTTTCTGAACTGTAGCCTTCAGGATAATTGGTGCACGATAAAGTTTGTCAAGCATTCAAATAGTTCTTCAACCCTTTTGTTATATGCATGACATTTTGTATGACTGGAAATGGCGATTGAGCAGTTTAAGAACCAGCTAGGAGATCAGAGTGCAGTGAGAAAGCCGATAGGAGGATGGCAAGTGGGACACAGAAGAATAAGGAGGAAGATATTTGAAAGTCAGACCACGGACAACTACAAAGCCTGCACAGGACTGATGACCCATCACAGATAAAGAGGAGCGGAGAGGATCGTGTGTGTGTTTGAGTGGATACATTGACATTTACTAAGATTCTGTCTGGACATTTTTTTTGTCCTCTTTTTGTTCCAGGGAAAACTATCAGCGGCATCTCTTTCCTTTATACATCAACACATCTCTATGACACACACACACACACACACACACACACACACACACACTTTTTCCTCATGCCTGCATGTGTTCTGATGAGTGATGTGAGAGCTGGTGCTGTGCCCTGTGGGGATTTTGGTGTTATTTTTTTTTTTATAGCATGAGGCTGTGTGACCTCACCCTTGGCCTCTTTGGTAAATCTCTCCCAGAATTCTGAGTGAGAGATGGAGAAAGTGAGTGAGTCAGACAGCCTTTAGCTGAACTGTAACAGACCCAAGTTAATTAATCCCTCCTGTTTTGCACTACCGTTAAGCTACAAGCTCCACTCCCAGTTCAGTGGCGTTGTAGGCGCTGATAAATTGTCATAGAAAAACATGCACTAATATAGGCAGAATGTGTAAAGTCAAACAGGTTTACATCACACAAACCCTCTGACTTCCTCCTTTGATAGATGATTTTTGACTGTTTGATTGGTTACAGAAAGTAAATTTATAATGGAGATTTTTAAGTCTAAAAATAATAAATCATAGTTCATGTATCTTAGCTAAAATATCTTTGCTCGAACAAAAGCATCCTCAGTAGGCGTGTTATGGTTTGACATTTTCACCGTACAAAAGCCTTGCCAAAAAAATTATGCTATTAAGCAATCATTTAATTATTAAAGTATAATAATAACATTCCTTTATTCACTCATCTTCAGTAGTCACTTAGTCCTGGTCAGGGTCGTGGTGAATCTGGAGTTTGAGCATGAGGTGGGAATACACGCTGGATGAGACACCAATCCATTGCAAGGCACTATGCACACACACACACACACACACACACACACACACACACACATTTTCACACACTCATTCACACCTAGTGGCATGTTTGTTTTGGGAGGTGGGAGGAAACCTGAGGACATATAGGAAATCCATGTGGACACGGGAAGAACGTGTGAAACTCCACACAGACAGTAGCTCAGGATCAAACCACCATAAAACACCCTCAATATTAATATTGTATTATGAAATATGAGCATGCATGTATTTGTGAACAAACTAACAAACGAACAAACTAACAACAAACTCTTTGTACATCCCTGTTTAGGAAACAGAAAACGCAAAAATGAAATAATTCAATACTCTACCATGTTTTAAGGGTTCCTAAATGCTTCCATTTCTTGCTTAAGCAAGCTTGTGGTACAGAAATGTAAGCAAGATTTTCTGTGAGTATCACAGTGATTGACATAGATGATAGAAAAGATACCAAGATGGTGAGATTTAAGAGGAGGAGAAAAGGATCACCATTTTTTTTGTTGGGGCCATGCAGGTTAAAGAATTGATCATAGCTGTGATTATGACAAAAATATCGTATGACTATTCTCAAAGGCATTTCTGAGATACATGATGTGGGTCACAATATATAGAGTCACCATAAACTGCCAGCAGTACAGTAGTGTTGCATAAAAAATTTATTTAAAAAATTCAAAAGATTGACTCTGAAAAGGGGAGAAAATAGAAAAAAAAACTGTAAAACTTAAAAAATATTTTAAAGACTAAGTACAAATATCAAATCAGCTGCTTCCAGTCAGTTGGTAATTAAGTTTATAAAAATGTATTTAAAAAATATACAGTGGGGTTCAAAAGTCTGAGACCATTGAAATGCTGGGATTTTTACAAAATATGTCCTATAAATGTCCTATATGTTGAATATTTAATAGTCAAGATTCTGCACTATTTCTAGGTCCCTATTTAAATGTAAGCAAATATATGATATTGACCATATTAACTGCTTTGTACAAAAGGTCAGATTTTCCTCTTGCCTAATCTCTTCTATTGAAATGTGTGTTCATGCAACACTCTGATGGATTTGATCTAAAATGGATCATAAGCTTTTGCACAAACTTGTGGAGTCCATGTCAGCTCGAGTGCACGCTGTCATTAAAGCAAAAAAGGGGACGTACCAAACACTAAGAAACTATGAAATATTTACATGAATTTTCAAAGATTCTACTTTTCACTCAAGTTCTTGTCAGTGATATAATTTGTAATGAAAATTGTTGTATTCAATTAGAAAAGAATGTAAAATTTTTGCAATTTAGACCCCACTGTGTATATCTAAGAAAAGTGTACTGTGATTTTATTTATCATGATATCAATATTATAATGTCATATTGGCCTGCCATATGTGTAAGCTATGCCTATGCTTGTATGAGTGTAACTATGCCTATGCTTTGCACCCGTAATATGACGTGCACAGGCAGTGTAACATAAAACGTTTGATTTGTATGACCTTTCCAGAAGACAGTCAGTTACTCTACGTAGGACTAAATTAGTAGCTGCAATCGTGTCATGTTTAACTGATATACAGTGCTGTGAAAAAGTATTTCTGATTTCTTCTGTTTTTGTGTACATCTCATACTAAATTGTTTCAGAAGTTAAAACAAAATCCAAGATAAAGGAAAGGCAACCTCAGTAAACACAGTAAAGTACAGTTTTTAAATGATAATGTTATTTATTGAAGCAAAAAAGTGGGCCTGTGTGAAAATGTATTTGAAATGATGAGGAAGAAGGTGATTGAAATACATCAGTCTGGGAAGGGTTACAAAGCTATTTCAAAAGCTCTGGGACTCCAAAGGACCACAGTGAGAGCCATTATCTCCAAATGGAAAAACTCAGCACAGTAGTGAACCTTCCCAGAAGTGGCCGACCTTCAAAAATTCCTCCAAGAGCACAACAACTACTCATCCAGCAAGTCACAAAGGAGCCAAGGACAACATCAAAGGAACTACAGGCCTCTCTTGCGTCAATAAAGTTCACTGTTCATGACTCCACTATAAGAAAGACACTGGGCAAAAATGACATCCATGGAAGAGTGGTGAGGTAAAAACCACTGCTAACCCAGAAGAACATTTAAGGCGCATCTGAATTTTGCCAAAATACACCTGATGATCCTCAAACCTTTTGGGAAAATGTTTTGTGGACTGATGAGTTGAAAGTGTAACTGTTTGGAAGACAGGGTTCCTGTTACATCTGGCATAAACCAAACACAGAATTCCACAAAAAGAACATCATACCTATGGTCAAGCATGGTGGTGGAAGTGTGATGGTGTGGGGATGCTTTGCTGCTTCAGGGCCTGGGCAACTTGCAATAATTGAGGGAGACATGAATTCTGCTCTCTACCAGAAAATCCTAAAGGAGAATGTCTGGTCTTGAAAATCAAGCGCAACTGATCTCCAGTTATCGGAAGCTTTTGGTTGCAGTTATTGCTGCTGAAGGTGGCACAAGCAGATTTTAATTTTAAGGGGGCAGTTAGTTTTTCACATTGGTGTTGGGGGTTGGATAACTTTTTTTTTTTTTTTTTTTTTTTTTTGCTTCAATAAAAAAATAAAAACTATATTGTGTGTTTACTCAAGTTGCCTTTGTTTTATGTTGTATTTCTTTTGAAGATCTAAAACTATTTAGTATGAGATGTACACAAAAACAGAAGAAATCAGGATGGGGGCAAATACTTTTTCACAGCACTGTATTTCTAGGTCCTATGGATCTCCAGATCCATCCTGAAGTCCATCTGTTCAGCATGCTCTGGTGACCTGAAGAATCTGTTGATGGTGGTAATTCTGAAATGCATGTCCATGGTGACCACTGGGCCAATGCAGTGCCAGTCTAAGCAAGTGTAATGGAACAAGATTCCCATTGACAAGACTAAATGTTTTTTTTAAAGCTATTTTTTATGATATTTAATAAAAGCCTATAGTTTCTTATGGATAGCGAGAAAGGCAGGACTAAACCCGAATGCACAGCAAGCCTGCGTGCTCAACTTTTCCCTGCTACTGGCTGCGGCAGATTTGTTGATTGCAACAAAAGCGCGAGTGCTTCACATTTGTAGGCTAGTAATTGAGCGAGAAATCCCCAAGCCTCAGCACAATCAAGCTACACATTGGCCCTATACACACATACACACGCGCACACACGGATGGATAAATGGAGTGGTGGTTGAATGAATATTTAATGTGTTAAATAAGTGAGCACGCTTTCTGGGAATTGAAGTCACTTTGAAGGATCTCCACTCTCCATCTCTCTGACTTTGTGTTCCCATAAAACACACAATACATACGAACTTTTCTCATAGATACCTGCGTGGTCCCAGACAGGTGTCTGGATTGATGGATTGACCCCTGTGTGTGTGTGTGTGTGTGTGTGTGTGTGTGTGTGTGTGTGTGTGTGTGTGTGTGTGTTCTCTCTCTGCTCAGCTGTCTTCCGTCTTCCGTCTCTCTCTCTCAGGCACCCTAATGAAGGCATTATCTTGACAAGTCACGGAACACGAAGCGGCTGTTATTCCGGCTTTATCACAGTGTTTGTGGTTCTGTGAACGTCCTCATCAGCTCCAATGAAGGCGGACCGTGTCGCCAAGCTTTATTATTTATTATTCTGTGGAGGAAAGATCGCTAAGCTTTTATGGCTTTTAGCTCTTGTGGTGGTCCCTGAAGAGATGAATGTGAGGTTCTGTTGAGAAAGCCTGCAACCGATTCATTCGAGCTGCCTTCAATGTTCGTTCACAGGTTTTGTATTTTTCTTTTCTTTTTTTTTTTTAGCACCAAGGAGCATTGGCAAGGCTAGAAATCATGGGCAACATGTGCAGAGCTTACACCAGGCCTCCCCAACTCAAAGCTTAACCCTGCTCTAATGGTCTCTGCTTTAGGACATGTTCAGCTGTCCCTGTCTAGCTGTGAATCACTCCACCCTGAAACACATTCACTAGATTTCTGTTGAAATATTTGTGATGTGCTTGGAGCGATTATGGTGCTAATTTGTTGGTTGCTGCTATATTTCTGTTATTCCTGTGAGAAGTTATTGGCTGTCTGTCATAGTAATGTCATAGCATAAGAGACATTGCTGACACAGTTACAATGGCGTTTAACAGGAAAAAAATGATCAACAATTTCAAACATAGTGATTAGATTGGTTGGTTAGCTCCTAAAAAAACAAAACAAAAACGAGCAAGAGGTACTTTCCTTACTCATCATTTTCCAGTGATGTTCAATGTCACATTAATGATCAAACCAAATGTATAAGTAGTGGAGATAACAAGGCTGAACTCATAGTTCTGTAATCAGTCCGTACAGGTTTTTTCTGAGTTTTTTTGTGATTGTTGCAGCCAAAAAAGCTTGATTTTGCTGCAACTTTTTAAAAAATGTTATGATGCAACTTATGATGCAGAGTTTTTTTATGCTTTTTTTTTTTTTTTTTTTTTTTTTTTGCGGAAAACTACATGGATTGGTGAAATTGCAATTGCATGAAATTGTTTTGCAGTGATGTTTGTTGGTAAATGAGACCTTTTAGCTGTACTCACATTTGATGCACATGAATCTAAGAGGGCTTTGGCTGAATGCAAGTTGTGATGACGTCACATGACGTGTCTTGGCCCAAGTCTGCCGAAAATCTGTGGTATTTTCCAAAAATTGCAAGCTCCTTGAGTTATTTCTAGGCATTTACATTTTCTCTGTGGGGGTGTATATCGAGTGCCACGAGAGAAGTGTGGTCACTTGTCAAAGTACAACATTTCAGCAGCACAATTTTGGACAAGAGCGACCAAAATCTGCTGACAAAGCCCAACTGAAAACCATTATTATTAGAATGGCATTTCAGTGTGGGTGGCATTTCAGTCGACTAAAGCATTGTAGTCTGAAGACATTTAAAAGCAGGATTGACTGGTTGTTACTAGCTTTTTTTCACCAGAGGCATCAGTTGTATGTTGGATACCAACATACAACTGGATAACCAGTTTCACCCTGACAAACCGATAGCAAACATTTCCCCATGTCTGCTCGCTTTATCCAGTTAGGTTGTAGTGTTTAAGGTGTATGGTGGTGTCATTTTTTTAAAAGCTGTATTCTGCTAAATCAGTTCTCTGTGCTACAGTTGGCTAGTAGTTCTTACTCCCAGGCTGATTTCTTGCTAGTTGTCACATTACTGATATCTGCATTCACATTCTCATAACGGTGTGTGATGGATGGTCCCACTTGGATAGCATTAACATTCGCACCTCCCCTTACAGTTTATGCCGAAGTCTCACCCTTGCTTGAGTGGATAATCTCCTCTGGATGCTGTAGATTTGTACTGAAGAACTGCAGCTGTCGAATTGATCTAAATAACTTAATAACAGCTAAAAGTTCTCATTTACCAACAAACATCACTGCGAAAGACAATTCAATTCAAGTAGTTTTCCGAAAATGGAAAAAAAAAAAAAACCCACAAAAAATCAAGCATTTCTGGCCACAAAATTCACAACAATACTGCGAAATCCTGTACGGACTGAATAATCTGATCATTCACAAAATGACGTCTGTAGTGAGAGCTTTACTTGCAAGACAAACTTTTTTTGTAGCTCACTAATTATAGAGTCTTTCTCTTCTTACTCTGTTTCACGGAAGAAGGACGGCTTGTTCCTCTTTGTCTCCTTTGAGGTCTATCTGCTGAGGTGCACGCTTGCACAGTGGTTAAGATTGAGGAATGGGATGTGGCAGTATATAAATCGGTAATGGCAGCGCAGATGTCCAATTGAAGAGACAGGAAAAGCTTTTGAGAGCGGCCATTAATGAGGAGAAGGTTCTGGCCCACTTGGCGTTAGTCATAAACTAGGAATGAATGAACTGATGGTCACATGACTCAATTAATAATAGAAGGGCAGAGTAAACACACACACACACACACACACACACACAGACACACACACACAGACACAAAAACAGGCTTAAGACTCATTTGTGCCTCTTGCTCTGGAATGCAGTTGGCATTCCTTGAATGGTGAAAGTGGCCTTTCCAAGTGTCTCAGCGTTCATATTTATAGCGAGGTCAGTGCATCCTTTTATTCAGAAACAACACTGCATTGATCCTTACAATCAATATAAACAGACCTATAAATATATAAATGTCCTTCATTTGTGCACAGTGTTTACATTCCCAGTTGCGCTGGAGCTGCGTTCTGGTCATACCAGTGACCATATGCTGAGATGCAATGGAGGTTAAAAATTTGTGCAGGTGTTGTATATGCATGTGCACAACTCGGTAGCAAATGTTGCCTCTGTTTATTCTGCATTTGGTCTTTGTTCTCATGCAGGCAGAAATCAAGGTTTGAGTTTCTCTTCTTATTTAATATTCCCTCTTACCAGCGTTATGATTTCCCCCCATCATTATATGGATAATCACTCTTTCTATGTTTCATGCCTTAGTTTGCTACACATGTGCCACTGTACAAACTAACTGATGGTGTGTTCAGAGCATTTGATTGCTTTTTTGTGTTTTGTGGCTCCCACTGTCTCATCTCTCATCTGTCAGGCCTTCTTTCAATTTGTCTTTATGTAGAATCAATGTCAGGGCCTGGAACCCATCCTATCTCCACACCCTCATTTAATTATGCAGCACATTTGGACTGAGTGCGTGTGTGTGCGTGTATTAGTGAGTGAGTGTTTGGGGTGTGTGCGTGTGTGCGTGTGTGTGTGTGTGTGTGTGTGTGTGCATGTGTGTGATCTGTAGTGAAATTGGAGCAGTGGTGATAGCAGTGTGCTGACGTGTCTCACTGGCGTCTCCAGTGTAATATAGTAATGGAACTTCCTCTCCAGTTTCGTGTGTGTGTGTGTGTGTGTGTGTGTGTGTGTGTGTGTGTGTACACTGAGAGAGAGGAAATGTGCGTCTTGGTCTGCTAAAATACCAAATGTGTGGTTTGGCAAGCTAAAGTAAATACAGTAAGACTGAGTACATCTGACTGGTTGGACTACATTAACACTGTACAGCACACCCATGAAAGGTAGCTTAACACCAAATATGAGGCAGTTATCTGTTAAATTAATGACTTTTAATTGGTTTGAAACTTGCGATAACTAATGCTAATGACAAACGTTAATAATCAAAGGATTATCTGCAGTAGATTTGTAACTTAAAAAAAAAAAAAGTGTTTAGTTTTGTATTCATTATAATGTTTAAGGGAAAAGGTGAGCTCAAAGTGCTTTACTTTGAGGGAAATAAAAGGTTCATAGAGCTCCATTTGTCTTGGATATTATATAGATTCTTGGGCAATAAAATGGGCCAAGCCCAAAATTGCAAAATATTAAGCTTTTAATGGTCTTAACAACAAATCATTGGTCAGAAAATTAGCAAGAACTTTACAAATAGATAAAGTAACTTAGTATGGGATAGTTTTCCCTTTGATTTCTTTACATGTTTAAGCCCAGTGTAAACTTGCAGACAGCTTATTATTATTATTTTTTTTACTATATTTTAATTTTGTACACCCAGACATGTTATTTTATATCAAACATTTTAATCATTATCATGATTTTACCTTTTGTATACAAGAAGACTACATAAGTGAATGAGCTGTTTCTAGCTTTTTTCCCCCCAAACAGTTCACTGCAGAAAAATAAATGAGCAAATGGTGGCACAGGAGGTCTCAGGAGTGCGTTTGTTTAATTGATTACATTGTTTAGTTGATGACACTTTTCTCATTTTTAAAAATGGCAGAGGGAAAACCGACAGCTTGATGAAAAGAGCGATGTGTGGATGAATATTTACTGTGTCAAAAAGGTCATTTTTCCACTGCACATTCAAATCCTAGATCCTAACCAAACACGAATACATTATTCGTCAAATCTGTCTGCTGGTCGACGGCTGTGGCGGAGCTCCAGACCTGGCCTTGATCTTCCATGAGAGACGCGAGTCTGCTGCCAGTGGATTCAGCACATTGGTGTCATTGTTATGAGTGGTCTCAGAGCTGCTCCATGTAGCCGCCGTAGACCGTATCTCTGCTCGGGTTTAATTATTGAAAAAAAGAAAGAAAATGAAATCATCATGAAATTGTACAGGCACTATAAATAATTAGTTATATATTGTGTTAATGAAGCACCTTATTTTTCCACTGTTTTCTGCTGTTTCCCAGGGCTAAGTGGTAAGGGTCATATTTAATTAAAGTAAATAAATAAATAAAAATGACCGCAAACGGCAAGGTTTAGGCCACGCCCACTTTGAGTCTTCTGGGCGACTTTCTCCTCTGTATTCATTCTCATTTCCTCCCTCTGTGTCTCTTTTGGTTCGGTTGAGACTGGACTGGAGCACTGTGATCACTGTGACACTTTGGGTGGTCAGTAGAGCAGAAGGGAGTGTATTCATAACAGCGGCATTCTAAAGATAATCATAGGCAGGGTCAGGGGACAGGATGAAATCTGCGTGTGTGTGTGCATGTGTGTGAGAGGGTTTGAGGAAACGAGAAGCTCTGATCCAGCCTGAGGATGAATGAGCCAAGATGATAAGAAGCAGAAAGAAGAAAGTCATGAGACAACGGGGCAGAGATGATGAGTAGAAAAAAAACACTCACCTGTTTGCTTTCCTGCCTCGAGTATCTGCTGATGTTCTGGTTAATATGCTTCAGTGTGCTTGCGCTCTTGTTTTATAAGAATTGGAGAACCTACAGAGAATCCCACACCCTTCAGCAATGTACAGCAATGTATTTTAAGTAGCGACTCAACCTCAGTTTCAGTTCCCTCAGTATCACACAAAAATCAATCAGAAATAACAGAATTTAGACACTTTCAGTGTGGGAATTTATAGTGATCTTTATAGGCAGTTCAATGTACATTTGTATATCTATAACGGACTTGCGGGGATTGTACACAGCAATCATTAACCTGCACGGATTCAAAGTTACTCGCACTTGTTCCTTTATATCCTTGAATCAGCTGGTATAAATGCATGTTTTGAAATGCGCAAGGACCCTTAATCCTACTTTCTATCCGGTCTGATCCATATACGCATGTTGACATTTTCACTGCTGAGAGTCCTAATATTTGATGTGCATAATTGTGCGAGTTCAGTAAACCTGTGAGTAAACAAAATTTTTGTACTAGCACAGTCACATGAAAGTATAAGAAAAAATAGCATTACGCTTTACATAACTGCCACATTACAATAGTTGTCCAACATGTCAGTCTGTCTAGATGTTATTTTTCCAACTTTTGCAACATACTGCATTAATCTGTGTCTGTTTCCTGCGATGATGATGATTCATGCTACATGGATGGGAGGTTTGCAGTTTTTGACAGACACTTCTGGCAGCCAATAGACATGCTAGTTAAATAAAGCAGCGTGATTTATCATCTTTCCATTGGGTGTTTAGCTGTCAGCCGCTAAGGGTAGATTGGAATAAAGTGAAAGTGGAGTGGAGATGCATGTTTCTCATCAAGCAGCGCTGAACTGTGAGTGGAGTTTTGAAAATTGGAGATAATTCTCAAAATGTTACCTGTCAACCTGCGATCTACCAATTTGTGCCAAATAGAGTAGCATGGGTGTTGGCCTAGCATCAGCAGAGGAAACTTAAAAAAAAATATTTAAAAAAATAAATTTAATGCTTTGCATGCATAATTTAGACTACAGTATCATTTATGTGAGGATATCTAATCAATTATTAAAGCATTTCAATCTTACTACCTGATTCACAAGTGTGCAATCTTATCCCCATTAGCTAACTTTCCTAACCTTAGTCAGATGCAAAATGTGCTTATCATCTTGATATTTGCGGTTCTGGGAAGTCGCAATGATGTTATGGAAATTTAAACAAAAGGTAGTTGTGTATACACTGTTCTGTGTAGTCTGGCATTGGAACCACACAAAAGTCCTTAACAAATCTGTGTTTATACAAAATTTTAAGAAATATTGAAAATCCATTCAGAAATGCAAATAAATTACCTCCAAAATCTAAGTATCATGTTGATGTTTTATGCTTTTAGATTTAATTTTGCTAGTCAATCCTGATCAGTAATGCAATGTTCATGCAAAATGCCTATGCTTAAGTTCATGGAAAGCTTTAACTTTTAGATGAGAGTGCTTGTTTTTTAGTTGTGTGGCTCTATGAAATTTTAGACGTCCTATATATTTCATACACCTATTGTGTAGGACAACATAATGTACATTTCTCAGCTTGTAAGAATGATCCGTAGAAATGATTATTTAATAAATCTGTTGATTTATCTTTTAGCAATATTTATGGTTAATAAATCGTAATGTATTTTGTATACCCAATATCGACATTTTATTGGTCATCACTGCTCTCTACGTACTGGTATTGCCATCAAGACCATAAACAACCGCCATGTTATTAGTACTGTATGACTAAAACACAAGTGGATACCTCTTTATCACCTATGCTCATGGAAACGTTTGAAAAGACAACTAGATAACTATTATAACTAATTAGGATGGGATAATACTTTTCAGTACAAAGCTTATATGCAAGGTGTTGACAAAAAATGACCTTCGACCTTTTCCATCATGCACAACCCTTAATGAAGCCCTTAAAGTTCTATATATGATGAGGTGTCGACACTGCAGAGCTGACAGGTGTGCTTTTGTATTGTGGATTACACAATATTTGCTCTGCTATCCTGAAAGACTGCTGTGCTTAAGTGTGATGAACCAAACGGATTAGCAAATGGATCATGTGACCTGTATATGGTGTAAGGTGCTGTTTTGAAAATCTCATTTAATGTTGCAGTGTTGGTTGCAGTCCTTCTGGGAAGTTCATAGGCAGATCATTTGTGTCTTGTTTTCTAATAACGGTTACCTCAAATGTGGCTGAGCACAATCAAGAGCAATTGTAAATTGGCTCGCAGAATGTTTCTGTAGACTTCTGAATTCATTCTGCTGCTACCATCATGAGTTACACCATCAATAAAGATTAGTGAGCCCGTTCCAGAAGCAGCCATGCAAGCCCAAACCATGAAACTACCTCCACCATGCTTGACCGATGATGTCATATGTTTTGGATCGTGAACAGATCCATTCTTTCTCCACACTTTGGCCTTTCCTTCAGTTGGGTAGAGGTTAATCTTGGTTGCAGAACTTTTGTGGCTCATCTCTGTATTTCTTTGTAAATTCCAATCTGGCCTTCTGCTCTCAAAGTCTTCTTCAAATGGTGGATAGTGATACCTTCACTACTACCTACACCCCTGCCCTGGGGAGGTGGTTGTTGATGTTACTGACTCACAGCTCTCACAGTGTTTCTGTCATCAACTGTTGTTGTTTTCCTGGGCCGACCTTTTCGATGTCTGGTTGTTAGTATACCAGTGGTTTCTTTCTTTTTCAGGACATTCCAAAATATTGTATTGGCTATCCCCAATGCTTGTGCAACGGCTCTAATTGATTTTCCCTTTTTCTCAACTTCAGATTGGCTTGCTTTTCTCCCACAGACGGCTCTCTGGTTTTCATGTTGGTTTATCCGTTTTAACAACAAATGCAGTCTTCACAGGTGAAACCCAGGGCTCAAACCAATAGTAGACATTCGGAGCTATGAATTGTTTCAACAATTGATTTAAAGTTTATCCACGTAGTATTGCAGCAAAGATAGGAATGCAATGCTAACACGCAGTGACAGTTACAGTCCGTTCTTTGGCATGATAATGCCGAATCATTCCCAAAATTCTGCTGATTCAATCCAAATTCATTATTCAGTTCTGGTTCTGTAGTTCATGGAGTTATTTCTGTAGATGCTAATGATGTCTGTGATTCTTAATGCCAAATTAGCAAAAGGTAGTTGAATTGTTGTGTGCAGTTTATACCAATTATTACCAAACCACACTCATTTATCAAGGATCAAGTTCAAGTGGTTTTATTGTCCTTTCAACCATATACAGCTGGTACAGTACACAGTGAAACGAAACAACGTTCCTCCAGGACCATGGTGCTACGTAAAACAACACACTTAACCACACGAGACGACACAGAACTAAAGAGCTACACATTCTACATGAAGTGCACATGCAAACAACACAAGACAGTACAGTAACTCCTAAACAGGACAATGGGCACAGTAAGTAACAGTGTCGCCCGACCAGTACACAGTTCTAGTGTGAAAGGTTCTCCTCAGGGCTCTCCTATACGTTGTTTGATCGTGTATTATGGGTTTCTCTCCAGCCAACTTGGACACACTTGTCACTGTGTGTGTGTTTGTTTGTGTGCAAAGCCGTGTTCATTAGGGAGAGCATTGCAAGCCATCCATACATTCAGGCCATGCAGGCAGGAGTGCTAACGCAGCGATGTTCCCTAACAACACGCTCAGCAGCGAGGGGAACAAGCCCCTGCCTGCCGAACTAACTCCCTCACTCCTTTTCCACTCTCAGCTCTCTGTGTACGTGTGTGTGAATGCTGTGCTGTTTCATGCTTCTGTTTTGAGGGCCGTGTCACCACTTTTCAGTGGGGAAAAGCTTAAGCAGTGGCTTACACCAGGTCACTCACTCTTCATGGAGTTGGACAGGGTTGCTGAATTATTTCTAGTTTTGTAACTGTCCCTTTTTTCTCTGTCCTCCTTTCTGTAGATCACCAGAAGCTGGAACGAGAGGCCCGAATCTGCCGTCTTCTCAAACACCCCAATATTGGTGAGTCGGTTCTAGTTTGAAGGTCTTTTTGTTTTTATTAGTAACGGAGTTACTTGTTTATTAGTAATGCATATTATTTCTCTGTTGGCTACTGGGTCAGTAGCAATGGTTCCAGTTGTGTGATTTGTATTAATTGTATTATTGTGTGGTTTGGTCTCGCAGCTCCGTTAGTTGCTGCCCGATTATGTATCACTTGCTATGTAACACCATATAGTATGTGGAAAAATAAAAAAGGGGAACATTTGTGCTGTTTATTTTCTCAACTAGCACAATCACATGGGTTTTTGGTTTATCCTATGTTCGTCGACAGTCAGTTGAAAGTAACATAATTTTTACTGTGAGGATGTTTGATTTTGTTATTGTAGCGCTGAACATATAATTGCATTAAAATTGCAATCTTGATTTGTTTCCCAGTGCAAGAACAGCTTTGATTCAGCAACATTTGCACTCAAGCAACCATTCCATAAAACAAAGTGCCACTATACCCCCTTATTTGCTATGACCAATGGAGGCGTTGTACCACATGACCCCACACACACACACACACACACATGCACACACTTGAATCGCAGTGAGTCTACAGAAGGAAAAGAGGAGGAATGTCAGAAATCTAAGATGTGAGTGAGGTTTAAAGTGACCCAGACATCTGCTTACAGTGAGAAGGAGCAAACGTGTCCTAAACAAATGAATGTTATGCACTAAATACTAAATTCCCAGTTACTAAACAATGACTAAATGTACAAAATGAATGACTGTAGCAAGTGAGTCATGGCCACATGCACCGTCTTGCTCAAAACGTAAAACAGTGATGCAGTACGCATAGAGCGTGTTTATCAAGACCACTTGATAGTGGCTGATGAGTTGCTATGGACATGAGAACAGAAACATTTCTACTAATACGACTAATTATTTAACTAGCTGATTGCGTTGCAGGATTCTTTTAAACTTAGGATATTGCTCTTGAAGTCATAACATGAGTATTTCAAACTGTTGATGAGTCATCATTCATAGACATCCACTAGGATAATGGTGCTCCCGTGCTCTTCTGTGGTAATGTGAGAATGTAATAAATATGTATGCATATTGTTCCTTATAAAATTGTGAAGAATCGTGATAATCAAGATCTTAATTCTAAGCCAAAAAATCCATGCTATGCTATATTCATCAAGAATCCATGCTATAGTTAATGAAATTTAAAAAGCCTTCATTAATGAGCCATCAGTAATTTGGTTGCAGTTGAGATATTCTTGTTAAAGCGTCAGTCAGACAGAAACAATGCACTTATTCCATGTTTAGCATAGCCTCTTGCGATGCCGTGATACAAATGTTTGTACAGTCACCACTGTGATCGTTTCATTCTTCTCGCAAGAAACTAGAACGAGAAAAAACTAGAACGAGAATCAAGTGCCATTGTTTCCTGTGTGAGCAGGTTCTTGTTCATCCAGTGCCGTGGAAAAACAGCCTAACGCTACCCTAACGCTGTGTGTGTCCATACAGCTGTGTGTGCATCAGTGTGTGTTTTGTGAATGTGTGAGAAGGCTATCTCATTGTTACAGGGGAAATAAAGGACAATGGTAGATGAGGGATGCTTAAAGAAAGCGACAGAGAGCTCAGCTCTATAATAAGGCCTATAAATAGTGTGTTGGGGTGGGGGACGTGTAGGAGCCAGAGGGGGCGCCTGGTGCAGGAGGCTTTGGTGCTCATACGCAGTAATTATCAGCAGCAAGCCCAGGAACGCAGCGAGCAGGAGGAGAATGGGAGAAAGGATAAAAGAAACAGCACCTGGTTTAACCACGTAGTTATGTTTTGTTAAGCCTCAGTTTAAGATGCATTTTGGCACTGAATCTGTTTCTATGTTTCGAATCCAGAAACAGATGAGTGTGGCGTTGCATCTGCGTAGCCCAACATGTTACCAACACCTGGCTCTGTTCAGAAGCACAGAAACCGTTTCCGAGATTAGATCCGAAACTGAGATTAGATTATTAAAACTCATTGTAGGAATATCCCAAGCCAAATAACAGGTTTGTAATCAACACATAATCTTGAATAAACATCTGTCAATGCCAAGGTTCACTGATTTGTTATGATCTAGGCTATTTCTCCCTAGCCGTCCTTTTTTCCGTCTCTCTTTCCTGCTGTAATGCGAGTCGTGTGTTACATATCGGCTGCCTGCACCTCGCTTTGTTTCCTGAGGCTTTTCCTTTTTGCCCACTTGCTTTCCTCGCGTCCCTCAAAGGGACGGCTTGTCGTGTTTTCTGCTTGGACTGCAGATAAATGGCGAACAAAGGGAGCAATGGCAGAAAAGAAATTGAGGGAGTTCTTGAGAGCAAAGAGAGGAGAGAGAGGTCAGAGTGCTCGTAGTTAGCGTATATCGCAGTTGGTCTTTTCTGACTCTCCCTCTCCTATTTTCTCCTCTCAACCTCTCTCTGTCGCGCTCAATCTCTTTCTCATTGGCATGACATAAAGTACAATTTTACCCAAACAACACAGAATTAAATCATGATCTCGGATGATCCTGGGTGATGGACGTGAACTGCTGTACGCGTAGGAATGAAAAATGCAGTATGAAACAGAAAAGACAGAGGGGAGTGAGGGTAAATATATTGCAGGGATGTGAATGCACTCATCAGTTTTCCTCTTGTCACAAAGAAAAACAGCGAGGAAAAAAATGGATCTAATCCTTGAATAAAGACGAGTCAAACCGTTAAACACCATCAGTAGCCTGTACTTTTTATTCATACTCTTACATAGGTGATTTTATTCAGTCCGTACAGTTTTTTTTTTTTTTTTTTGTGATTGTTGCGGCCAAAAATGCTTGATTTTGCTGCAGGTTTTTTTTTTTTTTTTTTTTTTGATGCGATGCAACTTGCGGAGTTTTTTATTGTTTTTTTTCCACAGTGATGTTTGTTGGATTTAGCTGTACTCGTCTTCGACGCGTGAATCGAAGAGGGTTTTGACTGAATGCGCGTTGTGATGATGTCTCATGACCTGTCTTGGCCCAAATCTGCGAAAAATCTGTGGTAATTTTGAAAAAATTGCAAGCTCCTCAGAATATTGCGGAGTTTGCTTGATTTTGGATGTCTGCGATCGCAAAATCCTGGAGGGACTGCTTATAGTTAAGCATTAATTCTACCTTTATTGAAATTCAGAAATGGTTCTTAAAGGTCGAGCCAGTGAATTCAGTATTATTCAGCTCGTGTTCCGTCAGCTGTCAATAAAATATTTACTAGGATGAAAAACTCAGGTCTCTGTATCACCCCAAACCCACCAGTCAGGACTAGGAGGCGTCTCTACCTGTCGATCATGTTACCCGTCAATTCAGAAAGCTCTCCCTCTTACACTACTATTTAGGCCGAAGCACTTTGTGTTTAAGAAGCGTGGCCTTGGAGGGGAAAACTGAAGAGAGGAGCTATATTTGTTTGCAAGCTTCTGTCAAGTTATGAGAAACAGCAGAGCCCTGATGTGACTCTGTTATTAAGGCCCCGTTTATATGTATACAGATGTTTTTAAAATTGTTTTTAAAAAAGACGAACAAAGCTTTTCAACACCCTCCAATGTGGAAAAATTCTATATTTACATTTATGGCATTTTGGCACACGCCCTTATCCAGAGAGTCTTACATTCATCTCATTTATACATCTGAGCAGTTGAGGGTTAAGGCAGTGACAGCTTGGCAGTGCTGGCGCTTGGCAGGGATTTGAATGTACAACCTTCCGATCAGTAGTCCAACGTCTTAACCACTGAGTTACCTAAAGAAAATGTAAAGCTTTGAAATGAGATAGATAGATAGATAGATAGATAGATAGATAGATGCATGGATGGACTTTATTTATCCCCAAGGGCAAACTTGAAACTAGTAAAAATTTGTTTAACGTTAAAAAAATGTCCATGAATATGTTTATGAAATTTGATTATATTCAAGATATTTTCACTTGCTAGGATATCATACTTTGCAGTAAACTCCATCTTCACTGTTTTTCAGTGTGAAAAGAACATGTTGCTAAAACCGCTGACATCACAGCATTAACCTGCTCGTGCCCACTGCCTTTTTCTGATGTGTTATGAATGTGTTAGGGCTCTGTTTATTATGGCTACTGACCTGGAGACAACAGAATATGATACACACTGTACTGCTCCTGAATACACCACTCTGACTGTATAAACCACACTGCGAACAGAGATTTTAGATAAGACCAAGACGAACGCTTAGTATTCAGATGTAACCTTAAGCAGTAGTTCTACCTCCTTGTCAGTTTTTTTGGGCCATGTTTGTGGTTTTCCGTGTTTCATCTTTTCTAAAGCTCAATAGGCATGCTCTTAATAGGATTCTTGAGGTGTCTTACATAACAGTTAATGACATACTGAACCGGTGTGCTAATGTGAGCGTTTTCAAATAGTTTATGTATTTTTGTGTATGGTGATATTTTTGAAAATGTTGTTTTTGTGGACAGGAATGCAGGAATAAAAACTATGTTTTCACAAACATGTGACCTAAGAGTATTTGAGAATCAGTTTGGTTTTGGGTCTGATTAAAGCAGTGGATTCGGTGGATCCCTTCTCATTTTCAGTAAGAAGTACAATAAGCCAGAGGCAATTAATGTGCTTTAACAGATCTACCGCTCTGCATAGTTCAGTTTCATGGCCAATCTAACACGCCTGTGAGGAAGTCGGTCTCAGAGCACGATCAGACATCAGCTGATACTCAGAGCTCTGATGTTGGTATTGAAAATGAAAAAGTGTCATTGGTGCATCCCTAGAGCCTTTAAAGGGGACCTATTTTGACCCTTTTTACAAGATGTAATATAAGTCTCAGGTGTCCCCAGAATGTGTCTGTGAAGTTTCAGCTCAAAATATTAATACTATAATATTATTATGGGTTGTGAAAAACCCTCGAGTGACTGCAAAAGACCTTCAGCAAGACTTGGTGGCAACAGGCACTGAGGTTTCAGTGAGCACAGTATGGCATGTACTAAACGCAGAAGGTTTCCATGCCAGAACTCCAAGACGTGCGCCACTACTGACCCAAAAGCACAAGAAATTCGGCTCAAAATCATATAAATAAGCCACAGTTATTAAGTTATTAAGTTTTGGGATTCTGTTCTGTGGAGCGATAAAACAAAACTGGAACTTTTCGGCACGATGGATCAGCGGTATGTCTGGAGAAAGAAGAATGAAGAAAGAACACTCTGTCCACAGTCAAGCATGGTGGTGGCTCAGTGATGCTCTGGGGCTGCTTTTGCATCCTCTGGCACTGGAAACCTGCAGCGTGTGGAAGGCAAGATGGATTCTTTGAAGTATCAGGAAATCCTAGGAGAAAACGTCATGCCGTCTGTGAGGAAGCTGAAGCTTGGGCGTCATTGGACCTTCCAACAGGACAATGATCCCAAGCATAGCTCAGATTCCACCCAGGCTTGGTTGCAGAAGAAGTCCTGGAAGTTCTACAGGGCCATCACTTGAATTTCTGGTAGGATTTGAAGCAGGCGGTTGCAGCACGCAAACCCAAGAATATTACTGAACTGGAGGCCATTGCTCATGAGGAATGGACTAAGATTCCTCAGGAACGCGGCCAGAAGCTGGTGTCTGGCTATGCATCAGCAAAAGGGTGCTCTACTAAGTACTTAAGGTGTTTGCCATGAAGGGGTTGAATAATTTTGAAACTGGAGAAGTCATTATAAGTTGCATTTTCAGTTGAATTTGGGGAAACCACTTGAATCATTCGTTGTGTTGAACTATTTCAACGGCTTTTGTTTGATTTATTCATTGCAAACAGCTGAAAGTCTGTAAATTTTGACAGTAAACCTTATTTGCAATGGGGCTTGAATAATTTTGATTGCAACTGTAAAGTTTTAGTCTGAACGAAAAAATCGTATTGAAAGTTTGGGTTTCTTTATTCCGATGAACTGAAAAAAATAATCGCCCGATTATTTGATTATGAAAACAGTCGTTAGTTGCAGCCCTACTTTTTAATATACCATTTGGAAGGTTTCATTTTTTCCCTTTATATTTCTCTCTCCCTTCTTCCTTGTTTAGCTCTTCACCCAGTTGCTAAGTTGCTCTTTCTCTCAGGACTCCCTGAAGGCTTCTGCTATTCTGGGCAGTGTTTACATACTCTTTTTCTTTCTCCCTCCATTTATCACTCTTTTCACATTTCTCTCCTTTTCGATGTTCACCTCTTTCTGTCTCTCATTCTCTCTCTCTATTTCTCTAGGCCCTCTGTTTTTTTTTTTTTTTTTTTATTTAGGTTTTTCACTCATCCTCCCTTCTTGTTCTGCCTCTCTCACACTCATTGTGTGACTCTGTGACATAATGATTGTACACACACACACACACACACACACACACACACACACACACACACACACACACACACACACACACCCCCCTACCTTCCAGCCTCTATGGACAGCCTCTTGCATAATACTGTGATGTCAGAATAAGGTGTTTTAATTGGTGTGTTATGAGGGCAGGTTGTTATTGGCCGTGTCTAATATTGTGTTTGCTTAATTTCATCACTAAACATGAAGTGATGTGCCCTTCTTTTTTATCTCCTCAGTTCGACTACATGACAGTATTGCAGAAGAAGGATTTCATTACCTGGTCTTTGACCTGTAAGTATGACTGGAGAACACACGCACGCGCACACACACACACACACACACACACACACACACACACACACACACACACACACACACACACGTTATATCAAGACAATATGTGATAAAGAACATTAGCACACAGCTCAATACGCTGTTCTTCCATGAGTGTGGATGCTACTGTATTTAGTGTAGCAGCTTATGTTGTGTAGTTTGTAGCACTGTTTTGTTACAAGCACTGGACTCCTTCATGCTAAGAGGATTTGCATTTTATTCAGCTGTAGGTAGTGTTGAGAATTACAAAACCATGCTATTGCAAACCAGAAGTGATTACTGCATCATTGTGTGTTTGTGTGCTTATGCGTGTGCGTATGTGCATGCGTGTGTATGTATGCGTTCATGTGTGTCTCTCTCTCTCTCTCTTTCTCTCTCTCTCTCTCTCTCTCTCTCTTCTGTGTCTCTGTCTGACTCTCTCTCTTTTTGTCTCTCTCTTTCTCTCTCTCTGCAGAGTGACTGGAGGGGAGCTGTTTGAAGACATCGTTGCCAGAGAGTATTACAGTGAAGCTGATGCGAGGTGGGCACTCCAGTTCTCCAATTTACTGTTGCCGTGGTTACTGCTCTGCGGCCTGCAGCAAGCGGGTCACACACACACACACACACACACACACACACACACGCACGCATGACCATGGTGTTGTGTTTTAAAAGCACACAGTTAGTGAGTGAGGAAGTGGAGGCTCTCTTAAGTGCAGTAAAACTGGAGTGCTCTTTAATGATGCCATTATGGAAGAGTTATTAGCTGAGTTATAACTTGTCAACAGGTAGAACCTCCCCACCCCCACCCCTCTCCTTCCCATCCTCACATCTGCTTTTTTCTCATACCCCTCTTTCCTTACTCACTGCCCACACCACTCCTCATTGTTCTCTCTCTCGTTTTCCTCCTTCACTTGCATTAGGTTGATGTGTTTACTAACCCGAGCAGCTAATAAGCACCTTAATAAGAGTTCTACTGACTGATTTTGTTTAGGCGGCAGGTCTTTCTGTGCTGTTCCTCCAGTACTTCTCTCAGAGCTTAACAGGAAGCCACTTTTTTTCTCAATAATAGGGCTGTGCAGTATACCATTTGTTAACCGTTATCACAATATTAGCCTTTTCAATATAGATATCACAGAAGCCTGCAGTATACAATAGCAGGCTTTTGCCTGTACTGCAAGTTTTGCATTATACTACAAAACTGCAATTTCTTTAGTATTGTGAGAGCATGCTGACCATCTGTGAGATTCCAGATGAGTCTGTTCATAATGTCTGTTCAAATTAATAAAGGCCGGTTTTTAACTGACCATTTAACCATTAATTCATGTCCCTCATCACGTTGTGTATGAATTATCTCTATCAATCAATTTTTTTCATATATTTTTCCATCTATTCAACTGCAATGATTGTTACCCATGTTTAAAAATGTTCTGATTTTGTTCTGACATACCCGAGTGGCACAACAGAAAAACGTTTGCCCTCCGGAGATCGCAAGTTTGAATCTTGATGATGCCACAGCGATCCATAGCCACAAGCCAAGAGGGAGGGAGAGGCAGCATACTCTCTCTCCCCTATCAATCACAGTGACACTAGCAAATCATGGGCGTCTGTGACCTAATGCACGCGGAAGTGAGCGTATAGCCCTTTCCTCCGAGTGCGTTACGCTGCCCCCGGTCATTGCATGAGCAGCAGTTTGAAAAGACGAGGTCGGTTGGCTTCACGGGCCTGGATATCAAGCTGACTGTAGATTAACTCTCTGGAAGTCCAGCCATGCATTATTTTCCACCTAAATATCCTTTTTACCCAGAAATATGTCATGTTACAATATGAAACATGCATTATGATTTTGCTGAGTAGTATAACATAAAATGTGTAAGTAGCATAGCATAAAATAAAAAAAAAAAAAATTATTGCCCATATAGTGGAGCCATGTTTTTCACTAAATATAGGTTTCTCTGGAATTTTGTCATGAATTTCATCTCAGACACAAACGAAACATGCCTTGAATGGTTTTGTTTACATGCATGACACTGAATCCTCAGTGATACATACTTTATCTGCATTGTGCCTCAAGGTGGTCCTGTTCCTCTATAATAGATTATGTGCTGTATGGCTGTGATTTCATGTCTGCATCGCTGAGCTAGTGTTCTGACATTCGAAGTGAAAATGGTCCGTTAAAGCAACTCAGCCTTAAATGCACGCTTTTATTCTCCAGTAGATAAAGCACTCGTTTACAATATTGAACTTTTCTGCTCAGTGGAGGGGATTTGAATTCAGTGTGTGTGGGTGCAGGACTGAGAGGAAAACAGCCTCTCTTTTTTTCTGAACACTAGGATGCTTGCTGTCCTGGGAATGGAATGTTGGGCTCGAAGTTCAACCAAATTTGGGCAAAGAAAATTGCTGCCCTTTTCGATCATGAATAGACATTCACAGTCTTACGTCTTTAGTATAGTCATCTGCCCGGCTCATCAAATCTTTCTTTCTTTCTTTCTTTCTTTCTTTCTTTCTTTCTTTCTTTCTTTCTTCATCTGTCTCTCTCTATCTGTTGCTTCTCTCCCTCGCTCATTCTTTCTCTCCTTTGACTCTTCTCAAATTTCACTTCAATTCAATTTACTTTATTGCTGTAACAAATTTATCCATCTGTTTGGCCAAAGCTTGGCCAAACAGTAGACAGATGAACATCTGCTCTACAATATATTTTACCTCCAATGATCAATGGTGATCCTTTAGCTCTTTTCAATAGGGGGAGAAGTCAGGCTGAGCTTTGTAGTCAGTAAATACATGTACATCTTCTACATTTATTCATGTGCCAGATGCTTTTCCGTCCAACAGATTACAGCATATTACTGTAGAACCGAGTGTTTAGCTAAATAACCAAAAACAGGTGCAAAAATGACTGAGAGAGCCGCATTCGTTGTAGTTTAGTATTTAAGAGCTGACGTGAGTGTAAGTGCTAAAGAGTACTCCAAACCCGGGTCAAACGGATAGTACAAATCACTCAAGCTTGAAACAGTAATGTTAATACACATGACTAAGAGGAAAGCAGTAACACTCTTAACGAGGAACTGTGAATCTTGTTGTGTAACAACAGCCTCACACTAGTAAGAGTATTGAGGTAATGAGGAACAAAAGTTTACCTCAGAATGTACTGGCCTGCATTTTTAAGGCATTCACATTTGGGGTCACTAACAGTTCATCAGAGTGAGGAAAAACAAACTACGTTATTTTAATGTGTTGAAATGATGCAAATGTTCACTGTGCCTTAGCTCCCACTCATATTCTCTCCTTTTCTCCCTCTGTCTCTCGCTCTCACAGCCAGTGCATCAATCAGATCCTCGAGAGCGTCAATCATATTCACCAGCATGACATCGTGCACAGAGACCTCAAGGTGAGTTAGTGCCTATCGCCACGACAACCACCCTCAGCTTTCACCTGCTTTCAGTGTGTGTCCATGGTGATGACCTGCGTCGCTTTCATTCTCACACACACACACACACACACACACACACTCTTATACACACTCTTAACAAATACTGGGAAGACATACAATACTATGTGTATAAGTTCACTTGCAAAAACACATACTACATTTGTTCAGTCTGTGTGTAATTTTTTTTAGACCGCTTTACTTTGAACCCTAGGGCACAGACCTGCTAAGTGTTGGCATAATAAGAATATTTTCATTTTGAGAGAAAATCTGTGGTTGCAACCCTCAGAAGGCCTTTGTGAGAAAGGTGATGGAAATGTTAACTGAAATGTGGCACCTCTTGTAGGCTAGTCGTGCCCACAGGCTTTTCAGTGGTGCTAAGGTTCAGCCCTCTGTAGCAGTGGAACGGTCCGATTGAGCTCTGCATTTTATATTTGTGGTGCTGCTAGTGCAGAGAAGAATGCCGATTCACAAAGACATCGAAACCCTGTGATCCTACTTGCACACAAAAAGAACTGTTATTAACATGATGCTTGCGTCTCACACACAAACACACATGCATACACTCACTGCTCATCCTCATTGTATGCGAGTCAAATATTGAGTAGAAGAGATGTTTGGCATGCTTCTGGTTGCCATGGTGACAGACATGATATGACCGTTTTCATATTCTCCCAGACTAAAAGAAATTCACTTATAAGCCTTCCCATTTCAGCCATTTCAGTGCTTCTTAGCTACTTACTTTTTCAAAAACCTAGCTTCTAGTGAAAGATTACTATATATACAGTACTGTGCAAACGTTTTAGGCACATGCAAAGAAATGCTGTAGAGCAAAGATGCCTTCAGAATAGTGAAATTAAATGTTTCTACATTAAAACAAAATAGCAAAGCCCAGCAGCCTTCATTGTGTTTTTTTGTCTGAAAAGTGTCTCTTACGTAATATGCTGCTTTCTTTAACGACATACAAACATTTTTCTGCAACATTTAATTTTGTGCTAGAAAACTGTTGTTTGGGAATCTAAAATGTTTTTTGTACTGACTTGATTATGTAGAAATCATAAAATTAAAAAAAAAATCTATAACAAAGTTTGTATTAAAAAAAAAATAGGGTGCCTAAAAGATAGATGTGTGTGTGTGGGGGGATAGGTATGTAATTTGGTAACGTTTATAAATCGATACGGTGTTTCATGCTTAAATATTTGATTTAGTACGGTGTTCTTTTAAGCTGGAGGTTTGGAATCCAGTCCTTGTGGCAGCATTTTCCAAGACACGAGAATCACAAATTGAAGGATGCTATTACTTTTTCAGTGTGAAATGTCAAATGGACTTTTCATTTTACTTTTGGAAGCCATTGGATATCTCTGTGCACAAAAAATGTATGCAAATACATGGTTTGCCGCTGAATTTGAATTATGGCTCAGTTTATGCACGTCCATAAGTGAAATTCAATTAGCATGTGAATTTGAATAAACTCTGGAAAATGCTGCCATATAAAGTAAAGATAAAGGTTTATGCTTAATGGCAGTTGGAATGGACACCCAACACTATTATTGTTTACAGTAATATATTTTTTAAAATTTTATTTATTTAGGGCTTTAGATTAGCTGGCTAAGGTGGGTTAGGAGATGTGTTGTCCTAATATGCGGAATGGCTAAGGGTCTCTGAGGACTAGGGGTGGCAGAGTGAATTCTCATACATATTTACAGCATGTTTTTAAGATTGCTAAGCCTGTAGGCTGCCCAGGCTTAAACCAGTCTGTGTTTCACTGCTGAAAGAAGGACAGTTGCTGGCACCACTTTATAGACCACACTATAGAGACATGTTCCCCCTGTGTTCTCCTTAATTTATACTACTCAACTTTGGTACATTTTGGCTCAGTGCAGTTGTATAAGAATAAGAAGACTGTATTGTCATTGTAATGCTGCGAAACAACAAGATTATAATGTTATTACCGGAGTTCTTCAGACAACAGTATAAAAAAAGACACCTGAATATAAAATAGTAAATGAAACAACTGTAAATTAAACAAAGTGGTACAGTAGACAATAAGAAAGTAGTAATAAGAAAGACAAACAGTAGTAATAAGAAAGACAAACAATAAGACAGGATGTGCAAAGGTGCAATTGCATGTATGTAAACGATCGTAAATTAAACAATGTGGTAAAGTAAGACAGTAGGACAGACAATAGACAGGACGTGCAAAGGTAAGTAACCCAAACTGATCCCGGTGGTGTAGTGATCTCCGCTGGTGTTTGTTTACGGCAAACTCGAGGTGATTGCATGTAGTATCAAGACAGCTATACGCTAAGTATGCCTCAACATTACAGTCCAAAATAAACAACAGCAAAAGCAACGCAAAGAGTAACAAAGAACTTTTACGGGAGTACCGAGTCGCTGTGTCCATGCGCGCTGCCATCTTGTACACATCTACCCATCTTGTATTTGTGGTAGCATAAGACATGTAGCTCTTTTAGGACAGCGGGATTCTGGCCTTGGGTTGGAATGCAGGGATATGAAGGATTTCCACATCACTCTGACTAATTAAAACACACATTTAGACCATTCTAATATTTTCACCTGACAGCATTTACCTGGTCATATGGTCACTCCTACACACCAGGCTCTTGCTTTGCCACACCCACATATCATGAAGGGTCTGAACTCTAAAGAGCTCAACTTTGGTATCTGTCTTTCAGCATTAATAAAGAAGGAGCAACATCTGGAGCTCCTTAACCTAATGAGCAGTGTACAGCCATTCAATTCGAATGTATTTAAGATTGTAAATGTGATGATCTGTGAATCCTGTAATTGTAAACTGCTAAATGAGGGGTGTGTGTGTGTGTGTGTGTGTGTGTGTGTGTGTGTGTGTGTGTGTGTGTGTGTGTGTGTGTGTGTGTGTGTGTGTGTGTGTGTGTGTGTGTGTGTGTGTGTGTGTGTGTGTGTGTGTGTGTGTGTGTGTGTGTGTGTGTGTGTGTGTGTGTGTGTGTTTGAGCACAGCCTGAGAACCTGCTGTTGGCCAGTAAGATGAAGGGAGCAGCAGTTAAGCTGGCCGACTTTGGACTGGCGATTGAGGTACAGGGAGACCAGCAGGCGTGGTTTGGTAAGAAACACAATGTCTGATGCTTTGAGACATATCTTCCTTTTACTATAAAGCTCCCCTTCTTTTTTATGGAAAATTGAAATGTATGTAGATGTAAAAGGAAAAACTGAAGTTGTTACACTTACCGTGGCTTATCCTAGACTGAGCCTGTTTCACACTGGCAGGGATCTGGGACTGGTGACTGTGCTCCAAATATGCCAAGTTATGTTAAATAATCCAGGCTAAGCATATACAGTGCCAGAGGTGGGCAGTTCCACTCAAGAGTTTGATCTCTGGCCCATACAGATTCTTTTGCTTTATAGCCCAAATCCTTAACCACTTGGCTAATAGTAAGCTCAGGTACTATACTCTCAGCCAGGGAGTATTCCCACCCTGCACCCAGTATTCCCAGGATCCAGCTCGATAAAATGGTTACTGAAGATGAAGATGAACAACTCTTCGTTCACCAAACTTAATTCACTCATGATGCACTCATGAGGAAAGCCTCGCTCAGGTCCTCTCAGGCTATGTGTAAGGGCCCTGATACACTAAGACACTGTTGAGCATCAGTGGCTGACCATCACCAATAGTTACTGCAACGTGTCCTGCACCCTGTCTCTGCCTCTTTGACGGATGAACATGACGAGGATATGAAATGGATGTCAGTGGCTTTTGTTTGAGATTTGTCTGATTATCTGGTTGTTCACTCTAGGAAATTATTGGAATAAAGAAGTAGATATAAAAGGGAACCAAGCTGGCATACAACACCCCCAAGAGGCCATACACAGTGTATCTTATTTTACACAGCGTAACTTCTGTTCATCATTTCTCAGCTGTAGCTCAGCTGCTCTAGCTAGCTATGTTTTTCCAATGAAATGGCTAAGCAAAGTGAAATGACCGTTCAAATTCTGAGACCGTTCTATAAGTTAGTTTGTTCGGTTACATCCTAAACCGCATGCACTTGCACTAAATAATACCATATACTACCAGTATAGAGCCGTGTTATTTTAGCACAGTAGTATGTATTTGGAACAGAGACCTTTTTATCATGCTACTGTTTTTTTCAGATTTTTTTTTTTTTTTAAACTACAAATACAAACTACTTTCAACTTCTGACGTGATTTCCTTTCACACAGTCTTGAAGCAACAGGAGATGATTCTCAGTCAGACTTGCTGGTGCTAATTCTTTGGCTCAGTGTGTCATTGGGGAACTTGAGTTCTCTCAGTCAAAAATGATGCAACACTTCTACAGTCAGTTTCGTTTTCTGTAGTAATTAAACATGATCATGCGTTATGCTGATGGAAGATTAAAGAAACACACGGCCCCAGAGCTTGTTATTAGCAGAATCTTAAATTTCCCAGTCCTCTCCATTGACCCAGCACTCTGTCAGCGTTGTGTCACAGAGAAGCAGCCATGCTAGGTCACTGGTGTTTTTTTTTGTGGGGTAGATATTTATGTGGGTGTGTAAACTGCTGTTAGGGTCATGACTTTAAAGATGAGCTCTGATTCCCAGGACATGCAACCCTTAAACTACACGCCCATATACATAGCACATGTAGTGCCACATACAGTGCAAACAGTTACCAGTTCACTTTAAGGTATCACCTGTACTAATATCTGTGTATTGATGCTTATTAAGGGTGGGATACACAAGATCTAAAAGAAACACTGACATCATTTGTCTACATACCTAAACTGCCCCACTAGCTCAGTAACTGATCTTTTCATCATGTGTTTAGTAGAATTTATAGAAAAGTACTGATAGTTTTGGGTCTAAAATCTGACTTTCAAAGCCACTGTAAAATCCTTTATATACAGACACCTGTGACTGCATCACAGTCATTGAATTCTGTATCTATGTGCCAGGTTTTCAACCAGTAAACTTAAAACCATTAAACTTAAACCAACTTTCTATCAATAGAATATTCTAATCATTGCCTGATATATTGCTTAGTGTCATGCCTAAGAACACACTTGTCCATGATAAAATCACTGTAATGCGCACCTTCTCACAGTTTATAGCCTTATTACGCTTTCATCAATTAATAGATGGTTTCTGTTACTGCCCATTTAATAGCCAACTAACCAGCAAGTCATGTGACAATATGGTTGTTTCAAGAATCCTAAATCAGATTTTGATGATTAATTATTTTTCACTACCCATTTACTAATATAAATATTATTTTAATTACTATTATCTAAATGTAATGCCTTTAATCTGTCCTTGGATATTAAATAATATTAAAAGGTGCCTCTGAGAGCTATGGGTCATTTTGCTAATTTTCTTCGGTACAGGCTTTGCAGGCACTCCTGGCTACTTATCTCCAGAAGTCCTGAGAAAGGACCCTTATGGTAAACCTGTGGACATTTGGGCCTGTGGTGAGTTGTTTGTTTATCTGGAATACAATTCTTCATATGATTCAACTGCATAATATTTACTTTCTTGCACTATAAGTCTGTATGTTTTTTTTTGTTTGTTTTTTTATCTGCTCATCTACACATCTCCATCTCTTTCAGGAGTTATCCTCTATATTCTTCTTGTGGGATATCCTCCATTCTGGGACGAAGATCAGCATAAGCTGTACCAGCAAATCAAGGCTGGAGCTTATGATGTAAGTACATAACAAGTAATAACATTCTTAAACCTGGAGTGTGTGTGTGTGTGTGTGTGTGTGTGTGTGTATATATATATACAGTACTGTGCAAAAGTTTTAGGCACATGCAAAGAAATGCTGCAGAGCAAAGATGCCTTCAAAATAATGAAATTAAATGTTTCTACATTTAAAAAAAATACAGTAAAGAGCAGTAAACAGTAGTAAATGAAACAAAGTCAATATTTGGTGTGACAAAAAAAAAAAAAAAAATAGTGGTCTCCGGTACAATTAGTGCAGTTTTATAAGGAAATGAGCTGGTAAGTTTTATTGAGCATCTTGCAGAACCAGACACAGTTCTTCTGGAGACTTTGAGTTTCACACTTGCTTCTTATTTTTGCAGAAAAGCCCAGCAGCCTTCATTGTGTTTTTTGTCTGAAAAGTGGTCTCTTGTGTAATATACTGCTTTCTTTAATGACATACAAACATTTTTCTGTAACATTTAATTTTGTGCTAGAAAACTAATGTTTGGGAATCTAAAATGTTTTTTTACCTAAATGATAATGTAGAAGTCATAAAATAGAAAATCTATAACAAAGTTTGTACTAAAAATGATAGGGTGCCTAAAACTTTTGGCCAACACTGTGTGTGTGTGTGTGTATATATAAAACACACACACACACAAACACACACGGGGCTCTTTCAAATAAGAGTGAAATGTATTCTTTTGGTTTGTTTGCTCTTTGCTTTGATTTATTTTCTCACTACAAATAATTAAACAGTCCAGAAATAAAAAATAAAAACTTTGGCTGAAACTCATTCGTGTATTGGTCAGAAATTTGATGAAGGAAAAAAATAAACAAACCTTTGCCAACGCCGCATAAAACATAATCACCTTAGCACAGAGAACACGAGGCAGCAGTCAATTAAAAAATATCGCACAAGAGTGCTGCCATACTGAATATCAGCACAGCTGGGATTATCTGCAGCAGTCACATCCATGCTGATATTCAGAACAACAGCATGATTGCGAATGTGTATTGCCTTTATGCAGCAGCTCTTTAAACAAGAAAATAATATTGAATAACTGACATTTCAGTTACAGTATTGCTAAATACTTAGCTCCCAAAGAAGCCACAGCTGGATAGAGCATTACGTGCTGCCATGCAACATACAGCCTGACTGGCAGCCCGTAGTAAGTGTAGTAACATAGTAATAAACTATTGCTTGAATTGGAAATTGTAGAGAAGACAGACAAGAGGAGTGATACAAACAGTGAAATGTACCAGTGCTGCTCAACACTCTTGGAACGCTGCTTGTGCAATCAAATTAGTGGACCGGAACTACCTGTTGTATGATATATTACTAGAAATGAGATAAATTAATAGTTTTAAAACATTTTCTCTTTTTCTTGGTCAGTTCAAATCTTCAGCTCACATCGCATTTCTACTGCGCTTAACTCTGTCCTTTGACTCAGTTTGCTCCTTGTGGCTCATTTTAGCAGCTCACATCTGGAGAAAAATGTCATCCCCAACCCAAAACACATGACATGTTTGGTTCCCTTGCTGTATTTGGGTCAATTCAGGATCGAGTCAATTTCTCACTGCAATCGAACCATGCTAAAGTTTGATTGGAAATGTACAGGGACCACCCCTCTCTTGGGCCAGTTACTTTGGTGCGATTGCTGTGTTCTCACCTGTACAAATGAACTACACCAAAGAAGACATCGCACCACGGTTCGATTCAGACTAAACACTGCATATGTGAACGTACATTTTAAGAC
Organism: Cranoglanis bouderius; assembly: GCA_023630585.1. NCBI lineage: Eukaryota > Metazoa > Chordata > Actinopteri > Siluriformes > Cranoglanididae > Cranoglanis > Cranoglanis bouderius. The sequence goes on along the minus strand of CM042562.1, from coordinate 6,478,117 downwards.
CGCATTCTGTCCAGCATAACTGTGCCAACACCTGCTGTAATAGCTCGATTTTGGAGATTTTAGGGGAAATAAATCCTGGTTAAATTCTTCGAGCAGTATTCTCGACATACAGTAATATGTATACAGTAAATGTAATTTGCTGACGTACAGTATATTGTTAAAAAATATAGTTGTAGATCTAAAAAAGTCGTCATTAGTCAGGCTGCAAGTATTCTTCAGAGACCAGAGGCTCATGAGGTTATCTTTTTCCATTATGGTACAAATGCCCTGTTCCGGGGCTTCGTGGTCTGACAGGCTGGCTGCTTAATTTTTGATTGAGTGTAAATTAGAGCTGTGCCAGAGCTATTGATCCTGTCATGCCTTTCCTGACGCATTGCAGGGAGATGACTTACCGGGAAGAACTGGATGATTCTTCACAGTGTGCAGATGTGCAAGTGTCTGTGCCTTTTCTAAAAAAAACATGAATAAAATTTTAATGAATAATTTGTGTACTTACACATCTATGCACTGTAACTTTAATGCACAGCTTAAAGAAAAGCAGAAATAGTTTAAATTTTTATTTTTTATTTTTATGATGACGTATGGTTCTTTAAACTGGTTGTAGTTTTAAAAAAGTCTGCGAAGTAGTGTGTGGGCAAGATATAAACGTAGATTTAGCATCAGGTAAATTGGCTGACTGGTACCACTGTCCCCTAATCTAATAACTTGTGTCTCAGTGAGGTGTTAATTTGCAAAAATAACATTTATTAGACCCCCAGCCATGGCCATAGCATATCCAGTAGTTGATGTAATAAAGAAACAAAATGACACGGCATTTCCCGCTGCTTTCTTGCGCTGCTCCTGATTTGATTATCCCCCATGTCAGACATTTTGTTTGTCTGTTAACAGCTGTGTTAAAAGCACACAAGGAATTTACTCCTATGCATGCAGAGTGAATATCTAACACTTTGTATCATTCTCGCTGCAACACTCCAGTTTCCTTCTCCTGAGTGGGACACTGTCACCCCTGAGGCCAAGAACCTCATCAACCAGATGCTGACCATCAACCCAGCCAAGAGGATCACCGCTGAGCAGGCCCTCAAGCACCCATGGGTCTGCGTAAGTAATTGCTTCCAAGATCTATAATTCTCGCAAGCTGCAGGCTGCAGAAATCCATTACAAAGTCAGCAGTGCCTTAGATTCTTTCAGGATTTTAATCCATTTCTAGTCTAGCCATCTAACCATCTGAGCAGGAATGCCTAACTGCATTCTTGGAGTCCAGCGCAGTTTGAGTCTCACTGAGTATCACTGTTGGGACTAATGCTGGCCTGAAACACTGGATCAGATTGGACTTCTTGTTGGCATCATGTTTTTGTGTAACTTAGCAACAGGAGTTTGCAGAGAGTTGGTTTGGTTTCTAAGCGGATGTCCATATCAGATCAGTATTGGGTATTACACAATGCCCAAAGCTCTGATGTTAGTCATATATTGAAAAATCAGGCTCAAAACAGCATTGGTGCATCCTAGTTTGGTGATTTCCTCATTCCCAAACTTAATAAACCTGGTTATAAAGAGGTGAATATAATCAGAACCAAATTTGCACATTATGCTTTATTCTGGCATTCCAGAGTTGTGCACGCCTTCCTTAGGGACTAAAGAAGAAAAGCAAACACTGTTGCATACACTGTCTCTTAGGATCTTGAAACTTAATATATTTTACTTCAGATACTTCCAGTGGTGATCAAAGTGATATTATTATTTCTCAATTTTACTGTTCAGCAACGGTCTACAGTGGCCTCCATGATGCATCGGCAAGAGACTGTGGAGTGCCTGCGCAAGTTCAATGCCCGGAGAAAACTGAAGGTATATTTCCATTATAGTTCCTGCATAGTGGGACAAAATTCAACAGATTAGTAGCACAGCATAATCCATGTCACTCTCTCTCTCTCTCTCTCTCTCTCTCTGTGTCTGTCTGTCTATCTGTCTGTCTGTCTGTCTGTCTGTCTGTCTGTCTGTCTGTCTGTCTGTCTGTCTGTCTGTCTGTCTGTCTTTCCATGCAGGGAGCCATCCTCACCACTATGCTGGTTTCCAGAAACTTTTCAGGTGGGTCTCTGTTGCTTGAACATGATCAGGTAGGGTGCACAAACCATGGACCAAATTGATGCATCCCCATAATAGTAGGCAAAATTGAAGATGTATTTTCAGCTAGCTGTACAACCAGGGAGTGCAAGGTCTGGAAAGACTGAGAGCATAGATGCCTTAAAAAGTTATGGACTCTTGTTTCTAATGAATTGTTTAACCATCTTTGATTTAACTGCTACAAAATTTATAAATTGATATGTGGTTTTTACTTATGACTTCCTGCTAATTTTTTTCAATGTCAAGGCAGGTTCTTTTCGTTGGTCTTTGGTGTCACAGGGTAACAGGTTGTAATTTGTGGCAAATTCAAAGTTTTTAATGAGCCTGAATATTGGTTAGGTCACATTCTCTCAGGGGTTGTATATTTTCTGTAGCGTTATCCCAACTGAACGCCTCTCTGTCCAATAGTGGGCCGGCAGCATACCAGCCCTGCTGCTCCCACCACCAGCACTGCCGCGCTTGCACAGGAAGGTATGTGAGAGTGCATCTCCTCACCTCTCCACCAGGGGGGCCCAGATAGCCCCATCCACCTTGTCCCCACAGACCTGACCCTATCTTTCCTCCACCCACTCAGCATGTAGCCAGACGCCTGACATGCCTGCTCTCACACAAAAGCATACACACATTCAATTTCATGAAAAAACACTGCCAGTTGGTCCAAGATGACCAAGTTCTTGATTTCATACACGTACGTGGCCTGTTTCCATTTTACCAAGATTAACATTCATAACAGTCATGTGCACCATGCACCGTCCTCATGCACCATGGTCTTCAGCCTGCACTGTCCTTTAACTTTTAATCCAGTATTGTTTAGTGTTTAAGGACAAAAAGCAGATCCTGCCACTTGTAAATGTAAACCATCTTTCCTGTAAATAGTGTTTGGACACATAAGGAATAAACACTCCTCAGCCCTCTGGAACTTTGAATGAATTTTTTTTTTTTAACCTCGCAGCCATGGATTGTTCTCTCTGTGTATTTGAATAGTTGTTATTCCAGTCCTTTTTTTCCAAACGTCTGTCTTTTTACATGACTTGAATTTGAACGCTGATGTTCCAGGCAGGAGTCTCTTGATCAATATCGCCTCACCGCATCCATTATAGTGATCGTCGTCTCGAGTCAGCTCACAATTGGCCAACATGACTTATCTGTTATGTGAATACCTCAGCTTTATTTAGTCCCTTTTTGTGATGTTATTTTTTATTTTTTATAGCGCTGTTAGGTAGCCTCTGCTTTAGCTGGAGATGTGGAAACCAGCTCTGCTCGAAACTCTGTACCCTGGGCAGTATAAAGAGGCCTGGTAGTATGGAGGCTGAGATCATAGGTTTCAGATCGCAATCTCTCATCCCTTGCTAAAGCAGACTTGTTTAGCCCAGCTTAGCCACCATTTCCCTCCTCATTCTCCCTCAAACCCCTTACCCCCACCCCCTTGCTGAGAGTGCGGGGGTGTGCTACATGGCTGGGCAGGAGCGGGGTTGGCTTGCTGCCAACCGTCAGACCTGGTGTAGAATGGCGCATGGTGCCAGCACGTCCCAGGTGGTCGGCATGAAAGAAGGCCCACTGGAGGCCAGACAGACGATGCTGTTCATGCTATGAGTCAGGAGGGAAAGAGGAGCACACAAGTAATAGCCACCCCAAAACAGAGGGGAAATTTGTTTTACACAGTTTTCTGTAATTTCTTTTATCATACTGATATATCATTAATAAATCAGTGATATGTCATACTGATATATCATTGATTTATTCATTCCAACAGGGTTTTGAAACATGATTAATATTATTAATTTTAGTATTTGTTTGTTGAGAGATTTCAATGCTTTGGATGCTTTATCTCTCCCACAATAAAGGCTAGCCTTTATAAGGTCTATACTACAGGTATGTCTTAGATAATCAGTTACGCTTTTACTGTGGTGGCGATTGGCATTAATTACTTTGGAGTCATCAAGTCACAACTCTTTCCACCAATTGTCAACCATACCCAGTAAGTGTTTGACTGTATAATTTCATCTCATTGCAGATATTAGGATACTTGTTTAGATGCTTGACCAATAGAAACACTGTATCAGGCTTTATCTTTTCTATCTTCTCCATCTTGAGCTTTTTGCTTTACTAACTAATCAACTGATTGCTGACAGTTTAGAATTTGCTGCTTGACAGATTTTGACGCATGTCTCAGGTTTTTGCCTCAATCAGATTATGCTATTTTCTTTGATTCAGTGCTTGCAAACATACCATTTATACCTTTCAAGGGCATTTTCACACTTGGCCTAAATACTGAATAATAACCTGTACACAGGATTGGTATTGGGCTTGTTTTGGTAGAGGGCATCACATGTTTGTTTTCACACAGATAATTTCCTTATAACTGTGAAGTGTGAAAATCTATGCAGAACTTGTGCCATACTGTATGTGCAGTTTTGTTTGCAAAATGGGAGACAATACGAACAGTTCTTTATTGTTCTTATATTAATTTCAGTTAAACAAATATTTCTATTCTATAACAATAATTGTGAACAGTTTGGGTGAAGCCTTTCAGTAAAAACTGATGACTTATGTACGCGGATAATCAAGAGTTGTAACCACTTGTGTTCAATTGTCTTCTTTACTCCATTCATCTAGAAGACATTCTGTCCCCTCAGTAGACCACTTTTTTTTTTTTTCTCCATCACTGTGAAATTTGAAACAGGAAGTAACGCACCACCAACAAGCCGAACTAGTTCTGTTATTTGCTGTTTAGCCCTGGGAGCAAATAGACTTGTTGCAGTCTTGAAGCCCAGACCATAGTTCACAGGTGCACCCAAGATCTATTCCCTGGACCACACATGGAATGAAAAACAGCTGTCATTCCGCCAAGCAAATTAAACTGCCTCTGGAATAAAGGCCAAGTGTGAAAACGCCCTCAAACAATCTTCTAGTGGCACTTTTTGAGCTTGAGAAAAAAATTGCCTGATTTGAGAAGCATTATATTAAGTTACTTGATTGTACCTGGTGACTTTATGATCAAAACCAAGGAAAGCAATTTAGGACATTTCTTTCATGTCTTGTTAAAGTTAGGATAAGTGAAAGCAATCCAGCTTCAGACTGACGGCTTACTGTGAATGGTGAAAGGAGGGAGCAGTGACTGTAATGGAGGACAGTTGAATAATTTGTTTCCCTCGTTCAAAAACAATAAAGCATTTTGGAATTTATTTTACTTTATTGACACTGCATGGCTGGCTGTATGGTAAATTGCACCCACCACTAGCACCTTTCATCTCATATTGAGTGCAGCATGGAACACCAGCAGGCCTGCGAAACAAATGATGCCTGCCGCCTTCCTGCTCTGTGCGTCCTCCTATTTGCATCTGTATTGATTGTTGTTTTTCTCTCTCAATCTTACCTTTCTCTCCCCATCATTCTTCCTCTCCACTTGTTTATGGAAGGTAAGGAAATGAATGGGGCTACCAATGTGAGCTTTTTGACCTGGGTCTTTGTAAGTGTGGTGTTGTTGAAAGGGTCATTGCAATATAGATTTTTTTTCTAAAGGCTGTCCCCTGCGCACCATGTCATTAGCACAGAAGTCAATCGGTGTTGAGGCTTACAAAACTCCACCGCCTCAAGACCTCTAAATCGGGCTGGGCAAAATCATGGCTCCATTTAAAGGAAATCAATTGCCTACATTAGCTGTGATTTTCTTTCATTATACCTGTAGTCTCAAATGAAGTATGGTTTTATTCTGAGTCTATTCTTGGTTTTGCATAATAGGGATGATTTACAAATATGTGACTTCTAAACAACCAGGGATGAAACCTGAAAGCTTCTGAACCATATAACTGAGTAAATGGTGGACGCTAAGCTTCAGTAGCAGTTTGTATGAAATGGGCAGAAAGAGCACTGTGGCTGCTTGGATTTTGTTGGGTATGTTGTTATTCAGGCTCTCTTCTTTCTTCACAGCATGCAAAAGTTTACTCAACAAAAAATCAGATGCTAGTAAGGTAAGAGAAGAAGCTATTATTAGTAGTTAGCATTTTAAGATGTTGAAATGATCACCGATTCTTAATTTTCTAATCTAGGTAGAGAGCTGCAGCACATCATTAATATTCATACATATGTGCGGTGGTCTCGGAAAACCCTTCACACTGTGAAATTTTGACACGCTATGCATAGTTCTACAAGCTTTCCTTTTTTTTTTTTTTTTTTTTTTTTTTTTTTAAAACATGTGGAAGCTAAGCATTTTAAAGTCCGCTTATCCCCAAAAGTGAAAAAGGAAAATTAATTAAGAAAATTGTGAAGAGAAAATTATGTTTAAAGGTCACAGAAATTTAGATTTCATCGGGAAGACTGATTGTTTTTACCTCCACATTTGTTAAACTGACTCCTAAGTGGCAAAAAGTTGTTTTTTTTGTTTGTTTTGTTTTGTTTGTTGTCAGAATTCAGGCACAAAAACATCCGATGGGTTTTCCCAGACTGCCTCATATATGAATAAAAAAATTCCTGCAAACATTTCAAGTGTTTTACAGCTTTACAACTAGTTGTAATGGTGGATGACTTTATATGCATATAGGATTTAAATAAAGTGTTGTGCACTAATGATTCAATGAGTGTAACATTTTAAAGGTTATGTATATCTCTTCATTTTAAGGATAAGGTTCTAAATATACTCTTTGCCCACATAGAACATTCATCAAAAATTTTAGTAACACATGCATTCAAATGCCCTGTCAGTGTAATAATTCAGTGTCCATTGTATCCCATGATCGTTATATCCCATGTCGTCCATCATTCTGAACGGGAAAATGTTGTATGTCTCCTCTCTGCTGCAGCCCCAGACAAACAACACTAAAAACAGTGTAGTGAGTGCTGTAGTGAGTGCCCTGAAGGAGAGCAACATGGCCTCCTCGACACCAATGGTACCTTAATCTGCATTTAACAGCCCTTTACCCTATACCCAGTGTGCTGTGCTCTAGATGCCTGTAGAGCATCCAAATGCTAGTTTGTTTTTGGTCCACCTGTATCCTGTCATGCAATCCTGCTGTACATTTTTGTGGTGTTCTTTTCTTTTGTAAGCATGTTATGATTTTATTTTGGCTTGGTATGGCTTTTTGTGTCCTGCTGTTCTCTTCTCGCCCCTATGTAGACCATATGTGCATAACCTCACATGGCAGCTTAGCTCACTCATTCTAACTCATACATACACAGGTTTCTGTTCGCCATATATAGAAGTTGGATAATTGAAGTCAACGTGTCCTTTCAGGATTGGGCAAAGTGCATTAACGGTCACTGCTCTAGCTTTGACACATTAAGGAAACAAGGGCAACTGGAAAATATGAGTTAGTACTCAACATTATTATGTCATACAATGTACGAGGCAATCACATTATAATAGGCAAATACAGCCCATGCAGCACTGGTTCACTAGGGGAGGGGGTGGAATTGTGCAAGTTTGGAGGTGTTTACAATGTGCTTTTCTGTCATATGTGGATTTCTTGTCTAGGGTAAAAGTGTACACAAGCTTTTGTGCACCTACACTGTTTTATGGAAGTAAATGTTATATCTGATTCAGTAACAGGTCCTCAACACATCCTTTGGATGGCTCTAAAGTAAATACCCCCTTGCTTTTATCTGACTTCCAAAATTTTCACATTGCAGTTAAATGATGTGGGTCACTCGGTGTCCTGTTGCAAATCTGTTTCATCACCAGGCTCACTGGGAATTGGTCTGTAATGGAAGTTTTCTGTCAGTTAAATGAAGAAAAGGACAAAACTCAGAGTGCTCTCACCAAAAAGGTTAACCTGGGGCTAGAGGAAGCTGAATGTGTGTAATTCAACTTTCAGCGAATGCAGTTTCCCTGCTCGAAAACAGTCATGAGATGAGAGCAGTTCACCCTGCAGGGTCAGGCAGAAGAAAGTGAATTGACACTTGAAATGGTCTGTGCTCGCACACGCTGCCTAGAGAGCTGAGCGATGAGCATCCTGGGACCTCCAACATGCACCATTAAAGCACACTGTTAACCTCTCCCCCACTAGAGGTCTGCAGTCAATCTGAACACCATCACAGGGCTGACAACAAACAGTCAGGACTGAAACATACAGCATATTTATCAGAGCAGGCTTTAGTGGCAAAAATTTAACAATGGAACAATGACATTCCATGCAAGATAGAATTGATTATTTTCTTGTGTTGGTTTGGAATACAGTCCGAAACCTCTATCATATTTTCATGAAAGTGAAATGCAGGAACATTCACCACACAGGTATTGCATCACCATTACTTAGTTTGTCTTGTGAGCATGCACTCTGTTCCAGATGATAAAAGCATGTCATCATCAAAGTTTAACTGTAGCATACATTTATCTTTTTGGTAAAAGGTGACATAATTGATCATAATTGTTCTTTCCTGTTTTAAATCCTACAGGAGCCACAGACTACAGTAGTGCACAACCCAGCAGATGGTACCAAGGTCAGTCTTCCTGGTGGATATATTCTGTTGAGCAGGGTATTAATGAAAGGAAGTGAAAGGACGTTTAATATGGGAATCAGTGCCATGGTGTAGGGGGAAAAAGACCTTTGCCTATACTAGTATGTGATCATCCTGTAAATTTCATGTTCTAATGTTGCCTACTCTCTTTGTTTGGTTCTTGTAATGTTTTCTCTATCGATGACTTTCTGTAGGGCTCCACAGAGAGCTGCAACACCAATGAAGAAGAGGATATGAAAGGTAGGAAAGGTACACAACCCCTCTCTGCTTTTTTCGGCATGCCTCCAGCACTGTGGCCTCATGATGATCGATGCTGTTGTCTGTAATAATGGGAATCTCTCTCCTTGTCAAGCCGTGCCATAGGCATCGGTTCCATTTTCAACAGTTAATTTGATAGAAAGGCTGTAACACACACACTGGTGGTTAGCCATAAAAGCCTGTAATACAGCAGTTTATTTCCGAGTTAAATTATCACACGATTGTCATGCATAACTGATGTATTAAATGAAATGAAGCTATTTAACTGCACAGACAGGAGAGAGATTAAAGTAAAAATCGGAAAGGTAGATCACAATCTGTGTCAATACGTAAGGAATGCTGATACGCATGACTGTGACACTAGTGAATAAATCAGCTTTGTGAGAAGTAATATCTAGTGGAAATTGGTCCTATCCACAATTTAACCTAATCACTTGATTAATTTTGTATGCTCATGTAATCATCTGCATTTCTGTCTGCTTTTTTTTGTGGGAGATCGTTCAGTATCCATCTGTATGTATAGGCGTGTGTGTGTTTTTGAATCTGTTAGCTGGTGTTTGCGGTGACCCTTCATTATCATGTTCTGTAAGAACTTGGTCACGGTCCTCTACGAAGGCTCCAAACTCCACTTCTGAGGCTTTTTTCCCTTCATTTCCTCTCCTTAGTTACCTCTAACCTGAAGAGCCTTTTATCTTCTCAGCCAAATCAGCGGTTTGATTCAGGTGATGAGGACAGGAAATTGGAGAGGAGGCTCAGGGAAAGGTTTCACCAAGTTCACGGCTGTGATTACTAACACTACCACACCACAGCCGGCTAGAAAATGTTACTTCAGCAGTGCTAGTTCACACTGATCGAGTGAGCTGTGCATAGAGCAGGATACGCTGATGTGATTACCATGGAGTCCCATTGGCTATTTAGACTGTCTGTGTTGTTATTAGGCCAAGGCAGAATTAATAGAACCATTTTATCCAGACGCATCGTCCTCCAGCTGCACCTTATGAACGTAATGTTATTGTAATATTGATAAATCTTCAGCAGCGTGAGTGTGTGTTGGTGTGTTTTTCTCCTGGTGGTGTGTGTTGTGCTGGTTTTGGGGCCGTGCCAGTGGAGAGTGCTCAGGGGGCCAGCAGTGACAGTGCGGTGATGAGTCAGTGCAGTGCCGGGGACGAGCCGCCCGCTCTGGTGGCATCACCACAGTGCCCACCAGCCAGTAAGTCACAATCCTCTGCTGCCACGCAGCATCTTTTGCCCCTTTCCCATAATCCTCCAGATTTTTTTCCACCCCTGTGGTCAGTGTGTGAAGTCTTCCAGTTACTACTCAGAGCATTTGCAGTCACCCCACCACCACCGATCAGTTCCCCCTCGAATCAGGCTGTTTGTTGTGCTCTTCTTTTACGCTACCCTCTCAATACTCTTGGTGCATATGCCATGCTCCTCCTGATTTTTCTCCTCTCCACTTGCTACTGGTGATCATGCTGTAATTTGCCCATTTCAGCTTTTCCATGCAATTCTAGGCCCCATTCGGTCTCCTCTGCTTTACATCTGTGATGTCTCTTTACCTTTTGTTCTTACCTGCTTCACTTTTCTCCCAAGTCTGGATGATTTTCTAGCTCATAGCTATTTTTCCAGTTTGACTTTACTTAGAAATCAGAGATTCTCTTCGATCAGGCACCTTGTACCCCTTAGCACCCTTTTCAGACAGATGTATTACTCTGTATGGCTTTCTATCATGTATTTTTGCCACAGGGTAACGCATTAAGTCACTTATCTTCATGGTTGATGTGATGTCACTCTGCCTTTGCTGTTTAGTGCTGCTTTTACGTGAATGAAATTCATCTTTAGAGTATCAATAATTTAAAAAGATCTCCAACCACGCCATCTTTTCACTCTGAACCTTGAATCTTTGCCTCTGTAGAAAGAGGAAAACAAGACCATTTACAGGTAGGAGGTATTTGTTAGAGTATGGATGGTTGTTTTTGTTTTTTATATGACTTAACTATGTAGTTTTAAGGAACATTTTCTTCATATGATAGTCTTGAAAGTCTTGAAGCTTTAGAATTAGTGCTCTGTGTAAATACAGGATCAGTGAAGTTAAAATGGTAATCTTTGTTCCATTTGGGATTTAAGGTAAAATGGTGAGTATGAGAAAAAAGGGCAGAGTGGCATATCTTTATTTCTAGACTTTAACCATTTTGCATAATAAGAACTTAGTGACATTTTTAAAACCATGATTGAATTCCAATGTTTGAAGGTTTACAAGTAGGATTACGAGACAAAAGAAAAGCAAAGTAAAAATTTCCAGTTGTGTGAGAGTTCTAGAGGAAAGTTTTATTAGCATCAGACTGAAGATAGATGGCATTGGCATTCGAGATAAAATGTGTGAAGGTCTGGGAAAACCCAATGATGATGTGGCTGAAATAACTGCAGACATCCAAAAAAGAGGGAGTTTTTTTTTCTGCCTATGGTATATTTTGGCACCTCAACCTTAGAAATCAAAAATGAAGTTCACCAAAACAACATGAAAATATTCTATTTAGTTTTTAATCTTTTCCAGGCTTCCAGCAAAGATCACAATGTGTAAAGAGACAGTTTATGAAACGAGGTGATTAAAAATATAGCTAATTGTGAATTCCCTCACGCAGTGAATATCACCCTTTGATCAAGTTGTTAGATAGCTACCTGCCAAAGCACAATGGACATGAATCAGTTCAGTTTGTAATCCGAAACCTTTCGTAAAAATGGTCTGAGATGGTCGTGCTTAACCTGCTGAACCTATGGTACAAGATGTACTGTATACTGTGGTTGAGATACACAGTACTGTGCAAAAGTTTTAGACACCCTTTTTTTTAAGTACAAACCTTGTTATGGATTTTTTATTTTATGATTTCTACATGATCAAGTCAGTACAAAAACACTTTAGATTCCCAAACATTAGTTTTCTAGCGCAAAATTAAATGTTACAGAAAAATGTTTGTATGTCAGTAAAGAAAGCAGCAAATTACATAAGAGACACTTTTCAGACAAAAAACACAATGAAGGCTGCTGGGTTTTGCTTCAAAATTAAGAAGCAAGTGTGAAAGTCAAAGTCTCCAGAAGAACTGTGGCTGTTCTGCAAAGAGTGTATAAAACTGCACAAATTGTACCGGAGACTACTATTTTTATTTTTATTTTTATTTTTTTGTCACACCAAATATTGACTTTGTTTCATTTACTACTGTTTACTGCTCTTTACAGTATTCAGTATTTTTTTAATGTAGAAACATTTAATTTCATTATTTTGAAGGCATCTTTGCTCTACAGCATTTGTTTGCATCTGCCTAAAACTTTTGCACAGTACTGTACATTTCAGTTCAGAAAAGCCTGTAGATTTCAGAACTATAATATAGAACAAAATATTGAGATTTCACGAAATGAAGGGTTTTCCGAGGCCACCATATAAATATGATGCTCAGCTGAAAAATTTCACAAATTGCATACATGTGGATTTCTGTAAAGCTGCTTTGTGACAATGTATATTGTCAAAAGTGCTGTACAGATCAAATAACATTAAATTGAAGTGTATGCAGCAGAACTGCAAAGATTACATGTTCAAAGCTAACTGTGCTAGAACTGTAACACATTCTCCATCCTCCAGTCTCATCCTTTCCTTTTTCCTTTTCTTTCTTTTTTTTTTGTCAGTGTAAATGTAATTTCTTGTCCTGTTGCCTTTAATAAGCAAGAAGGCTGATTAAAGAGCTTCCTCCTTTTGCTGTATTACCAAGACGTCTCTATTAACATATGGGCTGCACGATATTGATCGATATACAATATACAGCGTGATTATGAGATCCCTTGCAATATATTAAACAAACTGTTTATGTATAACAGTTGCAAAATGGCCTGCATTCATTTAAACAGTGTGAGTCTGTTTGTTTGTTTGTTTATTTATTTATTTATGGCCACATCAACGCCACAATAAAATTGATCAAAAACACAGACAGAAAACTTATGTGGAACATCTGAGGTCAGTCAGAGTGCATCTGCAATATCAGTGTTGAAAGCGAATATAAATATTGTGCAGTCCAAATATATTGCATCTCTTTCCACCCCCCCCCCCCCCATGTCTCTCATTTTTCACTTTTTACAATTGTTAATGTTTATTCAGAATTTTCATTAACCTTTTTTGTTTTTTCTCCATTAATTTGTTCTGTTGTTCATGATCTGTAGCTTCCTTTGGCTATGGTGGATTAATAATGCATTGCTTTGTACTGTGTGCTTCTAACGATGGAGTATTTGGTATCCTGTGTCACATGGCTTGCAGTAACCTGAGGCAGTCTACATTCTATTAAATGCTTTGGTCTGAGGCTGATTTTGCATGTTATAACCAATGTGGGAGCAGGTCCTTTGCATATCCTCTGCTGTCACCAGAGTGGCTTTGTGGTCCGTGTTGTGTGTTGCAGCTGTGGTGCATGACATAAAGCGCATGGCGTGGAACAGTTCAGGACATGCCTCGTGCCCAGAGTTAGAACGTGCTCAGTCTGTTCCTCATGCCTCAGCTCAGGGGGGCAGGAGTGTGGCCACAGCCCAGTGTAAGTGCTTTGGGTAGTTCAGGACAGACATACACATGCAGAGTATGTCTGTTGACACACTGAGGGTGTAGGACTACTTCTGTCATACGAGGAGGGACTGACTCATGTTAAAGGGGCTACAGAATTTGAGTAGGCAGGATTTCTACAAATGTACTAATTCACATGTACACACACACACACACACACACACATAATCCCCAAGCTGTAGTGGAACATAGTTATCAGTGTCTTTCATCAGGAGAAGCCTTAAAATTACTCTCCATTCCTTCTCCTCATTTTCTTTTCTGCTATGTAGCTCGTAAGCAAGAGATTATCAAGATCACTGAACAGCTAATCGAGGCCGTGAACAATGGAGACTTTGAGGCTTACACGTAAGCGAGACACGAACACAGTGACACTTACAATACCGAACAGACATGACTTCTGATAGTATTGTGTAAATTTTAAGAATTGAAAATGTTGTAAATGTCTTTTAGGAGAATCTGTGACCCTGGGTTGACTTCGTTTGAGCCTGAAGCTCTGGGTAACCTGGTGGAAGGGATGGATTTCCACAAGTTTTACTTTGAGAACTGTAAGTTATAATTTTTCATAATTTTTAGATAGTTCCTTTTTTTTTAGTTAGCAGTTATTTAAATGAATAGATTCATCTTTTTCCTCGTTTTCATTGCCTAATGTGTGAAAATGGCTGTGCCTGATCTAGTGTTGAGTAAGAACAATAAGCCAGTGCACACCACTATCCTGAACCCCCATGTGCACCTGATTGGAGAGGATGCAGCGTGTATCGCCTACATCCGCCTGACGCAGTACATCGACAGTCAGGGTCGCCCGCGCACCTGCCAGTCTGAGGAGACGCGCGTGTGGCACCGCCGTGATGCCAAGTGGCTCAATGTGCACTTCCACTGCTCCGGAGCACCAGCTGCACCCTTACAGTGAAGCATGCAGGGCAAAGGCACGCACGCACACTCACTCACTCACTCACTCACTCACACATTCACTCACTCTCACACACACACACACACACACACACACACACACACACACACACACACACATCACATTCCATTCCACCCAGTCAAATACACCTCCTTCCATAGCTTTCTAAACTCTGTTGTGTTGCAGGTTGCCTGGATTCCTAACGATGGGAGTGTTTGTTCCTTGTAGCCGGATGGGCATGTAGAGGCCGGATGGACGACAGCAAGTTACAGACACGCTATTGAAGAAATCCGATAACATCCAGTCCAACTGTCAACACCACCTTACCTGTCCAACCTTTGACCACTAGGATCCGGCTGCGGCTGTGGCCCCGGCCCCGCCCATGGGACGGTGCATGCATATGATGCCCACACTGGGGCGCTGTCTAGTCTTTTCCCATGGAATCATCTTTTTTTGCCCATTAAAGATGTCCAGAAGGTGTTTGTAAGTACTGATCTATGAGTTCATAACTATACTGTATATTGTAAAAAAAATTGCTAGAAGCTACATTGGAGTTTGTAAAACATTGATATGTAAGTAAAATGCAACTGGGGTGTAAAGGGGAGGGTTCGATACACAAGATAGAATCTTCGCCTTTAATGGCTGAAGTTTAAATAGGTGTAATGTAAATCCTCCAGCTCATACACTTTGTAGAATTTGGATACAAATTATTTAGAGAATTAAGGAAACATGTCCACTAATCAAGAATGTCCAACAATTCTGGAGAGTATAGGCGTACTTCATATCAAGAAGCACCAAAGTGTAGTCTTTAGGCAATTAAAGGAGTGTTTCTTCTTTTTTTTTTCTTTCTTTTTTTTGGGTTTAAATTTTCTTGTTTGTTTTGTTTCTTGTGTTTTTAAACTAAGGTCTGTGGGAAGGTTTGTGTGGTTCTGGGTTTTAGTATTCTGTGTTCTTGTGTTTATGTGGAACTTTTTTTCTCCGTCTTTGATAATCAGAAAGTATTTTGTGTTAAGCAATTCATTTTTATGGTTAGTTTTAAAACCTTTTTGACATTATACACTTGTAAAGATATACAAATATATATTTAAATGAGATCAAGTGAAATAAGGTTCACTGTCAAGGTGCAGCAAATGATTAGACTCTGTTTAACGTGTGTTTATGTGCATGTGTTTGTATGGACATGTGATTAAACACACCACTGATATATTACTGTAGGTAGGACTGCTCCGCCTCTAACTGTGTGTATATTGGAGAGTGTTTGAGAGCCCACGTGAACAGAGATAGTGCTATAGAAATAGCACTAAACGCTAGACGTAGAGCCGCTGTTTAAATTTCACTTTAATCATGGGAACAGAGACCCTGGTTCATACACAGCCATGTGCAAAAGGGGAACATGCACATGCTGATCAAAAACCCATTCCCACAGAAAAGAAGTAGCAGTCATACACTGCCTACCTACTGGAAATATGATTGAACTTTTAGTGTGCAGAGAGATAACTAGCCTATTTGTATCAGAATGGCACATGAAAGAAATCCATAGGTTAATGGAAGTTCATCTGTGGGTTTGGATACAGAACACGCACACAATCACACCCTTCTTGGATGTTTGTGGCTGTTCTCCTCATGGTGGTCTGTCATCACCCTGTCTTGCACAACTGTGTTGTACTTGTGGTTCGTGCCAGTTTGTGCACTTACTTCTTAATGCTGTGTTGCACACACATAACATACCTATTAATCCCTCCAGCATTTCCTTGGAGTCCAATGTGTATATATATAGTACAAATACAGGGTTTAAGGCACTGGCTGTTAGAAACCATCGCAGCACAATTGGCCTGTTCTGATTTTGGTGACGGGCGTTATTTTAAAATTGCGTTCCTTTTCACCACACTCCAGTTCATGAACTAGATCCGAGTAAGATGTTCTTAAACAGCCGTGTGTTGTAAAGTTTTCTGAAACAAATCCATCCCATGAACCCACCTGCTGATCGTGTATTTTCTATGATGAAAGATTTCGCAGTCTGTGTATATACATGTGTAGGGCTTTGGTACATATCAGCACTGTAACTCTGCACGTGTGAGTGTGTATGTGTGTGTCACCTTCATCACAAAGCCCTCTTACTGTTGCTTGTTTTGTCTTTGTTTTTGGGAGAATTGCCTCCATACTTGGGCAAGTCTGTTTTTTTTTTATTATTATATGATTTTTTTTTTTTTTAAACAGTTGCGAGGTTATTTTTCTGTATGTTGTCAGTTAATTTAACTCTGTAGAACTGAAAAGAAAATGGATCAAAAAAACAACAAAAAAAAACCAAAACAAATGAGGACACATTAACTGATAGATAGGCTAGATAGATTTCTAGAACAGAGGTCCCTCCTCCTAAAGCTGGGAACAAAACCTTTAGCCAGCACCTTCTGGCTTTCCTATCCAATCCAAGGCAAGTCCAAATATGCAGCTTAATTAATATGATGATTATGCATGTTCTTTTTTCTTGGTGAATATTTTCTCTGCCGTGTGATTTTAAAAAATGGGGGAAAAAATTTGTTCTTGTTGCATCTCTGACATGAAAATCCCTCCATCTGGAAATGATGAATAGGTGATGTACCATATTTAAAAATGAAAAAAGTAACAAAAAAAAAAGGAAATGAAAACTCAGCTTTGTATGCTCCCCTCATTCTGAGTAAATCTATTGCATTGTAATGGTATACTATTGGGCTACGTATATGAATGCTGGATTTTGCATGATCATACATTTAATAAAACCATGACCTGACAACCATTGAATGCTTGTCTGATTGCCCGAAGATCTTCATTGGAGGTTTGCAGTGACTAAATCTGCAGTATTTCCTGTCAACTGTTTTCCAATAACAAGAACGTTTATGAAAATTAAGGATATTGGCATATATAAATCAATGAATGTACTTTCAGAATAAATTATTTTTAATTATGTGGCAGTGGGACACATTTTCTCTGCACAAGAAGAGATTCTGTAGAGAGAGTGTTGCTGGCCAACTCATTCATATTTTCTCTCTCTCTCTCTCTCTCTCTCTCTCTCACACACACACACACACACACACACACACACACACACACACACACACACACTGCCTACGTCTACCTGTCAGCACACAGTGTACTGTCTGGGGCTCCCAAAGGAACGGAGCAGACTTATTTAAGGGCCGTTCTTGCTGCCTAGACCCCAGAGCCCTGAAATGGAGGCCGAGTCTCTTGTTTCGGCAAGCAATTAATCAAACTGTTTCCTCTCTGCACTCCTCCTACTTTCTGATAAAGCAAGCTCCAAGACAGATAACACATTCAGTCTCCTTTCACTCGTGTAACTCCACACATAACAGGAGGAACTGGAAGCTAACACGCCCGAGTGCCTTTATGGTGTGCATTTATTTGCAGATGTGCGTTTTTACCTGATTTCAAGTTGACCAAAATAGACAACAGAATATATTAGTGTTGATGTACAGTGCAGCTACTGCAACTAACTTTCACTTATATGCACAAACACAATCATACACACATACATACAACCTGACTCCCTCATTGGCAAGTCTCTCAGACACAACACATCTGGTTTTTGGCAAAGTTACCTCATTTGAGCCCAGCAGTTTAGTTTGGCACAGTTAGAGATGGCAAGTCATGTCGGAAACACTGCTGACCTCATTACATTAAACACTGGAACAAAACCATATCTGGTCATCAGCACGGTTTCAACATTCTTCATACACGTTCATGTGATGATTGAGTTGGTAGTGTGACCTATCAGTCTGGGAAACATGCCAACCAGTCACTGATCCCAAAACTCAACTCAGTTTATATTTCAAACATTCTGACTTCATTTCTTTTGAAAATCTAATATAAAAACATGTTGAAAAGTGCAATGGCCATATATACTCTGGCCCTGGAATGTTTTAGTTCAGTGGTATGAAGCTGGTTGTGAAACAGCCAGAATCTACTGACATTTACAAATTGAGACAATTTTAAACATCAGCAAATGTCTTAGGTGACACACACTCAAATACTTCTCTGCTTGGCAGAATTTAAAAAGCTCACTACTATCAGTCTGTGAATTTCTTCACAACCACTTAGCTAAGTGTTTCTAACCTTTCTGAGACCCTGCGCATTGAACTCATTAGCTGAAGGATACATTGTGAAACACCATTTCCCACAATGCACATAATGAGCTCCTCTGTAAGTTATCCAAAATGCAGCTAACTAGCTCTTATGTCCTTATCTTGGCAATTAAATAAGTGTACAATCCTCCTCAAAGTGTACAAACTCTGATTCACAGCTCCCTTTAAAGCCGGTTCGAGCTCTAACACACACGGCAGGCGTCCACTTGTCCTGGTTGGACCTGCAGTGTGTGTGTTGGGACACAGGGAGAATCGAATGTCCTCTGTCCTGCAATGACACGGCCCTGTGTGCCCCGGGGTGGAGCAGGGTTCGATATGGGCTTCAACTCCTCATCATGCTTCTTGGTGTCAGCTCCAGCTGGCGTTGTGGAGATCGTCTCGGAGCCAACTGGGCAGAGGCTGTCCCAAGCGCTTCAACAGCCTCAACAGCTCCACATTCTGCTCTCTGTAATGCTCCGACAGAAAGGCCCGCGACTACACACAAACAAGTACATTAAGAAGAAAAGGTCACCATCAACAGCAACGCTGAAACATGCTGATTCTCTAGCACAGGTGTATTTTGGGATAAAGGTGGCATAAGGTGTGTGCAATAAATCTTGATATAAATAGATGGAGATGTAAGTGTCCTGCATTGTACCAGGTTCCTGTTCTACTTGTGTAGCTGCCTGCTGTTCTATTCCTGTGCTTAAAGCAGCAAGATTTTAATAATGAATAAATACAATTACGAGTAACACATCATTGCTAAGTGTTTTTTTTTTCCCCACAAAGAGTCATTAGTCTACTTGATAAATTAGCAATGTAATTAAAACTTTATTTATTACATGACCCTCAAATCTTTCAGTTCTTAGGCGGTCCCATTTGCTTATGACCTGATTAATGCACTTCTGTTCTCAGACCTTTTCAAAGAATGAATAAATGAGTTGGTGTAATAAAACAGTCATATTCCAAATTAATGTCTTCTTAAAAGCTTCCTAGTCTTGAGGCGGATATAAAGTATTTATGCAGTATAAGTAAAAATTACCTCTGGGCTCATATCGGGGTATTTCCTGCCTTTGCTCTTGCCCAGGCAGCGCGTTCGGCCTGGGTCCAGTCTCTGACACCAGAAGCCTTTACTCTCATCAAACCTACACACACACACACACACACACACACACACACACAATAAAATGGGTTTAGATGATGCCTAAGAACACACAGACTGTGATGAAACTGAAGAGATTTCACTCTTCAGTAGGACTAATAGTAATGGCTGTTCTTACGTGAGTGCCTGAGTATAGTTGAAGAAGGGTGTAACACCCAGAAACTTCTGCACGCTCTCCATCACCTGCACTGGCTTGGACCGCAACTGGAGTCCATCAACAATCAAAAGCTACAAACAGACCAACAAAAGGCAAGTCACACAAACCACCCGTCACTGTTACTGTTCAGTAGCTGTTTAGGATGGCCATAAAACTAATGGAGCAGTTTGCCAATTTTAGAGCCCTCTTCTGCCTTCCTGTGAGACAAATCACAAACTACATACACACTAATAATCCAATCAGTTGACACATTATTTCAAGTGGTCATATAAACAGCACGACAATATCAGAAATCAACTTAAGGCTGTACTCGTATTTCAAGAAATTTCATCAAATAATTTGTTTATATAATAATTTTAAGAAAGTGGATAAATACAGGGATTTTGCCCCAATAATTAAGTTATTCCACACATACATACCATTAATCTGATACATTTCATTTTTCTACATCTGTATGTGTGGGAACATCCAGAAAGAGGAAAAGCTCATTTACATAACTGGGTCAAAACAGAGACAAGTAGAACACAGAAATATGAGTGATTTGGAATCATAAAAACCCTCAAGTACCGATTTTTTTTTATTTTTTATGATATACATCCTAATGATAAACACTGAGAGTGACTTTTTAGCAGGTAGTAACCTTAAGTCATATCTGCTTTAATCAACTAGACTAGAAATATACAACGTTAAACTGTATATAGTGTTTAAATACAGTATCTCACAAAAGTGAGTACACCCCTCACATTTTTGTAAATATTTTATTATATCTTTTCATGGGACAACACTGAAGAAATGCCACTTTGCTACAATGTAAAGTAGTGAGTGTACAGCTTGTATAACAGTGTAAATTTGCTGTCCCCTCAAAATAACTCAACACACAGCCATTAATGTCTAAACCGCTGGCAACAAAAGTGAGTACACCCCTAAGTGAAAATGTCCAAATTGGGCCCAATTAGCCATTTTCCCTCCCCGGTGTCATGTGACTCGTTAGTGTTACAAGGTCTCAGGTGTGAATGGGGAGCAGGTGTGTTAAGTTTGGTGTTATCGCTCTCACACTCTCTCATACTGGTCACTGGAAGTTCAACGTGGCACCTCATGGCAAAGAACTCTCTGAGGATCTGAAAAAAAGAATTGTTGCTCTACATAAAGATGGCCTAGGCTATAAGAAGATTGCCAACACCCTGAAACTGAGCTGCAGCACGGTGGCCAAGACCATACAGCGGTTTAACAGGACAGGTTCCACTCAGAACAGGCCTCGCCATGGTCGACCAAAGAAGTTGAGTGCACGTGCTCAGCATTATATCCAGAGGTTGGCTTTGCAGAATAGACGTATGAGTGCTGCCAGCATTGCTGCAGCGGTTGAAGGGGTGGGGGGTCAGCCTGTCAGTGCTCAGACCATACGCCGCACACTGCATCAAATTGGTCTGCATGGCTGTCGTCCCAGAAGGAAGCCTCTTCTAAAGATGATGTACAAGAAAGCCCGCAAACAGTTTGCTGAAGACAAGCAGACTAAGGACATGGATTACTGGAACCATGTCCTGTGGTCTGATGAGACCAAGATAAACTTATTTGGTTCAGATTGTGTCAAGCATGTGTGGTGGCAACCAGGTGAGGAGTACAAAGACAAGTGTGTCTTGCCTATAGTCAAGTATGGTGGTGGTAGTGTCATGGTCTGGGGCTGCATGAGTGCTGCTGGCACTGGGGAGCTACAGTTCATTGAGGGAACCATGAATGCCAACATGTACTGTGACATACTCTTGAAGCAGAGCATGATCCCCTCCCTTCTGAAACTGGGCCGCAGGGCAGTATGGTAGCTCAGTGGTTAAGGCATTGGTCTACTGCTCAGAAGTTCATGAGTTCAAACCCCAGCACTGCCAAGCTGCCACTGTTGGGCCCTTGAGCAAGGCCCTTAATCCTCAACTGCTCAGCTGTATAAATGAGATAAATGTAAGTCGCTCTGGATAAGAGTGTCTGCCAAATGCTGTAAATGTATTCCAACATGATAACGACCCCAAACACACCTCCAAGACGACCACTGCCTTGCTAAAGCAGCTGAGGGTAAAGGTGATGGACTGGCCAAGCATGTCTCCAGACCTAAATCCTATTGAGCATCTGTGGGGCATCCTCAAACGGAAGGTGGAGGAGCGCAAGGTCTCTAACATCCACCAGCTGGAGTGGAAGAGGACTCCAGTGGCAACCTGTGAAGCTCTGGTGAACTCCATGCCCAACAGGGTTAAGACAGTGTTGGAAAATAATGGTGGCCACACAAAATATTGACACTTTGTGCATAAAATTGGGACACCCAATTTGGACATTTTCACTTAGGGGTGTACTCACTTTTGTTGCCAGCGGTTTAGACATTAATGGCTGTGTGTTGAGTTATTTTGAGGGGACAGCAAATTTACACTGTTATACAAGCTGTGCACTCACTACTTTACATTGTAGCAAAGTGGCATTTCTTCAGTGTTGTCCCATGAAAAGATATAATAAAATATTTACAAAAATGTGAGGGGTGTACTCACTTTTGTGAGATACTGTGTATACACACAATATATTATCAATGTCTACTCTGTAAAATAGTTTAACTAACTACAAGCTACTTAATGTTAAAAAAGAGCAACGCTCTCACCTCACTATGGGGAAAAACAATAAAAAATACTGTTTCACTACAAGTTAGATTACTTAACTAATATAAACTAGCTAATCAACTGATTATCAAAATGCAGCTATAAAATTAGTGTGTACATGTAAATTCGCACACTGACAAGCCTTCCCCGCTCTCCGACGAACTGTATAAAATCAATGTGTGCTTGGTGAGTTGCCTTATAAGAAAAACAGGCAGAGCTGAGCAACTTTATTTGGGCTGAGAGTGGAGCTCATTTTCAGTCCAGAAAATGTAAACAGGAATGTGAAATGAAGAAACTAGCCAGATCCATAGCATGGCAAAAAACAAGGTTTCTTTTGCATCTTAAAAATCATATAAGTGCAGCTGCTATTTGAAAAACAACAAAAGGCAAATTATTTAATTTTGGTTAGATGTAAGTGTTTTTTATTATTATTATTTTTATTTAATTTTATTAGTTACAGTGTTACACAAATTACCAAAGTGTGTGTGCATTAACACTGATTTAGGATTTCTGTAGCTTGCATACATTTTTTTTTCCCAGTATGACCCACTTTTATTTTTATTCATCATGAAACTCTTGATTTTTTTTATTTATTTATCAGAAATGGTCACAGATGATGTGTGTTGGTATATGTTGTTGTATATGTTTTGTGTGTGTGTGTGTGTGTGTGTGTGTGTGTGTGTGTGTGTGTGTATATATATATATATATATATATACCTGACTGGGCTGGTAGTAATGGAGCCAGCGCTCTAAGTGGCTGCTGTAGTATCCCGGCTGCAGGCAGCGGCGATGCAGAGTGAGCAGTGCTGCAGGAGAGAAGGAACCTGCAGAGATCACCTGCTGGAATGTATAGTTCAGAGCCACGGGATCCTGGTGAGCCCTCTGATGCTGCACAGACACAAGTGTTTACATGTGACACAGAGCAGAAGAAAGAGAGAGTTAGTGATTACAAAACAAAGATGGCAGGTGTCGATGCAGAACGGCTGTGCAGACTTGCAGACTTACACACGCACACGCGCACACACACACACACACACACACCTGGTACCAGGAATACGCTCTATCAGCTGGATTGATGAGGATGGTTATGATTTTGGCTCTGGGCAGCAGCGCTGCGGCTCTCTTTGGGACAGCTTCTGTGTCAAAGTAATTAGCACTCTTCTCAAATAGAAAGTCTGTGCTCACATTAGAGGGCACTGGGAAAAAGTCCATGTACCTGATGCAGAAAAAGACACTTAAATTATTCCTCAAGCCAGCAGAGCAATCAGACTTTTTAAAGGGCACAGTGTGTAAAGCAGAAATAAGGCAGAAGTCATGCTCGGGGTTCTCACTGCTTTTAAGAAAGATTTCCAGGATTTTTATACATGACAGCTGTCATTCACAGAAAGTCATTTTATCTGCAAACACCCTTAACATTAAAGAATATAACCATTTTATGACTAAATCAGAGAAACTGTGAAAGAATATGCATATGCTTGGGACATAATAAAGAAGGCAAAGACATGCATCTTATAGACACAAGACATTTATGTATTAGAGTTCATAGATCCCTTATCATGTCCACACTTTTCATTTATAACTGGCTCCAACCTCATTTGATCATCTCTGTATAAACTGTATAATATGACCAAAGGAATTTTCAAGGATTATATGAAAACAATAAGTTCTATGCAATATTATCTAATGACAAAAATATGCTTAAAGAATCGTTTCAGTAATAATCTAGCTTTACGTTCTCCCAGGACCCTACTTATATATCCAACACATTTTATCTCTGTTCTCCTACTCTGGATCTCATAGTAATGAAATACAGCAACAGTGAAATGGTGGAAGTGAGTCTGTGGTTACCAATCGATTCCATGCAGGTAGTTTGATCCACTAAAGAACTGCACCTCCTCAAAGGTAACAGGGCTGAATGAACTGGCAGTGATGGCAGGATGGAGGGAAAGAAACGTGTGCAGAGCAGTTGACCCTGGTGACGAAGGGAGAGTTTACAAGAAGGAAAAATTCATATACATGAATTTCGGTGGGTGGGAGCGATGTGACAAACACGATGTACAATATCTCTCACAATATACAGGTTTTCTAAAAAACAAAACAAAACGAAAAAAAAAAAAAAAAAAAAACAATAACAAAAAAACTGACAGCAAAATGTTACTTAATGTTTACAAAAATACCACTGAAAAGGAGAAAGAAATCTGTAATTAAATGCTAACATTTTACTATTTTGAAGTGCACAAATTTAAGATAAGCAGCTCCTAGTTATTATAAAATGTAAGCTATAAAAATATATTGTGATATACGCAATATCTCAGAAAAGATTTATTGTGACATATCGATATCAATATTATATTTACCGCAATATCAATATTATATTTACCACAATATCAATATTATATATCATGATGCCCAGCCCTGATATGCATTCATAAGTGTAAGTAAACACATTTCATTAACTTGCATAACACTACTAAACAAAATAATAACATAAACATTTAGATTAGATATTGTTTTGTTGACTATTACCTGTTTTCTGAGGCCCAATAACCAGAAACTTGGGCAGCCTATCACAGGTCTTCTCTTTCGACCAGATGTCTTTATGCCTCTTATCATGACAAGGATTCTGTTGGGCAAAAAGTCTCATAAGAGTCTAAACACAGCCAACAACTAACACATCACTCAAATATGGTTCATTCTTTAAAAAGAAACTGTTCTGAGAATAAAGCACAGCATTCACATACACAGAGCATGACACAGAGGTTCTGATATTTTCAAGGTTAAGGGGTGGAAGTGTAATAGCACAAACCTGCCACAGGGGGTCTCTCTCATCAGGGAAGATGTGGAAGTATTTCTCAGCCAGGCGTACTGGTGGCAGAGTCTGTAAGCGCAGGCGAGTCCAGCACTGCACAAACTTTACCAGAGACTCAAAAGTGTACAGACCCAGGCGATCATTACCATAGTTAGACAGGTGGGTCATGAAAATACTGACCTGAGAACAGGAGAGGGAGGAGTAAAGCCTACAATAAGCTTGATGACACTTATTTATAGCATTTCGTGTGTGTGTGTGTCTGACCGGATTGAGAAGCACAGTAAGGAACAGCTCTCCACCCCGTATGCTTTTGTCCAGTTCCTGAGGGCCTCCTGGGTAATCCTTATAGAAGATAGTGTGTGTGAAGAGCCCACATGTCTGCCTTGGGAGAACCTGACAAAAACAAAATGTTGCCTGGGTCATTCCGTGCCAATTCAGATAGGGCTGTTGCTGCATGTCTCAGATTGTGCTCCTTCTTTTTTTTTTATTTGTTGCTTGTGACCTAAAACCAAAATCTGTGAAGTATTTTGGCTGAATTCTAACCACTTTATCACCACATTTTTTCACTCCCCTGAAAGATATATTTTCTAACTAAAAACACGTCTTATCTGGGAAGCCATGTTTAGGATGGCCAAAAATATTATTCCCAGCCACATGAAATTTGGCAGATATAATGACCAACTTGTTTTCTATCTGTCTAAATGCTCAGAAGTCACCACAGAAGTCAAATTGCAAGCTCAGGTTGTGGAAACATCAATCACCTACAGTTCTTTTGAAACTAAAGTTTTGCTCAGAACCAGTGAAAAAAATAATTTTCTGGAGATCGAACCTTTCATCATGCTAATTAGCTCAGAGGTCGCATGGTCATTTTTCAGGTGCAATAAGGAAATATTTTGGGCTGTTGTCAGCGTTAGAACCAACTGAAGTGATGCAGGTACAAACTCAACTTGACTACATATAACTAGCTGATTTCCCCCAGTCAAGTCTAAGTTATGTTAGCTAAGGTTAACCGCTAGCAAATATTTTAATGCTACAATAAGCAGATTGTTACAGTCTTGGGCTGTATTTCCCAGAGGTTAAAATAAAAAATAAATGTTTTATATATATATATATATATATATATATATATATATATATATATATATATATATATATATATATATATATATATATAAAATTTAACACATTTAAAAAAACTATTTTACTTGTAAAGAACACAAAGAAGACAAATGTAATTATTCTTATAATATAACCATTATTATTATTATTATTATTATTATTATTATTATTGTTGTTATTATTATTGTTACTACTTTCACTTATAATTTAACAACTTTTCTTTACCTTAATTGATTTTTAATCTTTAATTGATACATATTTTATTTATAATCTATTTATTCCTTGAGTATGTAGTTCTTGTTAAGTTGTTGTTTTATTGTTTTTCCCCCCATCCAAGATAATCAAGCATTGATTAATTTCATTCTTGCATATAAAGGAATATGATTGGTGTGGGTGGGGGCCCCAGTAAGAGTAGTAAGTAAGTAGTAAGAGAAGTGATATGTAGTCTCCATGAAAAACATATCCTCCTGCTAGCACAAATAAGTAACAAATAAGGGTTATTTATTTATATGTTTGTTTGTTTATATTTAGTGCATTAATTGTTTCTTGAAGAGATGGGTCAAATTTTGGCAAACAAAAAAACAATGGGGTCCATTCATTCTTAATTACTTTAACCTGTTTGATAACAAATTTAAATAAGTGCTTAATTGATATTAATTGTTAACTAATTTATGTGTAAACGTAATAAAAACAATGTGTTTCTTGTCATATGTGAAACCTTTATGCCGCTGTGAATGAAGCCCCTGCGGAAGCGGGCGGGTCTGAGGTGAGGATACTCCTCTGTACTAGTCACTGAAATGCCCCACACACTCTTCCAGGCCTGGTACAGCTGGCTGTGTACTGGGTAAACACCCGAGTGGTGAGGGGCCACAGCATAGCCCATGTCAGTGGGGATGCCATGTTCCTACAGGCAGAAAAGCACAGAAACAGCACAGACACTTAAATTTTGAAGTCAGAAAGAAAGCTAGCATGAGGGGAGAGCAGTATGATCTTGTTTGCGTAATGCTGAAAATTGTACTGTCTGTTTCATTCATTTTATTCATCATCCAACATTATTTCATCTGTAGACCAATATTTATGCGTCTGACTTCAAGAGTATATATCATGAGTTTGGGAAATGGTGGTGTGGGTGTATGTGGTTGGTGCTGACCTGAGCAAACTGCTTGTTGAGTCTCATCTGATCTGCAAGCACGCTGACGTTATGAAAGAGGTGTGGCTGCATGTGGCTCCACATGTGAGGAAACCACCAGAAATCCTGCCTGTGTCTGAGCAAGGTGTTATCACCTTCATCCTCTTCATCCGTACCTGAACAATACATTATATACGTACATAACTAAATGAAAACATTATGGCATTATAAACAAAATAAAAAATGGAAGACAAAAATAATCCTAATCCACTATATTATTGTTAACCACATCTGTTAACATTAATATATGATGTACCTGTATGGAAGAACTTTCCCGAGAAGCCCAGGTTAAATGTGAAATTGGGGACCAGAGCACGGAGTTTGGTCTGGGTGTGAAGCAGAGCCTAAAAAAAAAAAAAAAAAAAAAAAAAAACCTGTCGTTATCTCACACTGACAAACTGAATATGACACTTGCTGAAGGGGAGCTTCTGTTATAGAATTTGATACAACACTCATCAGGAAATGTATTTGAGAAGGTGTACATGGAAGATGCAAAATGCAGTAGATGGAATAAAGAAGATGGAGGAGTGCAGATTAGAGTGCTGAAATTTGAGGACTAGGGAAGAAAGAAAGGAGAAAATGTGAAAATGAGACACAAGCCCTCAGGCACTCTTGGTGAGGTTGAGAAATTATCTGGTTATATTAAAACAGAAACTGGCCTCATTACCCATTTGGTAGGCTCCTGTGGGCCTCTTGTGAGATCCAGAAAACCTGTTGCACTAATAATCATCACACTTAGAATGCATCTGTCCAATCCATATTAATCACATTAATTGATTAGATAATGTATTAATCATGATAACTGTAGCCATTCAGTCATGGAAGATAAAGATCAACAAATGAGATTAAAACATTCGTGAAACTACACTGCAGATATTTATTATTACATATGACCTAGTTAGGTCATACTAAATAGGTCACAATCTATTTATATTTTCTCTCAATTTAGTAATTGTCTATTCCCACCCACTTGCTACTTTGCTCATGACAGTTACCAATCTAGGAGGGTGAAGGGTCAAAACATTACTTCTTTCAAACTGTAGCTCATGCCACATCATAAACAGCTGAATCAGCTTGAAGGACATGCTAACTGTTCCATTCTGTATACCTGAGCTAACAGATGTCTGAGATAGGCTAGTGTTCTGACTGGCCAAGGAGAGAGGAATGCCATCCCTCCCACCGAGAAAGCAGGACCAACAATTATGCTCTCTCAGACTACCACACACAGAGGCCAACGATATGACCATTGTGCCACTCAAGGGCACAGTACAGAGTAAATACATTCAGGAGTAAGGTCCTTTATTCTCACCTCCACATCAGCCACCTTCATGCGTGTCCCTTCCTTCCCAACAAAGATGTCATCCACATCTACAAGCAGGAATCTGTCCAATGATAGGCTTAGCCTCCTGCCTGTCAAATAGCCAACCGCGTCCACAAACAGCAGTTTGTGCAGCCAGAAGGACAGACTTGCACCGAAGAGCACACGCTGGATCCCGTCGTGAAGACCAAGGTCTTGTATTACAGTAGCTAACAGCACCTTCTGAAGAATGGAATGTGTTGACAGCTCAGTAGGCCTGGGGCTGGCCAGCAGTACAGGCTCGTAGGTGCTGTGGTTCGACAGGAAGGTGGTCCAGTTATCAGCAGGGAGTGGGCCGGGTTCTAGCTCACTGGGCCTGGTGATGTAGAGTAGTGGAGCAGCCGGGTTGATCCGATAGTCCCAGAGCGGAAGGTTGGAGCGCAGGAAAAGCGGGAATCCTCTGAGTTGGGCACTAGATGGAGAGTTTTCATTGGCACGGTAGAAACCAATGATGCCCACGCCATAGTCTTGGCAGTACTTATCCAACAGCTGCCGATTCCAGGAGTCCAGGTTGACGTACTTGAGCAGATTTTCATAGACGATTAAAGTGTAGCGGCCTTTGCCCCGCCAGGCCAATGCAGGCATGTCACCTTTGCCCGGAGCAATTTCAGTGTGATACCTAAAGCGGCTAGACTCCAAGATGGCTACAATCTCTTGGCCCAGCTGGGAGTAAATGCTCTCTATGAACAGTAGCACCACAGGCTCAATGCGTGTAGTGTCTAGATTCCTTGATGCCTGCCACCGATGACTCAGCTCGGAGGGCAGGAACAGAGGAACCCGCTGGCTCACAGTGATGGGAGCCGCGGTCACACATTCCCCCAGTGGCAAAGGAGGAGCTTCCTTGATTTTAGGGCCACCACTGACATGGTAGGCCAGGTAGGCCATGGAAAGCAGGCAGAAGAGGATAAGAGCCAGAACCAGGCGGTGGAGGCCCTGCTGGCGCACAGCGCGTGTCAACTTCCTCACACCAGCCATGGCTAGCAGGGCTGGGATTGCAGGGAAAGCACCAAAAGATATTGAGGAAGAGGAACAAGCAGAGTTGGCCTAAGACACAGCCATTGCGTCTAGGTGACCATGGCACCCATAGCTAGCGACAGGATCGCCGCTCCTCCAGGTTTATGAAAATGCCCCAGGCACCAGATGTCGACAGATCAGTCCATGGGATGTATGTTTCTTTTTCATCTATGTTCCTTTGGTGGGTCATCCGTCTGTTTAAACAATAGATACATTGAAGAAGCTAAGGATGCACAGCGCCTGCCTGGCAACAGAAAGTAAAGAGGGATAGATGGAGGGAGAAGGAATGATAATATGAAAAACAGGGAGAAAAGAGAAGTGAATACAAATTAACCATTATCACAGAGCACTTTTGAAAGAATTTTATTACAAGTAATAACATTCTAGTCTAAAATAAGACATAAAATAAACACACATCTTGTAATAATAGTCTCAGTCTGTATGCTGCCTCTGAAAACCTGCATAGCTAACAATGTAATGAGGGTTTTCTTAACAATTCATATTTTTTTTTAATCTTCCAGGTTAGATAAAGCCACTTCCCCACCCCACAGCTCATTCCTTAGTTATTGGTCATGCTGCCTTGCTTCAGCTTGCTTGAAGATTAAATGCTTCATTTAACATGCAGATACCCTACAGATCTGCAGAGATGGAGACTGTTCCTCCTTCCCAATGAGAATGAGGCCAGTTCTGGGATACACCATACAATGCAAAATGTGTTCCATCTAGCAACCTAAAAGGGTAATGAGTTTGTCCCTCTGGAGGAACCTCTAAATGTTCTATGTAGAAGCATACAGCTGACGGGTTCCACTTCATAAAAGATTCCAATTAAAACCTCTTAGAAAGCTAGAACCATTAACCACTTAAAGAATCACCGAGAAACCATAAAATTCACCAGATATATAATTTTAACACTTTTTAGTATTTTTTCAATGCCACTTCAAATTAAATTTAAGACCAAATTTGCATTAATGAAATACCAGATATAAAATCATATATATATATATATATATATAAAATCATATATATATATATATATATATATATATATATATATATATATGCAAGTGGAAAAATATAGTATTTATTTTAGTATGCAGTGAGCTTCAGAGTTGTTTGATCACCAGTGAGAGTTGTTCTCCAGCAATTTTTGGTTGAATTAATAATTTCCTCATATTGACATGTATGTTGTGTATCTTAGCCTCAATTTAACACATGCCTCAGCTTCATGTGAGTAACCGTGCATTATCCAACATGTGCAATGTTTCCAAACATGCTCATATATATATAAAACTAAAATCACCCCAGATTAAGAATACTTTGCAACCTTAGTATTACAAGGTTCTATTAACCCAGGTAGAACCTTATAATACTAAGGTCATGGTTTGTGGCCTAAAATTAAAGACCACCTAAATTTGAATTTAAGACATTTTAATACACACCAAGGCACTGATAAAAATGTCTACACTGCTTAACTTTAGTTCTGTTTGGCACTAGATGTCATCCTGACTAAAAGATGATAAATATAGTAACCTGAGTAGGTAGTATGAACTGAATTTCACTCTCCCAACCTTCCTGGTGCTAAAAGCCTGCCTGAGTCTTTCTCCTGAGAACATGACAACACACCAAGGCAACTCTGACCCCTCATAGGGAAATGAGAGTGGGCCATCTGCTGAGTTTTCCACTGGATTACACAGATGGGCATGCACACAATGACTCGGCTTGTCTTTGTGCCTTTTTTTTCAGATCTCAAAATAACTTCACCCCTGATCATCCCTTAATGATCATCCCACATATAGCCTTTTAAAAAAAATTATGAGTATGTGCATGTGTCTTTACACAGTCTACAGCATGTTAAGTGAATGTACATTCATGTTGTGTAGAATCTTTATCATGTAATAGGTGTTTATCAGACGAATGTGTTAATACCACAGAAAGTGTGATACAGTGAGATGCACTTTGCAACCTTTAAATACTGTGGAGAAATCAGATGCATTGAGGAAAAAAAAGAGGAAAATTCTCTAGATGGGAGTTATATAAAATAAAGGGAAATGAAGTTTTCCTCAGCAGTTGCATCAAGGTCTTGTATAAAGAAAATCTCATACTGTAAGTCTGGAATATGGCATAAGCCTGAAGCATTAAGTGCAACTCTCTTTAATAAGACATTTCTAAAAATTAATCTCTTAAAACCAAAGCATGACAAATTAGGGTGATAAAAAATGAGCTGGCTCAGCGCATGTACATGGCACCATTTAAACAGATTAGCTTTGGCTGCCAAAAGTAGATTTAGCCTGTGTGCAAACTCGGATAAACACAGTTACAGAGTTCCCATCCTCCCTGTTCACAGGAGTGATGTGTGATGACTCAGAACACCTCTGTCATAGTGTGCATAACAGAAACAAGTGGCCACTTGAACAAAAGTGCAATGCTGTTTGTAGCCACACAGTGGCATAAGGGTCCTAAAATGCCGCTCCACTGAATCACAACACAATCAGTTAAGCCTGGAGAGAGACGGCGGTATAGGAGAAAAACCTCCAGACTTATTATCCTAAAAGAAAGCAAGACAACACTCAAATTTCCAATTCGGAGATCCTCTTGGCTACTGTGTCAAGTGTCATTTTCTCCTGTGTATCATTCCTGTTTATCTGTTCCATTCTCCCAGACAGAGACAGACAGACACACGGGGTTCTGTTACTGGCCCATGGGGAAAGGTCTGTATGAGTTTTGGCTGCCATCAACACTCTGAAATGTCTCCTCTGCTTTAGAGATGGAGAGGAGGTGTAAGGTGCACAAACATCATATCCAGGTAATGTGAGGACAGCAAACTGTATATGGATCAGACAGCCAGGAGATCTGGTTTATACACTACAGTGTTAGTTCCTGACACACTGCCATTTATAAAGCCATGAGGCTGGCCTTTAGCAGCACATACTTCTATATAAATGTTTCACAAGTTTTAAGCTAATTACATTTATTGAGTTTCTAACATAGACTGTTATAAATATTCTGAAGAGGAACAACTGAAAATGTAATTTTTTTTACTGTAATATTGTTTGGATTCTTTTTGTCCCCAGATAATATTTGCAATAATAGAGCTTTTCACACTGCGCTTAACCCTGGGATATCGTTGTTCTAAACCCCACTTTTATCCCTGAGTAGAGGAACGTTTCACACTTGTAATTTAGAAGTGGGGTTAGTACCACTTTTTACTCAGGGTTATGAAACCCTCTTCGGGTAACGGTGTTAGAATGTTGTGGCTAGATGCTTAGCAACAGACATCCAATAAGAAATTGAACAGCGCTTGCCTCATATCATTAATCGTTAACCCAGGGTTTAGGAATGTACAGTGTGAAACATCAGATTATGAGTACTCAGGAATAATTGTTAACCCCGGGTAAAGTATGAGCAGTGTGGAACAGGATTCCGTATTCCCGGGGTTTAGAATGAACCAGGGTTAACTACTTCATGCCAGTATTTATAGACTTTTTGTATGAATGACCAGATTTTGATTGGCTGCATTCAGCAGCCAGTTTATTAGGTATCAAGTAAACCTACCATATAGGTGCACATAAAAAGTAATTACTGACTGTTGTAGTTGGTCAACCTCTCCTCTACTCCATCCATCTATGGAAAGGACCACCACTGACCCAATATTATTTGGTGTATGATTAACAGCACAACACTGACATGGAAGTGTGTTTGGTTCTGGTATGAGTAAAACTGTAGAAACCCTACATACATGTTCCTGATACACGTGTACTAGTACCACACACACACACACACACACACACACACACACACACACACACACACACACACAAACACACACACACACACACACACACATCATAATGCCACTACTACGCTAGTGTAATTTCTGTGCAGAGAATGGTTTACCATTGGTGATGCTGTCAGCTGTGGTGATCCCTGTCCATTGCTCTAGAGGGCAGGTGAGCTGACACAATGCGTGGCAACAGGGGGCAGTATATATCATCTACTTGGCAGGCGAACCTGATAAAATGTTCAATGAATGTATGAAACACAAGATCATACAGGGGTGGACAGATCATAAAATCATAAAACACAAGGCAGCCATGCACAGTGCTAGCAGGAGTTATACAATAGCTTTACACTGCACTTTATTTTGCTCAGTTTTGTCAGTGTTTAAACATCCCATTTCTAACAGTCTGTGATAGGAACTCAATAAATTTAATTAGCTTATAACTTGTGAAACATTTAGACAGAAATATACCTAGTGATTATTGGACGTACTGTATGTGCCTCTAAATGCCAGCCTCACGGCTTTATAAATGGTAGTGTGTCAGGAGCTAGCAGTGTAGTGTGTAAATCAGCTTTAAACATAGCCTCTCATTAAGCTGTAAGCCTTGAGCAACTCTTGAACCTTTGGACGGCAGGTTTTGACACGTTTTTTTTAGCCCGTCTGAAGTACAGCAAAACATTTGGACAATAGCAGCATGAGTTTACACACACAGAGGCCCTTTCAGAGGCTATTAAAGTTGTTTGGTGGAAAAAGGACAGTGTTTTGTCACAGCCTGGACTAGAAAGCTGAATGAAGGAGAGAGAACTATACAAATTCATGATCTTAGGTTGTTTTGTTGGGAAACAAGTTCAGCACATAATCTTAATTATTGATACATTTACACTTGATACATTATTGACTATCTCAGTTTTAGCTGTCGTTCTCACTTTTAACTTTTGTTTAATATTAAAAAATAGATGTTATATTTCCAAAACAGAATATTAACTAGGTTCCATCACAGTCACCAATTATTATCCTAGAATACATCATTTTGAATAACACAACATTAAGCCAAGCCATTTTTGATTGTTATTGTATTGTTCTGTAGTTACTTATTCATCTCTTTTCCAACACATAAACAATTATAGCTTTAATATGATTAGCATACACAGTTTGACAATTAAAGGTTGGGTCAACAATTTTAAGTCAAAATGAACATTTCAGCAGCCATCAATAAAATAAATCTGATTACCAGAATCCAACCAATCAGGACAAGGGGGCATCTGAACATGCCTGTCATGCTGCCTGAAAAACCAGAAAGATCCATTTCTTATACTAGCATTCAGGAATTTTGTTTTGTGTTTTGAGTTGTACTTATTTATTTTGTGTTTAAAAACTGCTGCTTTTATCTGGCTTCCACCAAAATCTCTAAGTATACCTTTAAAAACCACACCCAGTGTTAAAGCTACACCCTTGCTACTGTCACTGTGTAGTTATCATGTAATGTTATCCAAAACTATCAACTGCATCCAGATTCCTGAGATCTGGGCAATTGGACCCATTTCTTAAGAATATTACTTCTTAGTCCCACTGATGCAAAATGTTATGGCAGATGAGAGACGGATCCCCTGTGTCCAAGGATCACTGGGAGATTCAGACTCTCTAGATCCGCCTACCTCTGATGCTGATGCTGATAACACTTTAATTGTGTTTGACTGGACAAAAATCCACTTCAAAAATGCTTCTGGATTTTGATGCTGTATATTTGGAGCACTTTTAAAAATCTGATTCCTTTTGAACTATAAATGTGGATTAAACTACCCCAGAGTTTTGCAATCTGAGATGCCCCATACCTCGGAACTGCTCTTTATCCGAACACAACCTTATAATACTGAAGTTAGGAGATGTCATCCACAGAGGAAAGAGGTTTATTGCTGCCTTTTTGTGTGCTCCTCTTCTGTGAAGCAAAGCTGCTCAAAGATAATCTCCCTCATTAAGCAAGAATAAATATTTAACAATGAAGGATTTGGGTTAAGTAGCACTTCATTAGCCCAGAGATCAGTTTCTGAACGGTGCCTATGAAAAGAGCCAGGGGTACAAAAGAGGGAAGGAAGGGAATGAAAGGACAGTGAGAGTGAGTATTAAGTGTGAAAGAAAGAGCTACAATGTGTACACATGAACGAGAGAGAGAGAGAGAGAGAGAGAGAGCAGCATGTTTAAGTGAATGAGTGTGGGGGTGGGGGCCAGGAGCAAGAAAGGGAAGAAAGCAAGAAAAGGAGTGTGTGAATTTAACCCGTAATTTGGCACTTCCTTCCCAAGCAGGATGTGTTGCCATAATCTGACTCTTAACGTCAAAACGTTTCCATTTCCCCAGAGAAGAATGACTCCCAGTGTCCCTTAGACCAAAGCCTTTGTTCATTAGAGCCCACTGCTGCTGCTAACCATCCACACACACACACACACACACACACACACACACAAAATGACTAAGCGTTATGCATTCTCCCACCTCATGCCCAGTGTTCCTGTGATAGGCTCCAGATCCACCGTGATCCTGATCAGGATAAAACAGTTATTAAAGATGAGAGACAATATGTGCAATGAATGAAAGACAGTATGTGCAATAAATGCAAAATACTGAGACATCAAAGCTGGGCTCTACATGTTGAACTCTGGAATGTGTTGTAGACTCATTATGGCATTAAAGATTCAAATTAAATAACAATGAATATCACTATTCATATTTCCGTAACAGAAATTGTTCATTGAGATACACGTCAACACTATAAGTTGAAGAGGTGGTATATTTATCCAGCCTTTAGACTAATCTGTATTAGAGATCAATTGTTACAGACCAGGTTTTTTTTTTTTTTTTTTTTTTTTTTTTTTTAAGCTGTAGCTCTATAAAATGACTGCCTTCTTTTATACTGTGCAATAGAACCTATTAATAATTTCACATGTAGGTAGTGTTATGTAGATATTAAAAGAGATTTCATAGTATAACATTTTAAAGATGACATCAGAATAATTTTTTATTAGAGGTGTATATGTTTAATAAATCGAAATCAATGCATTTCATTCTACTTAATTTTACTGATACTGGCCACACTCCTCTTTATATCCTTGTGATATCATCCTTATAATTGCTGCCATTTTGAGGACTGTTTGCATTTGTGTTGCTCAGCAATACCAGAAATGTAGTCCCAAATATGGCAACTGCAACAGAAAAATCATGTGACTTGCAATATCAGTATTGGCGTTGACTCTTAAACATATCGGTCAACCATGGCTCCATATTACACAGTTACACTAGACTATGTTGCACAATAAGAGAGAGAGAGAGAGAGAGATGTATTATAAACTCCGAAATGGTAGAGGAAAGTCTCTTGAGGGTCCTTCAGCAGCAGGCGATCAGTTGCTCTGCCAGCATGTTCACAGACAAACCTCAAGCCAAGGTCAAAGAATGCTTCGGGCTGTATTTATGGAGTTACACGGTTTAAACACATGTCCTCATTCCAACTTTAAGAACCATTACAGATATCGGTCAAAGTGAAATGGCCAGGAAAGAGACACCCGAGACTCTTGTCAGGTCCAGTTTAGAAAACACTTTCACACACACAAACACAAACAGATATTAAGAGCCGTCATTACCCATTACCCACACCGAATACCTGACAGGCTCTCTCATTCTCTCTTCTTTCTTTCTCCTTCTTTTTTCATAGTCATGAACACAATTTAAAAACAACTTACAAACATTTACACAGATTCAGGCTGTCAGTTCACAGTGTGAACAAACACTGGCATGTGTTCATGTGAGGAAGATGGGATTGGGATCCATGTTGCCTGTGACTCAAACATCCATCGTAATAAACCTACCCATCAATCAAGTGCCCTTTCTAAGTCAGGTTTTTAAAAAGATTAAGAGGATGGTGGTGACAAAGTGTCAGAGATACTGAGCTGAATAGACCGGCAGAAGTAAACAGACAGGAGGGCATGAGATTAAATATATATATATATATATATATATATATATATATATATATATATATATATATATATATATATATATATATATACACACAGTACTGTGCAAAAGTTTTAGAAAAGAAAATGCAAATGCATAGACATGCTGCAGAGCAAAGATGCCTTCACAATAATGAAATTAAACGTTTCTACATAAAGAAAAATACAGTAAAGAGCAGTAAACAGTAGTAAAAAAAAAAAAAAAAGAAAGAAAAAGAAAAGCCTTATACTATAAATATATATATTTTTTATTCCAACAGTATTTACAGCAACAGTTCTGTGCTTGCATTATGCTTCAGGCTTTAAAATATCAAATTATTTTTTTCTTGATTATTTGCCATGTTTATAGCTAATCAAATACAGTGTAAATTCTGGAATAAATACCATAAGCCATATTTTGGATTCAGAGAGTAAGAGAGTAAAGATAAAGGATCAGAAAGAGAACGCGAAATCAGACAAAAACAGTTTAGAAAAAGGGTATGGGGTATGTTTTTAGAAAGCTGACTAAAATTCGGTGTGCCTTTGTGTTTCTGAATGTCACACTCAACTTTATATCATCTGACAATAGGGAGGAATGGAGGCCAGTATTGTGGTGCACCCTGGGTAATTGTTTATGCTCTAGCACTATGAGTTCTGCACAGTCTGCGACTCAGAAATGAAAAGAGGAGCCGATGGCAGTGATGAAAAAGTACAAGGAAATGAAGGAATCCTAACAGGGAATCCTCTCAGGATTTGGATAAATTAAAACTCACCGAAAGACAAAGATACACTGGGACCAAATGTGCAATGTAAATTAAAGACAAGTTGGATGTTTTCCCAGCTTGGGTTATCACATATCTATAAAGATTCCACAGGCAGTAAGCCATTTCTTTGCGAGTCTGTTAGTCCTGGACTTTCACAGGTGATAATGTTTTAGAGAGTTTTAAAGCTCTTGCTTTCATAGCAACCCTTTTAACAAGCCAAAAAAAAGTCAAGCATTGCAATTTGTTACAATGTTAACAGAGATTAACAAAGCTATAAAACATTCACTGTAAAATATGCTTTGAGCCTCGCACTCTCAGAGTCCCTTAACCGCACGTGAAAGCTGGGAGCTGCACGTCTAGAAGGGAAAATGATACTCTTACATTCCATTCAAATTCAAATTCCATCTGTAAGGAAACCCGGAGTAACAGCATACTGAGGCATACTGGATGCATAAAAAGAAACCAGGACAGAGAGAAAATCAGACAGAGAACAGCCCAAGCTCAAGTGCTTATTAAGGCTTTTAATAGAATCATTTTCAGACTACACCTGAAAGAATCATTTGTCTGTTAGTGCAGAGGAAGATCAATGCCAGAGTTTCAGACAGTACACTTCATGACAGTTTGATTACAGAAAATTATTTGGCCATAAGCTATTGTTCTCCCCTCTTCATCTAGATGCCAAAGCCTCTCCTTCATTCAAAAAAATGGATTGCCTTTTGAGACGAAGGCGTGGAGAAAGGTCCAGACTACAGCAGTGCTGAATGTTAAAGAGCAGTGGGGTAAAGCCTGCAACAGACCCATTATCACAACTCAGCTACATCAGTGGATTGGGATCTTTGGCCATTCAGCACACTATGAGAATTCAAATCACAGTTTTGTTAACTGACAGTATTCGAAGGTCAGAGCTTTATTTTTTACATGGTCTGTCAGTGAGCATAAGTTATGTCCTCATATTCATTCAATTAAAAAAAAAGTACTGTTAATAGTACTTTTTAGTTAATAATGGACAGCAGGTAGCACTGCCACCTTACAGCTCCAGGGTGCCCAGTTCAGTCCTGATCTCGGGTTACTGTCTGTGTGGCCTTTCTGTTCATACTCTCCCTGTGTCCATGTGGTCTTCCTCTGGGTTCTCCAGTTTCCTCCCACCTCCCAAAAACATGCTGGTAAGTGGATTGGCTAAGATAAATTGTCCGTAGGTGTGAATGAGTCCCAGGACAGGCTCCAGACTACCATGACTCTGACCGGGATAAAGCAGTTAATGAAGATGATGTTAATCATCATGCCACACATATAGACAAAAATAACACACTGAATTTATATTGCTACACATTGTGATTACAACATGCATAATACAAACTAGTGAATCTGTGATGTGATTGACCTGCATTAATTTGACCAAATTTTTGTCTTGTTTTGTTTTGATAAATCACACCAGTGCCATGATTTATGAAAACATCCACAGTTTACACACAACCTCCCTGATGGGCATGAGATGGCTGAAGATGGGCTTACATTGCATTAGGATTTTTTGC
Organism: Cranoglanis bouderius; assembly: GCA_023630585.1. Lineage (NCBI taxonomy): Eukaryota > Metazoa > Chordata > Actinopteri > Siluriformes > Cranoglanididae > Cranoglanis > Cranoglanis bouderius. The sequence goes on along the minus strand of CM042562.1, from coordinate 6,438,183 downwards.
ATTGTGCAGGCTTCTGCAATATCAGTACCTCATCATTTGGACATTTGGATACATTGTGCATGTCTGATAATTTCTTAATGAGGTTATTAAATGTTAACAATTAAAGAAATTGAATTATTAGAAGGTTCTATCTGTCAATTCTGTGATTTTAAGATACTGATCCATACATATGTGATCCTCAGTAATGTCTACAACAATAAAGCTAATGAATAAATGGAGAGAAAGTGTAGATGTTTCCAGACAGTTGTACTGTATGATATATTTGAGCAATTAACATCCTACTATGCTCTGTGGTATAAAAATACTGTTCAGGTCCAGCTGACCATAATTTTGGATCAAAATGGCAAGAGCAAGAGGTCCAAGTGACTTTGGAAGGGGTCCAGTGGCTCTATTATTCTGTGGAGGACATGTATTTTTGCTGGCATGATCTGGGTCCATATATCCCCTTAAGTCCAATCACACCGAATGCATTACATGACATTCTGCGCTTGTTTTACATTAAGTGTTTTTTTTGTTTGTTTGTTTTTTTTTTTTACACATGCACAAGAATGAAGGATAAACGCCATAGAAATCCATTAAAATCTCAAAACCACACTTTCTATATGCTGTGTACTTTATTTAAAAATAATAATAGAAGTACAGAAGTCCTTTAATTTCTCACCAGTCCATATGTTTCAGACACAGTATTAGGAAATTGACTGTGTGAATGTGATGGAAATTTAAGAGACAGAACAGAGTACAAAACCTTCATCAATATGGTGGACCAGTCATAATGAAATCTCAATTATAGCTGCTGTGCAGAGACTAAAGACCCCCACTGCGGAAGAATAAGTCTAGAGGAAAGGATTGTCAATTAAAAGGGCAATGCTCAGTGGGCTTTGCTCCCTGTGCTGCTGTCAGGGTCTGGTGAAAGCAGACACAATATGTCCTCAAGGAATTTTTCATCAAGCCAAGTGTCCTGAGTAAAGGCTGATGATCAACTCAAGAGACTTCTCAAAATGTGATCTGTTCCAGTGTGAGATGGCTTTTCCCACAGGGATGGAAGGGAAATACTGACAGTGTGTGATCCGACTATAAACGTTCCAAGACTTTTTCACCAAATCTGCTTAAGGTTAAGTAGTCTGGAATAACCTCTAATCTGCTGTAAATAATGCTAAACAAAAACACTCAGCTGACCTTGAGTCTGCCAAAGTGCCACCTTCCCTATCCACTGGCATATACCAGTAAAATAACTGTGCATGCTGCAGGACCCCAGATAACGGGAGACAAGAAATGCCTTAAGCCTCAAGATAAGAGGAGAAGAACAAAGGCAAGACAAGACTTTTACACCTGTCAGCTCTGATTCTGGTGGTGGTGTGGGTTATGCTCCATTCCGCACAGCTTACTTTCATAGCCAGCACAGCAAACATTAACCAGTTCGTACCATATTCTCTCAATGATAATCACAAGTTTGCTCAGTATCCTCAACATGAACAGTTATCACAATTATTCAATGCTATAATGCTATAATCATTTTTAATCGACAAAAATAATGTACATTCCTTCAGATGTATACTATAAACATCTAACAATAAATTCCAATTATCCAACTTTCAGTACAACTTCAGTGAGATGAGTTAATATTTGAATTTGGTGTTCAAATGTATTTGGAGAGCAACTTATTCAGGTTATTTGTACAGCATTTCTATATAACCATTTTTCCTGCACTTTGGTTTATCGTTCAACATTTTCCAATATAACACAAATTTAACCAACCCCACCACCCCTTTGTTCTCTCCCTAATATGCTCTTGGCCAAGTCTCACTCACCAGCCAAATATGCCCTATCATACAACAGCTATGGGAAGGTGAGGGCTAGCATGTGATTCCTCCAAGACATGTGAAGCCAGCCAACTGCATCTTTTTGAATTTCTGTTCATGCTGCATCACAGGGCAGTGTAGGAAAACTCGGAGGAAAGCACTATCCACCCTCTTCCGCATACATGATGTCACAGATGCACATGATTGGCTGCTAGTATCGCTGTAGGTAGAAAAGGGAGAGAGAGTACATCATCCCTCCCACCCTTAGAACACGGCCAATGTAGCTCTCTTGTACTTCCGGCCACAGGTGGCAATGACATCTTCAGGATTCAAACTCATGATCTCCAGACTGTAGGGTGAACACTTTCCTGTTGTTAAATTTTCCATGCCCATTTCACATTAGCAGAGACTTGAAGCCAGTCTCATGTCTCAAATCTCTATGAACTTGTACAAACTCTCCCACTGCCTCCACTGTCTCCTGTCACTGATTCGTGTCTGTGGAGAATTTGTTAACAGTGCACACACTGTGCAAAAGGCCAAACAGTCCTGCCCTGCCATTTCACTCTGTGTACACTAGAGTAATGACCCCTGCTGAGACTGGAGGGACATAGTCACTGAATACAGCTCACTGCCCACTTCTGTAGGAGGGCTACAAAACAAGCAACATTCACTCAGATGGCAATTGTAGTCTGGTGTTATGCAGGTTTACTAAAACATTTAAAAGTGATTGTTATTAATGCAGGAGTTAAAAGTTGTTCGCAAGCATAGCTGACAACCAGTAGTCTAGTTCACTAGTCATGTTTAATGCACTATTTATTCACCTTAAAGCTGATGTAACATGAAGGTCAGTATTAACCATCCCTTTTAAATTTTAACAGTTCAAGTTGAACTAGAGCAAAATGGAGGATGGGCATCACATAAGCAAGGATTGATGCTAACACATTACTGGCATTGCAGGAGCAGCTTAAGTCTGTCTCCATGACAACACTGAGAAGGGTGTTTCAGCAGCAGAGCACTAGGGGTTCTCCATCTTTTTGAAAAATCGGACATTTAATGTTACCAAGAGGGAGAAGCATACAAAATCAATCTGATCTATTTGTAATGCATTCCTTCTCTGTGTTCATATTTCATATAATAGAAATATTGAAGTCGATTATTAATGTGGTGTGGTATGATATTGCCACATCCAATACACCAGAATTTAATGAGAAAATTAACTGATGTGAAACCACTCACAAGCGAGTGGTAATGAGTCACATGCACTAAAATGTGTTCATGCCTCAAACCCTTAGATTCAACCTTTTTTTAGGAAGAATTTCACACCAGCACTTTGTGCACATCTGCCAGGGTGTGAACTCTTTTACATTTACAGCATTTTGGCAGATGCTCTTATCCAGAGCGACTTACATTTATCTCATTTATACAGCTGAGCAGTTGAGGATTAAGGGCCTTGCTCAAGGGCCAACGCCTTAACCACTGAACTACCACTGCCCCTGTCCTTTTTGCCTGTCCCTAAAACTCACTCTACATTGTGCCTTTCGCAGGTGAATGGAGAAATATACACCCACCAGCCACTTTAATAGGAACTGTACACCTGCTAATTCATAGAATTATCCAATCAACCAATCATGTGGCAGCAGCACAATGCATAAAATCATTAAGATACAGGTCAAGAGCTACTGTTAATGTTTATGTCATACATCAGAATGAGCAAGAAATATGATTTGACTATTGCGTGGTTGCTGGGGCCAGACAGTTTGAGTATTTCAGAAATTGCTGATCATTTGGAATTTTCACACATAATGTGTGTTTACACAGACTGGTGCAAAAAACAAATCAAAATAAAATCCAGTGAGTAGTATTTGAGGTGTCACATGTGCATCCCTTTATGGCCACAATGTACCCACATTATAATGGCCTCTATCTCTACCTCTATCATGATAACGTGACGTCACAAAATAAGTCATTTCAAACTGGTTCCATGAACATGACAATGAATTCAGCAAACTTCAGTGTCTTCCCGAGTTACCAGATCTGATCCAGCAGAGCACTCTGGGATGAGGTACAACAAGAGAGTCACAGCATGAATGAATGTGCAGCTGACAAATCTGCATCAATTATGTGATGAAATCATGTAAACACGGAGCTGAATCTCAAATTAATGTGTCCAACACCTTGTGAGACCAAGGGGGGGTGGTCCTACCAAGTATATAGTGTTCCTAATAAAGTGGCCAGTGAGTGTATAGTACTAGTAGTATGGCCATTTACTCGTCTTGAATATTTTAACACTCACTAAGACAGTAGGGCCTTACAGAAGAGTAGAGTCTAAGGATGATGAAATGGCATTTTAATAAAGAGAGATGGGTTAAGTGAAATAAAAGAAAAGAAAAAAAAAAACAGGTCATTTAACATTGAAATGAGACTGAAATTTACCAGCTCATACCCAGTTTCAGTGCACACGATACCATAACCATAACATTACTGCTCAGTTAGATATGTGGGACTGAATGACGTGAATGACATGAAAAACATGAGGAATAGAGGTAACCCTTGCCTTTCCCATTCACCAACCAGCAAAATCTCCAAGTAAGGATATAAAATGAGAGCTTTTAGATTAAACAAATCTAACTGTAAATCTAAACAAACAGTTAGGATTGTTCTATGTTGTACTCAGGAGTAATGTATGACTAAATGAAAAATAGTAAAACCAAGGAGTGGACAGTAAATAACAATAATGGACATCACTCGTTGAGTTATTACCACCGCTGCCATTTACAAACTGCACTAATACTTAAATAGCTGCAGAAATAATATTAAAAATGGCCCTTGGTCCACTAAATATGTATACATCATATGTTAATGAAACTTTCACTTTGCAAAGTGTACAAGAGTTACACTTCAGTAGTATGTGAAAATAGAAACAGTTCAAAAATACAGACATACTTTAAATGATAACATCCACCTAGGAGATCCGCATGAAAGTAAACAGAAATTCACTTCCTTTAAAGTATCTCTTGCCCAAATCCAGCAGATTAGCTTTTAATAAAGTCTCCTAGTGGCCTTTGAAGAGGAATCTGAAGAGGCTGTTTCCCTTCATCAGTAACGTTTGAAGATCTTGGCTCACCTGTCTCCAACTGTGATCTCTCACACTCTCTCCAAGTCCTCATTGCACAAAATCACACAGGCCTAGTGCTCTTAATTGCACTCTCTATTACTTTCAAGTGTTGCTTATCTGTGGGAACGTACTGCAATTATTTTTTATCAAGGTGGGCTTAGTCGCTAATAATACACTTGGTCTCTGCTCTCAAACATAGACAAAGACACAATGATCTCTTTAGAAAGCACAAGTCAGACTGATTGGTATGATTCACTCTGCCATGCGCTTGAGCTGATTGGCTTTATTTTGCTGATTATGAATTACAGGGAGGAAAAACAGGAAATATTCTCAGAGATTTGTCAAATAGACTGTGTGGGCTTTTATGCCTTTGGTGCACACACTCTGGTATTCACAAATGGCCTTTGCAGCATGAGGTTTTTATAAAGCATGCACTCAGAATTGTATGAAAGGCATCTTAGCCATCAGCATGGTGCCCATGTACCTGTGGCAAACTTGCATTATTTATACCAGTATATCAGCTAGTACACTGGTGAGTGTATTAACCAGTAGGTCAATACTGTTTTCCATTCCCTCAGCAACATGGAATGAACATTAATAGTGAACTGATTCGCTCATATAAATAAGTTTTATATATATATATATATATATATATATATATATATATATATATATATATATATATATATATATATATATATATATATATATATATTAAATGAAAATATTATACAGATTAGAATTCCATAATGTATATCCACACACCTGTAGAACCATGTGACTGTAACTGTTTCCTGCATTTCTACATAAACACAGGCACTTTCTTCCTCAGTCTGACGATCTAATAGTGCCATACTCATTGTAGCCGTGTTAACATTTTAACGCACTAACGTGTGCCAAGTGTTTCACACAGGTACACACACATTAGCCCACTGCCAATATCAGCAAATTACTGCATAATCAGAGGATAATAAGTACACCACAAGTTAAAAGTATTCTCTGCTCTCACAGTGTTCTCTAAGCTGTAATTGTCACCTTAGAAATAACACAGAATCAGTGTGGGGTTGATGAAGAATTTATCAGCATCTTTTTCTGACATTAGTTTGGACTGGAGGCAGCTCTTGTTTATTACAGGAATGCTGGACTAAATAATAATAAATTTTAAAAAAAATGTTTCACTGAGATGCAATTATATTATGAGCATAAATCCATTACAACATGATTACAATGACAATGCACATACGACATTGTGTTGTTTTAAATGTTAGTTCTAAACATACTGTTAGCTTTAGAATTACTGGCAGACCTCAGGAAAAACAAAAACAAATGAATAAAATCAAATGAGTGATATTTTGAGATTAAATATATGGGGATGTTCCATAGTTTTATTATAACACAATATTTTTCACACATAAAATCATTAAGTGATACAATTTTTCTGCAAAATACTCGTTTCACAGTATGATCTGTACCCCTACAAAATAATAATTGGTGATGCCTCATTTGGCAAGAACAACTGAGTTTATTTCTGTAATTTGTTAACAAGAAGAAGATTGGAGTACACTTGTAGAAAGGTCTTGTAGTGTGCTCATACATCTAATTCCTGCCATCTTTTAAGCTCTTATAGACTTTAAACTCTTTAAAACTCTTACAAAACTTTTATACTGTGTTCCTGGTTGTGCTTAAAGCTGCAATATCAAACTTTTTTTGGTTAAAAAAAAATCAGTGTTCTACTTACCTTACCCCGATTCGCAACAGTAAGCTTATACTAATGATTTAGAATTTGAGCTGCCGGGTAAACATCAGTTTGACGTCATTTGTCTTTGCGTGGTTACGTCAGAAGAAGAGCCGGCTACTATATTGCGTGTGTGGGGGCTGAGGATGGTGGAGTGTTTGTAGCTTGTTCTTACAACAGTTGCTTAGAATTTAAACTTGTCATCTAGATGGCTGCTTTTAATCTGGATAGTTCTAAACAGCAATCATCGTTGACATCTGGGGAATCGGCATGTCTTTTGAGAGGTGGCGACAACTCCGAGATCTGAAGACATTGAAGATTGACGTGGAGATGGCTTTTTTTTCCCTGCTGAACAGGTAAGACATTTCAGTGGCTCAATAGGTAGCTAGTTAACCTTAGCGCATTTGTTTGCTTGATTCATCTAGGTATCAAGTTTCCTGTGTTGTTGTTTTTTGCTATGGTCAGTCTGGTAAATTGCACTTATGAGAGAGAGCAACTCACCTCTACTCCAAGAAAACCATATCTGCCGTCACCTCCATTGTCAAGTATTGGAGCTAATGTACAACCCATACCAATACCTCAAACCATCAGATTCATCCGCACAGAGGAGCAGTGCCAAAGCACAACCCATGTTTAAATAAATAAATAAATAAATAAATAGATAGATAGATAGATAGATAGATAGATAGATAGATAGATAGATAGATAGATAGATAAATAAATACTCCACAAGTAAATTTTATGTTCCAAACAGAGATGGCAATAGAGAGGCAAAAGTTCAGTACTGCAGCTTTAATGTTAATTTGATCATTTCTTATGTATATTTAAGGAAGGTTTTATTAGAATGTATAGGCTGAGAGAGGATATTTATATATAATCAATATATTCATAATCACTGTGTATATAATGTTTATTTATTATTTGTTTGTTTGTTTGTTTATTACAACAATTCTTACAATTCTCTTGAAGGATGTGTGTGCCTCTGGAATAAATGGTTGTCCTGAACTTAATATCTGATCAAAATATCTCTGACTAAAGTTTAGATAAATAATAGTCTGAGTCCAATGTTATTCCTGCAACACTCATTTACATACATTCCAAAGTCACACATTTGTGATAGAGTGTTGAGTGTGTGGCTCAGTTCCTAATGCTTACATATGTGTAATGGGCCACAACGAATGTTTAGTTCAAGAAGGTATCTGAAATTTAATTTTTTTTACTGTTTGGTACCCTGATTTTTTATTTTTTTTTTTACACATAACTTGATACATTTACCTCAAAGGAGCATCTCACACAGGCCTGGTTGTGTGGTCTGTGTGTCATATAGCTCCAACCCACCTGAATACCACCACAGGTCCACATTGGTGGCTTGCAAACACACACGGATGGGCAATATAAAAACAACCACTAGCTAAAGGTGGAGAGAAAACACCCTCAAGACAGTTCGAGAGCTTTGTGCATTTCCAGACATTTCTGAGATGCTTTAATATTTGCCCAAATATTTAGGGAGATTTGGGCTGAAATCAAGGGCACATGAAGGCTAAGTTTAGCTGAGAGGAGTAAAGAGTGTTTAGGCCTTGGGCACGATCTGAGCCCTGACTGTCTGAGTATGGCCTGTCCGAACTCTGGCCTAAGCTTAGACTTGAAGCCCATTTAATGGTCCTTATACAGTATATGGGACATAAAACAAACTGGAAATATTGTTATACCTTTATTGTAACAGAAGCCACTACAAGGAACTGATGTGTACACTTTGATGTTCTATAAAGCTACAATTAAATAACAAACTAATTAAATATCAACCCAAATTACAAGTACACCCAAATTACATTTAGGCCTCCAAGCCTTTAGGTTTAATCTAAGATCACTGCCTATTAGCAGACAGTCAATGAGAAGGTCAATATCAGAGACAATGAGACAGTCAGCGTCTGTCTGTCATAGCCCGCAGACCTAAATGCTCCACATACACATGGCAGCCCTAATGGGTGGGCTAAAAGGCTAAGTATTCAATCAATAAGACATGTGCAGCCTTTTTTTGTGCTTCAGAGCAACGAATGCACACTTAAAAGAACACCTACCTTACCACAAAAAAATTACAAACCAATGAAGTGTCAACAATGGGATTGTGTTTTTACCATCCCAATTTTTTTTTTTTTTACAGTAACAGCCAATAAATATATATATATATTTTTTACGAATGACAAGTTACATTTTATCCATTTATAGTTACATTTAATGTTAAATTCGTAAAACAAATGAATTCCTGTCATCACTTACGTTATAACAGGTATAAAGAGTCATCTCCTCACCAGCCTCTCCATTTTCTGTCTTGAAGTCAGTAAGACAAAGATATGCAGCTTATCATGTTATGGAGAAACCACAGAGGGCTTGACATTTACAGCATTTGGCAGACGCCCTTATTCAGAGCAACTTACATTTATGTCATTTATACATCTGAGCTGTTGAGGATTAAGGGCCTTGCTGAGGGAGCCCAACAGTGGCAGCTTGGCAGTGCTGGGGCTTGAACTCATGACCTTCCGATCAGTAGCCCAACATCTTAACCACTGAGCTACCACTGCCCAGTGCTTTAAGCTGATTGCTTTCCCATGCCGAAAACATAAAGGAACTACTTTTCCTCTGACTGAAATGCTACCACTGGAGGCTCCTTCCAAAAATGCTAAATATATTTCTCCTCAATGAAAAATGATTAACACATTCTTTTAATCCATTTATGTCAAGTGTCTGCCATACAAGTCCCAGTGTAAGTAGCTACTATAGAAATGATAACATGCTAGAACACACATTTTAATATAAACCTGCGATTTGCTGGAACTAATCTCAGAACTGTGCCGTTATAAACAATATAAATATATATCACCTTCTGACTCAGCAGTGCTGTGGTACAAAATGGGTTGTTCTGAATGCTGGCTATGTTTCTGTATTACAGACCTACTGACATATTACTTTCCTACTTTATGAGGAAAGGATGCTTCCAGTGTACTGGTGTACGCAGTACAGTGAAGGCGTTCTCACCTGAGTAAACATAAGTGCTGGCAAGGCAGCCCTGTCAGAACAGCATATGGTGCTTAAAGATTCTTTAGAGAGCTTTATATTTAGAGAGCTACACAGGGAATTTTACAAAATAGGGCTACCTACATTTAAAAAAAAAAAAAAAAATAGGTCTACCACTGCGCAAATGAATGCAAAACAATGGCATACCTTAGATTCAACATGCAGCAAGAAATGAAACAAGTTTCTTTTGAAACTGAGATTTAAAGATGCATCTGGTATAGTTTTTCAAAGAAATATAAGATGTGTGTCAGAGCCTAACCCAAAACATGGCAGAACTAGTGCAGTCATCTATAATTCAATGCTGCACATACTCTGTATTTTGGAAGAAATAACATGAATTTTACTATTATATTATGTCACAAATAAGACTGTATGTCGGAGTGATTCATCTCATCATTCCATCTCTGATCTAAGATACACTTAGCATGGAGATGGAGAGAAGCCATTACCCAGTTTTTAGCCAGCTTTTCCCATTTTATCCATTATCACTCCCAGCGTGAGCACAGCAGGACACAGGGTTGCAAAAGCAAAATATCTGCTGGAGGATCTGCTTCCAAAATGCACAACGACATAGCCCGACTTACTGTATGATGAAATGTATATTTTATTCCCCGCAGAAAACAGAGATCATGATCATGCAGGTTTCTCTGTGGACAAATATTTAATATGTAACAATAAACAAATAAACAAATGATAAACAAAAGAGGAAGCACACCAGGTTCACAAACTGTAAGCGAAAAAACTGTTTGTGTGTGTGTGTGTGTTTGTAAAGGAAAAGAGGGGAAAAACATGCTGCAGCTTGTCAGCCTCAATGAGCCTTAACACCCCACACAGCACACACACTCTTCCTTCCTCAACTCTTCCCTCACTTCCTCTACTTCCCCTTATTCTCCACATCAGCGCCCATATATATACACACATTAAAATGGTCTGACACACACACACACACACACACATTCTGTTTATAGAGAACCTACTAATTCTGTACTCATGCCTGGCTGCTACACTAAAGACCACTTGATGTGACTTTTGATGAGAAAACAACACAGACAATTCTCATTCTCATTCTCTCTCTCTCTCTCTCAGAAATCAGAAATCTATCTGTAGTTCAGTTACCATAAAACAGGTTTACTCGTATAATTAATAATTTATGGACTGTACAATCGACATCTTATACAAATGTGCACACAAATCACAGATACAAAAAAATAATAATAATGAAATATGAATGACCAGAAACCATATGCAGCAGTAATTAGGTATAGTTGCCTTCATCTCTGTAGAAATCTATAAAGAGGAGGCGCAGTAAAGAAAAGAAGAGAGTCTGTTAGCGACTATGCAGCTCACACCATGTGTCTATTAAACACATCTCACACTGATGGAAAAGAGATTTACACAAATCGCAAAGCTATTTTTAACATGCTTGTGTTCATACCATTGTTTCTGCTAAGAATAAAAGAAAACAGAGATACCATCAGGACTAAATGAAGTCATTTGCTATAAACACAATATTAACACCTCTCTCACAGCAGGCACAAAGAGCAAACTGGACATAAAATATCAAAAAGGAACAAATGCCAAACAAGGAGCAAATGAACTGCATCAGCAAACACCCCTTTCAACTTATAGATAATTAGCTTCTATTCAAATCATTTGGTTTGGTCTAAATGCACACAAATACTGTGTGCTACCACCCACACATTATCATTGAAATTAAAAGGACAGCTTCACCATAGCAACACAGCAAGCATCCCCACTCACCAGTCTTTCCATTACAGAAAACTCCCACACACACACCTGTCCTAGATCACCTCTGGCCCAACACTCTTCCTCCAATTTGAATGTGGGCAGAGAAGAGCAATGAGCTTCCATCAAAATTGTTAATACACACTATTTATTCAGGTTCTGATCAGAGAAGTCCCTCTGGAGTCCTTTCTGCTTAAAACAGTGAACACAATAAGCCCTGAAGTTTATCGGGTTATTCTTCATACCCAAACAAAGCCAGAAAAAGATTAATCATCCTGAACACACACACACACACGCACACACTAGCAACTGCAACATGTTTACATACAAAGATCTCCAAATGCATTTTTCATGCACATAACATCAATCCAAACTAAATGTGTATGCACATGATGGGTGGCTGCAGTGGGTGGAGTCAGTGTTACTATAACCAAGAAGCATGTGAGTTCTGTCAAAGGATAACAAATATCTAACATTAATATTGGCAGGGATAGCTCAGTGGTTAAGATGTTGGATTACTGATCTGAAGGTCGTGGGTTCAAATCCCAGCACTGCCAAGCTGCCACTGTGGGCCCTTGAGCAAAGCCCTCAACTGCTCAGTTGTATAAATGACATAAATGTAAGTCGCCCTGGATAAGGGTGTCTGCCAAATGCCGTAAATGTAATATTGGTGAATGTCAGTTCTGTTATTAGAGTATTCAGAATCTTTGTGATTTTAACAAGCTTGAAACAAGCAAAACATACTGCATACCCATCTTCAGTAACCATGCATTTTATATCCTGGTCAGACAAGTGGAACACAATAAATGTTCCAGGAATATATCAAACTGAGAAGAAAACTACAGTGAACACATGGTATAGGAAAGGTGTTGCATAAATGAGAAAAAAAAAAAAAAAGGTTTTATGAGCATTAAGAAAACCAGACAATGAATGTTCTCAGAGTATTCAATAATTAAGATTACGTCAAATTGTAAGCTGGGAAAACACATAAATCTGTGCCATGGCTGGATTAGAAGACAGGACACTAAGAATGTGCAATCATGCATTAATCTGTTTCTTTCAAATCTGTACTCCTCATTCATTATGCAAATACCACATTAAATACCACATTATTATTCAATGGAAGCACGAGTATATTGACTAACTCAAGTCGAGTACTTTTTTAGATGTACAACACTCCCTGCACAGAAGACAGACAAAGACCAAGAGATCAAGAGCATGAAAGCAAGAGAGTGAAGCTCAACATTACACTCCAAAGGGTTTTTCACTATGTGAGGAAACGTGCTCTGTACGTCTCCCCAGCAAATGACATAAAAAGTGACAGTGCTGATGGAAACAGAGCTGATGTGGCATGAGCAGATGAGGACTATTATGTATTAAGTAGTGTGAACAGAATGCTGACACAAGCATGGCTTCTCAGGAAAATTCTTAGAGTTATATAAAGAGTTCCTTCCATCGCTGATCTACTCTCCTGCCTCTGCCTGCTGAAAAGCTTTTTCCACCACAACCTCCTAAACTAATCACATCATGAGGTCATTTTCGAACATTTTTTGTTATGCACAAATGAGAACTGCCAGGTTTTCCTCAGTGCACAAATTAAATACATCCACAGAGCAAGTATTCACTGCAAATATAGTGGTTCTAGTCATCTTTGAATTCCTCTCATTTAATAATAGTTTGTTCAAAGCAGGCAAAACATCATACACATATCATTCCCAACTAGGCCATAAGTAATTAGTAGGAAAAAGTAAGCAATTAGTATCATTAAAAATGAAGCAACCTCATCATTTCCTGCCTCTGGGAGTTTTTCAGAAATGTCTGGATGCGCTACTTGTTCTCTGTGGAAATGAGCAGGAGACGGATCGGATTTTCTGTAATCACATAATAGCTTCCAGGAACTCTGAGTGAGTATTAAAAGCCAATCTCCTTTTAGAACCAAATATGACTTTCCCTCGGATATTCACCTCTGCCCAGTGGTGCTTTCCGAAAAGTACATCTACTACAATTACAGGCTAAAATTTTGGTTATTTCTCCTGAAATAAAGACATTTCATTAGTTTTAATGCTATGTTGCCTCGAAATCTAAACAACCAGCAAGTTACACACTCACACTAGTGCACACGCTTCTCATTACATGGATTGGAGAAGCTCACCTTTGCTCTTATGGGAAGTGCTCACTAGGCATCACCTGCAGGGAAAAAGGAGAAAAATTAGCTTTTGAGGTACAAGGTACTTCAGACACAGTACCTAGATTAACAGTTGTTGCTTTGTACGTTGTTTTATGCAATTAATTGCACCAAGATAAAAATGTCATGCTTTGTCAAGGAAAAAGGTGAATATCAATGCTTCATAGATTTAACAATACAATTGCCATTTTTTTTCACATGAACATCCAGCCTAGAATCTAAGTTTCATTCTTGAAGACTAAGTTCTATAAATCAAGAGGCAACCTGGTTTATTCAATCTGTAAATTCATGCTTCACACTTCTTTTATGATGAAATCAGTAGAACATTAAATGCCTATGAACTATTGACTCCAAACTATTATTGATTCAGTTCTTCCCTCTTCTATTATTTAGTGACAATTAAAGAGAAAACAATTCTTACATTTCAAAAGAAATTAATTATCAAGCACCACTAAAGCAATATCTGTACCTAGTCACTGCTGCTGAATGCAGTATGTCCTCCATCAACATCACAACCACTTCATTACAAACAAAATTACAACTCACATACTCCAGTGGCCACTGCTTAATGTGAATGAAAATACAAGTTAAAAGAGCCATCTCAAAACATGTCAGTCAAGAGAGGGCAACAATCATCCATATTCATGGCCTTTATATCCATATGACCTTAAATTTTTATTTTTTTATTTTTTTAAACCTTAAATAATGATGATAAAGGAGGTATCACTCGCTGCCACAGAGGTGGAGGATTTATGGGCGACGACTGCTCCCCATTAAACATATTAATTTGCAGACATTTGCTATTCATTAATCCCACTTCCTACTCCATGATTCCAGGTATCATTATGTGTTGTGATGGTGGAGTAAGCTCTGGAGTGTGCGGTTCCAGCAGCTCCCTGACTGACAGGCCTCTTAATGAGAACAGAGAAGCACGACGGCATAGCCAGCATCTGAAGAGTGCCCTTATTACAGGACGCCAGCAAAGTGTGTGAGCTGCCAGCCTGATCTCACTAGCCTGTGTGTACTGCCAGTCTGGAATCTAAATCAATCTGGTTTATAATGCTGTGCATCAGGGCACAGAACCACATTTTAGTTTATTTAAGAACTTTATTAGGTAAGTCAAAAGAACTAACTAAGAGCATTACTATGAGCAGAAATCTGACAGCACCAGCATATCCCATCACTGTGTATGGTGGTAATAAAAAAGAGCCTCTGCATTTGACTTGTGAATTGTAAATATTTTATAGTTTATACAGTTGACCATTTCTTTGGCAAGCATTGATTTGGGGGCAAAATAAAGTAATATTCCATATGGCTGAAGGATTATATTTGCTCCCCCAGTGGTGAATCCTCAGCCAGGGGCAAGTCTCTTTGACTCAAATCCCAGTATTAACTGGTACAGTATTGCAGCTTCAAATAAACATGGTCTTACCTACTGTAGCTAACCAACTGCTCATGAAAGGCAGCAGACCTCCATGTAGAGCCAATGTGTGCAAAATGTGTGATAAGTCAGTTCTTATTCTGTTGTTAATTCCTGACTTAAACTGTCAATGTGTACATTTAAGAGCTCATTTATTCTGTCAACTGCTGCATTGCAGCTCTATTGTGGGTATGTAATACTATAAGTATTGCTATTATGCAAAGTCATATTATTTTTTCGCTCAGAGACACTGATTAACCACCTAGGGACTGTTTAATCATTTAATAATATGCAGTTATTACCAACACACCAGGACTAAGAATGCTCTTAAATATTGAATGATTAACAAGTTAATATTCTCCATGTATGCACAGTGTCTCCATGCCATCAAACCAAATTATCCAAGGCTAAACAATCTTAACAGTGCTATACAAAGTACCGTGGTATGCTACTATCTTAGTCATTTTAACTCTTTTTACCAGTGGTGTTTTTAAACAAGCAGATAGCAGATGGACAATTCCTTTATGTTTCAACACGAGTTCACTTACAAAACAAGAAAATAGGGCCTTTTTAATCACACAAAATGCTGTTTCCATTACCCCAAAACTAACTGAAGCCATGACGGACAGTGTTATAAAACAGAGTCATGGACAAAGTCAGGGGGCTCTATGAGCAGCTACAATGAGCAGCCTTGTTTTCAGATTCAAGGTTCATGGCTTTTGATAAATACATGGTACAGGCAACTTAACACTTTTCCACTCTTCCTTCCATCTTAGAGCGAAGTCCTTCACAGCCCATTAAATCATCCACTTTAGTGAAGGTCAATCTGGAAGACACCAGAGGGAGTCATAAAGCTCACGCCTCTTAGCATCTGGAGCGAGTCAGTGCAGGGGCACACAGCCCTGAACGGTTTATGCATTTCACTGTATTTCACCTCCATTTCATTTCATGCACAAATGCACATTTTGTTCTCTCCATTTCAAGCATAAAGAAACATTACCTTTATTTCCATTTAATGTGAGTTATTTCAGTGTGTAAAAATAAAAGCTTTGCAGCCTGAGTGCTGTCAGTAATTACAAAAATACAAATGACATTCAAATAGACACACACAAACGCACTTACAGACCCAGGTTTATTAAGGCAGCATGAAAGCGGAGATTTCACTCAGGCACGCTGCCAAAAGCAAATAAATTACCTTTATTTTCTTTGTTGTATGTGTAGGTACAGTACATCAGTGTTACTTTTTGTATTTGTTTTTTACATCCTTGTTTAACCTTATCACCTCTCCTTCTTTCACTCCATATCTATCTACAGTTCACAATCTATGTGAATCTCAGCATCTCCATCCATCCATCTTTCTATAGACTATACAGTGCCCTCCACTAATATTGGCACCCTTGGTAAATATGAGCAAAGGCGGCCGTGAAAAATTGTCTTTATTGTTTAACCTTTTGATATTTTGTTTAAAACAATTCACAAACTACACAGGTTTATAAAAAAATATCATTGTCAAATATAGGTGTGCAACAATTATTGGCACCCCTATGAATTCATATGAGAAAAATATATTTGAAGTATATTCCCATTTTCATTTTACATTTTTTTAGTACACCTGGGTGACTAGGAACAGGAAATTGTTCAACCATGACTTCCTGTTTCATGGGGTAAAAATACAAGGTAACAAATAGGCCAAATTCTCTTAGTCATTCATAACAATGGGTAAGACCAAGGAATATAGCTGTGATGTGCGGCAAAAGGTTGTTGAGCTTCACAAAATGGGAAGTGGCTATAAGAAAATAGCACAAGCATTGAAAATGCCCATTTCACCATCAGGGCAATAATTAAGAAGTTCCAGTCGACTAGAAATGTTATGAATCAACCTGGAATTGGACGTGTGTCTATACTGTCTCAATGCACTGCGAAGAGGATGGTTCGAGTGACCAAAAAATCTCCAAGGATCACAGCTAGAGAATTGCAGAAGTTAGTTGTGTCTTGGGGTCAGAAAGTCTCCAAAACTACAATCCGAATTCACCTACATCACCACAAGATGTTTGGAAAGGTTTCAAGAAAAAAGCCTCTACTCTCATCCAAAAACAAACTCAAGCGTCTTCAATTTGCCAGACACTACTGGAACTTCAAATGGGATCGGGTTCTATGGTCAGATAAAACCAAAATAGATCTTTTTGGCAATAAACACCAGAGGTGGTTTTGGCGCACACAGAGAGGTAGCCATATGGAAAAGTACATCATGCCCACGGTTAAATATGGTGGTGGCTCTTTAATGTTTTGGGGCTGTTTTTCTGCCAGAGGACCTGGACATTTTGTTAGGATACATGGCATCGTGGACTCTATCAAATATCAACAGATATTAAATTAAAACCTGACTGACTCTGCCAGAAATTTAAAATGGAGCCGTGGTTGGATCTTCAAGCAGGACAATGATCCAAAACATATATCACAATCAACACAAAAATGGTTTACTGACCACAAAATCAAGGTCCTGCCATGGCCAACCCAGCTCCCTGACTTGAAACTCATATACAAACTGTGGGGTGAACTGAAGAGGAGAGTCCACCAGCGTGGACCTCGAAATTTAAAGGATCTGGAGAGATTCTGTATGGAGGAATGGTCTCAGATCCCTTGCCATGTATTCTCCAACCTCATCAGGCATTATAGGAGAAGACTCAGAGCTGTTATCTTGGCAAAGGGAGGAAGCACAAAGTATTGACTAAAAGGGTGCCAATAATTGTTGCACAACTATATTTAACAATTTTCTTTTAATAAACCTGTGTTTTGTTTGCAATTGTTTGATATCCATGAGAGCAGAATATTTTTGTGGTTTTTTTTTTTTCAATAACAAAAGTTTAAACAATAAAGATAATTTTTCACCACCTTCTTTGCTCATGTTTACCAAGGGTGCCAATATTAGTGGAGGGCACTGTAGCTGATATCCTTTCTGCTATTGACACTAGTTTCTTTTTATCTCCATAGTGTATGTCATTATTTCTGACAGTCTTTCAAAGTGAAGCAAAGCCTCCCTTTTTTAACACAATAAACCAGCAGAACTGAGAAGAGATGCAGGAAGCCAAAAGAGAAAATGCTTTATATATTGTGCATGAGGATTTTCCAATATTGTTACATAAGGCAAAAGGAAATCACATGTCTCTTTGCTGCCACTGGTTATTTAATGTAGTTTAACAGCATGATGATATCCATACACAAAGCTGCATAATATACTATCAGTCATTATTATAATATTTATTTCAGCAATTTTATCACTGAAGCTCATAATACGATGCCATCAAAGACATGCAGTAAAAAAAACTGCACAAATGATATGACAGTTGATCTAAGCTCACAGTAAGTGTATACGTGAGTGAGTATATGGAAATAAACTAGCCTTTTATTCCATATATGAAATTAAACAGGAAGAACGGGCACCCACATACAAACATGTGAATTCGCCACGTTTTCACCAATTTTCTTAGCCAGCTAGCCAACATGAGCTAACCTGACAGGATCTCTAAGTGGAATTTTAATTAATATATATGAATGTGCATAATATCTATTGATAATGATTTCTAACTAGCTAACATGAGCTAACCTGGCAGGATTTCTAAGAAGTTTCGTAAGTCATATTTATAAATGTTTAGATGCTGCATTGCTACTGCTGCCTAGATAGTTGATTTCAAAAAACCTTTTTGAGTGAAATAATAAAACAGTGCTTACTTTGGACATTTGAAGATCATGTACACTCTAATACAGATACAATTGAACAGTTTGTCTGCATTTTGGCCATCCATCCACCCTGAAACAACATTTCCTGCTGACAAATTCAGCTTGATCTGACCAGCTACCAGAACCAAATTTATTTATATATGAAATTTATTTTCCAGCTTCATTTTTACTTGGCAAAATCAATGAGTAAAAACAACTTTATGCTGAGGCATTAGCTGCTGCAAATTCAGAAGCTGTTTGATTTTAAACAGCACTCACCAGGTAAAGATGGTCTACCAGTTTTTTGGCAAATGGATTTTTCAGCAAGGGTTTGACCACCAAAATCTGCACCATAAAAATTCTCTCTAGTGCCAGACACATTGTAGTGTGAATGGGGACAGATATTTGAAAAACAGTCAATCTGCAGTTCATTGATGCTACAACTAAAGAGTATCAATATAATCACAAAATCATATTGCTATTTTTTTCCTAAAATGACACAATTAACATTTTTTAACTGTTAATTAACATAATTAACAGTCTGAGACCTAAGGCCAAAATCTGCGAATTATTATTCAGACAATTTAGAGCCTTTATCACTATAACAGTATATAGTGCAAGTTTGAGAGAAAATCATCCATGTTGCACTACATCCTGTAGACACTATGAAATTGGACCTGCTATCTTAGGAAAAAAATGATTCATAACAGGAACTTGGGTTGATTGACCATAAATGTGCATAGCGCACTTTTGCCCTCCGTGGAGGCAAACCAAAGTAAATTCCGTTTCACTTCACTGCTCAAAATCTCCAAATTCTCTAATTTAGCCTGAGGGGGAATCTAAATGCTGAATATCATGCTGACTGATTTACTAATTACAAGTAGACCTCGTCACTTTAACTTCATCAGTCGACCATTAGGGACTCATTATGAAACAGTTTGCATCTAATGTGCAATCTGTCAACAAAGGGTTATAATAGAGTTCAGGCTGTGTGAAAGACTGTCTGGTGCTGGCATTCCAGCTCTGACATGTCCTAGCATGTGTGCCTTGTGCCGAGCCACGATGGCAGGGAGGAGCACCTAAAATGATTTGCTTGAAAAGCAAGAATTAGTCTAGGGGATAAAATTGCATTCTTTTTGTGAAGTTTTGGTGATCACATGTACATTTACTGCATTTGGCAGACACCCTTTTCCAGAGCGACTTACAGAAGTGCTTTGAAGTCTCGATCAATAAATACATCCCGATACTGGTTCACTAGGTCATGGACTAAGAATACCATCATTCTAAAAAAGTAATATAGTAAGAAAAACACACAGACAACACAACTTTTTTTTTAATGAAAAGTGCTAATTTAAGTACTTCAGGAAGCGGTAGGTCTTTAGACGTCGTTTGAAGACCGTCAGTGACTCAGCTGTTCGGCATCTATGGGAAGTTCATTCCACCACCTAGGTGCCAAAACAGGGAAGAGTCTTGATGCATGCCTTCCTTGTACCTTGAGAGATGGTGGCACCAGTCTAGCGGTGCTAGAGGATCGGAGGGAGCGTGGTGCAGTGCAAGTTCTAGAAAATGTTATCTGTGCATGTTGTAGCAACCAACCACTGTATATCCCTAATTAAAAACAAACTGATTGCTATAAAGAAAAAAGATGATTTAAGGGAAGCATTGTGTAGGTTAAAATGAGAGCAATAATGGGGTAGCAGAAGTAGATTTTTGATAGGGGTTAGCGAGCTAGGAGAGTGAGAGATGGAAGAGTGAGGAAAATTTAGTATTTTTCCCCACCAGGAAGCAACTAGATGATCCTATTGGCTAGAGTCATATTACTTTTCTTTATGGGCAGCAGGGACAAGTAATTAAGCCAACAGCTGGGGGAAAGGAAACAGGATTAGAGAGTGTGTCCAGAGTGGATTTGTTGTAACATGACTCAGCTATTTACAATCATAATTTATGGCTCCTTTAAATAATTATACATTTCTGCATGAGGTAACTACAGAGTTGTATATAATAAATGTTTTATAAATCTCTAAATCTCAGCAGGAACTGCCATGTCTACAGGTATATTTTGATTTGAACTACACCAATAAATTTTGCTTGCAAGAAATACCTGTGAAAATAATAGTCTTTGATGTGCTTTGTTCATTTCCTCATGACATAAAAAGAGACCTCGGTAGGAGCTCCTCAAAATATGACATAAACCAAAATTCAACAACAGACACCATGTTTTAAAGGTCACCACCCACGTAAAATTGCATTGTATAAACATCTGAAACTGCTTTGTAAAAGCATACTACCTATATTGTAATTGTAAATTGTACAGTCACATGATAGAAAAACAAACCATTTCAGAAGTATCTATTATATTCAAGCCTTTTGCATTGTATTTTCATTACAATTTAAACAAACATTCCCATGAATAAGCCTTAAATATGACCTTATCTTGATTAATAATAAATCCCAGGCCTCACACCACTATACTACCACACCCAGAGCATCTCCAACAATGCAGGATCAGCACCACAGACAGCAACCCAAACACAAAAGCACATGAAAAAGAGGTCAGACAGCTCAACCTCACACAGCTGGAGCATGACTTGTAGGTGGCAACCCTTCAAAAGAAGCAGAAAAGGCCTTCACCCCCAGTGAGAGATTTGGAGACTAAATATGAGGTGCAGAATTAGTAAACTATGTCTTATCCAGGGGAATTGCATGCGCCATCCTGAGTAGTACACACTAGAGCTCCACAAGGATAGGTGACAAATTAAAGGAAAATCAAGAAAGTATCTTACTAAGGTGTTGGGTCATCACCATGCACCTTGGAATATGTTCTACAAGTTTAGAACTGAGGGATGAACACCTTATGAAGGTGATCAGTCAGAAGAACTTTGTATTTATTTGCAGTTACCCATCCCTCTAAGTGGACCCAAACCATGCCAGCAAAATGAACCCATAGCATGAGAGAGAGAGAGAGAGAGAGAGAGAGAGAGAGAGAGAGAGAAAGACAGAGGGTTTTTTTCTTCTAATTTGTCACATGTTGACTAGGTGGGAGGGTATAAGGGCTCATATTATATTAGGTATGTTAGGTATATTAGGTATATTAGGCCTTAAAGAACAGGTTCTGAGACAAAGTTTGGATGTTTCTTACTGTTTGATATATATGATATACAGTATCTCACAAAAGTGAGTACACCCCTCACATTTTTGTAAATATTTTATTATATCTTTTCATGGGACAACACTGATGAAATGACACTTTGCTACAATGTAAAGTAGTGAGTGTACAGCTTGTATAACAGTGTAAATTTGCTGTTCCCTCAAAATAACTCAACACACAGCCATTAATGTCTAAACTGCTGGCAACAAAAGTGAGTACACCCCTAAGTGAAAATGTCCAAACTGGGCCCAATTAGCCATTTTCCCTCCACGGTGTCATGTGACTCATTAGTGTTACAAGGTCTCAGGTGTGAATGGGGAGCAGATATGTTAAGTTCAACGTGGCACCTCATGGCAAAGAACTCTCTGAGGATCTGAAAAAAAGAATTGTTGCTCTACATAAAGATGGCCTAGGCTATAAGAAGATTGCCAACACCCTGAAACTGAGCTGCAGCACGGTGGCCAAGACCATACAGCGGTTTAACAGGACAGGTTCCACTCAGAACAGGCCTCGCCATGGTCGACCAAAGAAGTTGAGTGCACATGCTCAGCATTATATCCAGTGGTTGGCTTTGCAGAATAGACGTATGAGTGCTGCCAGCATTGTTGCAGAGGTTGAAGGGGTGGGGGGTCAGCCTGTCAGTGCTCAGACCATACGCCGCACACTGCATCAAATTGGTCTGCATGGCTGTCGTCCCAGAAGGAAGCCTCTTCTAAAGATGATGCACAAGAAAGCCCACAAACAGTTTGCTGAAGACAAGCAGACCAAGGACATGGATTACTGGAACCACGTCCTGTGGTCTGATGAGACCAAGATAAACTTATTTGGTTCAGATGGTGTCAAGGGTGTGTGGCGGCAACCAGGTGAGGAGTACAAAGACAAGTGTGTCTTGTCTAAAGCCAAGCATGGTGGTGGGAGTGTCATGGTCTGGGGCTGCATGAGTTCTGCCGACACTGGGGAGCTAATGCCAACATGTACTGTGACATACTGAAGCAGAGCATGATCCCCTCCCTTCGGAAACTGGGCCGCAGGGCAGTATTCCAACATGATAACGACCCCAAACACACCACCAAGACGACCACTGCCTTGCTAAAGAAGCTGAGGGTAAAGGTGACTGGCCAAACATGTCTCCAGACCTAAACCCTATTGAGCATCTGTGGGGCATCCTCAAACGGAAGGTGGAGGAGCGCAAGGTCTCTAACCTCCACCAGCTCTGTGATGTCATCATGGAGAAGAGGACTCCAGTGGCAACCTGTGAAGCTCTGGTGAGCTCCATGCCCAACAGGATTAAGGCAGTGCTGGAAAATAATGGTGGCCACACAAAATATTGACACTTTGGGCCCAATTTGGACATTTTCACTTAGGGTGTACTCACTTTTGTTGCCAGCGGTTTAGACATTAATGGCTGTGTGTTGAGTTATTTTGAGGGGACAGCAAATTTACACTGTTATACAAGCTGTACACTCACTACTTTACATTGTAGCAAAGTGTCATTTCGTCAGTGTTGTCCCATGAAAAGATATAACAAAATATTTACAAAAATGTGAGGGGTGTACTCACTTTTGTGAGATACTGTATATACACCTTTATATACCGACTTTTTTGTTTCCCATATACGCACCTTATAAACCCTATCCTTTCCACTGTAAAATGCAAAAATACAACATTGCAAATGATTGTGTTTTGTGAAATATTAGCATCTTTAATGTTTTTTATTATTTAGTATTTATTTATTGTTAAGACCTAAATTAATAACAGTTCACATTCATGAAAACATCCTGATAATTCCAAAGGTTTCACAAATTTTATTTCACAGCTATAAGTGAATAAAGTGGGGGGGAAAGCAGCTGCAGCTTAAATTACAGCAATTGATTTTTAATGGCAGGCTGCAGATGTTCTGTTGTTTATGTGAGCATAACAGCCAAAAATAAAGCCACAACAAGTCAATGGCTAACCATGGAGCAGAGACTGTCATCATATAGGTGTAGATAGTCTGCCTCAATATTCAGACTGAGCTCTAACCTGGGAAAAGTTTTAGGGTTTTTTAAGTTTTTTTCTTCTTCTTTTTTTTTTTTTTATGCACAAGGCCCACTTCTCATAATTCGTGACTACTAAACTTAGGAGAGGCACATTCTAAGGTCACAAGGCTGATGTCTAACCTTATGATACATGCATCTAAACCTTATGATACTCTGCAAGCCATGTGGAAGGAGGGGTGAAAAGGATTCAAATTGTAAATTAGATTCAGATTATTATACTGTAGTACTAAAGAAATAAACAGTCATACTCCTGCCAATACTGTGTCCTATTTTCATAATTACTTCTAGACTGGAGATACTAAAAATGTTTGAGCTTTCAGTAAATACACTAATTAATTAAATACTAATTTAATTGTGCATTAGTCATTGTAAACTGCAATCTCTGGCTCCACAATTTAATTGGCAATTTATGCCTGGCTTACGATACATGCTTGATGTTTGAGGCGGTATTCTGTTTGGCAGATATTGGGGATATTAATATAATCTTTGCAACTAAGATTATATAACACTTACTCAAGACATTTCCTTAGGGCCTCTTCACTGAGTCAGTCTGCCACTCAAAACTGAGTGCTTTTTGACAAGAATAGAACAATAGGCCTATTAAGACTAGCATTGGGACCATTCAGAATTAAGCATCAAATCTGCTTGTGGTAATGGGAAATAGGTTATGAGTGCATACATCTGTGGTGTCAAATCCTGCAAAACTTCATTCAAAAGGAGAATATGAGAGCAACCAGGCTTATGAGGGGATTGTTAGCAAAAAGCTTTCTGTTAGCAAACGACGCTTTTCAGCCTCTGGTCTCACTGTGCTACACCATCATTATCATCAGCTAGAAAACAGCATAAAAATACAAAGAACTTGCTTTGAGGTGAGAGTAGATAAAATCAGCTTGTAAAGGCTTGCATCACCTATGCAAATATTTAAAGGAGACACTTGGCTTATAATAGATTATAAAACTTCAGGGCATTTTTCTTGCTGTCAATTTCTCATACACCTTCTAAATTAATCACCACCAAATTACATGCAGGAATTTGTTTCGAAAATGTGTTTTACCACACATTGACACAAACTGATTGACACACACTATCTTTGGAGACGCAAGGCATTAGTGTGTGTGTGCTGACAATGAAACTTACAGCAGTAGCAGAACATCCACATACAGCTTCCACTCACATATTCCTCTTTCGAAACTAGAAACTAAAACAACCAAACCTGTTGTTTTAATACTAAATCTTTTGAAGCAATGATCATTTAATATCACCAAGTTTGAAGCTCATGAATTCTCAGTGCTAATAATGATGGAGCTATGAAAGACCTATAGTGCTGCCTTCTGTTTAGCCCTACACCCTATCCACAGAGGCTCATATTGGTAATGTTATTAATGATACATGTTTCAAACCAGAGTCCCTGTTCAGCAAAGCACATTAGTGTATATAAATTTGGTAAGTTTGTTAATACCGGTAGCTGGAATTGAGAAAACATTACCTTGTTTGAGCAGAAATTAAACGTCATGAAAAACCTTTACCACATCACCCTAGCTTGGCTGAACTTGCACAAATGAGATTAGGCTCAGATTTGTTTCCCATGTACATAACAAAACACTTCTGTACAAGCATCTGCTAAAGGCCATAAATGTAAAAGTAACACTAAATATAAATTACAAGTACAGCCCAAACAAAAGTTTGGACAAGATGTGCTTGGTTATGTTCCATCACTTTTTGCAGTTATTTTCTCCACACTTCCAGGTTACTTGTGTACCTTGGACATCTTCGTATGAACAAACATCCAAATGCAATGCAAAGGTTTCCCCTTGAACTAGCTATGTCATCCAAAACAGAAGCATCAAGCTATTTGGTCCGCAATGACTGGTTATTGGTTATGACATCCAATTTCATATTGCAAGCCATCACTCTATTTTTGTACCAAAGAGCGCCTTGATTTAATATTATAGAGACTAAAGGGTTCACAAGTGCTGGATTCAACTTCAATTAATGTGAGGCCCCATTGACTCTGTTACAAAAAAGGAAAAAGGGTATGAAAAACCCTTGGAGGTACCTGTCCACCTAAGAGCAGCTGACAGTAGTTTCCATGCCTGGGAAATGCACCCTATTTCAAGCAAACTGTCCTGAAGGCTTAAGCTCTTAAGTTAAAGTATTTGGTATCAGACAAACACATCAATATGAGAACATGGAATTAAAGAGATGCTCTTAATGATATACAAGACAAGTGACAAATTAAAGGAAATGCCAGTGGCTTATTATTATTATGCTGTGGAAAACATTTTAATGTTCTATGCTGAAATATTTCTATGCTAATTGTAGGATTTCAATGTCCACATCAACAAGACACAAAAGTGAGGTCAATGATATTCTATGGCCTTCACAGTCACCAGACCTTAACCAAGCTGAACACTTAAGGGAGATGATGTGGCGTTGGAGTGATGTGATAGACAGCACTCTCCACCAACATCAAAACACCAACTGAGGGAATATCTTTTGGAAAAACAGTCTTCACCCCTCCACTTCAGCTCCAAGGTGTGTTGAAGCTGTGATGGCAGCTTGTGGTGCCCCAACACCTTACTAAGACACGTGCTGTTTTGTCCTTTAGTTTGTCACCTAATTTGTTCAATACAAAATTTGGCTCAAATGTCTAAAATAAAAAAAGTGACAATGTATGTAGAAACCACAATATGCTGTGCACAATGTGTAAGTCATATGGCACACATTACATCTACAGTAAAAGGCTGTCTATAACAATAGGTTTAATGGGAGCAGAACAGAGCTGGGGGTTTAACAGAGTTCATGCTCCCTAGATGAAAGAGAAAAATGCTCCGCTCCATGCATTTCACATCACAACAGCGTCCATCAGGTTTTAATCAGCTTCATAACAGTGACCCAGTGGAACTGCGCCATAGAAAACCGGCTGTTGAACGACCTCCCGTAACCCAGGCCTTGGGTTGGAGTTGGTAAGTGATCCTTCCTGTCATAGACAACAGCTCCCACTTGTTAAGAAGTTCTTACTACTGCATGGAATATTGCCAGGATTAAAGACAGAAGATATCAATCTGTGTCAAAATGCCAAGCCAAAAGTAAATGATTAAGTAATATATAAATTCATACGGTATAAATGTTCATCACATATAAACGAATGTGTCTGATGATGTTTCAATATGAAGGGTTGATGCATATTGGGCAAAACACTCAAGGTGTGTAAAACATTCCCAGGGTTAATGTCACCTGAGAGGAGGACTGAGGACTAGTGGTGTGCATGTGGAGAGTGCCACACAATGCCTTCAGACATCCATTTGTTTTGGCAGTAAAGGACAGACAACCATACCAAAATCAACTTATTTTCAACAAAGCACAGTGCCTTGTTTCTGAATGGTTCTGAGTGTTTTCCTCCAGCAAAATCCTCCAGGCTGTTTTGTTTGAAAGTTCTCTAGGGTGAAATGGTTAGTGAAAATATGCAAGTCAAATGCCCACATGTTGTGTTTAAGTATTTCTGTAAAAATGCTAGCCATAAAAATAACCTCTCCAAATCACTGTATGGGAGTTCAAAATTTGCAAACCATCCCTTTATTTTTATTTAAAGACAAATAAACATACATTGGGACAGCACAATGTATTACCATTTTTGGCTTGCTTACCATATGTACAGGTATTAGTTCTGCAGGGGTAAGTGATGATGTGTAGAAACACACGATCACAACATGTAATCAAGTGTGGAGCAGTAAAATAATCTCAGTTACAAGATTTACAATGATTCTGTTCTTCACTGAGTCTCCACATCAGATGGAATTAGCCCCTTAAAGGCACAGCTTATTTTCCAGTTATTTATCATTCAGTTATTTGTCCTATTATTCAGTTAATTTATCAAAAAGGATATAAATACTATACATTATTCAGTAAGTACAGTGAAACTTTCAGCCAGGCCCATTCGACCTAAGGCATACTCTTGGGAGTTAGGAGGAAACTCAATACGATCATAAGAGAGAAAGAAAGAAAGAAAGAAAGAAAGAAAGATAGATAGATAGATAGATAGATAGATAGATAGATAGATAGAATGCTGTGAAAAAGTATTTGCTGATTTCTTCAGCAAATCTTCAAACAAAAAACAACATAAAATAAAGGCAACCTGAGTAAACACACAATACAGATTTTTTTTTTTTTTACTGAAGCAAAAAAAGTTATCCAACACCTATCACCAGAGTGAAAAACTAATTGCACCCTTAAACCTAAAATCTGGTTGTGCCACCTTTAGCAGAAATAACTGCAACCAAACGCTTCCGATAACTGGAGATCACTTACTTCTTTCACTTACTTCTAGGACTAGGATTTACTCCTAGGCTTTGGATCATTGTCTTGCTGCATAATCCAATTGCGCTTGAGTTTCAACTTATGGACTGAAGACCGGACATTCTCCTTTAGGATTTTCTGGTAGAGAGCAGAATTCATGATTCCCTCAGTTATTGCAAGTTGCCCAGGCCCTGAAGCAGCAAAGCATCCCCACACTATCACACTGCCAACACCATGCTTGACCGTAGGTATGATGTTCTTTTTGTGGAATTCTGTGTTTGGTTTATGCCAGATGTAACGGGACCCCTGTCTTCCAAACAGTTCCGCTTTCGATTCATCAATCCACAGAACATTCTCCCAAAAGGTTTGAGGATCATCAAGGTGTGTTTTGGTAAAATTCAGACAAGCCTAAACATTCTTCTGGGTTAGCAGTGGATGCCATTTTCGCCCAGTGTCTTTCTGATAGTGGCGTCATGAACAGTGACCTTTATTGATGGAAGAGAGGCCTGTAGTTCCTTTGATGTTGTCCTTGGCTCTTTTGTGACTTCTTGGATGAGTAGTTGCTGTGCTCTTGGAGGAATTTTGGAAGGTCGGCCACTTCTGGGAAGGTTCACTACTGTGCTGAGTTTTTCCATTTCTCACTGTGGTCCTTTTGAGTCCCAGAGCCTTTGAAATAGCTTTTTAACCCTTCCCAGACTGATATTTCAATCACCTTCTTCCTCATCATTTCTGGAATTTCTTTAAATTTTGGCATAGTGTGCTACTGGGTAAGACCTTTTAACCAACTTCATGCTTTTGAAAAAGTTCTATTTAAGTATTGATTTGATTGCACAGGGTTTGCAATAATCAGGCCTGGTTGTGTCTAGTCCAGCTGAACCCCATTATGAATTCAGTTTCAAAAATGTGTGAATTAGTAACTACGGAGGCAAATATATTTTCACACAGGCCCAGTTGATATGGGATAATCTTTTTGCTTCAATAAATAACATTATCATTTAAAAACTATATTTTGTCTTACTCAGGTTGCCTTTCTTTTATCTTAGATTTTGTTTTAATTTCTGAAACAATTTAGTATAAGATATACACAAAAACAGAGGAAATCAAATAGTTTTTCACGGCACTGTAGATAGATAGATAGATAGATAGATAGATAGATACATACATACATACATGCATACATGCATACATACTCAGTTACATGAAGGGACCCACATAGATAGTGGTGCAATAGCACAAGGTTTTACATTGTGGTCCATATCTCATGAACCATAAGCCTTGCAAAGAAAATCCTTTTTGCCACTGATTCCTTGGATTCTACCATACAAAATAAAGCCTCAAGAAGCATTTAGCCCACTCTAATTTATGATTACTAGCATAACATGTAAAAAATAGTTTTGCGAACTAGTCCTAGGATTTTTGGTTTAACTTCATAAATTTGGTGCCAAACTACTCAGCAGAGTGTGAACCCCAATAATGATCAGAAATGTTGACATTTGTAAAACGTCAATCAGTTCTTATGAGGTGGAGCCTAATTTACTCAAACAGATTTAACTCATGATTAGCTAAATGGATTTGCATAAAGCCTGAAAGGTATATACAGGAAACTGTTCTGAGGTCATATGCAAAGTTTGGGGTGTTGTCATACATAGGGGGCAGGGCAGGGCTAAGATTAAAGGCTATGTGGTACACTGAATTGTTCTGCTAATCTGTACCGGATTTTAATTTCTCTCGGGTTACTTCAAAAACATGGCCGCCTTCAGCCAAATCCATTTCAGCAACATTTCATACAATTTCAGACATTTCACACTTATTACATTTTGTGAGAAATCCTCACAAAACTTGCTAAGTAGGTTCATCTACGTCATCTTTATTTTTCTATGTAACCACTGCAGGCGATATTTGCTGAAGGTGCTTGGACCCTGATAATTGCCATTTGAAGCTATATTTGTATTTGTTAATGAGTGCTCTATAATTCCTGCACATTGTAATAATAATCAGATATTTTGGACATTCCTCATGAACTACCAATTGATTGATTGTACTCAAGGTCAGCTTCAAACCCCCATTTTGGCTGTGAGACTAGGACTAAAAAAATGTTTTTATAACAACACAATATTGAATTTGCCAATGGTCCTCCCTACAGCTAGCTGAATGTGTCTGGGCCATTAATAGTGGAGGGATCCCAGGAGACATGCAGGCCCATGGAAGCCCCCAGAGGTACAGTATTCACTGTGCGAATTAGACCACAGATAGAAAGATTTGGAAACCCACTGGGCTGTAATGCAGCTGCAGCTACAACAATCCAGACAGTAAGTCATTGTGACCATGGTGCTATGGCAATTGAAAAGAAAAAAGCAGAACTATGAAAGGAACTAGTTTTTAAAACAAACACACATTTCACTGGTCTATATCAATACCTTTTCCCTGGCCACAGCTTTCGACCTGACTTCCAGCAAGCTGTTATTCTACTTTCTAATTCTACCACCTGCTTCCCATTCAAAGCACATATTCTACATAATCTGGCTGCAACAAAACCTCTGGCAAAACCAAGGTCTCATAAGGCAGCATGAGAGAGAAATCTCATTGTGAATGCAGCAAGATACAAAGGAAAAGTATCCCATTACACACTCATACGCCTGGGAATGAGCAAGAGGATCAAGAGCCAATCCTGTATTTGTTCAAAAGAAAAGTGGAACAAAGAAGCCTTTTTCAGTCTCAAACGTTATAAGGAGAAGCTGTGGTGTGACCCAAAAGACACACCTTACTGTTCTTCTAGTGTAAACCTCTGCACAATAGAAAATATATTACTCTCACTAGACCTTAATCCATAGAAAGTGCATAGGTGGTTGTTTGAAACACCAATTGAAATGATAACCTCAATGCCAAAAATGTATCTACAGTTTAAAGACTTTATGTACAATATTCAATATGTAATATATGATGATATAGCCCTATATAATTAATGACTACTTCTATTTAAGGCAGAACCATTAACCATCCATTCAAGCTCAACAAGGCAAGTACAATTCCATTTGTTCACATACATAAGTTCATCCATATGGCCTATACAATAGTTAGCTGAGCTAACTAGAGATGACAGGATATCATTTTTTTCCCAGTACCGATAGTGATATCCAATATTTTTTAATAAAAGGAGTGCTTTTTAATTCAAGGGCTTTACTTAAGATGCCCTTATCAAATTGCCATACTCAAAAACACAAACACTCAACTACCTTGCAAGAAGAAATACATAGCTATCTACCGTGACTTACATAAAAGTGCAACTCTTTTTAGTCAAAAAACCTTTAGCAAAACAACAAACAAATGTGTACAAAATAAGACAATAAAAGATTAAAAGACCTGTTAAAATATAAGAACTGTAATTCCTGTAAAATGTAGCTAAATAGCTAGCTACTCTCTGTTGATTTGAAAACTAAAGCTGCTTTTATTATGTTGTGATGTACTTAATGTCACTTTACATTACGCTGTGTTACAAGAAAATACTTCATGCTTGATTTATTATCAAATCAGATGAGATTCCTTCTTTTTTCCTCCAATATCCAATCAAGCTAATATCTACCCATTACTGGATATCAGTCCTATGTCATTTCTAGAGCTACCTGAAATGAAATGTGTATCCTGAACTCAAATTTCAACACTAGAGCACTATGATAAATGCAAACTGGGTTGAGCTTTAGTTAAGAGAATAAAATGTGGCTAACATAGAATTTACTGTTCACTTGTAATGGGAATTAGCATATCTTCAAGCTAAGTTACTTGACTATTATTATTCACTGTTTGTTTTCCAGATTTCAGTGAAAACACTCAAATATAATATGTTTGATTTCTATTGTTATTGAGTGTAGCCATTCAAAACATTGTACAATAAAAGGCAGGGTTGCCAACTTTGGTTTCCTGGCTGGAGTGAGATTTGTGAATCAAATTACCTTTTTTTGCTGTGTGGAAATGAGAGTTATTGGATAAAACGTGCGTAACGCCATACATCACTTTTTTCCGTTTGACTGTTTCTATTTCTTCCTCACCATGCAGGCTTTTAATATGGATATGTTAGCCTTGAGGTTATCTTTAAGCTAGTGTGCTCCAAAACAATGACAAAATTTGCATTTAGAAGATATATACATTAAAAATTTACAGTCTCTCTCTAACACCAATACAGATCAACAATTATGATGACATCATTCTGCACTTCAGTTTCTCATCAGATTTTCTGTCCAATCAAATGCTCTCTAGAATCTGAAGTGTCCCGCCCCCAACATTATACAAATCCATGGTATTAACTGTCAAGTTCGGCTTAGCCCGGCTAGTTATCCCAAACAAGTGTTACTGTACTGCTCACTTTTGTACAAGCACAATTTCTCTCCCAGTAGATGTTTTATCTGGAACAATGGTAATATCACTTATAACAACAAGCCACTGTACATGGAGAATTGGTTCCAGCGTAACATATTAATTTTAATATAACCAGCTTATTGACAAGAATGGGCAATTATATACTTGTAAATGAAAAAGAATTTAAAAAAATAATAAAGGCCATCCCCAGTGACATATCAACTTTAACCAAATCTTCAGCTGTAGATATTAATGATTCAACCTTACAGAGTCCCCAACTGTTAGTAAATGGTCTTTTAATAATTTTATAAGAAACTCCATTATTGTCTGATCCAATCCTCCATATAAATCAAGATGGCTTAAACCTCACCATTTAACATCTGGGCATTATTTTTAAATATAAATGTTATCTCTACCTCATTTAGGGTTGACGTTAAAATGGACATGACAACAAAACTTAAGGTACACTTTGAAATCCGTTCAAATATGAGAATCAATAGAAAATAAGAAATTTATGAAAATGGTAAAAATTCTAAAGCTTTTTAAATTCATGTAACTGCCCAAACATTAGTATGTTCTTTTCTATTGCTGTTGTTGCTTTTACTTTTTGTTTTCTTCTTTTTTTTAATCTCAATAAAACTGGCTGACGCAGGGTTTTTTTTAACTACCTGTAATAATTGTTGGAAGACGAAATGCACTACAGCACTGATTGTGAGGCTGTGAGCAGACAGTGTCAATGCATTGGGGAAAATAGCAACCATTAATGTAAAAAAATGAAATCACTTGTCAGATTTTCCTAACAAGCAACCCTATTTTTTTAAAACAAGCCCCAAAAAAAACACGACCCGTGATTTTTTCAAGCGACTTCAGAAAAAAAGAAGCAGCGTGGGCAGCGTGAGAGCGTGAGACAGAGCCTGAAAGCGTGTGTCTCACGCCAAATTCGTGAGAGTTGGCAACCCTGTAAAAGGTAATCCCAGGGAAAATTGAAATACAGTATATGAAATGAAAGAATCCAAACAATACTTTCAATCATAAAAAGACAAAAGCAGGTTACCAGGAAAAGCTTGTATGATTTGGTTCAGTCCAAAGCTTGATATGATATGGTGCAATCCTATCCCTAATGCTAATGCTAAATACAGTGTGATGTTTAAAGCTAATGAATGTTTGAGCCAGTGCCACACTTAGTGCGAATTGATAAGGGAGAATGGGTTATGAAGTAAAAAAAAATGCTATTTCATACATTTTAATGTGCAATCTTTTCAGGCCATTATCTAAAATCTCTGATTTACAGGCAGGAGATAAGCAGGCTAGTCCTGTTATACATGTCACAAGTGCTGCATGTAAAACAAGACAGGGAACTCATTTAGATTTTTTTTCCTTAATTTCTTATAAATTTAAAAATTCACACTTAAAATAACAGATGCTTTCAGTCTGTAATCAAAACATATGTCTAGAAATGCTTGAGCTCTTTATGAACCTTGGTGAGGGTGCACCTCTGAGCAATGATGGCACACAAACACTTAGAGTGTGTGTGTGTGTGTGTGTGTGTGTGTGAGAGATACTGAAACTGTGAGTCTTAGAAACCTGATTAGCAAGCTTGGATGAACAATTGATTAGATAAAAGCCCATGCCAAGGAGAGAAAGGCAGGTTTAGCCAATTCTCCAGTGACGTGGAGGCTTTGAACTAAAAGAAAACTTTTTATTCAAATTAACATAATTAATGCATCATTCTATATCAGTCATCATTCTAATTTTCCATAAGTGCCTTATTGTAATAATTGAAATACAAAAACAATCAGAGGACTAGTTTGTGAGTCGTACACACAATCTCACATAATTCTCTGGCTTATCTAAGCTTCATGGTGGCAAAAACCTACAAGTCATGTCTAAATATGCAATTTCATTTTAAGAAGCCTGAATTCCTTAAACCAATAAATCTCCAGGTTTAGTCAAACCATGCCTGACTTTCATGGTGCTTGAAATAGAAGCATGCTAAGAGCTTGATGAAACGAGAGGGAAAAACCAATAGGAGAGTAAGAGCATGTCAGAGGGAAAAACAGCACCACATTTTCCATTTTCCTCTACAAGTGAGAAAGCACATGAATTATGGATGCAAGCTAGCCAACAGCGTGAGAATTTGATCCCTGACCAGACAGCTCTTGGCTCCCTGTGGAGCTGCCCCCCTGCTGCTTCCTTTTCACACTGCCATCCATTCGACAAGACACACTCCTCACAGCCAGAGGACAGAGAACAGCGCTTAGCTCTTCAAGACAGATCACCCTCTTGTCTTCATAGAAATAGCGATTCAGCTCAAATGGGGTTAGTGCCTTGTCCTTAAACGAAAATATGCTTTTAACTGTTCCCCCTGGTGCTACTTTTCACCTGTTGCCTCAACCTCCATGAAGGTGGTGATACACGGTAGGATGTTGGATCCATAATGCTGATACAGGAGACTCAATAAATGCAAGATGCAAGTTCCCATGGGACAAACAGTCAATGAATTAAGGCCACCTTGATAGAGGACTTGGTATACAAGTGAAACACAGGCTTATATTTTACTAGACTGATACACACACACACACACACACACACACACACACACACACACACACACACACACACACACACAAACTGTTTGACTTAGACCTGCTTTAAAGTGAATGTTAATTATTATGAAAACAGTAACTTGGTAACTAATGAAGGTGAAGGGTGAAGATAAAATTAAGCTGAAAGCACTGAATGTGGTAGGAGGGGACATAGTTGTTTTAAAAATGAGAAAGGACAAAGAAGAACACTGTCAAACCTTTCCTAAAACACAAATTCATAAATATGTAAAAGTAATGCATTATAAAATCTTGGTAGCTGCATATCAAGTAGATTAAAACCCCAGAAGAAAAGCTTTATGGACTGTGGGGGAGAGTCAGCATAATTTAAACTAAATTTTAAATTAGCTTTGAAATTTAGTATAGCATAAATTCATTTACATAATTTAATAATGAAGATCATAATTTTGATTATGGCTTCGTCATAAATCAAGGTGGTTTATACAACTTGTTTATGCATACACACAAACTATGACCTTCAATACAGTAAATTACCTTGGGCCCAAACAAGTGTGTTCATTATCTATTCCTGATGTTCTACTAAAATAGCACTTCATTACCATCAAAGGCCTTAAAAACAACAATGAAGAAAAAATAGAAAAAATAAATGTAATGAATATTCCTACAGCCACCTGACATAGACTGATGCATCTCATCTTTCTAGAAACAACCTACTGGTCTGGCAGAACAAACCTCAGCCACAGTGTTCAAGGCTTAGTTTACAAATCCTGGTATAGCAGCGGTATCTTAACTTGCATAAACTAGTTAAACAAAGATTGAATACTGAGTTTAACAAGTTACCTGACAAACCTAAAGATGAACTTCCAAACATAAGCAACATGAAATGTGTTTCATGATGTTTGATGTATGTTCTTGTCATTTATATGGGAGCTTAATACTGATCAAATTAAGGGAGGAGAGATGATAAGGAATTGTATTTGTGCAGTGTAAATTAACACAGTTAGTTCTAGTTTGCTGATGACGTTTTTCATGAGATGGCTCACAGCCTTAAGAATGGTGCACAGAGGCACTGCTTTTTAATTATCCCACTAATCGAGAGCATCGATAGACGACTCAATGAGCAGCTTTCATCTGCACGTCTCGGCCCAGCGCTCACTGGAGTTTGTAATCAAACGTTTATTAATGGTCTCATCTAAAAATGTGCAAAAGGTCTTTTATTTCTCTTTCCTTCAATAGGCATTGACTATAATTACTGAGTTGGTGCAAAAAAAAAAAAAGTTCCAAGAAGCTTCTCAATTACATTCCAACCACAACATAATCCAGGCAATGGCTGCAGTACTTTTGTTCAAAACTGTTCATTTTGTTCTCATTGGACAGCAGAGAGTTCACACTCCTGACCATCCACTTTATGGAAAAGATATTATGAACTTCACATTATTCTCCCATGTCATACATCTAAACAGTGAACACAAGACGTTTGATAATACATTAATATTAAACAAATTATAGCTAATTATCATAACAGTCTGCACAGCTTTCTGGAAGGCATACACTAATAAACCATATAGAATAATAAATTGTGCATGCCCGTTAGCATTTAAAATGCTATAATTAGTAGAAGGATGGATGTAGTCCAGATAAAATAAATCTGTGCTCTCTCCTGACACTTGTGCACAGAAACAGATTAAAACAGAGGGAAATGTTTTGGCTCTAATTAATTAACATGAAGAACAAAGTGCATAAAAATACGTACATTTTAAGTGTGTGGCCTTGAGAGGAAACACTAAATATTAAATAGTTATTGTGTCCCAAAAAAAAAAAAAAAACAAAAAAAAAAAAAATTTTTTTTTTTTTTTTTTAAATCCACTCCAGTTGAGGCAGTCGGATGGAGCTGGTGTTCACTCTCTGGGTGAATTGTGTCAATAATTAAATCACATCTAATGCAATTACAGTGCGGCAGGTGCACTTCCATTAATAGGCTCATAACAAGGCAGAGAAACGTCAGATGGAGTTTTTATTTGGGATTGTTACATCATAACACCAAAAACACAGCTTTGCTTAGTTTGGAGCAAGATTTTCCTGAACGCGAAACTTTCTATACTGTGAATCATTCTTCCTTAATAATGACCGGAACCCTGCCAATGTCATCAAGTTCATCAGCTATAACGTATCCCGGAGCTCAGGTTTGTTTGAGCTTTAGCTCGATTTCTCGCTCCACTGCATCTCTCCGACACGCCACATCGCAGCCGAGGGAAGCCCAGCAGCGGCTCAAGCACAGCGGCACTTCAGCTAACGAACAAGCACACAATTTACTCACAGGTCTCCGGTGCACTCACGTTTACTTACCGCTTAAACGTCCGCGATCACCGCAGATAAAGCGATGTGGGCTCAGTTTAAAACGGCAACTTTCCTTCGGCGCTTGAACGCATCCCGCTCCGCCATGTTCACTCCGGCCGTGATTCACACACACGTACGTACACACACACAGAGAGAGAGAGAGAGAGAGAGAGAGAGAGAGAGAGAGAGAGAGAGCAAAGAGCGTGGCGTTGCGGGGAGGGCTCAGCTCGCTACAAAGCTCCAACTTCAAAACACGCACAGACACGGGCTTCCTTATTCCTCTTATTCATTGTTTACCTCAGCTAGACTGTCTTTTAGAGTCACCTATAATGAATATGATAGAGTTGGTTATTAGGTTCATTAACCATGTGTGTGCTGTAGGTATACAGTTACTGACTGTAGCTCATCTGTCGCTATGCACACTTTGTCAACCACCCTACTTCCTACATCAGTGGAAAATAAACACCACAAGGCCCCCCCACTGACCAGATACTATTTCCGTGACCCTAACACGGAACTGATTGAGCTGATTGCACTGACTGAGCATTGTTGGTTTTTTTTTATTTTTGTGTAATTGTGTAACCAATTTATTAGAAACACCTACCCAGGTAGCAAATTGGCATTGGGCCAGTGTCAACCGTTCCGTTGAGTCAGTGTTGGGCGAACAGACAAAAAATACCACAAGGGCCAACAAACTTTCAGTAACCTTTAAGTCCACCTTGCCAGTGTTGTTATGAAAAGTGTTCCTTTGTCACATTGGGAACTTTGTATGGAGAGGGCCAACATAGCCAGCCAAAATAGACATTGGTTCAACATCAGTCTGGCACCTTGGTACTTTGTTAGTCTACTTTTCATGCACAGTTTGCCTTAGTTGTCCTCTAGCCCTTTATTAGTGTCAGTCACTGACTACAGCACTGCTGTTGCCTGGAGAGTTCTAGTTAGTGGACTATTTATCTGCAATGTCATTGCTTATAAATCCCAGCAACTCTGCTGCACCTGATACACTCATACCATCAACTTTTGATTTTTTTTATTTGTAAAAAATGTGACCAGATATTTCTCATTTAAGGTGACTCTGAAAGGTGAGATGCTCCACGATGAGTTTGAACAAGTGGAAGAGGTAGTGAAGGAGGTTAAGGAGAAGGAGGCTCAACCTTCTCCTCCTCCACCTCCTCCACTATCTCTTCCACTTGTTCAAACCCATAGTGGAGTGGCTCATACTTCAGAGTCACTTTAAAGAGGTAAGTGCTCTGCTTCACATCACTTCTATGACTTTATCAGCTTCATGGAGGAGATTGAGGAGGAGGAAGAGGAAGGAGGTTGAGGAAGAGGAAGAAGATCAGATTGAGGAGGCATTTTAAATGCTACCCACCTTAGCTACGCCTCTGAATAGGAGCATGATTTTTTTATACTTAAACAATGATGGAAGAATGAAAGCCTTGGTTGAAAATTTTATAAATCATCCAAACTAACCTGTGGTCAAAATAATTTTATACATTTTAAAGCACAAAGCCACCATGATGTAGATAACAAGAAAGACTTAGACCTCTGACACACACTGTTCAGTCAGATATAAAATCACAGTGGTACAGAATTCATTGTCTCATATCCCATTTTGAATATGGTAGGATATATGACTGTCCTGATAAAGGTTGTAATACAGTCCACCAACTGTATTTAGAATTTGTGCTGCAAATAAGACTTTTTGGTGGGCAGTACTTGAATTTAAAGATGAATTTTAAATAAAGTGCTAGTGTATGTTATTTTACTAGAGAGCAAAATAGAACAAAAAAATTGGAGAAAGACCAGGGGATCTTTTTTGGAGCCCATCCAGCTCAAAGTTCAATTTGTTGTGCATACTCTTCAATGCTTTGCGCATACTTTTCTGCTCATCATGGTTGTAAAAAGTGATTATTTGAGTTATCGTAGCATTCCTGCTCAAACCAGTCTGGCCATTCTCCTCTGACCTCTGTCATCAATAGGGTGTTTCTACCTGCAGAACTGACGCTCACTTTTTGATTTTATGCACTGTTCTGTGTAAAGTCTAGAGAGTGCTGTGCATGAAAATCCCAGATCTTCTGAAGCATATTTTCTCAAATATATGTGGCGCTACCATCTGTCATGGTAGCGCCAAAGGGGTGCTGAACTACACTTCCCATCAGCCCCAGCATGTCACATGTCCTAACCACTATCACCCGTGTCTCGTTTCATGCTAATTAGCGCCTCTATATAAGTTCTAGTTTGGCAGCACCTCATTGTCCAACGTTTGTTGTTGTATTTGTGTGTTGCTGTCTGTACTATAGTCTCATTCATAGTCTGCATCCTAGCAGTTATTATATAATCATGAGTTTATAGCGCCCCCTTTCGCTTAGGTTGTTCACTGACATGTACAATATAACACTGTGCTTTGGTGTGTTCAAGACTTATTAGTAAAAAGTCGTTTGTAATTTTAAACCTTCCATCATCTTCTCATGGACCATGTACTGGGATATTTCTGTGTTGGAACTGTATTTAACCTCAAATGTGCCGCATCTGCATTTTTCTCCTGCATGCAATGATGTCACTCACTGAAAGATTTTGAGTGACAGAGGGAAGGGAAAAACCTGAAAATAAAAAAAAAAAATCTAGGAGTTTTAATTCTGAATGAGGCAGCACAGCAGGTATTGTCGATGAGTTTAAGGGTTCTGTTTCTAATAAAGGATTCTGACATTACATCTAAGGTATATTCCTACCTTACACCCTCTGGCTCTGGATCCACTGCAACTCTGAACAATATTTGCATTTGCTGAAGAGGAATGAATGATAATCTGAACAAAATAAGGTTGATATCATTGATGTAGAAATAGTTATGTAGCTAATATTATATTATACCGCTAAGGGACCTTATTTTAGGTCTTATATGTTGCAGATGTTTTAAGAGAAGTAGTTTTAAATGATTCAACAACAACAACAACAACAACAACAATACATTTTCTTTACATGCTGGGTTGTACAGTTGTCACACTATTAACTCTTACTGTTATACACCTACAATCAGTCTTTTTTAAATTACTCCAATCAAGAAACACTGCAAAAATGCAACAAGAAGAAATTTTATTTTGGCACCTGTCACACATAAAATATATTTTTATTTTTACAGAGCTAGCAGAAATTTGACAGAAGACTGAATGATTTGTTCATCACATACAAACAAATGACTGTATGACATGCAACTGACATCATCGCCTCATTTCCCCGTCATATGATATGACGCTAATGATCCTTTATAACACCTTTAAGGCCTAGTGCTGGTCAGCACTCTCCTGAAAGTCAGATCCCAAAAACATGGCTTATTCTGATTAGAGTAGGCACTGCCATTAAACTGAGGGCACGAAACCACTCAAATTTACACAGTTCTCTTACTTAAAGACATGATATCTAATCTTAAACATGTCTGTTTCAATGGTGCGGCAATACACAGGCCTACAGAGACAAAAGTCTTGCAATTTTGGTAAGGTATAATTAATTTTGCAGAGTGGTAGAATTAATTTGTAAAGATCAATCTGTAAAATAATCTTACCTTTATACTAAGGCAGATTGAATGAATAGCATTTTTATGTTAATGAGCTTATGCTGCATCTGTTGTTAAATTACAGTTTAAGGACATATATCTATGTATATAATGTTATAGGTTTCAAATGTGCCCATGGGCAAATCTCATTCTCCTGGATGTACAAGAGGAAAAGTGTAACACAACACTGGCTTCACATTTAATCATTTGTAAGAAATACTATACCTGCTGACTTTTGTCCTAATGGAAATATTTACAGAGATCCTTGTCAAATTCACCAAACATTAATTACCAATCAAAGAAAAGCTTGTGTATCTAAGATAATGTCACTCAACTCCTTATTTACAGTAAATATGGAGCCAATTATAAGTAGTAATATTTTACAAAGCCCTTCCTACTCATGTTTTCCCCCTAATTTATGTAAATGCAAAAAAGTGCCATATATGTAACTGCAACAACTTTTAGCAAAATCTTGTGCCTTAATTTAATATTGTATTCACAGATAATTGTCTAATTTTAAAAGCAAAGGACACTCTATAAGACTAATACATTACATGACCTACCGTATAGCTGAAATCCAATCCTTTAGAAAACACAATATTGCCACCCACTGGATGAATAATGCACACTCTATACAGATAACAGTAATATCATGGCATATGACAAGGTAAAGTGATTCTATTTCAACCAAAAAATGAACATTTTCCCAATTTCTTTACAATTAGCACATTAACACTTACAGGTTGAAGGCAATACTGAAACTGAGAAATTGTGAGAAAAAAAACCCCCTAAATTTTCTGCCCTAACAGGTGAAGTACCATTTGGAATGTCATCAGTCTATCACAAACAAAAGCATGTATACCATGTAAATAAAGTATGGCTATTCCCTATTAAAGTCAAAAACACACTTTCTACTGTCTAAAAATGACAGACACGTCTAAAATAAAGTAATACATTGCATTGTATTTTATGCTGAGTTGTTTCTGGGAGCTTTTAGGAATGAAATTCAATTTGTCAATCCCAGATTAT
Source organism: Cranoglanis bouderius (assembly GCA_023630585.1). Lineage (NCBI taxonomy): Eukaryota > Metazoa > Chordata > Actinopteri > Siluriformes > Cranoglanididae > Cranoglanis > Cranoglanis bouderius. Next base: position 6,396,081 of record CM042562.1, on the reverse strand, counting down.
AAGTTGTTTTCATTTCATTAACATTATTTGACCTTTAGTGGATGCCTAATGCTTGTTTCTGAACCATTTATGATGGCATAATGGCTTTATCTAATGTCACTGTTTACAAAAACAACCTGCACATTTAATGGCCAGTCAAGTAAACAAAAGAATGTATAACACTGATTGTAATCTTAATGATTATTAAAGAATGAATGAATAATCATGAGCTATAAATTTACATCTTCGAATGGGTTAACAGTAATCATCAGCCAAAAGGTTAAGAAAGAGATTTGCTTTTGTCAGTACAGGAGCGACATATCCACAGAAAGAAATAAACCAGCTCACAGTGAGCTGTGGCACATTATTTACCATGCAGAGGAATTGGTGGCTGCACTGAATGGCTTCTGAATATAATATACACATTAACATGCACTGCAGCCTCCGGCCGGCACAACAACATAGAAGTAAAGAACACCTATCCCTCAAATTTCACATCACATCACTCAATATGACCTTGGATTTCCAGAGTGTTAAGCCTAAAGACTAAATGTTAAGGATCAAGATCTCTAAATGCTAAGGATCAATGCCAGGTAAGAAGAGATAAGACTGGATAGAACAGAATAGGATCCAGGGCTATTGCAGAGTGCAGTATTGAGCAATACATGGTGCCCAATGCTGTCTGGCTCTTCTTTCCTGTGTCTAGAGTCTGGTGATCATTGTCAGGTCGTAGTTCAGTGTTGGAGAGGAGCCCTGCTGTGTGTCACCTGCTCGATCCAGGGGAGATAGCGGCTGACTCGTGCATACACGCCTGGGTAGGATGGGTCACCGCAGCCCTGACCCCAGGAGATGACACCTGTAAGCACCCAGCGGCCAGACTCACCCTGACACACCAGAGGACCACCGCTGTCCCCCTGACAACTGTCAGCATGTCGATGTGGGTCAGGGGTCATGCTGCCAGCACAGAGCATGCTATGACTGGTAAAGCGCTCACCATATCGCTTCCTACACTGCCATGAGGGGAGGAGAGGAACCCAGGCCTGTAGTAGGGTATTAGGGCGATTAGTGTCTGAGAGAGAAAGAGAAGAAATACTGTTAAATTTGCAATGGTGAAAAGTGTTTCTTGGCCTAAAACAATCATATAATTTTAAAGATGCCATAGAAAAAACTAATTTATTCATTCATCTTAAACCTATTCTAGGAACACCAGGCACAAGGAAAAAAATACACCCTGAATGATACACCAGTCCTTCAATTTAGCATAGCCAATCATTGTACCAGCATGTTTTTGGAAGTGGGAGGAAACCCACAAGAATGGGGAAAGGAGAATATGCAAAACTCCGCACAGACAGCAACTCAAGCTCAGGATCAAACCCTGGAGCTTTATGGTGGCAATGCTACCTGCTACACCACCATGCCGAAAAACTGATGTACAATATTGCTTTGCCATGTATCTTTACATTACATTTTTACATTTACACTCATTTGGCTGATGCTTTTATCCAAAGCAACTTACAGTTGAATAGTTGAGGTTTAATGGTCTTGCTCAAGGATCTGAAACAAATTAGCCCATTTGTAATTGTCATGATTAGTAAATCATATGTAAATGAGTAAATCATATGTCATATGTCATGTTATCTCATATTTGTTAAGTGATCAAACTGCCACTGCTGGGCCCTTGAGCAAGGCCCTTAACCCTCAACTGCTCAGTTGTAAAAACAAGATAAATGTAAGTCGCTCTGGATAAGGCCATCTGCGAAAATGCCATAAATTTAAATGTAAAAAGTGATGTACATAGATTGGGGTCCAGCTCTGCCTCTCTCTCTCCCATTTTCCTTAAGAGAAAAATCACAAGGCATGCACAGAGGAAAGGAAAGAGTTACATAGTTTTTTATTGCAATTTGTCTCACACGCAGCAGAGACTTTTAAAAAATTACAAACTGATTCTTTAATACTGTATTGCGAAAGCAGTGTGAAGCATATCTCACCTGACATGCCCCAGCCAGTGATGACACATGAAGCAGGCCTCTTGCCCCATTTGCTACCAGGTGCAGGCAGACAAGCTGCATTAGTGTGAGGGTTGAAGGACACACACTTCCCCTCAGCTCCCTTCAGCCGAATCAGAGCAACATCATGCTCCCAGCTCTCACTGCTGTACTTCCTGTGCACCTCCACATGATCCGGAGTGAGCACACGCTCAAAGTCATCCTCCTCCTCTGTGTGATAGTCACCCAGCTTCACCACATACCGAGACACGTCAGTGCCAAACCTGGGACACAGAGAGTGAGAGTGAAAGGAAAGAGAGAGAGAGAGAGAGAGAGAGAGAGAGAGAGAGAGAGAGAGAGAGAGAGAGAGAGAGAGAGAGAGAGAGAGAGAGAGAGAGAGAGAGAGAGAGAGAGAGAGAGACCACCTTTACACTTAACTTTATTTACACTCCAGTTTTGGTTGACAAATGTGGTTTGTAGAGACAAATGCATTTACACAGCATCTCCTGAAGTGCTTTGAACAATTTAATTTAAATCCACCTGTATGGTTATAGAGTAAAGTACTTTCATCAGTAATCTAGTATGGCATCTAACGTTTGCATGTCATAAATAATTGGATTGTAACATGCTACAATGGGCATGCTTTCACTGAAAGAACATTTTGAGCAACTCTGCAGAGAAACCAGGTTTTTTTAAATTTTTATTTTAGCTTCTGTGCCAAAGTTCCCTTTCTTTCTTCGGATCTTGCATAAGTCTGCTTAAAGATTTCCTTTTTATTGGTTCATTATTGAAACATGATTCAAACATCATTGTAAATTTGAATTTGTTTCATGTAAATTAGATGTATATGAGAGTAAACTGTTGTGTGTATGCATATGCCCAGAGGTGGGTAGAGTAGCCAAAAAAAGTACAAGTAAAACTACTTATAAAATAATGACTCAAGTAACAGTAAAATGTAAAAGTCCAATGAGAAGACTACTCAAGTAGCAAGTTACTTCGTATCTGATTAAAATGAAGGGAAAATCCTGAATCTCAGATTCCATGGAGAACTGTAAGTCACACCTCTCCTTGAAAGTCTGTTCTGTTTCTGTGATATAAAACCTGGGTTCAAGATGAAGCAGCAGATCCCAGTCCTGTGATGGGTACAGTAACACACAACCTGTCATTTTCAACACAAAATCTCTCTCTCTCTCTCTCTCTCTCTCTCTCTCTCTCTCTCTCTCTCTCTCTCTCTCACACACACACACACACACACACACACAAACACCAAAAAACATTTTCCCAACAGTTCACTTACTTTATTTTCACAACATGTAAACAACACAAACTTGTCAGCATCTGCATTTAAACAAGACAGAGAACAAAAGAATAGACTATGGAACAGAACAGAAGAGAAAGTGTGTGTAGAGAAAGAGTGAGTGTTTGTGTGTGTTAGTATGTTTGTGTGTGAGTGTGTGTGTGTGTGTGTGTGTGTGTGTGTGTGTGTGTGTGTGTGTGTGTCCTGCCTCCTCTTCTTCCCCCTCTTCTGCCACTTCCAGGACTGAGCCGATAAAAAAGTGAGTGGTTGTTGCAGACGATTCAGACCACTGCAGCTATATATGCTGATATAAACAAATTATTAAAACTACATATATTCATTAACCTTTAACAGTAACGGAGGAACGCCATCGAATGTAGCGAAGTAAAAGTACATTTCTGTGATTAAGAATGGACTTGAGCAAGAGTACAAGTATGACCAGTTAAACCTATTCTTAAAAGTACTTTTTTCCCCAAAAAAAGTTACTCAAGTACATGTGACGAAGTAAATGTAGCGCATTACTACCCACCTCTGCATATGCCATGTAACTAAAAGGGACTGGTTGGTTGCATCCACATAGCTGATTCATCAGCTGTGCTCAATTCACATCTCGTTTTTTTTAAGGCAGTTTTATGAATTGGATACAGATTTGTGCATACAAAGGATATTCAAATCTGTTCTCGTTTCTGAAGGAAATAAGAAATAAGAATGAATAAGGAACAATGTCTATTGTTAAAAGTTCTATACTCTTATCTGGCAGTTTAATAATTATGTCCAAAATAGCAGAGGAATTCAAAGGAGTTTATGTACAGAGCCAATTATGATACAGGTGTATTGTGGGCCAGAAATTTGCAGCCACATTTAAAGTTTTAAACAGCATTTTGGGATTTGAGCCAAGAAATGTGGAACATGTGCAACAAAGCAAAAACAAAAAAAGAATAACCTCATGTTCTCATCTCATCTCCTCAACATGTCTAATGTGTACTGTGTATTTGCAACTAGCTGAACTATAAAATCTGTCTCACAATTTGTATCGTTTTTATAGTCCATGCAGTGTGGGGTAAATGCAAACCAGGAATTTATCCATGAATTCTGCAGATCTCATTCACACTTTGTGTTATATGCAGGATAGCTAGCACAGCTCGTGTCCAGCAGGTGTCACTCTTACCGTTTGAAACAGTGCGCTGCAGTGAGAATCCAGCAGGAGTTGATGAGAGTGGCTCCACACAAGGGTTGCGATCCTCTTGACTGAGATCTGAGCCACAGTGATGCCTGCCATGGCCAGTCTCCCCTGACAGCATACCGACAAAACAACAAAGACGGGTTAATAAAATAAGCAGCATTCCAACCACTTAAAAATTAAGCCAGCAACAAAAACAATACAAATGTGCTCAATCACTTGAGAGACTTGTTCCCGCCAACAATCCTCTTGCTGCGTCTTTCAACCCCTCCCCTCATGCCGCAGGTATGGGTCCCCACTATAGCGATGTCTGCCTCTGGCTCTGGAACATATCCACACACCACACCTGCATCCTGGCCATGCTTACACACATGGCTGTCTGGCCCTTTAGCAGGACATTCTCCCAGGAAAGACTCTTTGCCTGTGCACCTCACGTTGGCCAAATGGATCTGCCCATTCCCAGAGCCAAAGTAGCCCATCGGCCGTGCCTTAGACACTCCACTGCGCCAGGAGAAAGTAAGACAGGCTGAATTCAGGAACGAAGTTATATGTATTGACAATTCCAGGCTGGACACAGCACATTACAGACATCCAAAACAGCCAAATATGTCTCCAATCAACATAAGCAGTTTTTATTCTTCTTTCATATGCACTCATGATAATCTTATCAATGAAAAGCTGATCCTTACGTGAACCCAAGCTGTCTACAGACGACAGCAGCATTGACATCATTCCATCCGTGATCACAGACACTGCCCCACTCTCCATTCAAGAATATCTCCACTCTGCCCTCCTTTCTGCCGTCCCCACCTGCCAGCCGCACCAGAGGACCTGAGAGCACCATAACCCAATCAGGAGTCACACAGAGGAAAATGGCTCTTATATCAACCAGTTTATTTTCTCCTTGTGAGCACAGTACCCCCATAAGACTTTGTGGGATATGAAGCAAGATGCAAAGATGCAGAGCAAAACAAAGTGCAATCATGAACTTGGGGGGGGGGGGGGTTGGGGGGCGGGGGGGGGTTGTTAATTTAGAAATTCTGAGAGTGCCTCCAGGCAGTTTCCTTCCAGACACAGCCTGCATTTTGCAACTTAAATTTATGCTTATCGCTATACAACAGTAAATATGATGAAAATAGATTAAAGTGGTGATGCTTAGGTGAAATGTTAATGATGGAGAAAAAACAAACGTCCCAAAGATCTGATGAAGGAGTCGGGCTGAGTGATTGTAAAAACTGCAAATGACAATGTTGTGACAGAGAAATGTCAGCCAGAGGGCAGTGATCCTCAAGGACTACAAATAGCTTTATTGAAATTCAAATAGAAATCTTTACTGACAGCAGTACGTGTGATACAGGAATGTATTTATTCTGCCCTTTGGGCTGCAGTCAACAAGTGACATTTAGATCCATGCTGAATTTTAATGGTAGACAGAAAGGTGCAAATACTGATGTCTATCAGCCAAATCTCTTCCCTCACCCTGTTCCACCCAACTCACACACACACACACACACACACACACACACACACACACACACACACACACACACACACACACACACACACACACACACACACACAGATGAAATGAATGCTTAGCCTACAGAGTGTGTGACTGATTTACTGTCAGTAACCGACCTGTTGTTTCTGGAGCAAGTGGAACGTCGTTAGTCTCTGCTCTATGACACCGTATGCCCACGTCCTCGCTGTGAGAGCAGTCATGTCGACCCCACACACTGTGTTTGCACTCCAGCAGTGAGGACTCAGTTCCCTCACACTGCACATCATCCATCAGGATCAGGCCTGTTCCCTCACCAAATGCCCCAGCAGGAGCCACCTCTGCACTTCCCCTGCACACACACACACACACACACACACACACACACACACACACACACACACACACACACACACACACACAATATATATACAGTGGGGGAAAAAAGTATTTGATCCCCTGCTGATTTTGTACGTTTGCCCACTGACAAAGAAATGATCAGTCTATAATTTTAATGGTAGGTGTATTTTAACAGTGAGAGACAGAATAACAACAAAAAAAATCCAGAAAAACGCATTTCAAAAAAGTTATAAATTGATTTGCATTTTAATGCGGGAAATAAGTATTTGATCCTCTATCAATCAGCAAGATTTCTGGCTCCCAGGTGTCTTTTATACAGGTAACGAGCTGAGATTAGGAGCACTCTCTTAAAGGGAGTGCTCTTAATCTCAGTTTGTTACCTGTAAAAAGACACCTGTCCACAGACGCAATCAATTAATCAGATTCCAAACTCTCCACCATGGCCAAGACCAAAGAGCTGTCCAAGGATGTCAGGGACAAGATTGTAGACCTACACAAGGCTGGAATGGGCTACAAGACCATCGCCAAGCAGCTTGGTGAGAAGGTGACAACAGTTGGTGCGATTATTCGCAAATGGAAGAAACTGTCAGTCTCCCTCGGTCTGGGGCTCCATGCAAGATCTCACCTCGTGGAGTTTCAATGATCATGAGAACGGTGAGGAATCAGCCCAGAACTACACGGGAGGATCTTGTTAATGATCTCAAGGCAGCTGGGACCATAGTCACCAAGAAAATAATTGGTAACACACTACGCTGTGAAGGACTGAAATCCTGCAGCGCCCGCAAGGTCCCCCTGCTCCAGAAAGCACATGTACAGGCCCATCTGAAGTTTGCCTGAATGATTCAGAGGAGAACTGGGTGAAAGTGTTGTGGTCAGGTGTGGTCAGATCTCTTTGGCATCAACTCAACTCGCCGTGTTTGGAGGAGGAGGAATGCTGCCTATGACCCCAAGTCATAACACCATCCCCACCGTCAAACATGGAGGTGGGAACATTATGCTTTGGGGGTGTTTTTCTGCTAAGGGGACAACTGCACCGCATCAAAGGAACGATAGACGGGGCTATGTACCATCAAATCTTGGGTGAGAACCTCCTTCCCTCATCCAGGGCACTGAAAATGACCTTAATGACTTGAAGAGGATCTGCAAAGAGGAGTGGGACAAAATTCCTCCTGAGATGTGTGCAAACCTGGTGGCCAACTACAAGAAACCCCTGACCTCTGTGATTGTCAACAAGGGTTTTGCCACCAAGTACTAAGTCGAAGGGGTCAAATACTTATTTCCCTCATTAAAATGCAAATCAATTTATATCTTTTTTGAAATGCGTTCTTCTGGATTTTTTTGTTGTTATTCTGTCTCTCACTGTTAAAATACACCTACCATTAAAATTATAGGTTGATCATTTCTTTGTCAGTGGGCAAACGTACAAAATCAGCAGGGGATCAAATACTTTTTTCCCCCACTGTACACAATATATATATATATATATATATATATATATATATATATATATATATATATATATATATATATATATATATATATATATATATATATATATATATATACACACACACGCTATTATATTAACAAAAGTGTTAAATATATTAACCAGGAATCATTGTGCTCTCTGTGTCAAATAAACACTTTAGTTAAAAAATTTCAATGAGGGACAGTTAGTGTTTGCTCATTTTCTTAATGCTAAGTGTCCCCTACTGGCTTTCAATTATTATTAACAATGAAAGCATTAGCAGGCAAAATGTCTTGACAGCATTCTTGCTAATATCTCAAAATGTTTTCTTTTCTTTAGTTTATTCTATTAAAGATTTTTTCTTAGATTGCCACCTGGTGCACTAATGAAAATACAGAATACTTTAGCAACAGAGGGTAACAGTATGTAACTTCATATATTATCCATGTGCTGGTGCTATACTTGCTTTGGACTAAGTTGAACCAAGTAAATAAATTTACACGTTCTGAGTTTGTTTTAGTACGCTAGCTATATGAGTATTAATATAATTATACTTGAAAGTACATTATAATCTCACTTACAAAAAGCATCTCAAAGCCACACAGAGGCTACTATTCAGGAAGGGTGAGGATGCTTTTTCAAACACACACAAGGCATCTTTCAAAACTTGGTGAGAATTATTTTCCTTGTTATAACTCCTGAACTGAAGATTTCATAAGGATAGGCTGAACCCCACTGAGCTGCTTAAGAACCGAATTGTCTTATCATTTGAAAATCCCTGATATACCTTACTCTGAGCATAGTGTATACTGGATTAAACCCTAAACCTAATAAATAAATTAATATGGATCTAATATTAAAAAGACTTGAATTTATGGTAATAGATTTTACATCTCTTAAGTATACTGTAAGTATACTTAACACATTTCTCCAATTGCACTACTCTCCAATTTGTAGTATACTTGAATGAAGGGCTGTGACAGAATGTACTAAGTGTGTTGACTGTAGCAGATTATTGCTCAAACCATCCATAGTAATAATGCAAGCGTTCAAATGTAGTACCTGAATCCCAGCTGTCTGCACACCACCTGTGCATGATGCTCAGTCCAGTTGTCATCACAGACTGTGCCCCAGTCTCCAGAGTGATACACCTCCAGACGGCCCTCCCACGGGTTGTCTCCATCTACCAGTCTCACCACTCCATCTGTAACATACACCAAACCAGCAGACGGTTCCAGCTCCACTGCTGTTCTCTAGAGACCCACATATGCATTGTGCCTAACCAAATAAAAACCTACAATCTTCAATACTTATTCATTTGGCATTTCACATCCCTTTTTTGTCCAAAGGCTGTTCATTTTACAAAAAAAAAAGTAATAATATGCATGAATGATATAATTTCACCAGCAGTCATTATATCATTCCACTCTGTCTTCAAAGCTCTTTACATGAAAAAGAGTAACATTTTACTTTAGGGTGTAGTTAGAGCTACATGACACCTATAATAGCTCTTCATTTCTAAAAGTTTATTCCACTAGGCATTAAAAGAAAAAGAATTTTTTTTTTATGCCAATTTGACATAACGCCTTTTTATGGGTTAATTTACATCAAAACAATGATCACTAACTTCATAGCTCAGTCTAGATCTGGTTTGTCAGAGTGACCTAATGGCAATGATGTGGCAAAGCTTGCTAAGTGAGGTTAATAGTTGCCAGAGAACCCTCGCATGCGAAGTCGTTCGCTATGCGAAAACCCGCTGGACTATGCATTCATGAACTCTTGCTTTGTTCACATCACCATGTGCTTGTGTTTTCTTTTACGTCATGTCTCCGCCTCCTTTTTGTTTATTGGTTCTCTGGTTTATGTCATGTCTCCGCCCCCGTTCATTCATATGTTTTCCGTTTATGGTTTAATTATGAGTTTCAGGTGTTCGGTGTTTAACGTCGTTTGTTTCTGATTTGTCTGTGTATTTAAACCTCCTCCCGTTTCTGCTTCCTCGCGGAGTATTAGAGTCGAGTTCTTCCTAGCATGTGCTGTACGCCTGCTACCTTCTCGCTTTCTCTCGCCCTTAGTTCATGGTTCCTAGACCATAGCTCATAGCTCCTAGTTCATAGTTCATAGTTCCTAGACCATAGCTCATAGTTCTTAACTCATAGTTCTTAGCTCATAGTTCATAGCTCCTAGACCATAACTTAGTTTTGTGCATTTGCTTCTATTTTGTTTTGTTTCATTCTCATGTTCTATCTATGTTGGAACTACTGCCTTGTGGATTATCTCTGATGGATTATTGCCTTACCTATTTTATGGATTACGGTTTGTTTCCCTTTTTTTGGTTCCATTACTTTTGAACTAAACTGTTCGTAATAAACTGACTTTTTCCCCTGTGCATGCATCCTGCCTCCCTCCATCCGTTTACATAACAGAATACTCTGCCAAACATGGATGCAGCGGGGAAATCTTGGGCCTGCCACGCCAAATTTTTTGTTCCTCCCCTTGATTCGGTTTCCTTTGAACAATGGATTTTTATTTATACCCCAGATGCATATGATGGCTTCTCCACGTGGCCTCAGTGTTTTTTGTTGCAGACCCAATTGTATTTTCTCAGTTTGGAGGACCCCAAGCCCACCGAAGAACAGTAGTTGGGGTTCCTCCTGTCCCGCCTGGTCGGTTCTGCTCGCCAGTGGGCGGAGCTTCACCTTGCCAGTGGGTCCACTAAGATATATATGGTTTCCGGCTTTGTGGATCTACTGGTCCAGGTATTTGGGAGTGCTGAGTTCAAGCCCGACCTCAAAAGTTTCTTGGGGAGGAGCCGCCTGTCCGATCAGTCCAGCCAGTCATTCCTGGAGTACTACGAGAGGAAACAGGCAAATGTGGCGGCCTGCACCTCTCAGCCCCGGACCCAGGAGTTTACAACCGAGGGCTGCACCCGACAGGCCAGCTTACAGTGCCCCACCTGTCGAAAACAGGGAACAAGGAGCTACTACTTCTGCTCGCAGGACAGCTGGCAAGTTCATAAGTGGCTCCATAGGCGGGCACCCACAGAGCTCCAGCCGGAGACCCAGTGGGAGGTCTCCCCAGCGGAGCGCCACCTGGAGGTTAATGAGGCAACCTCCAGCCCCGAGCTCCAGCAGGAGGCCCAGCAGGAGGTCTCCTCAACGGAGCTGCCCCTGGAGGTTAACGTGGCAACCTCCAGCCCCGAGCTCCAGCCGGAGGCCCAGCAGGAGGTCTCCCCAGCGGAGCGCCCTCCGGAGGTCCATGAGGGGACCTCCGTTCCTGTCGGAGACCCAAGAGGGGTCCTCCACTCCTGTCCTGTTCATGTCTGAGGTCCACGAGGAGACCTCCGCTCCAGCCCAGTTCCTGTCGGAGACCCAATAGGAGTCCTCCGCCCCAGCCATGTTCCTGCTGGAGGTTCACGAGGAGACCTCCACTCCTGTCCTGCTCATGCCGGAGATTCACGAGGAGACCTCCACTCCTGTCCTGCTCATGTCTGAGGTCCACGGGATGACCTCCTCTGAAGTCAAGTCCTTGTCAAAGGTCCATGGGATGACCTCCTCTGAAGCCAAGTCCATGTCAGAGGTCCACGGGATGACCTCCTCCCAAGCCAAGTCCATGTCAGAGGTCCATGGGATGACCTCCTCCGAAGCCAAGTCCTTGTCAGAGGTCCACGGGATGACCTCCTCCCAAGTCAAGTCCATGTCAGAGGTCCATGGGATGACTTCCTCCCAAGTCAAGTCCATGTCTGAGGTCCACGGGATGACCTCCTTTCCTAGTGCAAGTCTATGTCCAAGTCCAGATCCAGGTTTCTGTCCTGACCTATATCCCAGTCCATGTCTCAGTCCAGTTGCATACCCTAAGCCAGAGTCATGTTCCAGTCCATGCCTCAGTTCAAACCCAGAGCTTCAAGCCAAGCACCAGGCCAAGCACAGCTTTAAGCTCCAAGCCAAGTGCCAAGCCCAGTTCTCGACCGAGTTCCAAGCCCAGTTCTCGACCGAGTTCCAAGCCCAGTTCTCGACCAAGTTCTCGACCAAGTTCTCAGGGACAACCAGACACACTCTGCTCTGGCCTCAGAACACTGGACATCGCCAGCCTCGGGTCCTGGGGGGCAGACATTAGGATCCTGCCCAGGGGACCAGGTCCGCCAGAGTGGTTGGAACTTTTGGTGCTTCGGGAGCAGCGCCTTTGGGGGGGGGGGCTCTGTTAGAGAACCCTCGCATACGAAGTCGTTCGCTACGCGAACACTTCCACATTCCACGCTTCATTCACAAAAACCCGCTGGACTATGCATTCATGAACTCTCGCTTTGTTTACATCACCATGTGCTTGTGTTTTCGTTTACGTCATATCTCCGCCCCCATTCATTCATAGGTTTTCCGTTTATGGTTTAATTATGAGTTTCAGGTGTTCGGTGTTTAACGTCGTTTGTTTCTGATTTGTCTGTGTATTTAAACCTCCTCCCGTTTCCGCTTCCTCGCAGAGTATTAGAGTAGAGTTCTTCCTAGCATGTGCTGTATGCCTGCTACCTTCTCGCTTTCTCTCGCCCTTAGTTCATAGTTCCTAGACCATAGCTCATTAGCTCTTAGCTCATAGTTCGTAGCTCCTAGACCATAGCTTAGTTTCGTGCATTTGCTTCTATTTTGTTTTGTTTCGTTCTCATGTTCTATCTATGTTGGAATTACTGCCTTGTGGATTATCTCTATTTGAACTACTGCCTTGTGGATTATCTCTGTTGGATTATTGCCTTACCTGTTTTATGGATTACAGTTTGTTTCCCTTTATTTGGTTCCATTACTTTTGAACTAAACTGTTCCTAATAAACTGACTTTTTCCCCTGCGCATGCATCCTGCCTCCCTCCGTCCGTTTACATAACAATAGTAAACTTTCAAAAGAAGCTCTACAGTATCTGTACAGTATAATAATACTGTTCCATAGTGAAGGTTTTGATCAACTGAGCAACGTATATTTCTGCTATTAGGTCGCGCCACGAGCACGACTCCATTTCCCAGAACTCACAGCAGCCTACGAACATGGCCGCCACCAACTCGCACTCATATCTCATATGCACACCACTACACTTCCCAGCATGCTCGGTGGCCTACAGACATGGCCGCCACGGACTACACTACCCGGGCCACTCCTTCACTCCCACGCTCACAGTCACCCACCTTCTGATTGCACACCTGTTTATAATTTCCTAGTTTGTTCACAAGCACATTATTTAAGGACTTTAGTTTGTCACGCTCGTCACGAAGTATTCATTTGTTCCTGTTTTCGACAATACCGAGCAACTCTACTCTGGACTCTTTATCTGGTTTTGAACTCTGCTAAGTACTTTTTGGATTACGGATTTTTGCCTAACCCCTGTGAGACTGTTTCTGGTTTTTTGAACACTGTAACACGTTTTCCGGTTTTTGAACTCTGCCTAGCCCTTGCCATATCTGTTTGCTGGTATTTTGAACTTTGCCTGTTATTTGACCTGCTTCAGTCTAGCAATTTTGTCCTGTTCCTATAACTTTGAATATTCCTAATAAAGTGACGGATTTTTGCACCGCATCTGCATCCAGCTCTCCTTCGGTGGTGTAACATCTGCTTATACAATTGCTATGCCAGTGCCATGGCACTCTAAAGAGAGTTATGTATATTTCATCTGGCCCTTTAGTAAAGTACATACAATATTTCTGCTTGTAAAAGTTTACTCATGATTTTAATACATCTTGTGACATCTTACACCTGTTGGAATAAGCCTTTATAAATGTTCTGGTAGGTTATATTGGTTGTCAGAAATGGCTTACAAAGGTGTTATGTAGGCCTATAAGCACATCCCTGAAGTTTTTATTTATTTATTTATTTATTTATATTTTAAACCAGAAAATACATATTTAGGGAGAAACAAAGTTTTCAAATGCAAAATTGTCATTCAGAACACCATGTTCAAAGAAATATAAAATAGCACAATAAAAGAACAAATGAATCTCTGTGGCACATTTTAAGAACCTTGTATTTTTAGTTTTCTAGCTGTTTTTTTTTTCTTTCTTTGAACTATATACAGGTATGGGTATGCAAAATTTTCTTGCAGTTCTCCATTTTGATTTGAAATCATGTTAATTTGGGTTTACCTTTTAATAAATATAAATTACTCATAAATGGCCAAAACACTTGAAGCTGTGCATGTTATTGTTAAACTTTAGTGTGGTCTAAATTATGTCATTATTGACAATTTAATTATTTATTGTCATTTTATATTGCATATTTATTTAATGTTTTGTTGAATAGCATATGAAAATATGCTATTTGTTGGGTTTTGTGAATTCCCTGTATTGATCATTAAAAATGTATAAACATGTGAATACATCAGAGATAAAGAGTGGTTGACAAAGTGTGCATAGCAACAGATGAGCTACAGTCAGTAACTGTATACCTACAAAGTCAACACATGGAATTAATTAACCTAATAACCAACTCTATCATATTCAAAATATGTGACTGTAAAAGACAGTGTAGCTGAGGTAAACAGTGAATAAGCGAGAGAAAGAGAGTGTGTGTGTGTGTGTGTGTGTATGTGTGTGTGTGTGTGTGTGTGTGTGTGTGTGTTCTGACCGGTATAAGGGTTGCACGACACTCCGGCATCCTCCATGTGGTCACAGTTGTGTTTTTCCCAGCCACTGTGAGGGCACTCATCCAGTGAGAGCTCATTCCCTGTGCACTGCACAGCATCCATCTGGATCGGTCCTCTGCCCTGTCCAAAATGAGCCCATGACCAGGCCTTTGGGATGCCCCTGAGCAAGAAACCCCACACATACAGTAAGTATAATCAGATGTTATCCAGGGTTAACATTCTTAACATTTGAACAAAATGGGTATTAGGTATAAAGCATACTTTCTAAAGAATATGCTGTTTTAGGTGCCATCACCTAACAAAATTTAGAGCACTAGTTTTACTCAGTGTCTCTGTGCCATCTAAAAGCACTGTATTCTTACTACTACAACAAAGCCAAGGCTCTATAACAGTAAAAATACCACAGCATGATATAAATTATTCAGTCGCATCATACTTTCTTACATCTACACACACACACACACACACACACACACACACACACACACACACACACACACACACGGAAATAAGAGAGCACTTGCAAGGAAAAATCTCCTAAGTCCTTCTGAGTTGTGAGTATTCTGAAGGTCATAAGCAGTGCTTCAGTGGAGGATTTCTAAGTCTCTTTCCAAAAAAGCAGTTAAAGAACCACAGATTGTTGCTGCTCTCGCAGGACCTGAAACATAATGGGTAATGTACTGCATCAAGTGTGAGCATCTGAACTCACCCGAGTCCAAGCTGTCTGCAAACAACCTCAGCATCCATGTCGTCCCACTGGTCGTCACATATGGTTCCCCAGACACCATTGTGATAAATCTCCACCCTCCCTTCAAAGTCCTCCTCCCCTCCCACCAGTCTGAGAGGGGGGCCAGTACCTGTTTAAAAAGTAAAATGTGCTAACATCAGTGCTCAATAAACAAGCTGATATAAAATACAAGCAATTACAGTCTGACTTCTGAAGATGGTCAAGACATAAAATCATTACAGGTAATTTTATTGGTCTGTCTGTTAAATCAGTGTTACGGTCTTATATTCATTTCTGTGCCTTGGAAACAGTAACAAGCATAGGAGGTGCTAATCCAGTATATCTGTCTCTAGGTCTTCACAGCAGGTAGCCAGGTATTCATAAGCCAGTTCTTGGCAATCATTACATTGTCTATCATCTTTCTATCTATCTATCTATCTCTTACTCTTAGTACATCATCTAGTATTTCTTGTGTCTCATTCTCTTTTCATATTATCCCCTTATGTTTACCTTAACATCTCTATTATTTCACTGCTGTATAACTAAAACAACTCAAAGACACCCTTTAATGATGTTATTTCACACAAAAAACACTGTCTTATCAGGAGGAAAACTAAACCGCATGAAAGACAATGGCAGATTCTTATTAATTGTTAGAGTTTCCCTCGTTCTCGGAGTCGTTCGCTACGCGAACACTTCCGCATTCCACACTTCGTGCTACTACGAAGAGAAGCGCGAGCTTCATTCACAAAAACCCCGCTGGATGATGCATTCGTGAACTGTCACTTTGTTTAAATCACCATGTGCTTGTGTTTTGGTTTACGTCATGTCTCCGCCTCCTTTATGCTTATTGGTTCTCTGGTTTATGTCATGTCTCCGCCCCTGCTCATTCATAGGTTTGCCGTTTATGGTTTAGTGATTAGTTTCAGGTGTTCAGTGTTTAACGTCTTTTGTTTCTGATTTGTTTATGTATTTAAACCTCCTTCCGTTTCCGCTTCCTTGTGGAGTATTAAAGTAAATAGACTAGCTAGAGGTCTTCCTAGCATGTGCTGTACGCATGCTGCGTTCTCTTGCCCTTAGTTCATAGTTCCTAGACCATCGCTGAGTTTTGTGTTTTTGCTTCTAGTTTGTTTTGTTTCATACTCACGTATTATCTCTTTTTGAACTACTGCCTTGTGGATTATCTCTTTTGGATTATTGCCTTATCTTTTTATGGATTATGGTTTGTTTCCCCTTTTTTGATGTTCCATTACTTTTGAAGAAACTGTTCCTAATAAACTGACTTTTCCCCTGCTCATGCATCCTGCCTCCCTCCGTCCATGTTACATAACATTAATCCTCTCCTCCACCTACTCCTTGTTCTTCTTTCCATGTTTCTCCCTCCTTCTTCCTAGATGCACACACTTTTTTGCACTCACACAAAACAATGCTCTTCTTGTAAGTATTTGTGTGTAGGAGGCTG
This sequence comes from Cranoglanis bouderius, assembly GCA_023630585.1. Lineage (NCBI taxonomy): Eukaryota > Metazoa > Chordata > Actinopteri > Siluriformes > Cranoglanididae > Cranoglanis > Cranoglanis bouderius. Next base: position 6,379,511 of record CM042562.1, on the reverse strand, counting down.
TTTTGTGCCTGCCACTCAAAAGGTCACAGCATCAAGAATCTCACTGAAAACCTCCTGACCTTCAGGTGGGGCACACAACACCCCGGCTTCGTTGCCATGGTTACAGTCGTTGGTTACAAACTTCCTGCTCCGGCACTCCAGGAGAGAGCTTTCGTTGCCACGGCAGCCAAGGCGCGTGTAGTGGAAGAGGCCAGAGCCAGGACCAAAGTAGGAGTGCTGAAGCGCAGTCCCAATCTCACTGCAGATATAAGGACATGATGCATACATGTCTTTGCACAGGGACATAAAAAACATACACTAAATACATATGTATTTATTCATAGTTCCCATGCATATTGACAGCAAGGAACAACAGTGAAGAAATGCACAGAGAATCTGAAATATTAACAATACCATCTCATAAACACTGATACTAAAATTGATCACAGATTATATTAATTTGGCCATTGTACCCCAGACCAAGCTGCCTGCAGACCACACTGGCATCCTGGTGAGTCCAGTGAGTGTCACACACAGATCCCCACTGGCCATTCAAGTACACCTCAAGACGACCACTCTTAGAAGAGGAGCCCCCTACCAGCCTGACTGCACCTAAATATAGAGAGAGAAAGAGCGAGAGAGAGAGAGAGCGAGAGAGAGAGAGTATTCAAACATTTATGTGTCTGACTAACTTATTGAACAGCACTTCTGAAAATGTCATAGACTTGCTTATTTGTCAAAAATAGTACATCTCTCAACAGCAGTTCAGTTCACATTGTTTTGCATTATGAAGTCTTTCTATTCTGTTAAGGTCTTTTGAAAAACAGATGTAGACTTATTTAATATTTTAACTGATCAGGTGAAATATGTACTGGAGGTAGGCTAGTGCTATATAAGCCTACAGTGAAATGTCAAATCTAACACTTTGCAAATAATCTTAATGGTAATAAAATTAGAAAGTCATTAAATAAGCTGTTTTTTCTCTCCTGAGCTCGCCAGCACTCAGACACTTTGAGCAGCAGCAGATCAACAAAAAACATCAGCCATGTGATGTCAGACAACTGATTTGTAAAAGGATTACATAAAAAATGTACTGTTATGTTTTCTACTGTTTACTCTGTATTGTTACCTAAAAATCCACCATCCATAACTGTTGGCACTGCTGGTAAGCAGTTCCCCACTGTAAAGTCAAACCTGTAATGGTGGAAATGCTTTATTGGGCTATCGGTTCTGGAATATTAAATTGTTAATTGTAATATTTTTTAATGGTAAATTGCTCGCAGAGAAATTTAATATCACACAAGTCTGCAGGTTTCATTTCAATCATTTTATTACTGTGGTATTTAGGCTGTGAAACATTGTATTGTTGGCTGCAGGTACACTGCTAGAGAGCAATAAACAATGAATTTTTAGTTGAAATGTAAACATTCAGAATATATTATAATAATGTATACACAAATTGTATTACTCATAGATGTTTAAAAATATATGTAAGAGGCTAAATCTTTGTGGGGAAAGTTAAATACAGACCATGCACACAAACAGGTTTTTAAAAGGAAAAATATGATTGATCTGAAAAAAGCAAGAACAAAAACACCCTGGACGAGGCTTACTTAGAATTTTAATTAATATCATTTATTGTCAGTGGAGAGACTTTGTCTATTTGCTTGATTTTTGTTAAATATTGTGATTTATGTTTCTACTGTATCTGTGTTTTACTGTTTCTATTTCTACTGTTAGGGAGTAGTGATATTTTTGGGAAGTGCTGGTGGATGAAGGGCATATGGAAATGAATACCACTGCATCATTATTATAGAATGGTGATGGTGATGGTGTAGGACAGTCTGTCTTACCCTGGTGGCAGTCACAGTAAGCCCAGCCAATGGCACCAGAGCTCTGTCTGAAAAAGCACCAGGGGTTGGATTCACGGTCGGGGTTTCTGCAGTAATTGTGCTCGCCCAGGCCTCGGCCAGGGTACTGCTGCACATAATCAGGAAACTCGGTCCACTTCAGGCATGGTGAGCCTGAATCCGTCTGAGACACTGTGCCATTGTAGTAGCCCAACTCAGTAAAACCTTCCGAACAGGAGAGAGGGACTGCAAAATGAAGGAGAAAACCAGAGGTTGGTTGTATAATTTTTGCATGTAAACTAACTAAAGAGATACATACAAGATATTTCTGGAATCCTTCAACCTTAAGGCAAATATGAAATTTAAAGGTTGCATTTATATGAGACGCAGCTGCATGGTGGCGCAGCAGGTAGAATCAATGCCACGATCTTGTTTCCACTGGATTCTCAGTTTTTTCCCACTTCCCAAAAACATGCATGTAGGTGAACTGGCTACTCTAAATTGCCCATGGGTGCAAATATTTGTGTGTATTTGTGCCCTGCAATGAATTGGCATCCCAGATGTATTCCCTCCTTGAGCCTACAGGATAGGATCCAGATGCACCATGACCCTAACCAGGATAAAGTGGTTACTGAAGATGAATGAATGAATACATATACAGGGTGTCTGAAAAGTCCAATGGGAACCAATGGGAATATGTTGATGAAATATGTCAATACGAATATGTTGAGCAAAATCTGCGAAAACATGGTACAGCAGCTGAAAATGCATAGAGCATACGAAGAGCATATGTTGTAAATACACAGTTAAGTATATATAGTTTTACTATGTTTCCTGACTTTTCAGACACCTTGCATATTAATTACGTGAATTAAATAATATACAAGACTATTTCTTTTCCTTTAAGTCTGGAATAATCTCAGCCATAAGAAGAGGAAGAGAGGCTTTTTGTGTAAAGTTGCACAAGTCCAAGTCTAGCAGGTTTCATGGCCAACAGCATATTGGAAGAGATGCATGCACTGCAGCACTGCTGTGTTTATCTCCCATGAACACATGCCTTGGCTCTCATGTCTTCTCAAAACCCATTCTGCATTCTGATTTTTCAGCCCCAAGCTTGGCGAGGGAAGAGAGGACAATAGAGTGGGCTGACAACAACTGAGCTGTTCTCCTGTCTTGCTCACAGCAAAGATGACCAGGATTACAGAGGGATCTGGTCCAGAATGTTTTGGAAATGGGCCTATTTTCAAATCATCAAGATGATGGAAGAGTGTTCTGACTAACATTAATAGCCACATGGAATGTCTTTCCTGTTAAGTAGGTCACTGGGCAGTGATGAATGTGGTTAGTTCATTTAAAATGAAGAACGTTAGGAAAATGGACCCACTGAGAATACTTGAATTTGAGGTCATTTAACTGAATGGTGTTACCTGACCACTGTGTGTTTGTATGACTGACTGTTTCAATATATGATCTATACACTGTAGCACACATGGTAAAAATAACAGGGAGTGAACTTTCACATGCTGTGTGGAATGGAAACCCCTCCTGAAGGCACTTCCTTGTACCATATGGGCTGTGAAATTGCAGTCACTGCAGAGCTTCTTTCCTCCAACAATCTGTTCTGATCATTCAACAATAATTCTGATCCTTCAATAGTCAAAATTCCCCTGTATTTCTCCACATGTAGGCTGAAAATTCATTTTCCTAGCATATCATTATCATAGTCTATCACCACATCAAACTAGCCACCTAATGGTGATTTGACAAGAAGAAAAGAATTATGCTCAAATACACAGGATTGTGAATTCAAGTTATATGTGACCACAACCCCAATAGCGATATCATTTGAGGACATTTTAGGCCAGTAGAAGACTGGAGATTGACTAAGAATCATCTATCATGTGTCTCAAGTTCAAAGTAATAAATGGATTTAATTAGATAGATGTCAAAGAGCAGCTAGCAGCTTATGAGTGAGTAAAATTACTTGATGTTGGATATGTTTAATGTATGTTATTGAAGCAGAGTGTTGTAGTAATAAATAATTTTACCATAGAATATGCATGCTGACAGCTTATTATGTCTATATCGCCAGATTGCAGTACTCAGAAGTCTCTGAAATGCAAGTGTTTGCTCTTGCAGCTTCTCCCTCGGTCTGAGGAATCAAGGTCGACCGGTGCGGTGTCAGCATAAGTCTCAGAAATGTCATCGAATGTTCTGAGTTTTTTGGCATCTTTCATAAATTGTGCCATCGTTTGGAATAGAGAAAGAAAATACAGTCAAGGTTGGAGAGAATTCAATCTGCTGGACTCATTTATCACCTGCTAATCGTATGAGTCGTTCAATAGTCAAATCCAGAACACCATGACTCAGCAAATTCTTCATTCATACATCTTGCTACTTCAGTATACTGTAGATCTTAAGGGTGCACCAGCGTTATCTCTCAAAATTCATCACTGACACAGGAACACATGGTTAATCACAGGCTGGAGTGACAAGTCAGGCAATGCTTTGTCACATCCTGAGCCAGGCTAGATGCATCACAAAGAGGTGGGTGATGTGTGTAAGAGAGTTTGTGCGTGTGTGTGTGTGTGTGTGAGAGAGAGAGAGAGAGAGAGAGAGAGAGAGAGAGAGAGAGAGAGAGAGAGAGAGAGGATGTGTGTGTGTGTGCGTGTGTGTGTGTGTGTGTGTGTGTGTGTGTGTGTGTGTGTGTGTGTGTGTAACAGAAAGGAGATGAATGGTTCTCCAGTCAAGCTTAAATGGACCAACTGCAATTAAGGCATAGCTGAATTAGAGATATTAAGGCAGAATGACTAAGAGCTCTTTCAAAATGAGTTGTGCCAACTTGAGCGTCACCCCAGGGGAAATCACTCATTGTGTATTTCAACTTAATTGAGTACATAAAGATGTGTGGAGGGGGACTGCAATAAACCTGCAGATAAAGTGGCTGTAAGAAAACAAAAAAATCTGTTTTCTCACAGACCCAGGAAGTTCAACTTTCATTGCAGATGGATTTAAATAGTTTGTCAAGTCTGCTTAGAACTTATCAAGAACACAAGACTTCAGGGCAATCAGCCATGCTGACTTAGCTGCTTCAATACTTCAATAAGAGTGCAGATTCTTATCTTAATAAATTCGTATATCACTATTGCCTATAGTTAATATCATGGGACCAAGTGAGAGAGATGTTAGAAGAGAAGACATAAAACTGGGTATTAAATTAGGTTTTACAGAGTTGAGGCCTCTGCTGAAACAGTACCAAATCTGTCACATTTGGATTGTACAAATGATCAGTTATGACTTAAACTGCTATGATACTTTATATGGGGATACATGAGTACATTGTGTTGGCAAATAAAATAAGGCCACAACACTGAATCGCACTGAGTCATACCTCTGTGACGATATGATTGAACATTACTCCAAACAACTATACTTGTAACCCAGTTAAACATAATAAAAAATAAAAATTAAAAGAACATATTTCTTCTTGGCTACATGTCAGTGTGATGCTGCAATCTATACAATAAAACTAATAGATGACATGTATATGAGGTGGAATTTATAGTGGGCATATTGTTGAAGATTCTTTATTTTTCTAGTACTAAGAACTGCCTACTATTTAGGCAAAGGCTAGCATAACATCAACAGCATATTCCTACTCAGTGTGATTATGATATGCCTTGAAATATATTAAAGCCATTTCGTGAACCAAGGAACTGTCACAGTGAATAGCTGGACCATGGATTTTGTGATATCAGTATTAAAATGGGCAATTTTACAATACTGATTAATGTATTATGCAGCCCTGATGTAATAAATACAAATAAAATACTAATTTTGTGGCAAAATATAATTAAGTAAAATATTATTCTCGTTCTGTTTTATTTGCCTGTGTACTATTATATTACTATCAGTTTCTAATAAGCGCTTGAATACAAAAGATTTGGACACACAAGATCACTCATATATCAGTCCTGTACACTGTTCAGTAATCCCTATCATTACTGTGGTGACATTCTTCTTCACTTGATATTACTTTCATACCAGAGTAAACAGAAATATGCACATAGAAAAGATATGGGGTCTGAGACAGAATATCAAAGCTGTCAGAAGCACAAGGCTGCCAAAGAAACATCAAAGGGGAGGGGACTGTAGTCTTCCAGGTAGCCTTCCTGCTTTCCTTTCTGGTCAAATATTAAAATAGTCAGAGACATGCAATCTAAACTGAGCTCAATTTTACACATGACAAAAAATAAATTAGAACAGAATCAGTCCGATGGGAAAAAAAATCAAAGTGACATTATTTCAGTCGTCTATTTATGCATTTTGGTCGAAAAGATGGTGACATATAAAATGCATTGCACATTCACACTGGGGGGAAGGAAAGAAGGAAGCAGAAGCAAGGGCTTGTAGATTGGTGCTCTGTGGGTGATTATTCATGCTCCTCTCCTGCGCTACTGGGTGAGCATGAGCAGAACGAATGGCAGCAGAAATCATATAATTCACACAAAGCATCCATATAGAGTCCTGGGACACATTACTTTTCAGTGCTGTGCATTGGGAATTCTTATCCCCTTTCCCCCCAGTAATCAATTTTCCCCTCCACAATAAGTTCTTGATACAGTTAATGTACACATCTGCACACATGACAGCTGGGTGTATAAGCTGGGTGACAACTGTGTTCCTTTTTTGCAAAGCCTCAATGTCATTTTATATGTAAAACTATGCAGCATAAAGGTTGTGTCACTAAGACTAGAGGTCTCGGGAACTGGGATCCCACAGGTCCAGTCGTTGGAGCAGGAGGTCAGATATTAAGCTTGCGGGACAAAGAAAGGCCATGTTGACTAACATGGGAGTATATTGGGTGCTTGTGAGGTGTTGCATGTTGCATTGACTGCATTCATTGCATTGACTGCATTCATTCGAATGATTCATCGTCAGTATCTGTTTCAACATGGTCATAGTCATGATGGATTAAATTACTAAATTGTTTCTGTTTATGTGAATGAGCAAGATTCAGAATTCCTTAGTTTGTGTACAGGAGTGTGATTCAAAATCAGTCCTGCACACACCTCTGAGACTAAAGAAATAACTTCCACCATTTTGGCCTGGACACTGCTAATAGGCACAATGACACTCTTGCCATGCAAATGTGCTTACAATGAAAAAAAATACTACCTACTGCTGACCCACTTACATCTGATGCTTGAGCATTCACCAAAAGCTGTTGAAAGAATCTTTTTACTGGAAAAGAGAAAAGAGTCCTATCTACTAAAGACCCCATGCAGCCCTCTGATTGGCTGAGCCTGTCTGTGCTGTTTATCAGTCTCGATGCAGTTGCATCAAAGCACTGAGTCATTACCACTATGGGATTGATGCTGGGTAATTTAATGCTGCCGGGGTGTACGAGAGAACGAAAGAGGAAAAAACCTGATAAGAATCAGTATGAGATCAAAAACCATCATGGGGCAGCTGCCTTCATCAACCTGCCAGACGTCTTATTACTAGCTACCTGAATAATGGCAAGAATGTGTCATATTTAAAAGCCCTGTGGACAGTTAATGAATGATTTATACACAGCCTTATTTGATATCATATCCCCAATTCTTATGTGCATCATGTAGTTCTATTATCCATTTTCAATGCTTTGTAAATTTGTCAAGTGTCATAACATGCCTTTGGACTTACCTGTATTCAGAACTGCATTCAGGTAGCTATCATCACCAATCACCTGCAAAAAAGGATATGTAAAATGTTCAGATGCAGAAGCTGACAGAATTATAAAGAGATGTTCAGCATGAGCTGGTGCTTGTTTTTCCAGAAAAACTGAGTTTTATCTTCTTAAACGTGACACACATTTAAACAGCAGTGCGTTCTGTCTCTACCCACGCTCTCTCACACAGCTCAGCAGCAGCAGCTATGAGAGGATTTATGGCAGAACTACAGACAGGATAATAGATGATATCTGCTAAATATTTAACATTGTTTAAATATTTAAATATTTCAACATTTTATATTTGCTTTTTCTTGTACTGTGCTGTAATTGTCATATGACAGCCAGAATAACTTGGGTTCCTAATTTCGTTACGTTTTCTTTAAGTTAAATAAATATACTTATGACATAATGTGCTGCCTATATAATGACTGTGTCAAATGTATGTTTCACTATCCTGTTCCAGTCTCTGAAAATTAGGAGTGTTTCAATGTAGACTGTAGTTTGTAGCACAGTACACAGTCAGTATTGTGTCTGGAATTCATCATCAAATTTAACCATCAAATTCAATTTTCAGTAACCCTCTTTACTCCAGTGATGAATTAGATAATAAATGGGTGACACTGACTCATTTGTCCATAAATAAAATCTACTGAGTGCTCTAAAAAGTTTCGGCATACACATCATTCATGTCATATTCAAATAAAATTAAAATACCCCCAAAATATAATAATGAGGTAGGTTCAAATTGCAAATGAGATTTGAAATCTCACCATAGAGGTGGTTGAAGAGCTTAGCTGTGAAGTTCTAGACATTCACTACACAGCCCTGACCTCACATCTTAGGATTAGCTTCATTAGTTTCCTTCAACAGTGACACTGAGCTCAAATGCTGGCTACATGACTTCTACAAAACCAGCATGATATTTCAAGCAGGAAATTGAAGGCATAGTGGTACACTGAGAATGAAGGCAGATATAAAGTTCTTATGGGGTTTTCTTCCTGATTTTTGTTATTTGTGATCTTGGTTTTGTGGAAAAAATTGTAAATACTTTTATCTGAAAACTTTGTGCCAGACAACCCAATAATTTCACCAAAGTTATCACTGGTTGTAATATGTGTGCAGAATTTGAATGGCAGTGGAACATAAGAAAGCTAATACAAAAGCAATTAAAGGCATAGTTTCAGTCATGATCACCAATCTGACCTTGGTCAAAGACATTGTGTTCATAAATTATTTCTTGATTTTTCCTTGATCTGCACTTTACAAAGGCGCTCTTTGATGTCTAATTTTTTGCTGGACAATAATGTGGATTATTTGAGGCCTCGTTTATAACTGAAGCAAATGCATAGACATACATTTAAGCAGTATTTAAGCAGTCCACTACAGACCATTAGATATTCTGTTTTTGTACCAGCAAATGCATTAATATAAAGAGAATCAAAGGCTTCTTCATATTTTAATGTATTTATTCTCTCCACTCTGTAGTAATTTATCCAACATGCAGCTACACGTTAGTTTGCATGTCTGTAGAGCAAAACATGAGAATGACTTTATTAATTTACAAGTGCTGAAATACTCTAGGGACTGAGCAAGGTACCAACAAGCTAATTGTGTTACATACAGATACAAGACTCAGTTATGAGCTGTGATATTTGTGCTCATATCAACACACTGCGGTCAGTTAAATCCATAATTGCATCTGTCAATCTTCCACTCAAGCAGCAGCTGAGACCAGGCAATGCCAGCTGTGGTACATCCTGACAGCAAAGGAAACACACCTTAGGAGAAACCTTCTTATTAAAACAATGTCTCAGGCTGCTCTTGATGTGGCAATTTACACCACAGTAACTCTGATTTTATTGTCACCCAAAGCATGCGGCATGGTAAGAGTTTACCTTCTACAGCGTCCTGTAGTGTTATATTTATATAGTTATATTTAATATATAGGTTATATTTAATATATGTTATATTTAATATACTATATCAAAGAATATAAACAATACATCAATGAGAATACATTAGAAAATTAAGAATGAAAATTCTGAAAATGGCAGAAAGCACAAAGCCTTTCAAATGTAATGAAACATGTCACTGCTGTAGTATCATTGCTTGCTGTTTTGATCAAATAAATGACAAAACTCTTAATACTGACAGTGGTAAATAGTAAAGATATAATTAGTAGTAAAGATAGTAAAGTATAATTAAGACTATCCCCTCTAAATTGCAATATCTCTGGGGTCCCCAGATTCATTTGTTAGTAGTGTAGAATCACCATAAGGTTGAGAAAATACTACACAGAAGGTATATTACTTATTAATATCTCTTCACCACAACAGATGTTTAGATACAGATGTCATGTCGTCTAGGAACAGAAGTGAACTACAGGTTTAATTTGTTGATTGAGATTTACCTTGGTGATATGTAGTGCATGAATAGGCAGAGATGTATTTGCCATTATGGACATTTACTGTATACCTACATTTTAGCCTCTACCTACAAACAATTAGGTAGCAAATATACGCATGCTCTAGATTTCTTTTGATTAAAATCCAGGATAGTATAAAGTCTATTTTGTCTCTTCTGTCTTTCTTTCTGTCAATAGCAGCATAATATACCTGAGCACACCCATTAAAAACATTAGCCTCCATATAAATGTGGGTCATCTTTGGAAGGGTTTCATAGCCTGCGGTGTCATATACTAATATACTAATAGAGATTGAAACAAAAACTAATGTATTTAAGCAGTCAAACTACAGGCTATTACATGATGTTTTTGCATGAGGAAATGCATTAAATATAGGACAATACAGGACAACTAAATCTCTGCACTCTATAGTCATTTAGCCAACGTAATTCTGATGACCAGTAATAATATATAGGGAACACTGATGCTGGTGCACATGCCATCTAAACAACCCCCTGTCATATAATCGACATTTCCAGTCTACAAAGCGCTTGTTCCTGTTATAGGGGGTGGCGGCGACGCCTGAATCCATTCCGGTGCTTTATTGAACAATGAGAGCAGGATACAGTAACAAGCTGCAGTGTGATGAATGAAAGATCCACTTTTCGTCCCAAGTGCAGCCACAATGCGTCAAGAGAGATGTAAAAGCGGTCACGGCCTGAATGGTGGATTGTGTAAATGTCATTTTCTCTTCATCCTACGGAGCAGGAGATGCTGTAGGTGTAGTCTTACCTCCGCCAGCGCGGCCAGCCAGCAGCAGCAGGCGCTGATTAGGGCGACGGTCCCCCACGGGCGCGACTCCATCCCTATCTCTGACCGCCAAGCGCAAGCATGGTCCAGCTCTCCAGCACACTTCTGCAGTGAAAGCTCGATTTACCTCCGAGCCAGCGTGGATCTGATCAAGCTTCTGCGTCTAACGTTCTGAGAGGCTCGGCTCGTGGGCGCGGCTTAGAGCCGTTAATTTTCCAGAGGGGAGAGCGGCGCTCCTGGATCCCTCCTTTCTCATCCACTAACACACCCCCTTTGTGCTCCTTCTCACCCTCCTCCCGCAGCAGGTTAATGCCTGATGGCTGATCGCTGATGTGTCGTGTCACGCGTAATGTACACACACACACACACACACACACACACCGCTCAGAATGTCCAGATTACGCACAGCGCGCTGTGTGCGTGACCGCCCGTAGCAGCCAGAAAAAAATCTGGGTGAGGCTGTCTGCCTCGTGCTTTCGTTTTCAAGATGAATAAATACATAAATAAATTATTTAAAAAAAAAAAAAAAAAAACATACGATAACATCTCCATCATCACGACAAAACAGACCAGAAAAGTAGAAAGATTGTTTGATATTTGTTTCAGTGCTATTGCTACCAGTGTCACTGTAAGGCAATGAACGCGACTAATAAACCAACAAGGCTGAGCTACATGATTGATAGAATTGCATTTCGCCTCACTTTTAACTCTAAATGAAACACTAATCCCAGATCACACCTCTAATAGGTCTGTTACTCCGATACAGTATACACACAGGCCTAGTTACTAAGGTCAGCTGAATTAAATGAAATCACATTGGGCTCCAAATGTCAGTTAAAAACAGTAATCTTTTAGCCTTACAGTGGGTGCGGGTTCACCTAAACTGGACAGATAAATTTTGGGAAAAAAACAGGTGATTTTTTTTTTCCACCCCAATTTTCAACTATCCAGTTGTTGGTGAACCTGCGCCCACTGTAGCTCAGATTCTTGGTGTTGTCGAACAGGAGTGGAATCTGTTGTAGTGTATCCACCTCAAGATTTGATGTGTTGTGCAGTCTGAGATGTATTTTGCTTACCAGAGTTGTAAAGAGTGGTTATTTCAGTTACTGTAGCCTTTGTGTCTGCTAGAGACTGTTGTGTGTGAAAATCCCAGGAGAGTTTCTGAAATACTCAAACCAACCCTGTGGCACCATAAACCATGCCACAGTTAAAGTCACTGAGATTTTCCCTCATTCTGATGTTTGATGTAAATATTAACTTGACCTGTGTCTGCATGATTTTATGAATTGCAGTGGTGCCATATGATGTAGGGTAATTGCATAAACACTACATACTACATATATATACTTCAGCTGTTGCTTTATTCCAAAGGTTCTTTGGGTTTCTGTAAGGGTTTCTTTTAGTGAGCTAATAACCCAAAGAATGCCTTGTACAACTCTTGAAGGCAGTGCATATTAATTGTAGGTGTTGGAAATAGATATTCAGACACTTTTGTTTTTGCTATTTAATATACTACCAGTACATATATTAAAATTTACACACATAATGTACTCATAAACATAATGTACTCATAAACAAAGATAGGTTTAAAAAACAAATTTAAAGGAACAAAATAGAGAAAAGGAATTAGGACACATATGAAACTGGTGTCATTAGACATTGCCATTGCTTGGGAAGATTTTACACAAGTAGCAATCATGATTACTCAGGTTATAAGAGACAGTTTGTTTGATAATATGTAGTTTATGGAACCACAACTAATTGTCACCCTGTCTGGTGCGCCAGGTAAGGTGAGAGGTAAGAGAGGTAAACAAGAAGCCAACAGACACTCAAAAGAGTTGCAGGACAACCTAAAAACAGTTACATAGAGAACAATAAGCAATGAACTGCACCCCAATCAAATCCTTTGGCAATAATTCAGCTCGGCATGTTTGGACAAAGAAGAATTGTGCATATGATCCCAGGAGCACCATATCTAATATAAAGTACAGAGGTAGGAGCATTATGATATGGGGCTGCTTCTCTGCAAACAGTACTGAGGCATTACACATCATAAAAGGAAACATGAATGGAGTAATGTACTGGGAAATATTAGAGGAGAATTTAATCTCATCACCCAAGAAACTGAACTTGGAGAAGATGGATGTTTCAATGAATAGGACCTTTGAAACAAGGTTTCTGGAAGGACGTTAAAGGCTTCTGCCAGGGAGACAACCAGAAGAACCCTGAAAAGATGTTTCAGGAAATTTTGTTACTCCTTTTTTTGTCGAATTATATTGGTTGGTTATACCACAAACATAAGGAAGAAAACACAGAATCCTATGATTACACCAAATTAAAGTATTAGAAAAAAAAGGTTAAATCCATAACAATGAAAAAGTACAACAAATTGTCCCTTTGGAGGAACCCATAAAAGTTCTATATAAAACTCCACAGAGTGTTTCCCTATCTGAGGGAAGCTAAAAAGCTTTACAATGTAAGAGTGTAAATTTGGACAAAATAATAAAGCTTTTTTATTTTTTGTGGTCTGTTTAATGGTGTATTATCTGCATTTGCAACTTTTCTAATGATGTAAAGCTTAATCACCTCAAAGGAGCCTTGTTCATGGCAATTAATAATCTGGTTACTTTCCTCTGAAGATTATGAAATTAATTTATTTTCAACAATTGCTCACTTCAGAACTTCCAGTGTACTCACATAAAGCAAAAGTGTACAGTGCTGATTTCTTCTGTTTTTGTGTATCTCATACTAAATACTTTTAGATCTTCAAATGAAATACAACATAAAACAAAGGCAACCTGAGTAAACACAAAATACAGTTTGTTTTATTTATTTAATTATTTTATTGAAGCAAAAAAAAGTTATCCAACACCTATCACCAATGTGAAAAACTAATTGTTAACTATTTTAAACCTAAAATCTGGTTGTGCCACCTTTAGCAGCAATAACTGCTACCAAACGCTTCTGATAACTGGAAATCAGTCTTCCACTTACTTCTAGGACTAGGATTTACTCCTATGCTTTCATAGGATCATTGTCTTGCTGCACAATCCAGTTGCGCTTGAGTTTCAACTTACGGACTGAAGACCAGACAGTCTCCTTTAGGATTTTCTGGTAGAGAGCAGAATTCAGGTTTCCCTCAATTATAGCAAATTGCCCAGGCCCTGAAGCAGCAAAGCATCCCCACATCATCACACTGTCATCAGCATGCTTGACTGTAGGTATGATGTTCTTTTTGTGGAATTCTGTGTTTGGTTTATGCCAGATGTAACAGGGCCAGATTCCAAACAGTTCCGCTTTCGACTCCTCAATCCACAGAACATTCTCCCAAAAGGTTTGAGGATCATCAAGGTGTGTTTTGGCAAAATTCAAACAAGCCTTAATGTTCTTCTGGGTTAGCAGTGGTTTTCACCTTGCCACACTTCCATGGATGCCATTTTTGCCCAGTGTCTTTCTGATAGTGGAGTCATGAACAGTGACCTTTATTGATGCAAGAGAGGCCTGTAGGGTTGTAGTACTCTTGGAGGAATTTTGTGTCTAGATATACAAACACACTGTTGATTTTAATGTCCTGTTTCATGGGGTATAAATATGAGGTTCCACACATGCAAAATCACTTTGTCAACCATTACTATGGAAAAACAAAGAGCTTTCAACCCAAGAGAGACAGATATTTGTTAACCTGGATACATCAGGATATGGATATAAAAATACATAAGCACAAAAATAGCATTAAATTTGCCAGGAATTGGGCCCATGAGCTCATAGTCCCCCTACACAGTGAGGAGGATGGTAAAGGAAGGAAACAGAGCCCAAATTTCATAATTTTAGAATTGCACAGTTTAGTTGCTTCAAATTTAAAAATCAACTGCTTTCAACAAGATGATAAGTGAAACATACTTTCAATTCAACACAGAAGTGGGCAAAGAGACACAAAATCAATGACCAGTCAGAGGGAAGTTCACATGCACAAAGCTATATACTGTATACTATATAAACCTATATAAATATAAAAGAAATTAAAATGTTGTGAATGGAGTAATGGACCAAGATTGCTCCACAAGTATCTCCAATCTTGTTAGAGACTCTGTGCTGTTATTCTCTCTAGGCAACTTTTACAGGGCAAAATGCAATATAGATTTTACAAATCCTCTAGTAATTATACAAAAGCGTTGTGCGAAATTGTACACATTATTTCAGTTAGTGCTATTTACAAATAACTGACATAGCATGCTGGCATATAACGGTACAAACAACAGCTGGAAGCCCATAGGTGACCTTTCTGCTAGTGGCATAAACACTGGCCGATTGAAACCGCTCTCCCACATCACCATGCATATATTCCACTCTCAGATCATGCATTCATCCCCCCACACATTTGACCTCTTCTCTAATATGCTGCATTATACACTCATCATTGCCTCTGTACTTCAGTAATCTGCTCCCTCAATAAACATTGCCTTTAATGGAGGAGACAGAATCTTCTACATTTTCTACAGATACTGCCGTTGTCATGGCAACACAATGGTTAAATTGCTGGCAGCCCCTCCAACTCTCATTACAAATTTAAGGACCGTACAGACACAATAGTCTTTGTGCTGCTGGTACAGTCGTGACAATAACAAAAAAATACCCGGCAGGAGTTTAGGAAGCTAAATGTTAAAACATGTCGAAAGGTTTTAAACGAAGCAGCAGGAAACTGTGTTTAGTTACTGAAGATCTTAGTGAATCGCTTAAGACCACTGGGCTAATACAGCTAATATTCTTAGTCTTTGTTCACAAGATTATTCACACAAACATGCAGGTACACACTAACATGTACACATGCACATATAGGAGTGATGTTCTTATAACTCCCAGGCCAGAAGGGAACCATTTCCCAATCCTATTAACTCCTTTTGTTAAAACTAATTCCAACCAAAGAGTCATGAAGAATTTCCCAAGACCTATACAAGTTTATGCCAAGGTATCATTGTTCTCTAATGCTTTACCTCAATTATAGCCCATATCAATCTTCATCACTGTTGACTGAACACAACTTAGGCTTATAGACATATAGGCTTAAACAGACAAAGCCAGCCAGGCAGACACACATTAAATACATACATTACGTTACATAAATATAATAAACACTCATTCTCACATATGTTGTCTAATGGGTTATAAATGCTATAGATAATTATAGCAGGACTTTCAAAAATCATATCCAAATTGACCTCCATTCAAATTAACATTCACAGAAATATAAACATGCTTTTTGAACATCGACATGCTTTTTTTAAAATACATCAACTCTTCTTGTAAAAATGTGGGTGAATGTTTCTTTTTAAATCAGAATCCTTTAAAATCTACAAACTCCTAAGTATGAAGTTTGTGCCATAGCTTTCATTATCCTTATCTGTCCCGAGTGTGGAGGCAGATGAGAGGCAGATCATTTATCACCGGCAGCCGCAGGGGCTCTGAATGTTGTTGTGTGATAGTGTTTGAAGTGGGGTGGGCTGTGGAAAACACAGGAGGCTTCATGGATTTTCCTGTTTTTAATCTCACCACCGGTGTGATTATCACTGCATTAATGTCCTTAACCAATAATGATGTCCAAAATAGAGATGAGATTCATAGTGCTTAAATAATTAAAAAATCAGGGGAAAAATATACATTTATACATTTAAAGCATCAGAATTCATTAATGCAGGGTTATTAACTTGCTTATTTCCAACTGTCATGTCAAACACAATTGTGAAAAGATCACATATATTTCACAAAACACTTTAT
This sequence comes from Cranoglanis bouderius, assembly GCA_023630585.1. Lineage (NCBI taxonomy): Eukaryota > Metazoa > Chordata > Actinopteri > Siluriformes > Cranoglanididae > Cranoglanis > Cranoglanis bouderius. Next base: position 6,362,980 of record CM042562.1, on the reverse strand, counting down.
GGTTTCTTTTTCAACAAACTGCAAATATTTTTCCAGTTCTTTTTTAGCCAACATACATTTAAGCAAATAACCATGATAACGAAACATATTTTTAAGGTTCAAACTGGAAACAACCACTTACTGTACATGCTTTACTTACCAGGACCAGATTTCCGTACATTAAAGGGGATCTGTTATGCAAAATTAACTTTTACATGGTTTGAACATAAATGTGTGTCGGCAGTGTGTGTACACAGTCCACCCACTCCTTTTTTTATATTCCCCATAAATCATAAACAGTGTCTCATTCTATCCAATGTGACATCACATTGGAACAGGCTCCACCCATGACTGGTGACGGACTCTGCCCTGTTAGCATAGATCCTCCCCTGAGTGAGCTGCACACAGTCCGCCGTGTTCTCCGCGCTGGAGCAGCTATAGTGATAAGAAGAATGTCTCAGCTTCGTAAGCTTTGTAAGTGTTCTGTTGTTGGCTGTAAGAATGAACATAAGAGTCTTCATGGACTCTTGGCATCAGAGCCACTGAAGACGCAGTGGAGTAGTTTTATTTTTGAAGGAAACGTGCGCCAAAAAATAGCTAAATTCATATATGTTTGTTCGAATTATTTTACACCAAACTGCTTTGTGAACGAGAGTCAATACAGAGCAGGGTTTGCTGAAAAGGTGATTCTCAAGGATGGATCAATACCAACTGTTCGTGATCCAGTGTCATATCCAGAAGACGTAAGTATTGCACTTTATATTTTGTAAATGTTTGCAAATCGCCTTTCCGAATGTGCTTCTTAGCAAATCCCACGGCAAATGCGGCTAAAGTTACCACTGTCTCTGATTGTATTCATAGAGACCAGAGCTATGTCGTCATTTTTATTTTTAACCTGAAAACGTTTACTGTCTGTATAATTCATATATATATGGCTGAACACCGGTATTTATGGTGTGAGTCATACTGTTTCTCATGATTTGTTGTTGCCATAGTATCTGAAGCAGGAGCTGTAAAGGCACAGCCCTCTTCTGGAAACAAGCTTGTTTGCATTTAAAGAGACACACACGGAAACAGCGCGTTTTTGCTTCCACCCAAAAAGGGGCATTTACAGCACGGTATAATAAATGATCTGTGGGGTATTTTGAGCTGAAATTTCACAGACACATTCTGGGGACACCTGAGACTTATATTATATCTTGTAAAAAGGGGCATAATAGGTCCCCTTTAATGAATATTGTGGCTAAATGTTGAAAAAATCTAGATTTTGTCACACTGTTTCCTAACCTTTCTTTTGATATTTGTGATCTGATCATTATGATACTAAGTGATATTTAAAGAATAAAACACATATGGATGTGCTGTTAGAGCAGTGGTCACCAACTCTCTTCCTGGAGATCTACCTTCCTGAAGACTGTAGCTCCAACCATAATCATGCCCACCTGACCATCTAATCATTGCCTTAAGAAGTTCTTCATCAACTAAAACAGGTTTGCTTTTGATTGGAGATGAAACCTGCAGGAAGGTAGATCTGAAGGAAGAGGGTTGGTGACCATTGTGTTAGAGGAAAATAGTCAGAGACGGGGTGGTGTGATGTTACCATCCCGAAGCTGATTACTTTCCTATAACAGCAAATCCAGAAGTGTTTTATTCCTTTTATACTACAGCAATTTACCAAAATTATATTTGTTTTATTTATTTGTTTTAACACATTGTGCTTTTTAACTGTTTATAGTTATATTTAATGTTGTGGAACATCCATAATACAAGTTCTTGTTAACACTTACATTATAGCAGCTATAAAAACTTTGTGAAACAGAATAGGAACAGGAACAGCTTTACCTCAGGGCTACAAAGTGCTGCCACAGGAGACTCCATAAATGTTCCAACATAAATGAATAAACTATGTTCAAGCTTAACCATCTCAACGATTATATATATATTTGTTTGTTTAAAAAATTTGAATTTGTTTATTATTAGTGTTAATATTGTGTGTGGCATCTGCTGTACAAGTCCCTCTGAATGAGCTGTTACTATGGAAATGTTAAGGTATTAGAACCAGTGCATTAATATGAACCTGTGATTTGCTAGGCAGCCAGCACCACTGTCTGATCGGTCACTGAAGAGGAATGAAGGATTATCCATGCTTTTTCCAAAAAAAAAAACCTTTTTTCCCCTTAAATTCCATGCTTTTCCAGCATTTCCAGATATGTAAAAGTTTTTATGCGTGCCAAATCCATGTGCAAATCCATGTGCAGAATGAGAATTGCAATGGACTCACTGACCTGTTTGTCAGTCTGCCAAGCACAGCGTGTTTCCAGACTGTTGAAGTAATGTTTCTTTATGCTTTTCTAGCAAATCTACACCTGACCCTCCATGTTGTTGTCATTAACGGGGGGGGTGGGGGGTGGGGTTGCAGTCACAGGGCGCCATCTAGCGGGTTGCATAAATAACACAAATTTGTGGGTGAACGCACAACGGAATGATCCTGATTTATCTACAGAAGCACCGCATATTTCGATCGGACACCATCGGACTGTTTAGTATATTCACACCCGACAAAATGTATACATAGTCTTAACGTTCAATCAGACAACTCATATACAAGATTACAAGGTTATACAAGGTTTTTAGTTTAACACTGAGCTTTAATGTTAATTGATTAAAATATAACCTTAAAGTAATAATTATTTAGCGAGGTATAAAGCTAAATAATGCAGATTAAATACAATTAATAACAATTGGATGAAGCTAAAAACACTACACTGCTCCTCTGTCTTTGTTGTTGGACCAGGCAAAGCTCCGGATGTTCCGCCCATTTTATAATGACGTTATAATTGACATCGGGATCAGCAACACAACGTACGAGTGGCACTTGATTGACGGTAACATCGACCAATGAGCACGCGAGATCAAACAGCTATGGCGACAGTGGTCCGTCTGCTGATTTGCAACCCGCCGAAACAGCATCGGGGAAGAAGGAGGCCTTCGATCGGTTCGTCATGGACTGTTCCAGGATCAGTGCCGTTTAAATAGGACGCTAACAGTAGCGCGGTGAGTAAGAATACTGTCGGCAACTTTCATCTGATTCAAGCCTAGCGTTGTAAATCATAAGTAATGCGTGATTGTGTCGTTGATGGGAAACCAGGCCATATTACATTTCAACAAGACCCCCCTTCCCAGCAAGAGGCTTTGGCCTGCTCGGGCAGTGTTCATAAAAACAAGTGGATTATCCGTCTCTTTAAAGTGTGCCCCTGTGGCCTTGTATTGCTGAGTGAGCTATTTTTGTACTTGGGAAAAAAAAAATCCTGTCAAGGTTTGTTTAGCAGGTTGTCATATGTAACAATCTAGCTATTGTGTTTCCTCTAACGGAACTGGTTTAATAGACCGGTCGGGTTGCAGCATTTCCTTAGTTACCGAAAGCTTACAAGCCTAGTTGTCTGTAGAGCTGGGAGTCGATCCCAAAAGGAACCGATTCTCTGATTCTAGGCGAATCAAGAGTCGACTCGAAAATTGATTCGGCGCACAGACGACGCTGATAAATGAAGAAATACGCTCCATGCATTTCCAAAACGTAGATTTTTGTAATCGCGCGCGCGTGCTCCAAAGTTCTCTTACACGCGTGCAGTGACGATCGTCATTTGCTCTTGCGGTTAACGCACTGTAGTCACGTTAGTTATTTTGAAGTGAAAGTGAGTTATAAAGATGTGAGGATGTATTAAAACTAACATTTTCTTTCTTATTTCTAGTGTTTTATGGGGGAACCAGACATTGTTTTGATATCACACAGCAGCAAAAGCCCTCCAAATGACTGTTCTAGTTACTGTAATTTAGCAAGAAGAGACCCTAACCCTAGAAGATAATTAAAACTACTTTGTTGAAACCAAATAAAACTGTGTTTGTCTCAGAAGAGACTTTGCAAATGGATCCATCTTCTGGAATGCACATGCCTGCTGTTCCCCCAAACAGTGAGGTGGTCCATGTGACTGTTGGGAATCCTATCATAACAATGTATCAGACTCCACCACAGGCCCCCAACATTGCGCAGATCATTACGCAACATGTCCTACCACAAGATGTCACCTGTCAAACTGTACCTCATACCGTTCAGATAGCATCACAAGTGCAGGCTTCAATGCATGGCCATGGTCAAGGACGGGGTCAATCTCAAAGCCATGGCCAATCACAGAGTCACATGCAGTCTCAATGTCATGGGCAATCACAAGGTCACATGCAGTCTCAAAGTCATGGACAATCACAAAGTCACATGCATTCTCAAAGTCATGGACAATCACAAAGTCATGTGCAGTCTCAAAGCCATGGGCCATCACAAGTTCATGTTCCACAAGGCTCATCACAAAACGAGAGCGTCGCATCGTCTCAGGATGGTGCCAGATCATCACTGCAGGTCCCCTTTGCAGAGGTCGCTTCTCTGCTGGATCCTAACATGAAGAGCTCAAAAGCCAGAAAGTACCAAATCCATTATGAGGAAGTAAAACGGAGGCTGGAACCACCCGAGAAGATGTCACTCAGATCTCTGGCTGCCTACACTAGAGTGAGTCGGGGTCCAGCCAGTAAAAAAACCCTCCTGGAATCGCTGAATGTGTTTGGCCTGTCACCAAGCACCAACACGGCAGTATCTAGTACTTTCTCCAAACTCACTGAGGGTGAGGTTCAGCTATTACAACCATGAATAAAACTCTGATTTTAAAATGGCTTTATTTAGATCAATAACATGTTTACTGATTGACACAGTTAACTTCAACTGACATTTATAGTTAATGTACACTAAATACATAATGCACATACATAATACACTAAATAATTAATAGCTTAGTACAATATATCTTAGCCTTGCCTTGAGTTCATTTTGAAACTTTTTATAATTGAGTTTTTTTTTATACAGGTGACACGGCAGCACTGTGTAAAGACATGAAGGACTTTTCCCTACAGTACGTGGATTATGAAAATATGGCAAAACAGTTACTGCCAGCGACAAACCAGGTTCAGCACTGGTCAAAAATAATTGAGACAAGGTAAAATGTTTTATATTAGAATGTATGCAGCTAGCGGAATTTTTTTTTGTTCTATATAAGATTTCGTTACAGAAATCAGGAAATACTAGATTTAAATTTAGATGCTGTGATCCTGAAAATGGTTTTGATAATTTGCTAGGCTATGTCTTGGTGATATTGCCTTCGGTAAATAAAATTGTTGGAGAAATAAATTTTTTTGATGGTTTTGTCTCTCAGGAATTATCTGGAAGAGATGCGAAAAGTTTTCAAAGACCCCATTAACAGCCACCAGTTTTCCAATGTCACGCATGGCCTCGGTAATGGCATGATGGACGTTGCCCTTGACATCATTGATACTGTCATTGACCGGCAGATCCGCATCCTTTCAGGGAACACAGATCCCAAACCTGAGCCACCTGTCAGGAGGATCCGAAAACGCACGCGCAAACCCAAGACTACCGTGGAGGATGGCAAACCCAAAGAGAAGGCAAAAAGAGGCAGGAAGAAAGGCAAACAGATGCGATTGGACACTGTCGATCCACAGGTTCCACAATCCACAGACATAGAGAGTAGTGTACTGACTCTGGTGTCTGTAGGATATGAGACCATATCGAGTGGCCTCAGTGCCACCAGCACAGGTTTATCATAGTGTTGAGACTGATGGACGCTGAGAGCACTGTGTGCATGCTGTGTTGAATTAAAGCACATTTTAGCTTTGAATTTTTTATTTTTTTTAGATTTTGTTTAAATACCTTCAGCTTTTTGGGTGTCTAAAAGGTTTCATTAGGAAGGGTGAGTGGTTTATATCATCCAAGATGTTTTAATAAGAAATAAGCTTTTGTTCATGCATTATTTGTTAGATTCCTCTTTTTCATTTTAATGAAGAACAAACATATACTAGGAGGCTCTATAACCTTGAAAGAAATCAAAACTGATGCTTTGTGAAGTGCAGAGTATGATTCAGATGAATTTTTTAAAAAGTCATGTCTGAAAAGTCATTCAAATATGAAATGTAATGTACTCATCCTTCTATTGTCATCAAAAAACATTTTATTTGGAATATTACCTCATCTTTGAAGTGAGGAGGGAAATTTTCTTTTTCGATGTACATGTATATTTGAGGAATTAGTGGTCAACTAGCTTGTATTTAGGAAGTACTTCAGACTGCTTATATATGTGTGTAATAAATTTTTGTAGATTTATTTTGCTGCCTTCACATTTAATAACATCTTGTCTCTATCACTTATTTTAGATTTTAGATTAATTCAGTTAATTCTGTTATGTTTTATTTGGTTCACTTTGGTTGGCTATATTTGTAACGACTCACTGAATCCCAGACATAATCTCTCGCTCTCTCTCTCTCGCTCTGTGTGTGTGTGTGTGTGTGTGTGTGTGTGTGTGTGTGTGTATACAGTACTGTGCAAAAGTTTTAGGCACATGCAAAGAAATGCTGCAGAGCAAAGATGCCTTCAAAAAAAATGAAATAAAATTTTTCTACATTAAAAAAATACAGTAAAGAGCAGTAAACAGTAGTAAATGAAACAAAGTCAATATTTGGTGTGACAAAAAAAATAAAAAATAGTAGTCTCCAGTACAATTTGTGCAGTTATGTAAGGGAATTAGCTGCTAAGTTTTATTGAGCATCTTGCAGAGCCAGCCACAGTTCTTCTGGAGACTTTGACTTTCGCACTTACTTCTTATTTTTGCAGCAAAACCCAGCAGCCTTCATTGTGTTTTTTACGTAATATGTTGCTTTCTTTAATGACATTTTTTCTGTAACATTTAATTTTGTGCTAGAAAACTAATTTTTGGGAATCTAAAATGGTTTTTGTACTGACTTGATAATATAGAAGGCATAAAATAAAAAATCTATAACAAAGTTTGTACTAAAAAAAAAATAGGGTGCCTAAAACTTTTGCCCAGTACTGCATACACACACTAATCAGCCATAACATTAAAACCACCTGCCTAATATTGTGTAGGTCGCTCTGACCCGTTGAGGCATGGACTCCACAAGACCTCTAAAGGTGTGCTGTGGTATCTGGCACCAAAACGTTAGCAGCAGATCCCTTAAGTCCTGTAAGTTGCAAGGTGGGGCTTCCATGGATCGGATTTGTTTGTCCAGCACACCTCACAACACCTTGAACTCTTTGTCATGTTCCTCAAACCATTCCTGAACAACCTTTGCAGTGTGGCATTACACATTATCCTGCTGAAAGAGGCCACTGCCATTAGGGAATACCATTACCATGAAGGGGTGTACTTGGTCTGCAACAATGTTTAGGTAGGTGGTAAATGTCAAAGTGACATCCACATGAATGCCAGGACCCAAGGTTTCCCAGCAGAACATTGCCCAGAGCGTCTAGCCATCACAATTGGCCCTTGTCAAAGTCATTCAGATCCTTATGCTTGCCCATTTTTCTTTCATTTTTTCTTCAGTCAACTTCGAGAATTGACTGTTCACTTGCTGCCTAATATATCCCACCCCTTGACAGGTGCCACTGTAATGAGATGTTATTCACTTCACCTGTCAGTGGTTTTAATGTAATGGCTGATCTTTATGTGTGTGTTTATATGCATATGAGTCTGCACAACATTACCAAGTATTTTAAACTTGCAAATTTAAAGATTAACTTGTTTTCTGACCATTCACAATGTATTGCATTGTAGTAACATAGTGACTACTTAATGGGCAAGAAGCTTTAAGGAGATTTAGGATTTGGAGTGTATTATAGAAGGGGGTGAGGAGGGATTGAGAAAAGAAACCACATGAAAAAAACAGAACAGCTCAAACACAGGGAAACAGGATGGCAGGACTAGTTTATTCCAGGATAGATTTGTTCAAGAGGATGTACTGTGACCAGGAGAACTACTTCTTGTGAATGAGAAGACTGAGAATAAGGTCTGAGGTCAGAATGCCTGAATATTGTGTGTAGCACAGACCAGGGCCCATGCTGAGACTCTGTTATACACACATGGACAGGAGGACTGTTAAGTGCCCTTTTCCCAGCACAGCATGGGTGAGTAAAAAAATGGTTAACGATCTGCAGGATGTACAAACATAAAAAGAAATTAGACAGTATTTGCACCACTAGTGGTTTAATATTTCTTATTTATATCACATAAAGGTGTCAGAGGCCTATGTTTCCACTTACAGATTATGACGTATTTGACTCAGTATATAGTTGAGTCATATAAATTGCCCTATTTAAATTGGTGCATGTTAATATTTCTGTGTATATTTTTTTGCCTGATTTTGTCGGTTTCTTTCCTTCAGATTCAGTCAGTGTTGCTTTAGGTGCGATCAGTGTGACCACAGAGCTGGTTGTGGAGGAACTTGAACCTCACATAGAAACACTGCTGACTGCAGCAGTAAAGAGTGAGTGACTGACATATAATGCCTTTCATGGCTTGTTAACCTCAAACAGGGAGGGAGAATGTAAATACTTATTAGGTGCATTTCAGAAGGACAGATTGATGAAATGTTAATGTGTTATTTACATTTCCTCTGTTCAATACTGGGTGCATGATGGCTGTGCAATTGGCTAAAAGTGTAGTTATGACACATGTGGAAAGCAAAGAGACACTTTAATCTGCATTTGTGTCTGTTCAAGGCATTGAATGACAGGACTGATTAGCCACTTACACTCAAATGGCCAGATGTCCAGCTGTTGGGGATGGCAGCACCTGTGTAAACATGATCCAGACATGCCCTTAATTCCCCATGTTTGTTCAGGTTAAGTGTGAATAGTTTGACAGGATTGATATGTTTTAGAGGTACATGGTTTATGACTAAACTTGTTCATTTGTGTTGGTGTAGAAATCCTAATGAAATCTGTTAGTCATGATAATCCCTGGAGATTTACTGAATGTGCGTGTGCGTGTGTGTGTGTGCATGTGTGTGCGTGTGTGTGTGTGTGTGTGTGTGTGTGTGTGTGTGTGTGTGTGTGTGTGTGTGTGTGTACGTTCTTCCCTATCAGAGAGCAGCATAGCTGAGCAGGTGGTAGAGAGTGGCATTCTGCCGGTCCTGGCTCAGGCCTTGAGGAGAAAAAGCGCCCTCACTATACACACAGCCAGACTGGTGGCTGAGCTCTCCAGGGAGGGTGAGCATATAACCAATGCTTCAGACATGTGCATATTTGGAATGTGATACAGTAGGTGTAACAAGAATTGTTGTATAAACTGCAGACACATTAGCCGACTACATTATTTACAGCAGTTGACTGTCATGCTCCTGCCCTGCTAAAGGCTCAAGTCATGCCATGATAGAGGCCCAACGGGAATGCTCTGCTCTACATTCCATTCAAGCCTCTAGCATGGCTTGATTTGACCCATCATTTCTCAAGGTACAAAGAAGACATGAATCAATACTCTTCTCTGTACTGGCACCCAGGTAGTAGTATGAACTTCCCCTTGCTGTCTGAACAAATGAGTCACTAGCAGACTGCATGGTCATGGTTATGGTTATTAAAGCATGCTCTCACAGTGTTGAAGCGATTTGCACTATAGACTGTCCATCATTACTAATTCTTCCATTCTTGCTCCATGAATTTCAAAATAATTTCTATCTACTGCATATGTAGTATATGTGCGATAACCACAGCAAAGATAATGTTTGCTAGTAACCCACCTGGAAGTTTAAGGGCCATTGTTGCAGTTATTAATCAGTTTTATTCCACTTTTGAACACTGGAGCCAGTAAATCCAGTTACACACACTCTCCTGGAAGTGCTGTGGGAGCCAGGAGTAATCATGCTGAAACTGTGGTAATAATGTCTTTACATATTTTGTTGGTATTACACAACCACTAATCCTTTCCTGTAAAAAAAACAAAAAAACAAAAAAAAAACAAGTAGTCCACTCGATTAATACACATTATATAGATATTATGCTTATTTATAAATATACAGTCCCCTCCGACAGTATTGGAATGGCAAGGCTAATTCTTTTGTTTTTTTCTGTACACTGAAGACATTTGGGTTTGAGATCGAAAGATAAATATGAGACGATAGATCAGAATTTCAGTTTCAGTTCCTGATATTTACATCTAGATGTGTTAAACAACTTAGAACATGGCATCTTTTGTTTGATCCCACCCATTTTTCAAGTGATCAAAAATATTGGAACACGTGACTCACAGGTGTTTCTTGTTGCACAGGTGTGCCCTGTTAGATTGATTGTTTAAACAATTAATAGCTCTGAATGTCTACTCTTGGTTTTGATTGCTGTGTTTTGCTTGTGAAGACTGCATTTGTTGTTAAAAAGTATAAACCTAAAGAAAGAAGAAAGAAAGCCATTTTGAAGCTGTGAAAACAGGGAAAATCTATCAGAGCATTGGGCATAGCAGAGACAACAATTTGGAATGTCCCAAAAAAGAAAGAAACCACTAGTGTACTGACAACCAGACATTGAACCATTTGGCCAAAGAAAACAACAACAGTTGATGACAGAAACATTGTGAGAGCCATGAAAAAAAAAAAAAAAAAACAGCACTCAGTGACATCACCTACAACCTCCACAGGGCAGGGGTGAAGGAATCACAATCCACCATTTGAAGACAACTTTGAGAGCAGAAATATAGAGGCCATACCACAAGACCATACCACTCATCAGCAGTAAGAATCAGAAGACCAGATTGGAACATAAAAAGAAATACAGAGATGAGCCACAAAAGTTCTGGAACCAAGATTAACCTCTACCAAAGTGATGGAAAGGCCAAAGTGTGGAGAAAGTAAGGAAAGTAAGTTCATCGGTCAAGCACGGTGGAGGTAGTGGCTTCTAGAACAGGCTCACTAATCTTTATTGATGATGTAATTCATGATGGTAGCAGCAGAATTAATTCAGAAGTCTACAGAAACATTTTGTCTGCCAATTTACAGAGAAATGCATCAAATCTAATTGGGAGCCACCTTATCATGCGCAAGACAATGCACACTGCCAACACAACAAAAGACTACATCAGAGGAAAAAGTGGAAGGTTTTAGACTGGCCAAGTCAATCATCAGACCTTAACCCAGTTGAGCAGCATTTCATTTCCTGAAGAGGAGACTGAATGGAGAAACCCCCAAAACAACAACAACTGAAAGAAGCTGCAGTACAAAACTGGACAAGCTTCACAAAAGAAGAATGCAACAGTTTGGTGATGTCAATGAGTCACCAGTGTTATGCAGTTATTGCAAGCAAGGGATATGCAACCAAATATTAAATGTCATTTACTTTAATGTACGTTAAGACTATCTGTTCCAGTACTTTTGCTCACCTAAAAATTGGGTGGTCTTCTACTAAACTTTGCATCTAGGTGAAAATATCAGGAAATGAAAGCTGAAATTCTGATCTGTCATCTCATATTCATTTTCGATCTCAAAACCAAGTATCTTCAGTGTATAGCAAAAACAAAAGAATTGGTCAATGTGGCGTTGCTGTTCCAATACTATTGGAGGGGGCTGTATTTGACTGAACAATTTACAAAAATTCTGCAAAACTCTGTTTTATATAAATTTTTATTGATGCGCTTACAGTGCCTGTAGATTTCTATTATATGTGAATTTAAACTTTTTCTTTTTCATTCCAAAATGATTGTCTGTGATAATCACAGATATGCTGAGGATGTGATGGATAGATACTTTTTCATTCTGTGTTGTATTCTCTCAGCTCCCTTCAGAGACAGCTGCTTTGAGACTGGAATTGTATCTGCTCTTGTGACTCTGCTGCTCAGTGAGAACCAGGAGCTACTGCTGCATGTTAGCCGAGCCATGGGGAGAATCTGCTGTGACAGCAGTGAGTGAACTTGTTCTTGACTACAAATACACAGCCTCTTTCATTTTAAATTGAAAGAAGTGAAAATCTTTTCTTACCACAAGTTTTAGCCACTGTCGAGGGGTTATAGATATCAATTCTATTTTAATTCTTCAAGCTCATGCAAGCATTTCCTGTTGCATGAAATGTGAGCCATTCCACCGAATGGGTGATATTTGCCTGTTGTAACTTTTAAAAATTAAACTTCATTTTTTATCTTTTTTCAGCACTGAATCTAATAACACACATATTTCACTGTTCAAAATGTGTATTGGTCAATCTCGGGTAACTTTATTTCATTTTTTACAAGGTTTCAAATTGGGAGATGGATGCATTTTTCTTAGTCCTGTTACCAAAAATCATTGTTTATTTTAAAGAAATGGTTGGTTGCGTGTTTAAATAATTGATATTGTTAGGGTTTCCCCCTCTGCGCTGCTCGCTGAGGCTAGCAAGTAGTGCACTTCTGCTTTCATAGACTCTTTTTCTGTTTACGTTGCCATGTGCTTCTTTGTTTTGGTTCACGTCATGTCTCTGCCCCTGTTTGCTCATTGGTTCTTTGTTTTGGTTCATGTCATGTCTCCGCCCCTGTTTGCTCATGTGTTTCTTTGTTTTGGTTCACATCATGTCTCCGCCCCTGTTTGCTCATTGGTTCTGGTATCATTTGTCATTATGAGTTTCACGTGTTTTGTGTTAGTCCTTATTTCATTCATATTATTTAAGCCCTTTTGTTTGTTCGCTTGAACGCGAAGTATTAGACTAGCCCTGTACCTTTGTGTCTGTGTCTATACCAAGCGGATTATTACGGACTGGATTCTGGTTTCTGAAACGTTGCTATGTTCCTCGGTTTTCGGATTACTGCCTTGCCCTTTTCTGGATTACTACCTTGCCCTTGTTTTGGATTACTGCCTTGCCCCTTTTCTGGATTACTACCTTGCCCTTGTTTTGGATTACTGCCTCGCCCTTTTGTGGATTACTATGTGCTTTTGTGACTATGCTATTTATGTTACGTCCTTCCCTGTTCCTTTACTTTTGAACCCTTCCTTAGTTTACCGCTAAGCCCTGGATACCTCTGTTTGCCTGTTTGTGACCTTGCCCCTGGTATCATGTTTTTCCCTGTTCCTATTTTTGTGGTTGTTCCTTTAATTTTGAGTTTTTCCTAATAAAGTGACTTTTTCCCCTGCACATGCATCCAGCCCCCGTTTACGTTTTCTAACAGAATACTTTGCCCAACATGGATGCAGTGGGGCACGCCGGGCCGCTGCGCCGAATTTTTTGTGGTTCCCCCGTTAGATTCTATTTCGTTTCCCCAGTGGACCTTTATTTATCCTCTTTCGCCTTTGATGGCTTTTCTGTTTACCCACAATGTTTTCTCCTGCAAGCCCAAATTTATTTCCTTAGTTTGGAGGACCCCAAGCCCGACGAGGAACAGTGGTTGTGGTTCCTCCTATCCCGTTTAGTCGGCTCAGCTCGCCAGTGGGCGGAGCTTCACTTTGCCAGTGGATCCATGAAGCTAAATACCATTTCTGGCTTTGTGGATCTACTGATCCAGGTGTTCGGGAGTCCTGAATTCAAGCCCGACCTCAAAATTTTCTTGGGGAGGGATCGCCTGTGTGATCGGCCCAGCCCATCCGTCCATCGAGCACTATGGGAGGGAGCTGGCCGACGTGGCGGCCTGCACCTCTCAGCCCCCGACTCAGGAGTGACCGAGGGCTGCATCCGACAGGCCAAACTACAATGCCCCACCTGTAGAAAACAAGGGAGAGAGAACTTCTACTTTTGCTCGCAGGAGTGGTTTAAGGACAGCTGGCGTGTCCACAAACGGCTCCACAAGCGAGCACCCCCAGAGCTCCAGCCGGAGATCCAGCCGACGGTCTCCTCAGCAGAGCTCCCCCTGGAGGTTAACCTGGTGACCTCCAGCCCAGAGCTCCAGCCGGAGACCCAGCAGGAGGTCTCCTCAACGGAGCTCCCACTGGAGGTTAACCTGGCGACCTCTAGCCCAGAGCTCCAGCCGGAGACCCAGCCGAAAGTCTCCCCAGCGGAGCTCCCACGAACGTGGCTCAAGCCACGTTCCTGCCAAAGGTCCACGAGGAGACCTCCACTCAAGCCACGTTCTTGCCACGGGTCCACGAGGGGACCTCCGCCCAATCCATGTCCATGCCGGAGGTCCACGAGATGACCTCCTCTCAAGCCAAGTTCATGTCAGAGGTCCACGGGATGACCTCCTCCCAAGCCAAGTTCATGTCGGAGGTCCACGGGATGGCCTCCTCCCAAGCAAAGTTCATGTCGGAGGTCCACGGGATGACCTCTTCTCAAGCCACGTCCATGTCGGAGGTCCACGGGATGACCTCCTCTCAGGCCATGTCCATGCCAGAGGTCCACGGGATGACCTCCTCTCAGGCCACGTCCATGTCAGAGGTTCACGGGATGACCTCCTCTCCAAGTCTAAGTCTATGTCCATGTCCATGTCCAAGTCCATGTCCAAATTCCAGTCCAAATCCCTGTTCAGGTTCCAGTTCAGAGTCCAGTCCAAGTCCATGACCAAGTTCCGGTTTAGATTCCAGTCCATGCCCTAGTCCATGCCCTGGTCCATGTCCAAGTCCATGCCCTGGTCCATGTCCAAGTCCATGCCCTGGTCCATGTCCAAGTCCATGTCTAAGTCCATGTCCAGGTTCCTGCCCTAATCCATGTCCATGTCCAAGTCCCAGTCCATGTCTATGCTCTGGTCCAGATCCCAGTCCAGGTTCCTGTCCTAGTCCCTGTTTAGATTCCAGTCCAAGTTCAAGTCCATGCCTAGATTCATGTCCCAGTCCATGCCTCAGTCCATGCCTCAGTTCATGTTCAAGTCCATGTCTAGATCCATGCTCCATCCAGGTTCCATTCCAAGCTCCACGCCAAGCTCCACGCCAAGCTCCATGCCAAGCTCCACGCCAGGTTCCACTCCAGGTTCCAAGCCAAGTGCCACGACAAGTTCCATTCCAAGTTCCAAGCCCCGTTCACGCCTGTGGCCGAAAGGACGGCCAGCCACGCTCCGCTCATGCCTGTGGCCGACGGGACGGCCAGCCACGCTTCGCTCACAGCTAGGAGCTATGGACTATGCCTGCCTCGGGACCTGGGGGGCAGAGATTATTATCCTGCCTAGGGGCCCAGGTCCACCAGAGGGGTCAGGACTTGGGGGGGGGGGGGGGTCTCTGTTAGGGTTTCCCCCTTCGCGCTGCTCGCTGAGGCTAGCAAGTAGCGCACTTCCGCTTTTATAGACTCTTTTTCTGTTTACGTTGCTATGTGCTTCTTTGTTTTGGTTCACATCATGTCTCTGCCCCGTTTGCTCATTGGTTCTTTGTTTTGGTTCATGTCATGTCTCTGTCCCCTGTTTGCTCATGTGTTTCTTTGTTTTGGTTCACGGCATGTCTCCGCCCCTGTTTGCTCATTGGTTCTGGTGTCATTATGAGTTTCATGTGTTTTGTGTTAGTCCTTATTTCATTCATATTATTTAAGCCCTTTTGTTTGTTCGCTTGAACGCGAAGTATTAGACTAGCCCTGTACCTTTGTGTCTGTGTCTATACCAAGCGGATTATTACGGACTGGATTCTGGTTTCTGAAACGTTCCTGTGTCCCTCGGTTTTTGGATTACTGCCTTGCCCCTTTTCTGGATTACTACCTTGTCCTTGTTTTGGATTACTGCCTCGCCCTTTTGTGGATTACTGTGTGCTTTTGTGACTATGCTTTTTACGTTATGTCCTTCTCTGTTCCTTTACTTTTGAACCCATGCCTTATCATAAAAAATCACTATATATGCACACAATGTGTATTTTTTTTTTTTAAATGCAAAGCCATTTTTTCATTTCAAAGGAGACCTAAACCTCAGGTTTAATTTTTTTTTATCACGTAATTAATTAAACTATTGGTTAAATGATGGACATAACACAATTGAGAAGAGCAGTGGTTTAACTTTATTTTTTTAGAGAAAAACAATTTAATAACAGGAATGAACGCTGAGTAACAGGAATGAACGCTGAGTAACAGGAATGAACGCTGAGTAACAGGAATGTGTATCCAGTGTTTGTGTGTGTGTGTGTGTGTGTGTGTGTGTGTGTGTGTGTGTGTGTGTCTGAGTGGGTGTGTATGGCTGTGTGTGTGTGTATATTTGTGAGTGTGTATGTCTGTGAGCGTGTGTATGTCTGTGTATGTCTGTGAGTGTGTGTGTGTGTGTGTGTGTGTGTATGGCTGTGAGTGTGTGTATGTCTGTGTGTGTGTGTGTGTGTGTGTGTGTGTATGGCTGTGTGTGTGTGTATATTTGTGAGTGTGTATGTCTGTGAGCGTGTGTATGTCTGTGAGTGTGTGTGTATGTCTGTGTATGTCTGTGTGTGTGTATGGCTGTGTGTGTGTGTGTGTGTCTGTGAGTGGGTGTGTGTGTGTATGGCTGTGTGTGTGTATGGCTGTGTGTGTGTATGGCTGTGAGTGTGTGGGTGTATGTCTGTGAGTGTGTGTGTGTGTGTGTGTGTGTGTGTGTGTGTGTGTGTGTGTGTGTGTATATTTGTGAGTGTATGTCTGTGTATGTCTGTGAGTGTGTGTGTGTGTATGGCTGTGTGTGTATATTTGTGAGTGTGTGAGTGTGTGTATGTGTGTGTGTGTGTGTGTATGGCTGTGAGTGTGTGTATGTCTGTGTGTGTGGATGGCTGTGTGTGTGTGTATATTTGTGAGTGTGTATGTCTGTGAGTGTGTGTATGTCTGTGTATGTCTGTGAGTGTGTGTGTGTGTGTCTGCGAGTGAGTGGGGGTGTGTGTGTATGGCTGTGAGTGTGTGTGTGTGTGTGTGTGTGTGTGTGTGTCTGTGTGTGTCTGTGAGTGGGGGGGTGTGTGTATATTTGTGAGTGTGTATGGCTGTGAGTGTGTGTATGTCTGTGAGTGGGGGTGTGTGTGTATATTTGTGAGTGTGTATGGCTGTGAGTGTGTGTATGTCTGTGAGTGTGTGTGTGTGTATGGCTGTGTGTGTGTGTGTGTGTGTGTGTGTGTGTCTGTGAGTCTGTGAGTGGGGGTGTGTGTGTATATTTGTGAGTGTGTATGTCTGTGAGTGTGTGTGTGTATGGCTGTGAGTGTGTGTATGTCTGTGTATGTCTGTGAGTGTGTGTGTGTGTGTGTGTGTATGGCTGTGTGTGTATATTTGTGAGTGTGTGAGTGTGTGTGTGTGTATGGCTGTGAGTGTGTGTATGTCTGTGTGTGTGTGTATGGCTCTGTGTGTGTGTATATTTGTGAGTGTGTATGTCTGTGAGTGTGTGTATGTCTGTGTATGTCTGTGAGTGTGTGTGTGTGTCTGTGAGTGGAGGTGTGTGTGTATGGCTGTGAGCGTGTCTGTGAGTGTGTGTGTGTGTGTGTGTGTGTGTGTGTGTGTGTGTGTGTGTGTGTGTGTCTGTGAGTGGGGGTGTGTGTGTGTATGACTGTGAGTATGTCTGTGAGTATGTGTGTGTGTGTCTGTGAGTGGGGGGGTGTGTGTATTTGTGAGTGTGTATGGCTGTGAGTGTGTGTGTATGTCTGTGTATGGCTGTGAGTGTGTGTATGTCTGTGTATGTCTGTGAGTGTGTGTGTGTGTGTGTGGCTGTGTGTGTGTGTGTATATTTGTGAGTGTGTGTGTGTGTGTGTATTTGTGAGTGTGTATGGCTGTGAGTGTGTGTATGTCTGTGTATGTCTGTGAGTGTGTGTGTGTGTGTATGGCTGTGTGTGTGTGTATATTTGTGTGTGTGTGTATGTCTGTGAGTGTGTGTATGTCTGTGAGTGTGTGTATGTCTGTGAGTGTGTGTGTATGTCAGTGTGTGTGTGTGTGTGTGTATGTCTGTGTATGTCTGTGAGTGTGTGTGTGTGTGTGTGTATGGCTGTGTGTGTGTGTGTATATATTTGTGAGTGTGTGTGAGTGTGTGTATGTCTGTGAGTGTGTGTATGTCTGTGAGTGTGTGTGTATGTCAGTGTGTTTGCGTGTGTATGTCAGTGTGTGTGCGTGTGTATGTCAGTGTGTGTGCGTGTGTATGTCAGTGTGTGTGCGTGTGTATGTCAGTGTGTGTGCGTGTGTATGTCAGTGTGTGTGCGTGTGTGTGTGTCTGTACGTGTGTGTGCGTGTCTGTGCGTGTGCGTGTGTGTGCGTGTGTATGTCAGTGTGTGTGCGTGTGTGTGTGTGTCTGTACGTGGGTGTGTGTCTTTACGTGTGTGTGTGTGTCTGTACGTGTGTGGGTGTGTCTGTACGTGTGTGTGTGTGTATGTGCGTGTGTGTGCGTGTCTGTGCGGGTGTGTGCGTGGGTATGTCTGTGTGTGTGTGCGTGTGTATGTCTGTGTGTGTGTGCGTGTGTATGTCAGTGTGTGTGCGTGTGTGTGTGTGTCTGTGCGTGTGTGTGTGTCTTTACGTGTGTGTGTGTGTCTGTACGTGTGTGTGTGTGTCTGTACGTGTGTGTGTGTGTATGTGCGTGTGTGTGCGTGTCTGTGCGTGTGTGTGCGTGTGTATGTCTGTGTGTGTGTGCGTGTGTATGT